>OZ026525.1:45630956-46865385 GCA_964019695.1 Loripinus fragilis | reverse complement strand
TTGATGTGAACAAACGCGCGTTTCTGTCATAACATGCAAGGTAAGAAGAGCCTTCTCTTTGTAAGGTTTTTTCAATTAGATCCAATAATTTTAGCATTAATTAATTTGTGAGGTAAAGTAGTGTAAAGAGAGGGATAATCATATGTTGACAGACTGGTCGCGCGTTGAGATCCCTAGCAATACTTCATCAGAGGTTTTAATAGACCAAAAATAGATTCTTAACACACCTTTCATATTTTTTTGCAGTACTTAATTACATGTTGTTGTATTTGATAGCGGTAAGAAAAGAGGTTAACAATATAGAACGCTCTGTTGTCGTACAAGAGCTAGAATTTGCTATAAGTCTTGCTTTATATGTTTCTTTGGAGTTTATGTAACCAGTATATTATAGGAACCTTGTATTGGTTATCTTTAACACCATAATTAAAGGGCTGTATGGCAACCAGTCTAATTGACAACAGCCATTTTACTCAAGGAAGCCTGAAGTTTATAGGTATAAGTGCCAATTAGCTCAATCTTTAAACTTTAAACAAAATACAATCGTCAAGCCATTACAATATGAGCCGCGACATGAGATTTCCAACAATGTGGTATGTGCGACCAGCAAAGGCTAAGATCAGCCTGCGCATACGCGCAGTCTGATCGGAGCCTTTGGGAGTCGCTCGTATAGTATGTAAGTGTTAAGCTACTGACTGAACATAATTTGGAGTTTCTAAGCATAAAAGGAGGCTGCACAGGCTCGTCTGACTCTATTCATGTCAAAATACCACATTGTTGGAAATCTTATGTCACAGCTCATATGGTTTGCAGCTGTATCTACAGGAACCAAAACATACGTCATTTGAAAATCCTGGATACCTTGCTTAAGGTGACGAAAAGAAGATTTAGGCTTTGTGGGTAAAAGATAAATATGAAAAACGAGTATCAATAATTTGAATAAACCAATGTATTTTCCTTCAAGGCATCAGGTTCAACATTTTCTCGTTACCACCAACAATAATTAATTCATTTAATGAAAAGTAATTGAGTATGATCAGGAAATATCACAATCACATACTTCAGACCAACCCACGTCATCGTGAGGACGATCCACAGAACATTAACAGTAACAAGACAAGTGTAAGACAATAAAAGCAAAGCAACCAGCTTTCTCTTCTTCTTCAATATGATTGCAACACTAGAAACGACACAAAGTAATGCAAAACAAAGACAAACACAGATCTGCCACAGACAATGGGAAGTACATTAAACAATAAGTCAACTACAGCAGAACCACCACTTTAGAACAGAAATCAGCCAGTGGGGCTTAAATGCATTTGACTGGCGCCAAATATTTGCCCTAGAGTGTGTTGTTGTTGGAGGCTTTCTAACTAAGGCAATGTATCATCACAGTGGAACAATCGAATCAAATTAACACACAATGATGAACCAACGAAAATTACTCATGACTCACAGATAGTCAGCGCTACAGAAAACCTCAAGTTTGGCTACCAGCCCAGCCAAGGAGAAGCATCAGGTACCAAAGAACGGATTAAAGCTTTACGTCAGGGTCGTCATTAAGTCTGAGGCCTGCCCCACCTTCAGCAGCAATCTCCCTAAGACAACAATCAATATTAGAGTAAATGTATATTTAGGCCCTTTAGAAATAATATTGCGCACTCTAGCTTCAGGGATGACATTTAGAATACCAGTAATCACATGCCCTGCAGGGGATATGAATAAATAGAATTTAGACAATCTCAGGAGTCAGGTGTATTGGAATCAATATTCATTTCGGTAAAAAAAATATTAAAATTGAATATAGTCATACGCAGATCCAGAAAATTTTGTCAGAGGGGGTCCAACTTTGACGTTTTATTTTTTTTCTTTTTTAAGAGGGTTTGGAGGATCCAAATACCAATTTAGCGGGCCATCATCGGCCCGCCAGCGAAGCGGCATTTAAATGGCGTTTCGCTGACGTGCTGATGATGGCCCAACATTGACTGCTGGCTCGGTAGCTTTGTGATTTTTCACGCGATCTGGACCAGAATTGATCTGACACCCTAAATGTTTGTGATTGTTCAGGGGGGGGGTCCAGACCCCTCGCCCCCCTCTGGATCCGGACATGATAGTAGATCAAATAGGTTTTTTATATTTATAACCAATGATATGAGTATCTGTGTTAAACTTCTTTAATTAATCTTCATCATGCCAACATTTAGTTTCCTGAAAATATCGTCTGCTTATTGCGAGATGCAATCAAGAATAATTTAAATTTTGCTAATAAAGAATAGTCTGATCGTAATCAATAGTTTTTAAATATAGGACAGTGTAGCATTTATATTGGATGGTAATTAAATTCAAGAAACACAATGCAAATTTGTATAACGTATTATCCTGTGTATAAATTTAAATTAATCATTTGTTTTGTGGTAAGCGTTGGATCAAAAGTTAACGCATTCTAAAACCAATATATTAAACGCTTTTCCTAGCTTACATACTCGACAGCAAAAAAGCGCATATTATAACTTATATTATTGCTGAGTTTGTGTAACATTAAATAACGACCCGCAGATGTAAACTATAATCACTGTGTGGGTCGGTCTGTCCATGCGTTAACAGTTTGTGAAAATGCTCATAACTCTTGAAACACATTGTATATTTGGTTTAATTTTGTTATTTGTAATTTAGTTATTTGTTTTAACATTGTTCGGCCACACTGTTATGCAAAACAGTGACGAGGCATATTTTGGGCTGGTCGAGGTCTTTGAGTGAAATGGCTTACCAAAGAATCGTCGAGCCCCAATCCGGTCGGTCTTGATCAGATGCTCATAATTCTTCCACCGCATGGTTTAGCTTGATCATAAAATTGGTAATTTTTGCAAACTTGTCTAGAAACTGGTATATGTATGCAAAGTGGTGACGAGGCTTCGCCGAGAATCAGTCTGGCAACATATGATAATAAAATGTAATGCAGAAAAGTATTTTCCAAAGAGTACGAGCAGGGATAACGACAGTGCCGATGAGACCACTCCACAAGGAGCTATTTCATTCAGGTCCACAATACTCTTAAACATATCATGTATTCAAGATTATTTTGCAGTATTTAGCAACACTAAGAACAGTTTGAGTATCACTGGGCTTCACATTGTTATGAAATACACTCACATTGGGTCTAGAAACTAAATTCCTTGGCAAATATACATTTTTCGTATCAGCGAAATTAGTATATTTAAATGTTTAACTTTTTAATCACCAATTTTATGCTACAAAACTCACATCTACTGTTATCCCTTTGAGTTTCTAAATTCCCAACAACTCTTAGCATTTTATGCTTAAATGACCTGAAGTCGAAAAAAGATTTAGACACATTTTCTGGTAAAATATTAAAACGATTTTCAAAAACAAAAATTTTGTTTAAAATATCTACAATTAAGACACTTTGGGTTACATTAAACTGCTCTCTTCAAAAATTACTGAACATGTCCGTTTATATGAGTTTGAATGATTTTGATATTTACGGGCACATGAGTTTGATTTTACAGGTATCTCACTATGCCAGAGGATAAAACTCAATGACATGATCAAAATACAACGGTCATTCCGCGAAAATGCACTCGACGTTAATGAGCCATTTATCTTCTTTCTGCTTTACTGTAGAAAGTATTGAAAGAGACATCGATGGAAAACTGTTCAGCATTTTTTGAAATCACCACTGTGTGCTTTTGATTCCCTAGAAACATGTCTGCCTGGATTATGAAATCGCATTCGTTTGATCGTCGCCATCAAAATGTCTCTCAAAAACACATTTCCCCATAGTGTTGGCTGTCCATTTCATGAAAAAACTTTTGATGGCTAAATGGGGTAGAAGCAGGCATGCATGCTAGTTATGTTTCTATATGTGTAGTAAAACCGATAGTGGTGGATACCAAGTCTGAAAATGTCCCTGGGCCTCAGAACTAGATTAAAGGTAAACTGGGTGCAGAATAACACAAAAAGACAAACACTCCTTTCTACGTCATCTTCTCAACACATGTTACCCATTGCATTCCCTGAAACTATCTAGGATGTACGTAAGATGCATGTTGCATTTAATACCTAACATAGACAAGAACTGAGCATTTGCCCATGCAAGGTTAAGGGTCATTTAAGTGCATATTTCGAAATATTAAAGTATGAAATGCTATTGCTTCATTTTTGTAAGTTTGAGTTATGACAGAGACTTCATGTTGTCTCTTTCTGGCAATAATCAAGCAGATGATGTTGAAGCATTTAACTCTACCCCAAGATATCTAGATGACTTGCTGAATATTGATAATCCTAATATTTTAACAAATGATAAGTCAAATATATCCCACTGAACTTCAGTTAAATAAGGCAAATTCCTCAGATACTGAAGCCCCTTTTTGGACTTAGACTTCATTTTACAAATGGCATAGTTTTAACCAAAATTTATGATAGACGGGATGACTTTAATTTTGAAAAGGTTAATGTTGATGGAGATGTTCCTCGCTCCCCTTCTTATGGTGTATACATTTTGCAATTTACTCTTTTTGCGCAAGTATGTTCTCATTGTGATTACTTTAACAACAGAAACAGATTTTTGACTTCCAAGTTCCTAGTAAGCAAGGTTGTCGATACCATTACCTCCGTTAAGCTTTTTTCTAAATTTTATTACCGACACTCAGAGTTGATTGTTATATATATACAATATTTGCTTAAAGACTACTTCTGCAACAAGGCCTGTATTTTATGGCGATTTAGTTTATAAATTTAAAAGAATTGTTGGAAAGTAAACAAGGAGACAAAAGTCAGGAATCGATACAATCAAAGAAGGTCAATATTCGGAGGTACGCCTGTTTGCATGAGAATATTGTAATAAAATCTGATCAATTGTCAAAATGTGCACTTTATCGTGAATTGATGACAATATGAATCATGTCGGTGCTTCTTTTGTGGATCTTTTTTGTTATTTGTGTTTGTGTTTGTCATAATGTCATGTCTGCTTCTTGCAGCCTTGTGGTGACCTGTCGGGAAAGGGCTGCCTTCTTGGCTCTCTTGTATGTGGTGTTTTCTGTGTTTTGTCACTTTCCCATGCAGAGTCCTGTGTCAGATGTAAAACTTGATGGCATAAAATTTTTTTATCTTTGCCTTCTTCCTTAAATTGAGCATAGAGTATCACTCTGAAATCAATAACAATTTTGAAAATCTTTTAAGTTATATAGAAAAAATCAACTTCTTACCATATTTCAATGTTTTGTCGATATTAGGTTTGGCATGTTTTAAGTCCAAATGGACAGATATAAATTAAATATACTCTCAAATGAAAATTCTGCATTGTATTCAAGATGACGTAGTTGTTACGTTTCAATTACGTCACAAGAATTGCATGGGGCTCTAAATATCGAATCAGCACAGCGTGGCGCCATTTTATTGTTTTCTTCAACTATGCAATATCCTCTATTTATAATTCTATAATATGAAAATGGGTATGGAGTAGGTGCTGTATATAGAGGATCTTACACGAGTGTTCATCTTTTATTGAATTTATTAAACGAGTAGAAGAAAAGTGATAAAATGCAAGGCTTGCCGAGCATTTTATTGCTTTTTCGCAGCGAGTTTAATAAAGTCAATAATACATGAGCAAGAATGTTAGATTCCATTTATCACATGACATAGTACCGTTTACTAGGTTAAGCCCTCCAGTAATTATGTTACTGACCGTGCCAATGCGATTTTTCTTTTGTGTTTCTCTTTGCTATACTGTGATGTCTTTTTCTTGCAGCCTTGAGGTCAACTGTTGGAAAATGGCTGACCTCTTGGATTTCTTGTATGTGATGTTTTCTTGTGTTTCTAACACTTTCCCAAACAGTATCCTGCGCTAGGTGTGTTATTGGATTGTATCGATTCCTGATCTTTGCCTTCTTCCTTACTTTGCAAAAAACTTTCGTTCCAATTTTATCCGTTATTATGTATTTTTTTTCTTTTTTAGCGAAAGCGATTATAATAACAACTTTACTTTGTCGCGTCATGACGAGAATGCCGCAATAGTGTAGTAACAAAACTTCTTGATACTCAATATCGTAGTACACTGAAGGACTTTAAAAACGCAAAAATCGAAATTCATAATATTTACTAACTTTTAATGTCTCAATTTTATTCAGATTTGGCAAAAATGAACATCAATATGTCAGCAAAATATGTTTTAAATTTTATGACAAAAAAATAAATAATGTTAGAGCAACAGTCTATCAAATAGCAATACCCTATGATTCTAAAGTTGCAATTTGAAATTTATCTAGAAACTGGAAACGATTTTAAGTTATTGGGATAAAATCTTTTTATTAAAAAGTCTAAAACAAATTACCCTTGGAGCCCTACTATTCCCCTGGCACTGACAGTAGCCGGCCGGAACGGATGTTGTCGATGTAATTATCGTCGATACACAATCGACGTAAGTTGCCTCTTAACGCTGCTAGCCATTCTTTGCTGACTAGACCAGCGTCGATCTTTAACTGTTCCAGTAGCCTGGTAACGATCTCTTGGGCGCTGTATAGTTGACGGATGACAATTATGATATTGGGTGACGTCAGAAACACGCTTCCCAGTGTTTAACATTCCAATTGCGCCAGATCGCTCATGTTCAGACAAACGTGGCATGAATAATAAAGCTATAGAACCAAAGCTGCTGTGTTTTTTATACATGGATACTTAAAAGCTACATGTGAGATGATAAAATACTTTGCTTCATTGATTCATGGGGACGCCACGTGCAAAACATAGTAAACCAGCGATGCGTAGCTGGTGATGGCCAGTGCCTTTAAAAACACCGGTATCGGGTATAGAAAGAAGCAGAGGGTCGTTACCATCCGTTTATATCTGTTAAAGAAGGCTAAAATGTTCTGGATGCAAAAAATAATAATTTTCACTTTTTGCGTTTTTAAAGTCCTTCAGTGTAAGTAAGCTGATAGAGGTTAAATGAAGCACATTGATACTCCACAGCTTAGCAAGGCAGCTGAAATAGTTTATGCGAAGTGCCTTGATACTCAATAGCGTACTAAAGAAGCTGAGATTGGCTATGTGAAGTGCCTTGATACTCAATAGCGTACTAAAGAAGCTGAGATTGGTTATATGAAGCGTCTTGATAGCATTACATAGTTGGGTTAGATAAATTTCAGAGTATTGGTACGCCATCAGGTAGTAAATGAGTTTTGGTAGGTCAAAGAAAGCGTCCTGATATTCCATAGCGTGGTAAAAATTGTATGAGTGTAAATAAAGCGCCTTGATGCTCGATGACGTGGTAATGAATCTAATAAGATATATTAAATGAAGCGCCTTGATACACAGTAGCGTAGTAAAGAAGCTGGAATAGGTTAAATGAAGCGTCTAGATACTCAATATGGTAGTAACGAAGCTGAAAGAGATTAAATAAAGTACACTTAGTTAAGGTTAAATATAGCGTCTTGATACTACATGGCATAGTAAAGGAGCTGAATTTATTGAACGATGCACAGTAAAAAAGATCAGAGAGAGCCTAACTTAAACATTTAGCTACTCGATATTGTAGTAAAGACACCGAGAGAGATTTAATGAAGCGTCTTGATACTGAATACCATAGTAAAGAAGCTGTGAGAGGTCAAGTGAAAAGCCATACTACTCCATAGCCTGGTAAATAAACTGGGATATGTTAATTGATGTGCCTTGATACTCTATAGAGTGATAAAGAAACTTGGAGAGGTTAAATGAAGTGTATGGATAGAAGTTGACATACGTTAAATAAAGCGCCTTGATACTCAAGTAACTGAGCATAATCAGGAAATGCCACTATAAAACACTGTAGATCATCCCAAGGCACATACCATTTACAGTAACATGGCATCCAAAAGACAATAAAGCAAAGCAACCAGCTCTCTCTATCTCTCTCTCTCCCTCTTTCTCTCTCCCTCTCTCTCTCTCTCTCTCCGCTAAGCAAAACTAGAAGAACACACACCTAGTAATGCATACCAAAACAAAGACCAACACAGAACCCCCACAAACAATGGGAGTTAGAAAACAATAGACAAACAACAACATAACCAACATCAATAGCGTAACAAATAAGCTGAGCTAGTTAAAATGAAATGCCTTGATACTACATAGGCAGGGAGAAAGCAAAGATCAGGAATCGATACAATCAAGTACCACACCTGACCCAGTACACTGTATGGGAAAGTGGCAAAAGCACAGGAAAACATCGCATACAAGAGAGCTGAGAGATCAACCATTTCCCAACAGGTGACCACATGGTATTTATTTCCTTACGATTGTTAGACATAGTAAAAAATCTTAGATTGGTTCAATGGAACGTTTTCATACTCCATAGCATAGTTAAGAAGCTGAGAGCGCCTAATTGAGGCGCTTTGATACTACATAGCCTGGTAAAGAAGCCGAAGTATATTAAATAAATTACCACGATACTCCAAACTGCAGTAATAGAGAAGCTGACATATTTGAAATGAAACGCCTTTACAGCGTAGTAAATAATCTGAAATAGGTCAAATGAAACTTCTTGATACTCCACAGAGTAAATAAGATGCTTAGATAGGTAAAATGGAATGCCTATATATATTACAAAGCGTAGTGAAGAAGTTGTGAGAGGTCCAATTACGCGCCTTGAAACTCCTTAGCGTAGTGGAGAAGCTATGAGAGGTCTAATTACGCGCCTTGAAACTCCCTAGCGTAGTGAAGAGCTGTGAGAGGTCTAATTACGCGCCTTGAAACTCCCTAGTATAGTGATGAGCTGTGAGAGGTCCAATTACGCGCCTTGAAACTCCCTAGCGTAGTTAAGAGCTGTGAGAGGTCCAATTACGCGCCTTGAAACTCTCTAGCGTAGTGAAGAGCTGTGAGAGGTCCAATTACGCGTCTTGAAACTCCCTAGCGTAGTGAAGAAGCTGCGAAAGGTCCAATTACGCGCCTTGAAACTCCCTAGCATAGTGAAGAGCTGTGAGAGGTCTAATTACGCGCCTTGAAACTCCATAGCGTAGTGAAGACCTCTGAGAGGTCCAATTACGCGCCTTAAAACTCCCTAGTGTAGGGAAGAAGCTGTGAGGGGTCCAATTACGCGCCTTGAAACTCACTAGCGTAGTGAAGAGCTGTGAGAGATCTAATTAAGCGCCTTGACACTCCATAGCGTAGTGAAGAGCTGTGAGAGGTCCAATTACGCGCCTTGACACTCCATAGCGTAGTGAAGAGCTCTGAGAGGTCTAATTACGCGCCTTGACACTCCATAGCGTAGTGAAGAGCTGTGAGAGGTCAAATTACGCGCCTTGACACTCCATAGCGTAGTGAAGAGCTGTGAGAGGTCCAATTACGCGCCTTGACACTCCATAGCGTAGTGAAGAGCTGTGAGAGGTCCAATTACGCGCCTTGACACTCCATAGCGTAGTGAAGAGCTGTGAGAGGTCCAATTACGCGCCTTGACACTCCATAGCGTAGTGAAGAAGCTGTGAGAGGTCCAATTACGCGCCATGAAACTCTCTAGCGTAGTGAAGAGCTGTGAGAGGTCCAATTGCGCCTTGAAACTCCCTAGTATAGTGAATAGCTGTGAGAGGTCCAATTACGCGCCTTGAAACTCCCTAGCGTAGTGAAGAGCTGTGAGAGGTCCATTTACGCGCCTTGAAACTCCCTAGCGTAGTGAAGAGCTGTGAGGGGTCCATTTACGCGCCTTGAAACTCCCTAGTATAGTGATGAGCTGTGAGAGGTCCAATTACGCGCCTTGAAACTCCCTATCGTAGTGAAGAAGCGATACTGTGATAAGCGAGACGCGCCTTGCATTAAGACTGGAGGCAAACATTGGCTGTTGATTCGTATCAAGCGACAGAAAGGCCTATTTGCTTTCGTCAGTGGTTAGTCAAACACTAGGACTCGCAGAGCAAACATCAGCCTTCTAGTATTGGATATTTATTAATGAAAAAGTTGTTGGACTGGAATAGAATGGATTACAGGTATTACTTAATTTAATACGGGGGATCTTACATGACTACTCATGCTTTATTGATTTTATTTAACGAGTTGAAGAAAAGAGATAAAATGCGAGGCTTGCCTTACAAAGTCAACTGCAAAGATTTTTAAAACAAACTTTGTGTGTCATTTCCAAACTTTGTGTGTCTTGTAAAACATATCAGATAGGATTTTCAGTTGGTCGCCTTGGTCATGCGCCAGGGGTGGGACTTGGGGGTACCGTGGTGGTTGGGGTCAAAAACTTTTTTCCGAAATTCAACTAGATTTGGTGTGTGAGTTAATTACATATAAGGCAAATGCACATAATGTTTTGGGTCCCCGCCCCCTGGGACCTTTGGGAGCGGCCAAAAGGTCAAATATCATTAAATCTCAATTACAAAGTCAATTTCAAAGATTATTAAAACAAACTTTGTGTGTCATTTTACAAATGAAAGATATAAAACATATTAGACGTGGTTTTTATTTGGTCCTCTGGGTCATGCTCCATGATTAGGGACTTGGGGTGCTGGGGGTCGAAAATTTGGTTTTCTGAACATGGTCATGTGAGATATCAAATTAAAGGGGGATGAAAGGATACACTGAAACATTTTACTCTACGATGAAACTGGTAACCTTGGGATGGGGTCAAATGGTCGAATACCATTATATTTCTTTGAGAGCGTGGGGATTTGCGATGGCGCGCCATCGAATGTGTTCTAGTTTATTATTTGTTTATTTATTTCATTATTATTTTATTTCATTATTTATTTTATTTCATTATGTCATTATTTTTTCAATTCGTTATCTATTTTATTTACTTATTTGAATTAAAGTAGTGATACCTATCTGCAATCAGGATTATATGTTTTTGACAAGGGTTAATGAAGTCTAATTATTATATCTATTAATTTACACAACAAAATTATTCCAGAATTTTATGAAGTTTAAAATTTGTGTAGCCAACCTGACCTTTGTCAAGTAGCAAATATAAAATTGGAAACATATGCTTGCTTTTCTTGTTTTTATTAAATTGCTATGATTAATATGTATTTTAATTATAATAACGAGTTTTAAGGTCACTACTGACATCTGGGCAATTTTTTTCAAAGAAAAGATTTTCATTTTCCGTATTTTGTCTTTTCATCTGATTAGTAGTGAATAAAAATCAATATTTGGGCCTCGACGTGAAAAAACCTGTCTTCGGTGGCTGGCGAACAACAAAGGCGCAGACCAGCCTGCGCATCCGCGCAGTCTGATCAGCGCCTTTATTATCAATTTTTGGAAAGTACCGTATGTAAACTTCCTACAGGTGAAATTTCAATTTTCTAGCTACATGTAGTCTCTGTAGCTGAGAAGCTTTGAATCTCGCTTTTTCGGAAACCCCGAAGACAGGTTTTCTTGCTATGAGGCCCATTTTATCATAAAGCCAAAGAGCATAACCAGGAAATACCAAAACATCACAGACCAACCCATGGCACATTAAGAAAGAGGCAAAGATTAACACAGCAACATCACAGACCAACCCACGGCACATTGAGAAAGAGGCAAAGAATAATAACAGCAACATCACAGACCAACCCATGGCACATTGAGAAAGAGGCAAAGAATAATAACAGCAACATCACAGACCAACCCATGGCACATTGAGAAAGAGGCAAAGAATAATAACAGCAACATCACAGACCAACCCACGGCACATTGAGAAAGAGGCAAAGAATAATAACAGCAACATCACAGACCAACCCATGGCACATTGAGAAAGAGGCAAAGAATAATAACAGCAACATCACAGACCAACCCATGGCACATTGAGAAAGAGGCAAAGAATAATAACAGCAACATCACAGACCAACCCATGGCACATTGAGAAAGAGGCAAAGAATAATAACAGCAACATCACAGACCAACCCATGGCACATTGAGAAAGAGGCAAAGAATAATAACAGCAACATCACAGACCAACCCATGGCACATTGAGACAGAGGCAAAGAATAATAACAGCAACATCACAGACCAACCCATGGCACATTGAGAAAGAGGCAAAGAATAATAACAGCAACATCACAGACCAACCCATGGCACATTGAGAAAGAGGCAAAGAATAATAACAGCAACATCACAGACCAAACCATGGCACATTGAGAAAGAGGCAAAGAATAATAACAGCAACATCACAGACCAACCCATGGCACATTGAGAAAGAGGCAAAGAATAATAACAGCAACATCACAGACCAACCCATGGCACATTGAGAAAGAGGCAAAGAATAATAACAACAACATTACACACAGAAGATAATAAAAGCAAAGTAATCAACTCCCTCTTCCGCAGTGAGATGATTACACAATTAGAAAGGACATTAAATACTGCTCAACAAAACAAGGACCAAACACAAAACTTTCGCAAACAATGGGAGCAACTACAAACAATGAATAAACATCAGCAGAATCATCGCCTTAGAAATGACAGCCGCCGAGGTCACCAAGCGGCTTAAATTTTTCTTAATTGATGAGAGGCATGTCGCAAATTCTAGTTCATGAACTTACGACATCTGATTTGTCCTCTTGTCCCACTGCGGTTAAAATCATTTTATAAAATATTGTGAAACAGTTTATGACAGGAATGGTGAAAATCTATTTTGGGTTTAAAAGCGGTGTTTCTTTTGTGGATCCCTTTTGATAATTGTGTATGTCTGTCATACTGTCTTGTCTGTTCTTTGCAGCCTTTTGATCATATGCTGGGAAAGGGGCTGGTCTCTTGACTCTCTTGTATGTTATTTTTTCTTCTGTTTTTGTCACTTTCTACACTGAACCGAAGTTCTAAGTAGCCACTTTTCAATTTCTTTTTTCTGACTAAGCCCTAGTGATATTGAAATAGATGTGTATTATAATGGAATAGAGCTAAGCGGTGTTTTGGAAGAGTTTTCTATCACTTCACGATTTTTGGGTTCAAAAATGCAATGCGTTTGGAGTGCAGTTTTAATCGAATTCAAGTACAGGTGATTGCAAATCTGCCTAGTCGACTTGAAAAACACCGAACACTTGACATTTTGCTAACGACAGAATTTTTTTTAAAATTTTAAAAATTGATTATTTTCAGAATTTTCAGAAATTTTCGGAAATCATCAGCCGCACATACTAAAATCATTGTATGTAATTTATTTTAGATGAATATGTTTGACAAAACACCATGCAACTTGATAAGCCCATTTTTAACGATATATTTTTTACTAATTTGGTATCTACTTCCGTTTTAACGTGGAACTTTAAAGGTCATTTAAATGGCATTTGTTAAAGATTTCTTTTAATTTTTAAGCAGAACAGTGACGCCAATTCATATTGAAGAACCCCTGAAGATTGAATTGCTGTGTCGCAGATAATAAAGCGTACAAAGCAATGCAAAGTGAGAATGCAAACTGCATAGTTATAGTCCGGCAGTATTCAGGCGAATTTTAGGGGGACCTGGAACTTGATTTTAAACTTTTTTTCTTTGTTGATTCTGGTAGTGCATACATTGTCCTTGAAAAATCCGAGTGATGCCACTCTGGCATCATTGAGCATTTCGATATATCCAAGATGGCGTCCAAGATGGAGGACAATTATAAGAGAAAAATTGTGTGATACGGAAAATTATGTCTCAAACCCATTTTCTTTATTAAATTGTTGCTATGAAGTTGGAATCTAACTGAACAAACTAGAGTGTAACCAAATAAAATAAGAATGCGGACAAGATGGCCGCAAAGATGGCAGTTTATCACAAAAAGTATAAGAAAATCTTCCATGAGGCCGACAAAGTCCAGAAATTTGCATGCAAAATGCTTATTTTACTGATTCTTGAATTACAGACACCATCCTTGTGATCCCAGTGTTGCTATCACTCAGCATTTGACATATTCAAGATGGCGTCCAAGATCGTAGCTAACAAATTTTTCAAACTTGTGGGAGCGGCACCCTACATGTAGGCATAATGATGGATTTGTAACAGACCAGATGCCTTTACAAACACACATATCTGAATAAACAAACCTGGTATGCGTGTAAAATAGAGTTGCACTGTAAATGCAGGCATATCTGAGAATGGAACCAGTGCCTGATTTACAATGCTTCCTTCCTTAAAGTTAAGGAAGACTTAAGTTAAATATTGATTAAAATAACGTTTCGAACTTATTAAAATCAAAATAGTTTCGTTTTTTTCTGTAGATCACAATGTTGCCTTTGACCATACGTACTGCATCAATCCTGGCAATTTATAAAACATTTAATGTAACATTTTGAAATATCAATACTTCGCTTAAGTCGTCCTTAACTTCAAGGAAGCATTGTAATTTTGGGCCCAGTTCAGCAAACATGCCTGATGTGATGACACCTATGTACAAGTAGCATCAGATTTGTAGCCATCCTTCCATCTGCACTCAACTAGTAAAAATGTCAGTTGCAGTGGCAACTGACCAGCAGACATGGCCTGTAGTGAGGCACCACACCAATGGGAATGGTTGATAATGAGGGACCACACCAGAAGGCGTGGCCTATGGTGAGACAACACACCAGAAGGCATGGCTCATAATGAGGCATCACACCAGAAGGCATGGCCTATACTGAGGCTCCACACCAGCAGGCACGGCTGATCGTTAGACATCATACACGCAGGTATGGCAAATAGAGATACACAATACCAGCAAGCATGCAGGAATGAGTGGTAAAAGATCGGCAGGCATACTGATTGAGTTGTAAAAGATCGGCAGGCATATTGATTGAGTGGCAACGGTGAAGCAAGCACCCATCTTCCACATCACTCAACCAGTAGGCATGTTTGAACAGCAGTGGTGTTTGTGGGAGATACACAAATACATATTTGTTGCAGCTGCAGCGACATAGCAATGGAGTTTCACTGGACCAGCAGGCATGTATCTTGCGTTGACAACGCAGCAATAGTCTTGCCTACTATAGTTTCACAGTTTAAGTTGGCATGTCTGATGGAGCGGCATTAATCGAGTAGCTTTTCTCTTTGATGTCTGGTTGAATGGTACCAAGTTCTCAGGCATATCTGTTGAAGTTTCATCGAACGGCATCCATGTATTGCCACCAGGCCATCGCATCAGACATTCTTACCAGCACGCATGCAAATTATGTGGTACTGAAACAGCACACATGTATGCCTGTTGCCGAGACGCAGGATCTGCAGGCATGTGTGTTTGTTGCATCACACAAGCAATAGTGTATGTTACAATTGCACCGACTAACAGGAATGCTGGGTACTCTTGCGTTGGATCAGTGTGCATATCTGTTATACTTGTACCAGACCAGCAACCCAGCCATTATTGCCACAGGATCAGTAGACATCTTTACCATTTCCATGTTTGATTAAGCACACATGTCTGTAAGCAAGACTCCAGGGTCCGGAATTACAATGCCTCCTTAGAGTTAAGGAAGACTTAAGTTAAGTATTGATTTTTCAGGATGCGAAAAATAAAGTTTAAAACTGATTAAAATAAAAATTGTTTTAATTTTTCAGAAGATCACAATGATATCTTTGACCACAAATACCACATTGATCCAGGCAATTTATTTAGCATTTAATAAAGCATGTTGCATTATCAATACTTAACTTAAGTCTTGCTTAACTTTAAGGAGGCATTGTAATTCCGGGCCCAGGTCAGCAGTTATATATGTAACAGCTTCACGAGACTATCAGGCCTGTTGCGGTATCCATGTCTTTAAACTTTGCTCTGAAACAGCAGGCATGTTTGTGACAGTTGCACCTGGCCATTTGGCACATCGAATACAAACATGCATTTCTGTAAGATTTGCAAACACATTTTGTAGTTGTGGGGCTGGGCCAGCAGGTATGTCTGTTACACTTGTTGTTACAACTGCACCGGACTAACATGCCTGCATTTTACAGTTTCTCCTAAGCAGCAGGAATGTCTTTAATGGTTACACCCAGCCAGCAGTCGTGTTGGTAATTAACATCTGCAGCATGCAGATATATCTCTTACTCGTTGGTTTGTTGATACACTGCTCTCCATAAGTAAATAGTATTTCCTCTCTTTTTTGGTAATTTTATTATTTAGCAATCCATCCATAAACTACTTTCAAGCTGATTTTTCCCGCATGTTGATTAAAAAAGGTGTGTACTTTGAGCAAGCACGCTGTCACAGAGTTTTCGGTCATATCGTTCGTTCAGCATACCCTGGCATTTATCACTTCATTTTTTCTTGACAAAATGTTTGCCCAAAGTAGGAACTTTTATGAGCATGATATGATTAAGGTTCGTATTATCAGATCCAGCCAAAAGAAGTCTTGAAAGTAGTGCACAGATTGATGGATACGATAACCAGAACAAAGACACACCAAAAAATATTACCATTATGAAAAATTAGTCCGTTAATTTTTCAGTGCAGTGTATAATAAAAACCCATGTAATTCCATCCTGCTATTTCTGCCATCTTGGACGACATCTTGGATATTTTACAACGTTGAAACACAACATCATCATGCCAGTCAAAGTCGCCGAATGCAACTACTGTTGAAAACTATCATAAAAAGGGTTGTTAACTGTGATTCTGATTTCAAGTGGGATTTTGCTTTAAAATGGCGGCCATCTTTGACACCATCGTAAATAGTTCAACCTTCTGAATCAAACCATGTTCCATTTTAATCATTTGTATCATTTAGACTCTAAAAAGCCATACAAAGTCAACATTAAAATGCTTTTTGTTGCGTTTTTTGGTCAGATAGGTCATAAGGGACTAAATGACGGCCATCTTGGGCGCCATCTTTAATATTTCAACCTTCTGAATCAAACCAATGGTCCATTTTAATTGTCTGTATAATTTAGCCTCTGAAAATCCATAAAAAGTCAAAATTAGAGCTCTTTTTATCGAACCTGTTGGTCAGATAGGTGTTAGGAGCATAACTGACGGCCATCTTGGACGCCATCTTTAATTTTTCAAAACGCTCAATGATGCCAGAGTGGCATCAGTTGGATCCATCATGTACAATGTCTGAACAACAAGAATCCGTGAAGAAAAAAACTTTAAAATCAAGTTCCAGGTCAATCTTGTTTTCTACCGGACTATTAAGTTAAAAATCCTTTGATTAAACTGTTGACCGTGGCTGTCTTCACATTAACGTAGAAGAGAAATGGAGTGTTCAATTGCCAAAAAACCTTTTGATTCTTTTCATTTTATATCACAGCTGTTATAAACATCTTCAAACTAATTAAAATATAAATCGATAACGTATCTGATGAGTAGTTTATATCACACTAAAAAGTATGACTTTTTGAAATGATGGCACCTTTACTCGGATCTCGTCTGTGCAAGGTCTACCAGTCATTTTGAAATGACATAATTTGCAAAGTCTTGACAAAGCCTTGGACCTTTTTATAGAATTTAAATTTTGTGATGGCAATTTTTACTTTCTGAACGGGAGCAAAATTGTATGGTGGCTACTTATAACTTCGGTTCATTGTATACGGTGCCTTGGGTCAGGTGTGGGATTTAATTATATCGATTTCTGATATTTGCCTCCTTCCTTTTTTATGAAACCATCAGGCGAGATTCCTAAAAATTGAAATTCCAAAGGGTTTTCTAGCACCTAGTGTGATATTATTTCTCTACTCTCTATACTACATTACTTCATCATCTAATTCAAGAAGAAAAATACTGAATTAATTTAACAAACTTTTAACAGAATGGTTAACTTTATATGGCTTTAGAAACGCACATTTTCACTTCTGAACAACCTAATAGATAGCATTAATTTTGTGGTCATAAAGTAAGTGAGTATGATCAGGAAATACCACTATCACAAACTGTATACCAACCCATGGCACTGTGAGGAAGAGCCACAGGACATAAACTGAAACAAGACATCTGAAAGACAATAAAACTAAAGCTCTCTCTTCCTCATCAAGATGATTGCAAAACTTGAAAGGACATACAGTAGTGCATACCAAATTGAAGACCAACATAGAACCCCCATAAACAACGGGAGGTACATTAATCAATAAATCAATAGCAACAAAACCACCGCCTTAGAGCGGACAGCAGTCTAAGCTACCTGGGGAAGTTTAAATGCATTTGACTGGCGCCAAATCTTTGCTTTGGATTCTGTTGTTGTTTAAACACAAAAATTGTTTCGCTCGCATGGAAGCGTCCTATCTAATGCAATGCATCATCACACATAGACAATCGAATCAAATTAACACACAACGATTAAACAATGGAAAGGGCTCATGACTCACAGGTAGTCAGGGCTAAAGACAACCTCAAGCTGAGTTACGGTGGGCCTAGCCAAGGGCAATTTGCAATGCTCCCTTTTATATTTTTAATAAAATATTTATAAAATATGACATCGGAGTTGTGATTGTGCATTTTCCTGATCATACTCATTTACTATTTTTGCATATTAGACACATTGTAGGTATTCCAATGGCTCCTTTTGATTCAGATGTGTTTGTGTTGTTATGATAGAGACTTCATGCTGTCTCTTTCTTACAATAATCAAGCTGATGCTATGAAGCGTTTAATTCTATCTCATAATACTTTGATGACTTGGTTAATATTTATAATCCTTGTTTCGAGCAAATGGTTAGTCAGACCCACTGAACTAAAGCTTAAAAGGCGAATGTCTTTGACACTGAAGCCCCCTTTTTAGACTTGGACTTGTCCATGACAAATTGCATAATTTCACCTAAAATAAATTATAAACGGGACGATTTTAACTTTCAAATAGTTAATTTCGAATTTCTTAATGCAGATGTCGGCTCATTACTATGGTGTATATATTTTTGGAGCTTATTCATTTTTCGAGAGAATGTTAGTGACCATTATTTATTAAGGATATCATTATCTTTGTAAAGCCTTTTTTCTAAACTTTCCAAAGACACTCAGATTTGATTGTTAAGTACAGTATTTGTTAAAGACTCTTCTGCAAAAGTGCATATCGAAGAAAGTATTTTTTGGTAATTCGGTTTATAATTTCCAAAATCATAATTCTAGATAATTAAACGTTATAAAAAGTGGGAAACAACATTTATATCATGCGGTAGTCTGCGTACCTGGTGGTAAACCCAATTACTGTTTATGGCGATTGTTTCAACCCGACCACGGGTCAGGTCTCAGACTCGATTACGGCTCTGACGTAAAGCTCTCATCCATTGGTTGGTGCCTGATGCTTGTCATTGGATGTGCCCATCGTGAGGTTTTCTTAAGCTCTGACTATCTGTGAGTCGTTAGTCCTTTTATTTCTTCCGTCATAGTCTGTTAATTTGATAAGATTGATCCTCTGTGATTTTGCGTTGCATAAGTTAGGAAACCTTTTGTTTTAACATCAGAATCTAGGGTGAAGATTTGGTGCCTGTAAATGAATTTTAGCCCCCCTTCCACCTGGTGGCTTTGGCTGCCGTTCGTTCAAAGGCGGTAGTTATGTTGTTATCGTTGTTGATTTTAATTAAATGTTCCTCCCACTGGGGTGTGTGGGTTCTGTGTCTCGTCTTTGTTTCGTTATGCATTACTTAGTAGCATTTCTAGTTTTGCAATCATCTTGACGAGGAAGAGAAAACTGGTTGCTTTACATTAATTGTCTTCCTAATGTCTTGTTACTTTTAGTGTTCTCGATGCCATATGGCGATTAAGTTTGGTGTGTTTGTTGATGAGGATCATAGCAAGCTTCCTACGTTATACTGGTTACCTAAACTTCATAAACGACCCTATAAGTCACGTTTTATTTATTACTAATTCTTGTTCATGTACTCTTACCGAGTTGTCTATACTTTTGACTTCTTACCTCACTGCTTAAAAAACATGTTATAAAATATTGTACAGTAGTTTATGAAAGGAATGGTAAAAAATTATTTGGCCTATTAAAAATTCAGGTATGATTCTTAATAAATTACAATCTTAAGGTTTTCTAGCATCTAGTTTGTCTACATATGATTTCTCTACTCTCTATACTACGTTGCCTCATAATCTAGTCAAAGAAAAACTAACGGAATTAATTGAACAAACTTTTGACAGGGAGGGCTCACTTTATTTGACTTGTAATGATAACCGTGCCTTTTTACCTCTGAACACCCTAAACAATATAAGTTATGATCATGTCAGAAAATGTGTGATGCTCTCCATTATCTTTTGGACAATATATTTACAAGAATTGGCTCGAAATTATATAGACAGATTGTAGATATTCCAATGGGAACTTATTGTGTTCCTCTTCTGATTTTTGAACTTGGGCTTGTCCATAACGAATGGCATAGTTTCATCTTAGATTTATGATAAACGGGATGATTTTAATTTTAAAATAGAAAATTTCCAATTTCTTGATGGAGATGTTCCTCGTTCCCCTTCCTATGGCGTATATATTTCGCAACTTATTCGTTTTGCGAGAGTGTGTTCTAATGTTGATGACTTCAACAACAGAAACCTATTTTTGTCTGCTAAGTTATTAAAACAAGGTTATATATATCATAAAATTCGAAAAATCATTTTCTAAATTCTACCGCAGACACTTAGAATTAATTGTTAAATACAATATTGCTTTAAAAACTCTTCTTCAACAGGGCACACCAGAACCTGTATTTTATGGGGATTTAGTTTATAAATTCAAAAGAATTGCTGGAAAACCTATTTTAGTGATCAATTCAAAAAGATTATCAAACGTTATAAAAAGTTGGATATAACTTGGATATTATGCGACAGTCTGCATGCCTGGTTGGAAACCCCATCACGTTTTATAGCTATGGTTACCTCTTTAATTGTATGATGGAGGGTCAGGCCTCAGACTCAATGACGGCTCTGACGTAAAGCTTTAATAGGTGGGTTGGTGCCTGATGCTTGGCTGTAGCACCCTGACTCCACTTAAAAATTTCTTTAGCTAAGACTATACATGTATTTGAGTCGTGAGCCCTTTACTCTGTTTCATCATCATGCGTTAATTTGATTATATTATTTCTCTACGATGATACATTGCAAAAGTTAGGAAACTTCCATGCGAGCTTAACGTTTATTGCGCTTCAACAACAGCAGGATTTAGGCCGAAAAATTTGGTACCAGTAAAATGCAATTAGGCCCCCAGTGGCTTTGGCTGCTGCTCGTTCTAAGGCGGTGGTTCTGTTATTGTTGATTCGCTGTTGATTGTTACTCCCATTGTGGGATTCTGTAATTGTTCTATGTTTTGTTGTGCGTTACTTTGTGTCATTTCTAGTTTTGCAAGCATCTCGATGGGGAAGAGAGAGCTGCTTGCTTTGCTTTGTTTGTCTTTCTGATGTCTCGTGATATTTGTGTAGCTCTTTCTCACGATGCCACGGGTTTGTCTGCAGTTTGTGTTTGTGGTATTTCCTGATCATACTCACTTACTGTTTTTTCTGTGGCTCTTCCTCACGATGCCGTAGGCTAGTTTGCAGTGTGCGATTTTGGTATTTCCTGATTATATTCACTGACTTTTTAGCTCAGCTCAAATGTAGGCTTCCTTACTTATGCAATGTATCATCACAGGAAAACAACCAAACTGTGACAAAACAAAGGAAGGGGCTCTCAACTCACAGACTCTTGGGACTAAAAAATAATTTGAGTCACCGGTTAGTGTTAAATCTATGACTCTTCAAAGAATCTTCTCACATGCCCTTGTTCCCCACACATGCCAATAATATGGTTGCTAGTGGTTGCGGTATACTCGTATTGCGAATTATTGCATCAGATCAGCTGGGTTTAAAGGAAATGTTACAGAATTTCTAGCGATAAGGCGTGTCATAATCCTAAATGAGACGTTCGTTTTATTTTGTTGAAATAAGGACTGGAGACACTAGGCACATTCAACAAATACACATTGACCAGCCGTTTATGCACCCTTGCAGCCTAGTCCGTATATTATAATCGATTTTGTCCTTAATGCATATAATAATCCTGCTTCGTTTTGAATGAGAATTTATTATGACCATCAACTGTGCTTGTGATTTCAGTAACCTGTATGTGAAATAGACCGTTACACTAAGGGAAACAAATGGTCTATCACAATAGAGTATATATTTTTATACAGTTGGTGTACAATAAAAACGACCATTTGGCAAAGCAGTCTATTTTTGTCAGATGTTTGATGTCGGCTTCTACAACCCCTTTCCCCCCTAGACCCAAGACGCCCTTTACATATGTTGTATATGTTTATAGCGAGATGTCATTGTCCAAAGGGCATCTTGGGTCTAGGGGGGAAAGCATCTAAAAACAAACTGAAAGACACCAGTTTCACCTTTCCAGTGACAAACGTCACAATTTGATGTATATTTCGTACGCATGCGCAGGAAGGATATTGTAACGTTTTGGAAATGAATAGCATTTCTATCCTTTTCAGTTTAACTCTTTTACTTTTTGAAAACTAGCAAAGCATTCACTCAAAGTCTGGTCTAAATGGCACCCAGTAGAAAGACGTAAAATGAGGGGTGGGAGTAGAAAGTGCAAATTTTTACTGCTTTGCTAATGATAAATTGCTTTGAAACCTATTTTGATGCTTACTTTGCATATTTTGCTGCCGAACCGCACCAATTTTAAAAACAAGAGTGCAGTTTGAAAATTTGGTGTTTGTAATCATGTCAACTAGGGAAAATACACGCCCTATCGCTAGAGCTTCTTGTTTGTTTTGTTGCTTTACGTCCCAGGCAACAGCTATGGTCATGGCGGGACGGTAAGTTCACCTATCCACACTTTTTTGCCTAGGCAAGCTTAAACAAGCGGTTAACCAGTACTTCGTGCACATACTTTTGTTTGTAAGTGTCAACAACCATTCTTGGATGATTCAACGGAAGAGAAGATAATGACTGTAGAAATAAGTTCATGATCAATCTCTTGGTTTGGGATCGAACTCGCGACCCCTGGATCTGCAGTTAGGCACGCATCTGTAGCCAGACACGTTACCGACTGCGACACGCTGCCCTGTATAGGAAATGTTTATAGATGTGAATTTACCCATTGTAAGTTATAAGTTTACTGACCAATTTTTACATGAGATAAATACATAAATATTACTGTCAATTAAAATACGCAAACAATGAAATAAAATTTGAGTGCGGTACTTATCATTGCAAACATTAAGTCTGAAAGTTGAAGAATGTCCAATCCAACAATCAGGACTCTAGCTCCAGTATGTAACTTTGCAAAGATGTTTAAATCGTGAATATAGACATTTGCGGTAAATGCGCATTATTATAATATACACTTGATCTAGCGTACTGTATCACGTCGAGTGGATGAGGAAATACCATCGGATTACTTGAGACACCGTTGCTAGTTGTACACCGGATCAACTTACTAGTATACTAATATAATTGTAAAATGATTCCTATAAAAGACCTCCCCTGGTTGGCTGAAACTAGCTTGCACTGGTTTTGACAAATCATTATGTCAAACAGTGATGAGCTCAGGACTTTATCAGTGCTGACAGACAGCTAAAAATAGATTGTCCTAAATCTAGCCCAGGTGACATGATTTTTTTCACTGCTACCTGACAGCTTAAAATAGACATTGAAACACTAACTGGTTTCTTATGTATATTTCGCATGTAAAATGATTGTTCATTTTATGAGAACAGCATTTAACCCATTTATGCTGAATGGAATTTCCCACCGTTATCAATTGGAACAGTCCATTTCTGGTTTAAGGGATGTTAGGTGGTAGTTTTCATTTTTATTCAAGTTTTAATTGAAAATTATGCAAGCAAACAGTGGAGACCCTGATCAACAGACGCCGCATTCTGTGGCGTCTGATCTGGGCCTGCACTGTTTGCCTATGTCCAACAAAAAGGATTCTAGGCATATATGGGTTAAAAATGCAATTATTTTCCTATCTATTAAGAGTTCCAGAAATTTTGAAAGTAGGTTCACTGGGAACCTATTAACCTGTATACAACACAATTTCTTTCACCAAGATAATGGTCAATATTTTATCATAAATTACCTAATCCCTTCAATGGACCACTTTATTGCCCCTGTAGGGAAGTCATAATCACCTCATTATGACTGTCCTTTTGAACTGCCCAGTATGACCCCTGGAGAGAGTCATAATGAGTGGTACCAGTATTATTGCTCAAATTTTTAGGTCTTTTTCTTGAAGTTACGTCATCATGCTTTCCGTCTCTGGTTTCATGCTTGGATCTTTACTAACGTCGCCACAAACCAACAACAACAACAACTAAAAACAAGTAACCGACGTTAGTCTAAGTTTTAAGGATAGTGATACGGAATCAGAAAACTTCAATTCGTTGATCAGTTCAAACGTTGTATCATTATATAATAAGCAAAGTATTTAAGTAAGTCAAGTAAGTACTCGTATTGTAATTTTATTTGATGTATTACTCTGTGTAATTGCATTGCATAAGTTACAACTATGTGTTTCAACAACAACAGAATTTAGAATGAAGATTCGGCCAACAATTAAGCAACACCTTCTGGTGACGTTGGCTGCTGGTCCTTCTATGTGGATTCTGCTGCTGTTTTTTGTTGTTGTTGTTCCCATTGGATATGTGGATTTTGTGTTGGTCAGTGTTGTGCTTCGTGGTGACCTTTAGTAGTTTAGCAATCGTCATGCAGAGAACTTGTTGCTTTGCTATGGCTGGCTGTGTTCTGTGATTGTGGCATTCCTTGGTCATATGAGGGGCATTGTTTATGTTCGTATAACTGTTGAGTCATTGTAAAGAGCGAACGTCAACACATACTTCATGGACATATTTGGGATAAGTGAGCTTTTATCTATAAATACAACTCTAAACTAATTCAAACTCTAACGACTACAAAGAGGCAAAGAAACGCCTATATACTGGACACTTGAAATATGGTAGAAATCTGACTAAGATGGACTTTGTCTCTGACAGAACGTTAGAAACGATTGCATGAAAATGGGTTGATTTCCATATATGGCTTCTGAAAATTTGGCTAGAGATAGAGAATACTTAGTGCTACAATATTCCATTGCCAATATAGCATATACGCAACAGGTATTAAATATGACGGATTTATTTGGAACCTAAGCAAATTGTAAAGAATGCATATTACATTTTATTGAAAAGAAGTGATACAAAATTAAGTTGGATACAGGCTTTTGGATTTAACTTAATATGTTAGGTGTAAAGTACTATAATTATTATTTTTCTTGTTTATAAATTAGATGGAGGTGTTGTGATAGCTTTATTCCAAAAAAAAAAAAACTTTTGCTTCTATAAGAAATAATCTGCAAAATTAAAAGCCTATGATATGCTAAACTCCCTTTCTTTGTTTATAAATGACGTCATGAAACATTACTATGTTTGAAAAAAAACTGGTTTTGTGTTTTTTAACAAGTGTTGGCATCACTGCGATAAGAAAAAAATGCAGATTTGATTGTAATTGTGTTTTTTCCACCTGGGATTGATTTACCCTACCCACTTTTGAAACATGGGGGTATGACAGTACCGGAAAGTTGCCAATCATGGTTGGTAACTTTGCTTTCCTCTTTAATTGCACGCCGGGTGGTCGGACTTCAGACTCTATGACGGTTCAGACTTACATACTTATCTATTGATGAGATGGTAGGTGCATGATGCTTTGGCTGTTTGTCAGGCCCACCGGGGTTTACCTGTTGGATTTCTTTTGCTTCAGTATTCAGTTTTATTCACTGTTGAGTCTTTATCTTTATTGTTATATCTTGATTTATATGTTCTAGGAGATGATGCATTGATAAGTCAGGGGTCTTTCATGCAAACCAAATATCTATGTGTCTTGATCCATATCTGAATTAAGGGTGAGGTTGGCGCCTTGAAACTGGTTTAAGCCCTCCAGTAAAATATTTTACTGACCGTTCCAAGGCGGTACTTCTTTTGTGGATCTTTTATGTTTTTTTTCTGTCTTGTGTTTGTTATGCATACGGCGCGTCTGTTTATATGTGCCTTGTGGTCACCTGTTGGGAAAGGGCTGACCTCTTGGCTTTCGTGTGTGGTGTCTAACTGTGCGTTTGTCACTTTCCCATTGGTATCCTAGGTCAGGTGTGGTACTTGATTGTATCGATTCCTGATCTTTGCACCCTTACTTACTTTGTCACGTACATGCTTTAATCGATATATCAATATAATTAATAACGAATGATTACATATATCATGGACTATGCAAAATCAAAATAAATTTTAAATTATATTCATAATTTTAACAGGTATATGAAGCAGCACTTGACTATAATTATTTTGGTTTTCTAATGGATGTTTTCAAATTGTTATAGAATAACACACAACATGCTTATAGTTTTGTTAATCATATCTATGATTAGCGTTGGACCTTTTAATTTTTGATGGTGCAAAAGAAAAATTGGTAAATACTTATTTTACCATAGCGAATGAAACTTAACAGCATCTTATTTAATGCAAATGCATGACTTTAAAAACTATGCCTATATGACACGACAGCAATGCCAAAAAGTTTCGAAATCGATAAGGCGGTCACGATAGCGTTGAAAAAACAACAACTAAAATTGCATTTGTAAGTCTGGATAATTATCATTACAATATTTTGATTATGTCAACACATTAATTGGAAGTCTTTTGAGTCAGAACAGCTAAAATAAACAAATAACGTTCATGTACGTCAAAATGAGTGTAAGAATGCTTTAATCAGGTCGCTGACGTGCGAATAGTACTACGCGAGGCAAATTTACACTTACGTATGGACGTAAGCGGTCCTAGTCGGCAACTGTAGATGATTCTAGACCTCCACGTTTCATACCAGACGATAAAAAGCAAGAATCGTTACGAATAATTTTTGACGTGTGATTTTTTATTTTGGCCCATACTCATTCCCGACGCTACCAGTCGAACATATGATAATAAGCAGCTGTGTTTCAAATACACAGATCTACTGAGAATTGAACACCCATTAATTTGACATGATTTGATTTTACATAGGATAGGTATTAGGTGAGAAATAACTGATCAAAGTAAGCGTAAACTTTTTTTGTTCAGTATAACTTTCTAAAATATTTTAACTAATGTGGTCGAATGTTGATTTGAACATATGATTATAGGAATCAAACATGTATTTTTATGCATTAACATTTGCCAGATCCCAAAGGAAGCTTTTTAAACACAAGACCGATCTAATCGTTATTCTCTGCATATTTTACATTATTCCAATCCAATTTGCACTTAAAACGCTGCTAAAACATTAACTTACTCTGGATATCCCGTAACATTCCGAACGTTATAACGTCGTAACAATGGTGTACCCGCAACGAATTCGCAAACAAAAGCATCGGCGGAGTGCTGAGTCTCATCCTTTAAGTGTTCCTTATAACGCTATGCAAATAGCTCAGAGCTCATTTTAAACATTTAGTACAAAAAGAAGAAGGGATAATGGTTCTCCTTGTTCTAGACCTAAACAAGTATCAAAATACATTGAAACATTAAAATGCAATTTAATCGCAAAAGTTATTTTGCTTCATAGAGCTTTTATGATGGTAGTTATTGCGCAGCTTAAACCTGTGTTAACTAATTCTATCAATAATAATAATAATAATAATAATAATAATAATAATAATAATAATAATAATAATAACAGTTAGCTGTGCCCCGTTTGTCTCTGAATCCAAATTGGAAACTATTAAGCACGTTTTATTCTTTTCACCGATTATTGATCCGGATTCTTATGACCAGAGAAAACAATTTTGCGAACGTATTTATCAATGTTATGCCTCTATAGTTATGCCCTTGTTTGGAATAGGTACAGTCAAGCCTTTGAACCATATATCTATATATATGCACACCAGTGACAAATAATTATGCAATTATAAATTCTTCACGTGTAGAACAAAATAAAAGGTTTCGCATCTATAAAAAATTCACCAAGAATTCAATCAATACCTGGACTTTTTCCTCTTTTCATGGAAATGATGGCCCCACAGATTTCATCTATAATGGTTATTTCCTGGTTCATAGCCTGGATTTAAACTTTTTGAGCATCAAAATCTGGAATGTTCTATCTGTATGTGGCGAGTTTGATATATGGTTTAAATGATCAACAGAATCATTCATTGAAATTTTGTCAGACGCTGATAGTTTTTCTTTCCTGAAATCATTTACTTTTTTCAAAACTGTTTTGGTTATTTTTTTTGCTTAATTTAGACATGTGTCGCCACATGTTTCGTGCATGCATACTTGCAGCTTAACGTTTTATTTTTCGATAAGTGTTTTTGTTGACAACAATTTGGCTCTATTTTCATCAGTTGGAAAAGTTTTAAGTAAGCATTTACTTGACAAAAACAAGTTCTTCGCATGCCTGTATTCAGAGGTGAACCAGCCCTGGAACCAGCTTGCCTTTCTCGACCTTGCTTTTGTTCTAATAGGGTTTACCGTTTTGTCAAACACAGAAAACAAGAATCATACCACGGATCCGTGCGCTGCTGCACGCATGCACTAACATCAGGAGACTGAGCATGATCTAAACTGTTTGTGAGAATATCAACATTAGCATGCTATCTTTCGAATTAATACTTCCAAGAATATTGGTGACTTCGATGAGTCCCAGCATACTTTATCAACAGGAGTTTTCTCGTCATAGTGAGCTTTCGTCAAAAAAGACATGTAAAATAAAATCAGACAATGATCAGAAAATTCTGAAATATCATCTATTACTTTCATCCTGTTTATGAAACTGTTTGAAGAAATATTTTGCATGCAATATGAATTGTTACAACAAAGATTCATTTGATGTCACTTTTATTCTGCTCGAATGCCCACAGAAGAACTTCTTTACCCCATCCACTGCCTTTTGAAAGACGTGATTTTGTGGACATGTGCATTTAAGCCACATTTATGACAAAATTATTCATTGAAATCGACCATTTTGATTCTTGATTCTTGGGAATAAACAGTAGAACGATTTGAGCTATATTTTGCAGAGTTTGAATATTTGAGCTAGATATACTCTCGTTCGAAAGTCTTGGTCTTTCAATTATTTTGAGGAGTATATTTTGGCATTCTTTTTATAATATGACGTCGCTTCTGGGAGTGAAATAACGCCATGCAATAAAATCTGTAAACCACTAGTGGTTTATCGATTTACGGGAAACGTTATGACGTCCATAACAACGTTGCGTACATAATGACAATATTATAACATTTTACCGTCAGCAATGAAACTTCAAAGATATTTTAATGTCATATGATAAATAGAATCTAACATTCGTGCTCTTTTATTATTGAATTTTTTTAACTCGTTGCGAAAAAGAGATAAAATGCTCGGCAAGCCTCGCATTTTATCTCTTTTTCCCAACTCGTTTAATAAATTCAATAAAACATGAGCACTCATGTAAGATCCTCTATATATTGTAATCTAAAAATTGTGCTCTCGTCGTTTGGTCCCGCACAATTCAGGAGAAAAGCGACCATTTAGTCTTTGGCGTGTCAGAACTCTAATACAAGACCGTGATGTCAACTTTCATTGATGTTATTTTTTACATTTAAAATAAAATGTAAAGAATGAAGAACCTCTACGACAGTTGAGGTATCAGTAGCATTCAGTATGTCTTGCTTTTATGGCGATATATACCAAAAACGGTTTAATCATTTTTTCATTTAATCACAACAAAATGCGTTACGCAACGTAAGTTTGGTGAATGCTACAAATAAGTTATCTAAAAATTCAGAATCCCAACGGACTTGTAAATTCATAGCTAAATGCGTCTTACGAATGTGTAGAATCTGTAAACGTATTTATGGAAATTAGCATTGCAATTTCACTTCACAACAAGAGGTTATTATTCCGTGTACTTTACCACTGACATTACGCCAGATAACATCAGTACGAAAGCCTGGTAGGGACTTCTTACTTCTTAGTAATTTATTCTTACTTATTGCGGGCCCCCTAGCGCAGTTTGTAGATGTCTGATTGCAAATACGTGTCTGATTGCATATCCAGGGATCGCGAGTTTGATCCCGGTCTGGTCCCTTCATGGAGAGTGATCATGAAAAAATTCTACGGCCTTTCCCCTCTGTGTGTGTGTGTGTGTGTGTGTGTGTGTGTGTGTGTGTGTGTGTGTGTGTGTGTGTGTGTGCTACTGGGAAATTGCAACTCGCAAATAAGAAGTAGAAATTGGAAGTAAGAGCTAGCAGCTAAAGAGAAAGAACTAAGAAGTGAGAAGTAGGAACTAGGAAATAAGCAATAACTTGCCATCATAATGATTGGAATGTCTGACCTGAGTGTCCGCAGTCCCAACAAAACTATTGCTACAGTATATAACTTGCCATCATAATGATCGGAATGTCTGACCTAAATGTCCACAGTCCCAACAAAACTATTGCTACGGTATATATCTTGCCATCATAATGATTGGAATGTCTGACCTGAGTGTCCGCAGTCCCAACCAAACTATTGCTATAGTATATAACTTGCCATCATAATGATCGGAATGTCTGACCTGAATTTCTGCAGTCCCAACAAAACTATTGCTACAGTATATAACTTGCAATCATAATGATTGGAATGCCTGACCTGAATGTCCACAGTCAAAACAAAGCTATAGCTACAGTATATAACTTGCAATCATAATGATTGGAATGCCTGACCTGAATGTCCTAAGTCAAAACAAAGCTATAACTACAGTATATAACTTGCAATCATAATGATTGGAATGCCTGACCTGAATGTCCACAGTCAAAACAAAGCTATAGCTGTAGTATATAACTTGCAATCAAAAATGATTGGAATGCCTGACCTGAATGTCCACAGTCAAAACAAAGCTATAGCTACAGTATATAACTTGCCATCATAATGATGGTAATGTCTTACCAGAATGTCCGCAGTCCCAACAGACCTAGTGCTACAGTATATAACTTGCCGTCATAACGATAGAAATGTCTGACCTGAATAACCGCAGTCCCAATAAAACTATTGCTACGGTATATAGCTTGCCATCATAATGATGGGAATCTCTGACCTGAATGTCCGCAGTCCCATCAAAACTAGTGCTTAATTATATAACTTGCCATCATAATGATGGGTATGTCTGACCAGAATTTCTGCTGTCCCTTCAAAACTAGTGCCCCAGTATATAACTTGCCATCATAACGATGGGAATGTCTGACCGGAATGTCCGCAGTTCAAACAAAGCTAGTGCTACAGTATATAACTTGCCATCATAATGATGGGAATGTCTGACCTATATGTCCACAGTCCAAACAAAATTATTGCTACAGTATAAAACTAGCCATCATAATGATGGGAATGTCTGACCTGAATGTCCGCTGACCCAAGAAAACTATTGCTACATTATATAACTTGCCATCATAATGATTGGAATATCTGACCTGAATCTCCGCAGTCCCAACAAAACTATTGCTTCATTTTATAACTTGCCATCATAATGGCAGGAATGTCTGACCTGAATGTCCGCAGTCTAATCAAAACTAATGCTACATTATATAACTTTCCATCGCAATGATGGGAATGTCTGACATGAATGTCCGCAATCACAACAAAACTATTGCTACATTATATAACTTGCCATCAAAATGATTGGAATGTCTGACCTGAATGTCCGCAGTCCCAACAAAACTATTGCTTCATTTTATAACTTGCCATCATAATGGCAGGAATGTCTGACCTGAATGTCCGCAGTCTAATCAAAACTAATGCTACATTATATAACTTTCCATCGCAATGATGGGAATGTCTGACATGAATGTCCGCAATCACAACAAAACTATTGCTACATTATATAACTTGCCATCAAAATGATTGGAATGTCTGACCTGAATGTCCGCTGTCCCAACAAAACTAGTGCTAAATTATATAACTTGCCATCAATATGATGGGAATATCTGACCTTTATGTCTGCCGTCTCAACAAAACTAATGATGCATTATATAACTTGCCATCATAATGATGGAAATGTCTGACCTGGATCTCCTCTGTCCCAACAAAACTATTGCTACAGTTTATAACTTGCCATCATAATGATGGGAATATCTGACCTTTATGTCGGCCGTCTCAACAAAACTAATGCTACATTATATAACTTGCCATCATAATGATGGGAATGTCTGACCTGAATGTCCTCTGTCCCAACAAAACTATTGCTACAGTTTATAACTTGCCATCATAATGAATGGAATGTCTGACCTGAATGTCTGCAGTCCCAACAAAACTATTGCTACATTATATAACTTGCCATCATAATGATGGGAGTGTCTGACCTGAATGTCTGCAGTCCCAACAAAACTAGTGCTACATTTTATAACTTGCCATCATAATGATGGGAATATCTGACCTGAATGTCCTCTGTTCCAACAAAACTATTGCTACATTATATAACTTGCCATCTTAATGATGGGAATGTCTGACCTGAATGTCTGCAGTCCCAACAAAACTATTGATTCATTTTATTCATAAATTGATAATATGACAGATAGAACTTTTTTTGATAATCATATTTTGATCAGGTTGAGCAGCTGTTAGGATGATCAAGAAATATATACTTAAACCAAGTTCTAGTTGGTCACCTTTCAAACTCAGTATTTCTGACCAAACGCTAATAAAATTGAAATGATTTTGCCTATATATGTGCATATCATGGGCAAACGTTTAACTGCGTTTTCGAACAGTTTTCTTTTACTTCAAGTTTTTAGGTTAAAAATGCAAAAATCGACTTTTTTAAAGAAAATTAGGTTTTGAGAGTAGTTTTTATAGAATTGACGCTTAGGTGGTTACAAACTGGTCTGTCCGACTCGAAAAAACACCAAACAATTGAAATTTTGCTTATGGTGGATTTTTTACGCATTTTTAAAAGATTGCATTTTTCAAAATTTTTCGAGATTTTTGAAATTCACCAGTATTTTCCTGGTAGAATTGTTAAATGCACTAAATTTTATTTGAACACTGTAGGCCAAACACAGTAGAACTTGTTTAGTCCATTTTTGGCGATTAATGTTTTACGACTTCTGTACACTTTCGGTTTCAACGTGAGAGTTTAAAAATCGATTTGGTAGCATAATATTTTTTTTCAATTTTCAAAAAAGGACGGTGACGTCTGGTGATAATAAATAATCGCTGAAAATTCCAATGCCTTGTCGCTGATAATAAAGCGTACAGAGCGGTGCAAAGTCTCTATGTAAATTGCAAGCTTAAAGCTGAATTTCAATGATTTACCTGCTAAAAGTGTTTGTCTTATGTTGTTGAGTAGCAAAAAGGACGATTCTGATAGAATCAAAACTTTTGAGGTTTTTCTTCTTATATCACGCTAGCCAGTAACATCTTCAAACAAACAAACCGTTAATTTGTGTTATGGTTTATATCGTAGAAAAAGTGTGACTTTTTGAAATGAGGGTACCTTTTCTCTAGCTTTGTCCGTGCAAGAGGTACACGTCATTTTTAAATGAAATACCTACTGAGTCTCGGCAAAGTATTACTTCACTTAAAAAACATGAATTTTGTATACCCTATGTTTCACTTTCTGAACTAGCATAAAAATGTAAGATGACAAATTAGCAGTAGGTTTTAGTATATGTCCGTGAAGACCACTGGTGATGAGGTAGGAACTGACACCTCCAGCTTTTAATTACTGATCCAGAAATGTTTAATCAAATATTTTAAATTCGAGCAACGGACATAATCATGATATTAATGGAGCCATGTCGCGAGAAAACCTGTCGTCAGGGTAAGAGTCATGTAAGGCTCAAACCAATCTGCTCAGATACAGAGACTAGATGGAAAATTAAAATTTTGCATGAAGCAAGTTAAGATATTTTACTTTCCAATAAGCAAATAACAAAGGCGCTGATCAGACTGCGCGGGTGGACTGGCTGGTCTGCGCCTTTATTGTTCGCATGTAATATGCCCGGTTTTCCTGCGTTGAGGCTCATTATCATTTTATATATGCTTTAAAAAATATTGACATAAACATCTCTAAATATACATACAACACAATAAAAAAGGTTATACCATAATTGACAAAATGGTTTTATTCAAACTGAATAATTATATAATATTCCGGACGTTTATTATAATCATACTGATCAAACTGAGAAATCATGATACCCTGAAGACAAATGCAACCGGTCACTGACTTGATACTCGTGATTTTCCGCCATAAGGCCGATAATCCTAAAAGGTAGAAAAAATTACAACACCATTGTTACAAATCTCTAATAAGGGAGTTTAAGTTTTTATTTTATTTCAACAAATTAAAAATCAACGGATTCCTGAAAGTCTCCACTACGCAATACTACCAGCAATTTTTTTCTCATATTATTTGAAAAGGGATATTATTATGTTTTTAATAACAATCCACGGAAAAAACGGCATTTTTTACTATTTGTTTAATCATTTCAGCAGTGGTCAGAAAAAACTCGAAAAAGGGAGTTTAAGTTTTCATCCAAAAATTATGAAAAATATATCAAAATGTTCGCAGAATAATGTAGTTTCTAAAGCAACCAGCAATTTTTTTGTATTATATTCCAGACTTTTTTTTAATAAGAGTTTAATTAATACTTTCCTATTCGTTTCAGTGTAAACCGCTATAAGGATTAATACAGGTAAATCTGTCATGACAATTTTTCATTGTTGGGTATGATTTTCTTGCCGGTTAGGCGACAATCGAAAACGTTAATACCATCGACGAACGTAGATCAAAAATCGTTCGAAACATTTTTTATTGCCATTTGTCGCCCAATTGGTGGCAAATGGCAATCGAAAAGACTGTGTCTAACGATTTTGATCAGCGTTCGTCGGTTGTAAAGAGCGTGTTCGATTGCCGCCAACCTGAAGTATTTCGCTTCTGTCTTTTGTACCCAAATATTCAATTATTTGTTCATCAACGGAAACGGCATTTACTGATCTAGCAGATTTGTCATCGATTTGGGTGTAATGAATGAAATCAAAGACAGTTATAGGAGTCGGTACTTTTACAGACATTATGGGACAGACAGACTCTTATCAATATATTGACATCTTCTTGGTTCAAAATGGTTCTGTGATTTATGAATTGAATGCGTAGTACCACGAATGTGTGCGTGCGCGCGTGTGTGCGTGCGCATGCGCGTGTGCGTGCGTGCGTGATTGTGTGTGTGTGTGTGTGTGTGTGTGTGTGTGTGTGTGTGTGTGTGTGTGTGTGTGTGTGTGTGTGTGTGTTAATATGATGATTAACTGTTATCAGCATTAGACATTATCAGGTAACATAATGTTTAACTCTCACTTTTTGATAATCATCAAAATCAAAATTGTTACATAAAAAAATAAACAATGCACTAAATTTTTACCTGATGCAATGTAGAGTACTATATACTAAAGATTGTATCAACTAACGCGGTCCCAGTTCTAAATATAAGTGAGTAGGACCAGGAAATGCCAAATTGCACAACATAGACCATCCCATGGCACCGCGAGCAAGAGGCAAAGACAATACCGATATCCCCTAGTCTTGCCATTGTGTTAAAGATTTGATACATACTTTATGAATTCAATTCGATTCCGTACTTGATACTTGATTCAGGGAAATATCGTACGAAACAATTGTGCGCTTGACTGACCATAAGTACTGCAGATAAAATGCACAAGAACCAAGAAATGAAAAGTAACCAGCTCCCTCTTCCGTATCCAATACTGTTTATCAGGTTATCAAGTATCCAGTTGTAGTCATAGCAACCATTGTTACATGATTATGATTGGCTCAATTGTGTCTACCTGAAAATGAAAACTGGCCTGCAGGGTGAAGCTCAAACTAGTTTCAAGAAGTTAATATTTTGACACTTCTCCAATACCACCATCTAGAGAGCTAAAATAGCATCATGAGTATGAAACTAGCATGGGCTGCATGAAATTAACATGATTAGCTGTTTCACCGCTCAACAGGTACTGGTGAATTTCGACCTCAGACGGATCAAAGATCAGACGATTCGAATTTACAGCACGTGAAAGGGGAAACAGGTAGAAACCGTTATAAAGCGGTATCATAGGCGTTACAAAATACATTAACGACTTTCAACATTGAGGCCCCAGGGAGGTCTGTGCTCCCTCGATCCATGAAAATAATGCATTGATCTCCCCAAATCCCTGAATTAATATTCATCAGCTCCCTGAAAGTATTTTTCCTTTGCTCCCCAAATCCTTAAAATTCATTCAGCTTCTCCCCAAATCCCAAAAAATATAAGCCAGCTCTCCCTAACGTATTTTCCTTCCATAGGATTAAATTCACATACTTAAAAACTATGAAGCTATACACGAGCGGATGACTTAATCAATATTCACTTAATATTTTACTTTATACATGTAAAGATAGGGCTTAGCCACGGAAAACACGATATATACTTATTTTAATGAATACATGATAATATATAGCTCAAAGTATGAGGGCATCCTTAAAATATGTTGCTGTACCCGGTAGAGTTGGTATGGAGGAATGCTCTCTAGATTTGATTTTTGTATTAGGGGCAGCTAGACCATTTTGTTTTCTGGTGGGGGAAGGGGCTGTTTTTCCAATAGATGAAACTAGATTTTCTTAGACAAAGTGAAAACATTTATTTTTGCAACCATAGAAAGTGTTATAATTGCTATTAGGCCCTATACATAAGTTTAACTTCATTTTAAACAAGTAAGAATATATCTGACCAAAATTCATCAAGTTTTAATAAAAAAAATAATCTAATTACCTAGATAGATTATTACCTACCAGGTGCGTAGTTAGCCCTGTTTGATTAACACTTGTGCTAGGGGGTCCTGGAGCATGCTCCCCTGGAAAAGAATAGAATAAAAATGATGCATTCTTAGTGTTCCAAAGTATATTACTATCAACCTAAAATTCAACGATTTTTAGCATAATAAATTTACAGCAACCCAAATTTTGTGCCATATTTCTTCTCCAAGATTAATCCAGATGCGCATGCGCACATTAGCACAAAAATAAATACATTCTCATTTTACAAGGGGGGGGGGGTAATAGCCACAAGAAGCCAAAGAAATGTAAATAGGGAGGCTTTTCTTTTTTACATCAATTATTACATACCAGGCGCGTCGATAGCCCTGTAATGATGGGGATTCAGAGTCGTGCTAGGGGGGCCCGGGAGGATGTTCCCCCAGAAATGTTGTATTAAAATGGTGCAATCTGACGCATACGAGTGTTCGTTACGTTATTATCAACCAAAAAATCAACAATCTTAAGGATAGTTTCCCACAATAGTTAAAAGTATTCACCATATCAGTCAGCAATACCAATCCAGACTAGCATGTTAGCACGAAAGTAAATAAATTAAGATTATCAAAGGGGGGTCTGGGGGCTCCCCCCCCCCCCCCCCGAAGTCGAAGATTTAAAAAAAATCAAACAAAAATGAAGGCTTTTCCTTTAAGGTGAAATATTTTTTTCCTTTTTTGCAGGGCTCTCTGATCTGATCAAATCTCTGAAAATAATTACCAGTGCTCCAAAGCTCCCAGAAAATAAATAGCCATTATCCCCAGATCCCCCAAACCCCTGGGAGCCCCAACTTTTTACTCAACTTCTTTGTAGCTCGGTAGGTAAGCAACAATACATTTATGTTAGTCTTATAATTAAGGTATACACTACCGCCCGCGTATTTGTCCTGCAAAGTCGCGTTTTATGTGCGTTTCCAACGCGTTGTACGTGTGTTGAGTTTAAATTGCGTATGAAACGCGAATCAACGTATTTCGAAACTCATGAATATTCATTAGCAGCCCTCCAATGCGTTTCAGCGATAAAATATGCGTTTCATCCTTTAGCAAATCAAATCGTTTTGTCACAACGCAGTGATGCGTAAACCAATCAAAATTTAGTTGACCTTGCTCAATGTTTTCATTGTTATTGTTTAACTTCAGTTTTAATATTTCTGATAAGACTTGTCTTGCAAATCTCAATTCCCGTTTCGTTGAGCTTTTAATGCCAAGTTTGAATTAAATATCTCACTCCATTCATTTATCAATATTTTGAGCCGACTATCACGATTTTTCAGCAGAGAAATGAATGGAGTTACTCAAGGCCGAAAAATGAATATATAACAGTAAAATCACATTGATCATCATTAGATTTAGATCTATAATTAGTCTCTTTAGTGCCCAATGTAATATATTTTTCTTCAAACAACGACATGAAGCGAATGAATTAAAAACACGTCGCACTGCATTCAATTTTGTTCCTGGGGATTCGCATCAAACAATTTCGAACTTTAAGATTGGGTCAACTGAGATTAGATGCAAAATCTCCTTGTTGAGTAAAATAATCGAACTCACTTGTTGACATTCTAGCTAATAGATCTCTCTCAAAAGAAATAAGAAGGCACTCCTTCTAAGCAAAAGCAATTGCATGTGCCCAGGCTTCAACGGATCAGTCCTAAAATAAAAGAAGAACAGTATCTAGTTCCGCCCCCTAACCTGCTGATGAGGTAGGAACTGACACCGCTCAAACACCCTGCACCCCATGCTAAGCAGTGCTCAGGAGGTAGGTTCTGACACCTCTTAAACAGCCTGCCCCACAGTGCCAGGGAGGTAGGTTCCAACACCTCTTAAACAGCCTGCCCCACAGTGCTGGGGAGGTAGGTTCAGACACAGCTTAAACAGCCTGCACCCCTTCCCCACAGTGCCTGGGAGGTAGTTTCCTACACCACTTAAACAGCCTGCACCCCAGCACCACAGTGCCCGGGAGGAAGGTTCTGACACCGCTTAACCAGCCTGCAACACAGTGCCCGGAAAGTAGATTCCAAATCCGCTTAAACAGCTAGCCAGCACGCCTGCAACAAAGTGCCTGCAGGTAACTTCCGACACCACTTAAACAGCCTGCATCCCTGCCACACAGTGCCCCGCAGGTTGGTTCGGACACCACTTAAACAGCCTGTACCCCTGCAACACAGTTCCCACCAGGTCGGTTCCAACACTACTTAAACAGCCTGCACCCCTGCAACACAGTGCCCACCTGGTAGGATCTGACACCCCTTAAACAGCCTGAGCCCCTGCAACGCATTGCAGGCAGGTAGGTTCCGACACCGCTTAAACAGTCTGCACAACTGCAACACAGTGCCCAGCAGGTAGGTTCCAACGCCACTTAAACAGCTGCACTCTGCAACACAGTGTCCAGCAGGTAGGTTCTGACACCGTTTAAATAGCCTGCAACCCTGTAACATAGTGCCTATCAGGTAGGTTCCTACACTGCTTAAACAGCCTGCACCCATACAACACAGTGCCCGGCAGTAGGTTCCGACTTAGCTTAAACAGTCTGCACCCCTGCAACACAGTGCCCGGCAGGTAGGTTCTGACACTGCTTAAACAGCTACCCTGCACCCCTGCACCACTAGAACAGCCTGCACCACTGTAACACAGTTCCTGGCAGGTAGGTTTCGACACTACTTAAACAGCCTGCACCACTGCAACACAATGCCCAACAGGTAGGTTCAGACATTGCTGAACAGACTGCACCCCTGCAACACAGTGCCAGGCAGGTAGACTCCGACATTGCTTAAACAGTCTGCACCCCTGCAACACAGTGCCCTGCAAGTAGGTTCCGACACTACTTTAACAGCCTGCATCACTGTAACACAGTGCTTGGCAGGTAGGTTCCTAAATTGCTTAAACAGCCTGCACCACTGTAACACAGTGCCCGGCAGGTAGGTTCTGACACCGCTTATACAGCCTGCAACCCTGTAACACAGTGCCAGCAGGTAGGTTCTGACACCGCTAAAACAGCCTGCACTCCTACAAACACAGCACCCAGCAGGTAGGTTCAGACATTGCTTAAACAGCCTGCACCACTTTAACACAGTGTTCGGCAGGTAGGTTCCATCACCGCTTAAACAGCCTGCTCCACTGTAACACAGTGCCCAGCAGGTAGGTTCGAACACTGCTTAAACAGCCTGCCCCATTGTAAAACAGTGCCCCATAGATAGGTTCTGACACCGCCTAAATGTCTGCAACCCTGTGACACAGTGCCTGGCAGATAGGTCCTGACACGGCTTAAACAGCCTGCCTAACTGTAACACAGTGCCCGGCAGATAGGTTCTGACACAGCTTAAACAGTCTGCAACCCTGTAACACAGTGCCCGGCAGGTTGGTTCCTACATTGCTAAAACAGCCTGCACCACTGTAACACAGTGCCCGGCAGGTAGGTTCCAACACTACTTAAACAGTCTGCATCCCTGCCAACACAGTGCCCGGCAGGTAAGTTCTGACATTGCTTAAACAGCTTGCATTACTGTAACACAGTGCCCTGCAGGTAGACTCTATCACTACTTAAACAACCTGCTCCACTGTAACACAGTGACCGGCAGGTAGGTTCTGACACTACTTAAACAGTCTGCACCACTGTAACACAGTGCCCAGCAGGTAGTTTCTGACACTACTTTAAAAGCCTGCACCACTGTAACACAGTGCCCGGAAGGTAGACTCCGACACTACTTAAACAACCTGAACCACTGTAACACAGTGTCTGGCAGGTTGACTCCGACACTACTTAAACAGCCTGCACCCCTGTAACACAGTGCCCGACAGGTAGGTTCAGACATTGCTGAAACAGTCTGCACCCCTGCAACACAGTGCCCAGCAGGTAGACTCCGACATTGCTTAAACAGTCTGCACCCTTGCAACACAGTGCCCAGCAAGTAGGTTCCGACACTACTTAAACAGCCTGCATCACTGTAACACAGTGCTTGGCAGGTAGGTTCCTAAATTGCTTAAACAGCCTGCACCACTGTAACACAGTGCCCGACAGGTAGGTTCTTACACCGCTTATACAGCCTGCAACCCCTGTAACACAGTGCCAGGCAGGTATGATCTGACACCGCTAAAACAGCCTGCACTCTAACAACACAGCGCCCAGCACGTAGGTTCGGACATTGCTTAAACAGCCTGCACCACTTTAACACAGTACTCGGCAGGTAGGTTCCATCACCGCTTAAACAGCCTGCTCCACTGTAACACAGTGCCCAGCAGGTAGGTTCGGACACTGCTTAAACAGCCTGCCCCACTGTAACACAGTGCCCCGTAGATAGGTTCTGACACCGCCTAAATGTCTGCAACCCTGTGACACAGTGCCCGGCAGATAGGTTCTGACACGGCTTAAACAGCCTGCACCACTGTAACACAGTGCCTGGCAGATAGGTTCTGACACAGCTTAAACAGTCTGCAACCCTGTAACACAGTGCCCGGCAGGTTGGTTCCTACATTGCTAAACAGCCTGCACCACTGTAACACAGTGCCCAGCAGGTAGGTTCCAACACTACTTAAACAGTCTGCATCCCTGCAACACAGTGCCCGGCAGGTAAGTTCTGACATTGCTTAAACAGCTTGCATTACTGTAACACAGTGCCCTGCAGGTAGACTCTATCACTACTTAAACAACCTGCACCACTGTAACACAGTGCCCGGCAGGTAGGTTCCAACACTACTTAAACAGTCTGCATCCCTGCAACACATTGCCCGGCAGGTAAGTTCTGACATTGCTTAAACAGCTTGCAGCACTGTAACACAGTGCCTGGCAGGTAGACTCCGACACTACTTTAACAACCTGCTCCACTGTTACACAGTGACCGGCAGGTAGGTTCTGACACTACTTAAACAGCCTGCACCCCTGTAACACAGTGCCCAGCAGGTAGTTTCTGACGCTACTTAAAAAGCCTGCACCACTGTAACACAGTGCCCGGCAGGTAGACTCCAACACTACTTAAACAACCTGAACCACTGTAACACAGTGTCCGGCAGGTTGACTCCGACACTACTTAAACAGCCTGCACCCCTGTAACATAGTGCCCGGCAGGTAGGTTTGGACACTACTCAAACAGCCTGCACCACTGTAACACAGTGCCCAGCAGGTAGGTTCCGATACTTCTTAAACAGTCTGCACCACTTTAACAGTGCCAGGAAGGTAGATTCTGACACCGCTTAAACAGCCTGCACCACTGTAACACAGTGCCTGGCAGGTAGGTTTGGACACTACTTAAACAGCCTGCACCACTGTAACACAGTGCCCGGCAGGTAGGTTCCCACACTACTTAAACAGCCTGCACCACTGTAACACAGTGCCCGGCAGGTAGGTTCCGACACCACTGAAACAGCCTGCACCACTGTAACACATTTCCCGGCAGATAGGTTCTGACACCGCTTAAACAGTCTGCAGCCCTATAACACAGTGCCCGGCAGATAGGTTCTGACACAGCTTAAACAGCCTGCACCACTGTAACACAGTGCCCGGCAGGTAGGTTCGGACACCGCTTGTACAGCCTGCACCACTGTAACACAGTGCCCGGCAGATAGGTTCTGACACCGCATAAACAGTCTGCAACCCTGTAACAAAGTGCCTGACAGGTTAGTTGCTACATTGCTTAAACAGCCTGCACCACTGTAACAATGTGCCCGGCAGGTAGGTTCCGACACTACTAAACAGTCTGCTACCCTGCAACAAAGTGCCCAGCAGGTAGGTTCTGACACCGCTTAAACAGTCTGCAACCCTGTAACACAGTGCCCCACAGATAGGTTCTGACACAGCTTAAACAGCCTGCACCACTGTAACACAGTGCCCAGCAGGTAGGTTCGGACACCGCTTGTACAGCCTGCACCACTGTAACAAAGTGCCCGACAGGTTGGTTGCTACATTGCTTAAACAGCCTGCATCACTGTAACACAGTGCCCGGCAGGTAGGTTCCGACACTACTTAAACAACCTGCACCAATTTTTACACAGTGCCCAGCATGTAGGTTCTGAGAATACTTAAACAGCCTGCACCCCTGTAACACAGTGTCCGGCAGATAGGTTCTGACACCGCTTAAACAGTCTGCACCACTGTAACACAGTGCTTGGCAGGTAGGTTTAGACATCCCTTAAACAGTCTGCAACCCTGTAACACAGTGCCCGGCAGGTTGGTTTCGACATTGTTTAAACAGCCTGCACCACTGTAACACAGTGCCCGGCAGGTAGGTTCTGACACCGCTTAAACGGCCTGCACCACTGTAACACAGTGCCCGGCAGATAAGTTCTGACACTACTTAAACAGCCTGCACCACTGTAACACAGTGCCCGGCAGATATGTTCTGACACCCCTTAAACAGCCTGCACCACTGTAACACAGTGCCCCGCAGGTTGGTTCCCACACAGCTTAAACAGTCTGCACCACTGTAACACAGTGCCTGGCAGGTAGGTTCCGACACTGCTTAATACAGCCTGCACCCCTGTAACACAGTGCCGGGCAGGTAGGTTCCGACATTGCTAAAGCAGCCTGCACCCCCGCAACACAGTGCCGGGCAGGTAGATTCTGACACAGTTTAAACAGCCTTCTTTCTCTTTCCCTCTCTCTCTATCTCTCTCTCTCTCTGTCTCTCTCATTCTCTGAACACAGTGCCTCCTGTGAGGCTTGGACTGGGAGCCTATCCATCTGAAGACCTAAATTTAATCAAGCCAGTAAGGAGAGATAGATTGATAAAGACTTCAAGCCAATTATTTGATCAAAATGCAGCAGGTTCAGGTTCTGAAACCTGATCCCTAGGCCTGATAACAAAGATTCTCGGACCTGTTTGATATGGTTGGACTGAACACGATGAACTGGTCCACATAGTGGAATTGTAACCGATGTTAAACAAATACAATGGGATGTGAAGTCAGCTGACATGAAATATCTCGCAACGATGGCCAAAAATGAGGGAGTGACATTGATACAAAAAAGAAAAAGAAACGATAAACAAGGCATTTTGTGGGATAATGTTTTTGCTGTTGTCTTGGTTTCAATAATGAAATAATCATTAATTTAAACGTTACAGATCTGGCAACGCACTTGAACCTTCTTGATTGGCTGTTCAACAATGCGTTTCAACGCGAATTGTACGTTGAACTGCGTTGCTATACTTGAGTTATTATTTGGTTAACAGGTAATGCGTTGCACTGCAGTTCAACGCGTATCGATAGTGGGCTTTGATTGGATTTTCGAAATTCGCGTTTGGAAAACTAATGCGTTTTAAGTGCTTTTTCAATGCGTTTTCAACGCGAATTCGACAAGGACAAATAGATGGGCGGTAGTGTACGCATTTATTTTCTTTAATGCGAATTCGAGTTTCGGTCAGGCCTTTTTTAATTTTAATATAAGTTGTTTGGGTGGGTAAGCGTGCGTGCGTGTTCATTTTAGCTATTTTTCCTATAATTGTATGTTTTCATCATGGTATATATTTTAATTAATAATTTATTAGATTTTATATACAATTAATTTCACATGCCCTCTGCCTCGCTGGCAGTGTCAGTATCAGAGCTGCAGCTGGAGCCGACGCAAGATCAATTACCACTGGCTCATGATCTTCCTCTGCCGCGATCTCCTTTAACTAGTATGTATACCCGCTCTACTGACAAAACATGCTCGACGCACTTCGCCCAATCACCAGGCATGGTGCCTCTTATGCCTTGATAGCAGAAAGGTTGACGGCGAAATTATTCCTCGCAATGAAACAAACATACATAGGCATTAGGTGATACAATTTGCCGCAGAGTAGTCAAAATAAAATTTATCGTGTTTTGAAGATAGCATGAAAATAATATAGTAAAGTTCTGAACCGCGGGCGGCCATTCCCGTAAAACTTTTAATTTTTCTACAATAAAATTACAATATACTAATTGTCAAATCACTGCTACCCAAAGGTAGTAGACTTACCATTCCTACACCCCCACCCCCCCCCCCCCCCCCCCCCCGCGAAAAGAAGAGAAAAAAGATATGCTTAACAGAAAGATCTTTGGGAGTTGATCTCTGGGATTAGAAGTCTGCAACCTTCCTTGGAATATTTGCAATTCAAGACGTTGACCGCTCGACTAAGCCTGTAGTTGTTGTATTGGACATATTTATTGGAAATTTTGCTACGTCGATAGCACGAGCAGTAAGTATTATTTATAGGCGAGTAATAACCGTTAGTATCTTTTTACCTTTCTCGTGCCCGTGAGTAGACTCGTCTGACCTTTGATCTGTCTGGGGTCAAACTTGACCAGTACCTAAGTATTATGTAACGCTTATGATACCGCTTTAAAACGGTTTCTACCTGTTTCCCGTTTCACGTGCTGTATATTCGAATCGTCTGAAATTTGATCCGTCTGAGGTCGAAATTCACCAGCAAATTAAATACTTTAATAAATTTTAACAACTGTTTTGTTTTGTTTAATCATTTTTCTTTGTTTGAATAAACAAAATATAAAAAATTGTTTTATGATTAAATTTTACATTCCACATTGTCTGAATTATTTACAATTCAACGGTACAAAATGCTACATTAATATATTTAAAAACAGTTGCTAAAACTTGTGAGACAGTCCTAAGGTATTAGTGAATTTCGATCACAGACGGATCAAAGATCAGACGATTCGAATTTACAGCACGTGAAAAGGGAAACAGGAAGAAACCGTTATAAAGCGGTATCATAGGATTTACATAATACGTTTCATGATTTTATAGGTTTAAAACATTAAAAATTTTACTCAACTTTCTCTGTAACTCGGTAGGTAAGCAACAGGATGGTTACTCTTATAAGGTAAACGTATTTCTTTTCTATAATGCGAGTTCTAGTCTCTGCCAGGTCTTTCTTACTTTTAATATAAGTGTGCGTGCGCGCGTGCGTGTTCATTTAAGCTCTTTTTCTTTTGTATTTTTTCATCATGGTATATATATTATTTCAAAATTTATTAAATTTCAGATACAACTACGAGGGGCGTTCAATATGTAATGAAAACAGCCCGGTATATCCCAAAGTTTTACATTTACACACTTCATGATTATTTACATTAAAATGTATGTTTCTTGGCTATATAAATGAAAAATTGCAGATGTCCACCTCCTTATCTTATTTACACAAGCCACTATCGAGATAGGGTGCTGAAGTACACTGCGCTATGAAATAAAACAATGTTTTCAAAAGCAGATAACTACATGAACGAGGGATGTTTTCAGTCTGCTTCTTCGTGTGGTAAATCTCCATATATTGGTGATTTATACCTGCACAAATTTTTGATATTGCTTTATATTCTATGAAATACTGAGGCTGCCATTTTGGTTAAAATCCTCCTTAATGCAACATTTTCTGACATTCCATTGACAGCGTCGTTTTTGCGTGAACGAATACATGGCGAAAATTAATACGAAAATCATCTTAAACATTTTTTCTGGTCGCTTTGATGTTCATTTGCAAGTAATACAGCAGATTTTGAAATTTCCATATTTAATCTCAACCATAAAGTACCCCCAAGTACGTCATCTGAAATAAGAAAATCACTTAAAAGACTGCAATCTCTGGTTTACACTGAAATAGATCAGACAAAATACCACGTTTCATCGATGTTTGGATTCGGATGCATTATTTGGACATTGTTACACGTATTTACATGTACATAATCTGGCTGGCTAATTTCAGACGATAAAATTATGGGAAACGAAAATGATATACCACTCAGATGAGATACTCCTAGATATTGGTTTCAATTTAACTGGTCTGCTGCCTATGCACTGTGTGTATTGAAACTTCGATACAATCAAAATTGTCCATTCCTGGTACAAAGCCACATTTCCGATTTTCAAGAACCCTGCTTATTTTAAAGTTACGTACATTGCTTTAAACGACGTCAACGTAAAAGGGGTAACGCAATAAAACCGTTCGCACGGGAAATCGGTACCGATCAAAACTTTGTATCTTTATTGCAGATAAAGAAGAAATGAGTCAGAAAACTAAGGATATGTGATTCATGAATGTTAAATGTTTGTTTTAGAAAATACAACATGCCTTTCTACCTTTGTTAAAATGAGTCTTTTCAATCAGGAGGAAAATATATGCAGTGTATATTAGTGTGCTTTTTAAAAAGTCTGTAACTTATTAAATTTGGAAAGATAAAATAATGTTTCATGCACCATTATAACGGCGACGCTTTGATCTTTTGTTTGGTATATGACATACAATCCTAACTCGTTTGTGGATGGAGTTATGAATGGGTTTTCATTACATTTTGAACCCCCTCGTAATTTCACATGCCCTCTGTCTCGCTGTCAGTGTCAGTATCAGAGCTACAGTCGGAAACCGACGCAAGATCAATCACCACTGGTTCATGATCTTCCTCTGCCACGATCTCCTTTACCCGCTCTACTGACAAAACATGCTCGACACACTTCACCCAGACACCAGGCGTGATGTCTCTTATGCCCTCTTCAATCAGTTCCTTGATAGCAGTAAGGTTGAAGGCGAACTTACTCGTCGCAATGAAACAATCATAAAAACGCATTAGGTGATACAATTTTAGTCAAAATAAAATTCGTGTTTTGAAGATAGCAGGAAAATACATGTAATATAGTAAAGTTCCGAACCGCGGGCCGCCATTCCTACCTACCTTGCGATTTTTCTACAATAAAATTACAATGTACTAAATTGTCATATCACAGGTACCCAAAGGTAGTAGGTTTACCATTCCTACCCCCCCACCCCCCCAAAAAAAAATAAAAAAAATATGTTAACAAATAGAGCTTTGAGACTCGAACTCTGGGATTCGTACTCTGCAACCTTCCACGGAATATTTGCAATTCAAGAGGATGACCATTCGACTAAGCCTGTAGTTGTTGTATTGGTCCTGTCGTTACATATTCATTGAAAATTTTGTTACATCGATAAAACGAGCAGTAAGTTTAAGGCGAGAAATAACCGTTTCTATCTTATTTATCTTTCTCATGCTCCTAAGTAGACTCGTCTGACCTTTGATCTGTCTGAGGTCAAAATTGACCAGTAGGACAGGGGCCACTAACTCGTAGACATCGTAAGTTGACCAACTTAAGACGACCTTAAGATTAATTTAAGGTGACGACCGTAATATTTAAGGTGGCGCTATTCCGATAACATAAAGCCGTCTTAGCGCCTTCTTAACTTAAGGTCATCGTATCTTTTAAGATTTACCTGTGTTATATCTATTCTCTCGTGCAAAGCGTGTTGTTTACAGTATTTAGAACCGACTCAGCAGAAAATATAAATATATGGATCGCGACGCGAGAAAATCAGTCTTTGGGTAGGCTAAAATCAGCATACTCAGCTACAGAGATTAGCTAGAATATTGAAAATTTCGTGCTGCGATTTGTGTTGTAGCTGTCTGTGCTCTCTGTCTCTTCCTCGCGGTGCCGTCGGTTGGTCTGGAGTCTGTGATCGTGGTATTATCTGGTCACTTTCTAACTACTATATTTTACAGTTAACAAGGATAAGGAAACTGATCAGACTGAATGGCTGCACAGGCGATTCGGTGCGAATGTTTTTCGCGTGTAACTAGGTCTGGTTTTCTCGTGGCCCATATTGTTGATATCAGCCAATTGATATCAATATTATTCATTTTGCATGAACCCTTTATATTTGTGAAACCCCTAAACGAGTATTTTTTGCAAACAGAGAAGACCCAGATGAAATGCTTCATTTTATCAGGGTATTTACTGTCTGTAAAGGTAAACTACATGTATCTTCAGACAAAAGAATACAATGTATTTTTGAAAATTACAACCTGTCAACATCCTGATATTTACAATGGACTAACCCAAGTTTATTGTATCAAGTCAGAAGGAAGGCTTCATTACTATTAAAAGGGTTAGGCTTCGACTAGTTCCCTGACAAGTTTCAAATGTGCATTATAAGCAAACAAAATATCTAAGTCCTGGCGGCTTGTCAGAGATGGTTTTCTCGTGGTGGTTTAGTTTTATTATTTAATTAACACAAATTAAACATCTTCATTGTTGTGATAGCGTACTGAATACAAAATGAACTTTAAGCAACATTCACAGCGAAAGAGCTGGCAAATGAATGCTATGGGAAAATTTGAACAGCCTTTACTTCAAAAATAAGGGACACAACATCCAAATATTTTCTAAATATCGTTTAAAAAGCAGTGGTCGGATTACTTTGAAGACCAAGAGTTAAAACTCATGAGTACGTCGAAAACTCTGATCAGGCTGCAGAGTTCTAGGCATCTGCAGGGCTGTGCGTAGCAGTAGTCGACCCGCTCATATGCATTCAAAAATGAACACAACCAGTGGTTTGGGGAACAGAAGAAAACGTCCTTTTATTTTATTTTGGAAATCCACCCACCAACCTACCTACCTACCTATGTACATACACCCTTGATTGGCTCAGAACGATACCCTTGTGGCCATAGTCTTTCATTCCCTAATTATTTTGACCATGATCAGTGATAACACATAAAATGGCCTACAGGTTTAATTACCTAATCAAGCACACAATCACTGAACAAACATAAAGCAATTTACATGAACATACACGTGCGTGTTTATCTGCTACATGCCTACATGCATTCAGGAAAAATCGCCAGAGGTTGGGGTCAAGGCCCAATATTTTTATTTTCCAGGGGGTTCCAACCCTTTTCGGGGGAAGGGGGGTCCAATTGCTACTTTATAAAGAAACGTGTGTTTTTTCCAGGGTGTGTGGTCCGGACCTTCTCCCCCCTCTGGACCTGCGCACAACCTATATACATGTGTCTCTGTATAAAGCCTTTAAAATGTAGCAGGCAGTATTCTTTTCTAAAGATATAGGCTTTCACAGTCTCCTAAAATTATTATGTCGCCAAAATCATTATTTTATTGCATTCGTTCTTGGAAGTACCTCTCGTAACCACTAAGACGGCGCTAAGGTGACTCTATCGTGACCGTAACTTTACGATGATCTTAAGTCATCATCGTAAATTAAGGTGTGTACGAGTTAGTGGCCATAACCGTTAAGGTGAACTTAAGTTGAACTTACGGTGATCTTAAGGCTTAAGATGCCTACGAGTTAGTGGCCCCTGGACTTCAAAAACAACTGCGAAAGTAGAAAAGTTTCATTTATAGTCGAAAACTTATATAAACAAACAGTTATTGACCTCAATTTCAGCCAAGGTGAATATGACTTTAAAGGGTAGATAAACTCTCACATGACAACCTCATTGAAGTCAATACTTGAATAATATTATTTTACACGCCATAAGTAAACAAAATGTTCTGAAATTTATGTATATTGCCCATCTATTCACATACTGGACCAACGTTTTTTTCGTGAGTCAAAGAGGACTCTGATCAGTTGGATAGTTGCATATATATTACTCTCAATCATCACTGTACGCACAGTAAAGTTGTGTTACATGTACTTTCGACATTCATAGGTGTATTTCACCATCGCGTCAGCGATGGTGATATAGGTTAGTAGGCTTCCCTGGATACCGGCTTGCTTCTGATAAGGAAAGGCCATAAAGAGATCTACTCCTCTGAGCGGGAACCCAAATTCCCCACTGGAGCAAATTCGGATATTCTTGGCGTGACGAAATCAAACTCCCCACAGAGGTGTACTTCCGGTTCTGCCTTCAATCCGTGCGTACTTCAAAAACGTCACCAAGTCAAAGAAATGCGTGATTATAGTGGCTCTAGAAAATGTAAAATTAAAACTATTATAAGTGTTGTCTAGTTACAATAATGTGCTATGCGATAGTTCTTAGCTTTTTTACAACAATTAACCCTAGAGACATGGGGCCTTTGGATATTCTCCGCAAAGTTTGACGTAATTCTCAGATTTAGACGGATCAGCTTCAATATGTCCCAAGGTTTTATGCGCATGCCTCGTTAATTAGATTTAGACTTAGGAATAGGGATACATACATGTACTGCTAAAATGTCTGCTTGGGGAGGCTGGATGAACTCTACCACTATTCAGTGTTTTTATTGAATGTGCATATTTCATTTTTTTAATTGCCTCCAATGGATCACATATTCAGAACTTTGTGCATACAAATAGTTAACTAAAACAAAAAAATACTCAGAGTTTGAAATGCATGAAAAAATGAAAAAGAATTGTCTCAGCAAATGCAAAATTAAAACACTTAAATGTTTTTTATTCTAGTAACTTTTTTACAATTCTAAGCTTTATCAAAAGCTAACCTTGTTATTGATAACATCATTTGTCTTTGGCAAAGGGAGAAGTCACATTACTCTGCATAGTTTAAACTGTATTCTATCGAGTAAGTGTGATGTGGTTCGTAAAGTAACCCCTTATTAAAAAAGTGACCATTCCAGCACAATGGCTGGAAGTTTGTATTTGGCATAAATCTATGTTTTAATATTATATCAATTTCAGGCAGGGCTAGAGCTCATGATGTTTCAGAAGAATAGTAAACGGTATCAAGTCAGAGAAGCAAATGGGATTCCAGCTATGAATATGTGTACCGACACAAGTACGGACACAGTAACCTCTAATCACGTGTTTACAGAAAGAAGATTTGATTCAACAAAAAGTGACAAATCCCCAAATGCTAAGGATAGATGGGGCAGATTGAAAACAACGGTGAATGCAATCAGCCATGTTCATGTAAAGAAGAAGAATGGCCTCAACCGTGGTGATTCGTTTCTTCGAAAATTTTCAACGAGACAGACTGAGGACAAAATAGAGTTTAATTCTACTAATAGGATCAACTATGCTTCACGAGAAAAGAACGTAGCATGTCAATCTCTGGTGATACACCCTGCCGGGGAAATAATGTTTTATTGGTTGGGAATAGTCACCGTCGCTGTGCTCTACAATCTCTGGACGTGTATCGCCAGGGAAACCTTCAGAGAAATTCAGAATAATTACAACAGTGTTTGGTTTTGCTTAGATGCTCTTTGTGATTTTATCTACATTATGGATATATTTGTTCAATTCCGTACTGGATACCTACTTCAGGGACTAATGGTGTATAATACGCAACAATTGTGCAAAAACTATATGAAAAATCCGTACTTTATTGTTGATCTCGTCTGTCTGTTACCGTTAGATTTTCTACAATTTAGTCTCGGTATTCATCCAATGCTGCGATTTCCACGATTTCTGAAAGTGTATAGAAGTGTTCGTTTTATGCACGTGTATGAGTCAAGAACGGCTTATCCAAACTTATTACGTGTGCTTAGTCTTTCACACATTTTGTTCCTTGGTGCACATTGGTTTGCAGCTTTTTATTATCTAATATCTGAAGCGGAAGGTTTTAACGGTGGATGGGCATATCCAACGCCAGAAGGCCAATATGCAAGTGTGACGAGGAAGTATCTGGCATCTCTATACTGGTCAACTTTGACATTAACAACAATCGGAGACTTACCCCCTCCAGACACTAACTGGCAGTAAGTATATGGGATTTGTTCATTATTTTTTGCTCCTAGTAGTATTGTTTTTTTTCTACAAGTAGTACCATGTATATGAAATGCATGTGTAGTTATTTTACATGTGGCTGTTACCAGTCAGTTAAGTATATATTGTCTACTAACAATAGTAGATCAACCTAACTGCTATGGCACATCACCTACTGGTATATTGCGCCTCAAATGGAACACAGTTTTTCGTTTTTAAAATTTTACGTGAAGGTCTCTTCACCCTGAAAATTTGCATGCGCATAGATATAGCAAAACCCTAACTAGATTTAAATTTTGGCGGAGAATGATATCAATCTTACTGCTCTGATATATTGTAAAAATAAATAACTTCCTTTCTGTTGGAATGAAAATACCCGTTTAGTACCCATATTTGTACTGTCAGTGCAATACACCTTGGATAGATATCGTAGTATTTGCTCAGCTAAAAATGTTCATTAGAGATTACAGCAGACGATTATTTTGTAACATCAAATGGTGCGGTTTGCGATGCAACCAAAGCTGCTTATATAGTTCTACGGATAATGGGTTATTTACGCGTTTCATGCCTACCAAATACCATCATTTTGCCTGCTTCCGTCTGGCTACCTAATTGTGTGTTTTGTTCGTGTGTCTTTATGTGCGAGCGTACAACTAGAAATGCACAGGCCTTAAAATGGGAATAAGATCACAGATGTACGGGCACTTACACGTACTACATTTCATTTTATATTTAACTTTTACTCCTTCTTTATATGATGGGAAAATATGCCTGTTTTCATATGGGAGTGATGAGATCATTAACCAGACAAACTCATGGAATAGCTAGGCAAAAGGGCGCTTCCAACTAAGAGGGCATTTTTTGTAGTAGACATCTATAGATGTAGCCTTTCGTTTGTGTCACCGTCTTTGTGACATGGTTAGATAACTAATATATTGTTGACTATGCTGATAAACAGCAACACTAGCCAATATGCAGCTACATTTAAAACCCACGGATGCATTGTAAATTGTCTTATATTAGTATATACATGGTTTTATATTCAACTGAAATTCATTGATCCATATCGCTCAAGGTACAAGAAGGGAATGTTATTTGGCATAAAACATTAAGAATGTGAAAATTCCATCCTATCCCAGCATTTATGAAACTATACAAACTTAAAAAAATATTTTTGGTTTGGGTTTTTTCGTTAAAATATATTTTTCGAATTAAATTTAAAATTCCCATTTTAGATTTAATGTTATTGCCAAAAAACAGTGTTCCATTTGAAGGGCTTAGTCCAGTAGGGAAGGTTGTGTTAATACGCAGTATGCATTACTCAAAACAATGCCGTTAAAAAGTAGCGAGCGACAAATGGCTCTTAAAAATTCGTCTGTGCAGACACCAAGTCAATAGTAATTGATGTCACTCTGGGGACCGGGCCTTTTTTTAGCCTGAAAAGAACTTAGAATTTTTCAGGCTAAAAAAGGCCCGGTCCCCATAGATGACTATCCTGGTAAGCTTGAGTGACTAGCTGTGAATAACTTAGTTTATTTTAGGGGTATTCTGGTATGGTCTGTGATTGTGATAGTTTCTTGGGCTATTGGAAAATACCTTAGTTTATTTTTGAGGTCTTTTCTGGTTGGGTCTATGATTGTGATAGTTTCTTTGCTATTGAGAATAACTAAGTCTATTTGAGGGCTATTTTGGCTGGGTCTATGATTATGTTAAGCTCCTGGCTATATCTACTGGTCGGCTTGTGATTATGATAGTTTTCTGGGCTATTTGAAAATAACTTAGTTTATTTTTGAGGTCTCTTCTGATTGGGTCTATGATTATGATAGTTTCCTGGGCTATTGAGAATAACTTAGTTTATTTTGGGGGATAATTCTGGCTGGGTCTATGATTATGATAGTTTTCTGGGCTATTTAAAAATAGTTTAGTTTATTTTTGGGGTATTCTGGCTTGGCCTATAATTGTGATAGTTTCCTGGGCTATTGAGAATAACTTAGTTTATTTGAGGGCTATTTTGGTTGGGTCTATGATTATGATAGTTTCCTGGTCATATTCACTGGTTGGGCTGTGGTTGTAATAGTTTCCTGGGCTGTTGTGGGAATAACTTAGTTTATTTTTGACTGCTTTGTAATAGTTTCCTGGGCTGTTGGGAATAACTTAGTTTATTTTTGAGGTCTTTTCTGGTTGGTCTATGAATGCGATAGTTTTCTGGTCATATCCACAGGTGGGTTTGTGATTATGATAGTTTCCTGGGCTATTAAGAAATAACTTAGTTTATTTTTGATTGCTTTGTAATAGTTTCCTGGGCTATTGGGGAATAACTTAGTTTATTTTTGAGGTATTTTGGTTGGGTCTATGATTGTGATAGTTTCCTGGTCTATTGGGAATAACTTAGTAATTTTGAGGTATTTTCTGGTTGGTCTATGATTGTGATAGTTTTCCGCAATATATATGCATTTATTCACATTTGAAATGTGGAAATCCACATTGCACCACAATACATCCACATTGCACCACATTACATCCACATTCAAATTGTGGACATGTGGTGGATCCACATAGCCTCCACATTTTACGTGTGAATGTCCACATTGCATCCACATCTCAAGCGATATGGACACATTCATCAACATCTTATCATTAAACCCAATACTATAACATGCCAATGATGATTATCTAAGATATCAAAAGAAGCTCTAACTTAATCATAAGATAGATACTAGCTATCAAATACGGCTTCATGCAAGAATCTGAATAAGTATAATTCTTAAATACCTTCAAGCAGCCTAATCATATCTAAGTACACACCTACTCTAGATAAATTGACTAAGTTATTTTCAAAGCTGAATTTGACTAAGTTGTTTTATATATCACCACAGAAGAGCCTTCATCCCTCTTCAAATGACTAAGTTATTTTCAAAGCTGAAATTAACTAAGTTATTTTATATATCACCAAAGCAGAACCTTTTAATACCTCTCAATAAACTAAGTTATTTCCCCAACAGCCCAGGAAACTTTCACAATCATTGATAAGCCAGAGTAACTCTCAAATAGACTAAGTTATTCCCCAATAGCCCAGGAAACTATTACAAAGCAGTCAAAAATGAACTAAGTTATTTCTCAATAGCCAAGAAAACTATCACAATCACAAACCAATCAGTGGATATAACCAGAAAACTATCACAATCATAGACCAAAATCCCAAAAATAAACTAAGTTACTATCAACAACCCATGAAACTATCATAATCATAGACCCAACCAGAATAGACCTCAAAAATAAACTAAGTTATTTTTCAATAGCCCAGGAAACTATTACAAAGCAGTCAAAAATAAACTAAGTTATTCCCAATAGCCCAAGAAACTATCATTATCATAGACCAAAATAGCCAAAAATAAATTAAGTTATTCTCAATAGCCCAGGAAACTATTGCAAAGCAGTCAAAATCCCCAATAGCCCAGAAACTATCACTGTTATCGACCCAGCCAGGATAGGCCTCAAAAATAAACTAAGTTATTCCCCCAATAGACCAAGAAACTATCACAATCATAGGCCCTACCAGAATACCCCTAAAATGAACTAAGTTATTCACAACTAGTCACTCAAGCTTACCAGGATAGTCATCCATTACTACTCAAGTCGCCTTTGAGGGCCAAACTATAACAATGATTGGTATTACAGTATTTAGCGATAGAATGATAACATTTTCTACACTAAAACATTTTTGAAAAGGTTTAGCAAATGGCCAGGCCATAAAAGCGTTGCAGTGACACGTGATGACGCAGATTGATAACATGATTGAATCAACCAACCGGCGAATGACATGACTTCGTGAGGATTTGCTATACAAGTATATCATGACCAGGTTCGCTTGCGGCCATCACTTGGCTATGTCCGCTGTTTACTTGTTTAGTATTCTTCCTCCAATCAAGCCAACTAATCAAATGGTGAGTAGGTTAATCAGATTTTCCCGACTAGTTTTGATACCATCTTGCTGATTTGTCTATATCTCTCAAGCGGGTATTTTTGAGCTATAGCTCGGGTCATGCTTCAAAGCAAGGTCAAGACTATAGCTGATATACAGCCGTTTGGTTGAAACTATCGCTGACTAATAGCCGGGCGATAGCCACAAGCGAACACTACCCACATGTACATGTACCCACAATGCTCAAATCAGATAGGTCAGTATGTTATATGCATGACACATATCAGAAGATAATGGCAATTAGAAAAGACCTTGAGCGTAACTAAAACTCTTTTTTTTCAACCAAAACTTGCACAATTACTTTTCAAGCATGTGCAGACCATGCGTATGTTTCTTCGTTTTTGCCTGTTTAATTCTTTCTTGACTGAATGTAGGACAAAACATCCCGGTACAAAGCATCCCCTGCCATTTTTTGACACCCCAGACAAAACATCACACAAAGATTTGCCACCCCGGACAAAACATTCCATGCTGTTTTGGTCCCCCCCCTCCCCCCCCCCCCCCGGGCAAAACATCCCATGCCAATTTTGCTGCCCCGGCCATAACGTCCTTTGTCATTTCTGCCATCCCGGATAAAACATCCCACTTTCTGTTTAACTTAAACGTATATTCAAGTGCTTAAAACATCCTATTTTGTCAATTGCTACTATTATTCATACGAGGGGGTTCAATATGTAATGAAAACAACCCAGTGTATCCCAAAGTTTTATATTTACACACCTCATAATTACTTTCATTTAAAAGGTCTGTTTCTTGGCTAAATAAATCTGGAATTGCAATTGTCCAGCTCCGTATCTAATTTATACAAGCCACTTTCAAGATAGGGTTCTGAAGTACACTGCGATATAAAATAAAACAATGTTTTCAAAAGCAGATAACTGTATAAACAAGGAATGTTTTCAGTCTGCTTTGTAATAAATATCCATAGATTGGTGATTTATACCTGCAAATTTTTTTGATATTGCTTTATATTCTATGAAATACTGAGGTTACCATTGTGGTTAAAATCCTCCTTAATGCTGCATTTTCTGGCATTCCATTGACAGAGTCTTTTTTGCGTGAACGGATACATAGCGAAAATTTATACAAAAATCATTTGTAACATTTTTTTCCTGGTCACTTTGATGTTCATTTGCAAGTAATACAGCCACTTTTGAAATTTCCATATTTAATCTCACTCATAAAGTACCCCAAAGTACGTCATTTGAAATAAGAAAATCACTTAAAAGAATGCCATCTCTGGTTTACACTGAAATGGATCAGATAAAATACCGCGTTTCATCGATGTTATCATTCGGATGCATTATTTGGACATTGTTACACATATTTACATGTACATAATCTGGCTGGCTAATTTCACACAATAAAATTATAGGAAACGAAAATGGTATACCACTCAGGTGAGATACCCCTAGATATTGGTTTCAGATTAACTGGTCTGCTGCCTATGCACTGTGTGTACTGAAACTTCGATACAATCAAAATTGTCCTTTCCTGGTACAAAGCCACAATTCCGATTTTCAAGAACCGTGCTTATTTCAGTGTTACGTCCATTGCTTTAAACGACGTCAACCTAAGAGGGGGTAACGTAATAAAACCGTTTGCACGAGAAATTGGTACCGGTCAAAAGTTTGTATGTTATAGCAGATAAAGAGGAAATGAGTCAGAAAACTATTGATATGTGATTCATGCATGTTAAATGTTTGTTTTAGAAAATACAGCCTGCCTTTCTACCTTTATTAAAATGAGTCTTGACAATTGGGGGGGAAATATATGCAGTGTATATTAGTGTGTTTTTTTAAAAAGTCTCTAACTTATTAAATTTGGAAAGATAAAGTAATGTTTCATTCACCATTATAACGGCGACACTTTGATCTTTCGTTTGACATATGGCATTAAATCCTAACGCGTTTGAAGATGGAGTTATGAATGGGTTTTCATTACATATTGAACCCCCTTCGTATTCTTATGTGAACAAACCCATTTAAATAAATGGAGATCGAAGGTCATTTGGACTAATATATATGTTTCCCAATTATAATAGTTTGTTTGACCCAAACTGTAAAATAATTTCTTTTAAATATTATTGGCTTCTTAACACTCAATTTTAGTTGTTTGTCACAACATAAACAGAAGATATAAATATTTTTTAATTATATTCTATTAACAGTGTGAAACTGCTTTCAATCAATTTACGATCTAGTTCATGTCATTTGGACAGTCTCACTAGGGCATTCACTGCTAGTACATGTAAAAGTAGATGAAGATCCCAGATGATACTTTTTTTTTAGTAGTACTTCTCAACCACAACATATATGAGCTGCGATATGAGACCTCCAACAATTTGGTATACGCAACCAGCAACGCCCCAGATCAGCCCGCATATTCACACAGCCCGATCAGAGCCCCAGCTAGTCGTTTGAATATTCCATGACTGTTAAGCCACCGATCAAACATCATTTGGAGTTTCCAGATGAGACTGACCCTAAAGAAGCAGTCTGATAATGGTTAATGGTAGGTACAATTAATTAGGTCTCGCAGTGATTCCTCAGAATGAGCTGTCTCATCAGGATGAGAATGGAATGGAATCTTATATGCAGATGGGAAAATTGACCAGTAGGTACAAATAGTTTAGATCCAGCTGTGTCCTCTGAAATGAGTTGTCTCATCAGATTCTATCATTTTTTGAGGTGGTTCCAAAGATAGTATGCTATATATCATCATCAATTCACATGTATTTCATAAAAAATATCTATATAGTAACACGAAACCTGTCAATACTCACCAAGAAAGTATGATGATAAGTGCAGGTTGCTTTTACCAGAAAATATCCCATAAAATGGGATGTTTTGTCCGGGATGACAAAAATGGAATGGGATGTTTTGTTAGGGGCGACAAAAACAGCATGAGATGTTTTGTGCTGGGTGGCAAATCTTTGTGGGATGTTTTGTCCAGGGTGTCAAAAAATGGCATTGGATGTTTTGTCCCAGGATGTTTTGTCCGGCTCCCTTCTTGACTAGATATTACCAAATTGTGATGGGTTTTATTTATCAATTTATCAATTATCCCATAAAGTATCTGTTTCGCTGTTCTTACACGCACTTCCAATGAGAAACCTGGCAATGAGCTTATGAGATTAGACATATGCGAAGACCGTAACTCTGACAGACCTGTTCAGAAGCACAGTGTCGCCACGGCCTGCGGTGCTCGATTGCTGGATAGATACCCATGCATGTTTCATGTTTAAGAATGACTTTTAAGCATAAGTGATAAGTACCGAAGTTTTCATCAGCCGACCCATACATGATTTTAAGCACTCCAGTTATCCCTCATGTAAATTGCACTTTTATGTAGTGCTGTTCACTTGGGCCTGTCTCTTAACCAGATAAGATATCCCAAATAAAACGCATTTATAAAAAAAATTGAAATTATTATTTTTTACCCAAATTCACTTTCATTCAAGATACTTCCAATGCGTACCCAGATAATATTGGGGCAGTACAAAAGAGCAATTAACCGATTGCAGGTATCTCTCTATTTCTGGAGGATGCGTTTTCAGGCCAGATTACGTATATAGAGGTCGCAACAGCTGTTTCTGTGTGGAGATGGTAAAACTTTTCCCCGTGCACCGATATATTGTTAATATTTTTTCATAATCTGATCCTTCGGGAATATTGGGTTCTGACGGAAAGCACAATACCGCTTATGTCGGTGCTAGGGAGCGTGAGAATTGTTAAACTTTCTCATGAACAGACCTAATAAAACCGTCAGTCTGCTGTGTTCTAATATTGTAGGTTCTCCGTATTTATGAAGGATCAGTTTTTCAGATTATTTTAGCGACGAAACTGAAAAGAGCCTAGACATACAGTTATACCATCTCTGACCGCACAAACAATTTGCCGACATTTAGAAGTAGCTGAAGACTCAACCAAACTCTATACATTTACCTATACTGGAAAGTCGGACATGTACCAAAATAGAGGATCTTACCTGAGTGCTCATGTTTTATTGAATTTATGAAATGAGTTGGGAAAAGAGATCAAATGTGACGCTTGCCGAGCATTTTGTCTCTTTTTCGCGACGAGTTTAATAAATTAAATAATAAAGGAGCTCGAATGTTAGATTCTTTTTATCATATGACATTTAAATAACTTTGAAATCTCATTTCTGCCGTAAAAAAGTTATAATTGCGTCATTATGTACGCAGCGTTATTAACGTTTCTCGTAAATCTGTAAACCACTCGTGATTTATTGCATTTCTCTCCAAGACGCGACGTCATGTGATAAAATTCAATGCATTCTGTAGGGGATTTCAGGTCAACCAAGAACTTCTAACGATAAGGTGTATATTTTCCCTAGTTGGCATGATTACAAACACCAACTTTTCAAATTGCCCTAATGTTTTTAAAATTGGTGTAGTTTGGCAGTAAAATATGCATAGTAGGCAACAAAATACGTTTCAAAGCGATTCACCGTTTAAAATACCATGTAAAAGTGCACTTTCTACCCCCACCCCTCATTTAACGCCTTTATACTGGGTGCCGTTTAGACCAGATTTTGAGTAAATGCATTGCGAATTTTAAAAAAGTAAAAGTGCTAAAATGTTAAGGATATAAGTGCTCTTCATTTCCAAAACCTTACTGTATTCCTTCTGCGCATGCGTACGAAATACACCTAAAATTGTGACATTTGTCATTGGAAAGATGAAACTGGTGTCTTTCAGTTTATTTTTAGATGCTTTGCCCCCCTAGACCCAAGATGTCCTTTGGACAACGACATGTCGCTATAAACATTTACAACATACGTAAAGGGCACATACGTAATACATTACCGGATTCATATTTCGTTATTTTGAACTTTCGAGTAAGCAGAGTTTAGTTACAGGTCTGATTATTTGCGAAGTAAGAGTTTTGATCACACAGCTACGTACATTCCCATGCCGACCAACCTTTACACTAATAACTTTGCCCAAAGGCCACAGTCCTCTAGGAATATTTTCATCTGCAACTAGGACAATATCACCAGAACATATGTCCGATTTTGCTCGCTGCCATTTCTGTCGAGCCTGTAGTGCTGGCAAGTACTCACGTATCAATCGTCTCCAGCAACAACATGCTGGGTGTTAGCGCAGGTGGATCATTTGGGTCGCTGCTTACCGTCGTTATAGATCTGTCATTAATTATTTTCTCAGACTCGGTCATCAAAGTTTGCAGCTGTTCATCAGTGAGAATCTGTTCCTTAGCGAGTGCTTTCAGAACAGTGCGTGTTGAACGAATCATTCTTCCCATACCCCACCCATATGACAGGCACATGGTGGATTAAAATGCCATTCAATTTGCGAAGATCTTTGTCGCCCTTTACCAGGTTAGTTCCATTATCACTATATACCTTTTCTGGAACACCTCGTCGAGCTGAGAAGCGCTGAAAGGCAGCGATAAAGGAATCTGCTGTCAAACTGTGGGCAACTTCCAGATGTACTGATCTAGTTGTAAGGCACGTGAATTAGCATCCATATCTCCTTAAATGAGTGCGACCTGCTTTCACTAGAAGTGGACCAAACTAGTCTATTCCAACAAATGAAACTGGAGGTTTGTCTGGGGACATTTGTTCCTCAAGCAAAGGTGCCATCTGTTGCGTACACAATGGAGCATGTTGGCGTTTGCACATGATGCAACTTTTTAGAATTTTCTTTACTGCACTGTGCCCCTTAACTATCCAGTATCTTTCTCGGGTAGCAGCTAACACTTGCTGTATTCTGAGGTGACCATTTATCTCGTGAAGGAAGCGAATTATAAGCGTAGTCACGTGGTGTCCATTTGGCAGTATGATAGGAAACCTGGTCATGGTTTGAGAGCACAGACGTCCCTTTGAACGAGCTAGTCCATCAACTACAACATGATTCAGCGACGCAATATGGCTGTCTTTCCACACAGGATTCCTGTTTATCAAACTGGCCGTTTAATTTATGAAAGATCTCTCTTGTACACACACTAAAATATCATTCTCAGAATTATGTATTTCCGTTAAGGTGAGATTGCCTTTGCGACACAGTTCGTGATGACTTAAGTATCCATGTTGTCAATATTTTTTGAACCTCGTCAACCACGCTGTAGCCCGTTTCAATTTTATCCAGTCAGAGAAGTGGTCAGAAAAACTGTCAATAAAGAAACTAGAAGTTGTGGTGATCACTATCTCTTTCTTAACCTCGACATCGTCTTCTGGTATTTCACACAGAAGTTTATGTTGTGGCCAATGCACACTGTCATGCCAAATTCGGGGTCCACTTAGTCAAATAGTGCGACTCTCTGTATCACTCACATCAATTCCTCTTGATGCTATATCCACAGGGTTTAATATTGATTCAATGTAGCACCACTGGTCTGGTGATGTTGTATCATGAATGACACCGAGTCTGTTACCAACCGAGGGTTTGAAACGTCATGATTCGTTTTTGATGTAACCCAGCACGATCATGGAATCAGTCCAGAAGGTGACCTGATCAAGTTTAATTTCTAGTTCGTCAGATAAAAGTCTATAAAGGCGCCATGCAGTCACAGCTCCAGACAGTTCAAGTCTTGGTATAGATACAAGGCGAGATTTGCCAATAACAAATGAACAGGTTATATTGCCATAGACATCGACTAATCTTCGATATGCAGATGCTCCGTATCCAAGTTATGCCCCATCACTAAAGAAGTGCAATTGGGCGTTATGTATGTCACCAAGTCCTTGTGGTTTGAAACAGCGATTCACAGATATGTCCTGCAAATGTGGTAAGGTGCCTAACCAGGTTTGCCATTCAGCCTGGTGCACCTTTGGGATTTCGTCATCCCACCCAAGTTTCTTCCTGCACAGATGTTGAACAACGGTCTTTGCCCAAAGCGTTATTACGGTCACCAGGTAGTGCATCACAAAAATAACTGAGAGTTGGTTAATATCTTTTTACTGTGTCGGCAGTTTTGACTGAAACTTTATGCACATATAGAATGACCTTTCGGGCTTAATTACATATAGAAGGTGACGACTTATCATCTTCAACGCGCTGTTGCTAGGCAACCAAAGACCGTCTCTCAGCGATGTGCGTTCGCGCTTACGACACTTCTGACTAAGCTGGCATGAATTTAAAACCATTTCAAATCTAAAACAGTATATTAACAGACCTTTTATCTCTCCAATTGTATCAAACAATGTGTTAGCAATGTTTTGAAAAAGTGTATTATATAGTAAATACAATACATGCAATGTTCGTTGCCTAGCAACCAAAATCGATGGAAATTCCAATTTAAACTGAAAGACCAGATTTTGTTGCTATGACAACCGTTTATTCCTGGGAATATTCAAGATATGCATTCAGATGTCACAACCAATTACCCAATACAATAAAATGGTCATATGATATGATACTAAGTTGATAATATTGCTCTAAAATGAGCCGTAACTGATGGGTGGGGTATATTTTGGGGTGAAACTTTCAGAAAATTTAGCTAATTTTCCTCTTATTTATGTAATAACATTCCAACGCCTCAATCTCAGTTGTTGCATTTAACAAAATATATTCAAACACGTTATTTGCAACAAATGCAAGTTGATGTAATTTAAATTTTGTATAGTGTTTCCATGGCAACGCTATATTCCAGCGTGAACGCATGTCATTATTTCACATTCTTCAGTTGCTAAGCAACAACAATTTATACTTTGCATGGTCTTGTATATTGCATATTAGACGCAGGACAGTTCATTGCATGCACGTGCAAAATTTCACTAGTGTTACTTAGCCTACGTAAGAGATATGAATCAACTCTCAGTTATTTTTGACTGACCCTCGTAGGAGTTTCTTATGAGCGTTGACACAACTTCAGGTTCAAATAAATGTGCATTATCATCAGCAGTCCGTTTCAGTGCATATATAGAACAACTTGGTGACGATGTCGCACCAAACAGATGAACATGCATACAATAACATCTAGGCAGTTTAGTTGTGTCCCCATTTGGCCATCACAGAAAACGTAGGGCGTCACAGTCTCTCTCCAGAATATGAACCTGGTGAAACATGGCTTCAACATCAGCTGCAAGTGCTACTTGGTCCTGTCTAAATCGGATAACAACACCAATCAAACTGTTGTTAGAATCTGGACCTTATAGCAGCTGACTGTTCAGAGAGATGCCTTGAAACTTTGCTGCTCAGTATACTACATGCAGTTTTCCAGGTTTGTTTGGGTTAATCACAGATTGATGCGGTAGGTACTATACACGCTTCGATTTACTATCGTTGTGCGTTTCCTCTCTTGCATAACCTTTCGCTATGTAGTCATTGACTGTTAATGCATACTTCTGATGCAGTGACGAGTCACACAACAGTTTGCGCCTCAACTGCTGTATACATGGCACGTTTGTCTTCTACTGATGCAATGAAAAACATGCCTCACCCGGGCTAGGTCTTTAAATACCGAAGAATACCGATTTTCCAATAATCCTGAACCAAAGCAGTAGGATTTTGACTGTTCTACACTTTTGTTTTGGAAACAATTAAGTTGGTGTTTAGGTTCAGAAAATGCAGGAGAAGCCACTATTTAGATCGTATCTTATTATTTTCCTAACGTATGGGAGGGGGTACCTGATACTGATCTGACAGGATTGAGAACCATACACAATGCCTCCGGTGTGTCTCCAACTAGCGACACCTTCGACCCTATGCCTAACACTCTACCAACTTGATTGGTTTATTTTTTTTTTTAAATTTTCACCTCTTGCCCAGCTTGTCTGGCGGTGGACTCCCAATGACTCTCCTGTCTGTCTGGTGGCGCGATGATGTATCAATTTTGATGGCCAAAGTTAATTTTTGCTTCCGCTGGTGCCTGTACGTCTGGCAGGGCATAGAGAATTCTATTTTCTGTGACCTCGGTATTGTATCTAATTTACACCTCTTGCGCCTTGCCTCCCACATTGGTCTGTGGTTTAACGCCCAGTCAAATGCTATGCTCATACGGAAACCGTCAGTTAAACTACATGTAACGACAAGCTTAGACTAAGCGATTAACCAGTTCTCTAGATATGTCAAATACTTTCGCTTGAAACTGACAACAGCCCTTTTTGAACAAGTTTTATTACAATAATGATGTCGCGCGCGTCTGGGTTTGTATAACGCCATGTATTCAAATCGATAAACCACTAAACAACGTTGCAATCATTCACCAGCGCGTCAGCGCTGGTGATATACGTTAGTAAACTTCCATTGGGCGCGTGTTCGATTCGGGCCTGTTCCATTAGCAAGTTGCGGAAATAGATCAGGTGTTAACTCCCCAACAGCAGTGTCTTTTACAGTTCTTTCTGAGACTCCCCGTCGACCAAGTTACCTCCAAAATTCCATCATTGCGTGAGCGATGTTGATATACTTTGGATACTGGATTGCTTCTAAAAGCGAAAAGGCCTATTAGAGACCTTACCACTGAGCGAGAATCCCGATCAAACATTGGCCCTTCGGATATTCTAGACAAAATGTGACGAACTATCTAGATGTAAATGGGTCAGTTTCAATATGCCCCCCTAGGCATTGTGTGCATTGACTTCGATTGAGGAATACGGTTGAATGACCTAATACATAATGCTGGGGAGAGGGTTAACTCTACAATTATTCAGTGTGTTTAAAAGCAGAGTCTTACTGGAATATACATATTCTGTCTTTTATTTGCTTCCAATGGATCACCTATGTACAAATCGTCAACTAAAACAAAAAATACTCAGAGCTTGAAGCCCATGAAACACTGAAATGAGTGGCTTCAGCAAATGCAATAATGAAACACTATAAAAGTTCTTCTTTAATAGCTGTAAAACGCCATGCGATGGTTCTAAGCTTTTTTAAAAGCTAACCTTGTAATGACACTACGCCAGAAATGAGTATTCAAAGTAATCGTAATGTCATAATATGATTAATAAAATCTAATTTTATTGGATTTATTAAACTCGTTGTGCGGGCGAATTACGTTTGAACGGAAATCATACCGTGACGGAGTATGAAATGAGCGGAGAACCATACAGTCAAAAGAGCGTATGGATAAATAATTAAAATGAGCGAATTTTCGGTCGGTAGGCACAATGAAACTAGATTGCTGAGCAAAGCCACAATTTAAATATGCCAAAATGGTTCCAATGACATCAACGACTGTAAAAACTAAGTGAATCATTACACCAAATTTGGTGGCAGCAGCCGAACTGCCACCAGCATTGGTGCTTTAAAAACTATGTTCTGCTCGGAGAAAATCTGGATCTACAACAGAAGAAAAGGATGGACATATATCGCTGGTGAAATGTTGGCATTTAGTGTATTCTATATAATTAAACACTCAAGCTTGTAATCAACTGTAATGTACAAAACGCATGTCTTGCGCGATAATGGAAGGTTTCCATCTTCGTCTCCTATTACATTTGTAGCCACAACATAGTTCCATTGACCGCCAATCCTTCACACTTACTGAGCGTTAAAACACGATTGAAGATTTGAGACTATGTTGGAGACACCTCGGCGACTATGAGGCTGATCGGTTCAGCAAATTGTGAGATATTTTCCGTGACTTTCCCTACTTCATATACTTGTGAAACGGGTGGGTCCGCGTGAGAATTACGATTTGCTACAGAACTGTGAGGAACAACAATTTTGCATGGGCTCTTCCTGACCTTTGACGGGCCTACGGTACCCATGCCCCCACTTCTTACACACCAGTCATTTGTATCCCCCGCCCACTCAGGTACCCCCTCCCATACCCACCCCCTGCGTACTTTGAATTTTTCCTCAGACACGCCCCTGACGGCTGCTGACTGAGTTGAGACGGCAAGCCGCTTTACATTTTGTGGGGACACTGTGTCATCACCGTTCACAGGTTGAACATGCAGGCCAACCTCCTGCCCGTAAATGGTATTGCCAATTGAGCTTACAGTTGAAATTTTGAACGTCACTACGTGCAGTACATTTATCAAGCGTTAGTCACACAGTGATTTGTCAGCCCAATCATCTAGCAGTGCACACGTACGGCAGTGCCACACACTCGTGAAAAATACTGATTTTTTTCACCCCAATCGGTGAAATATATTTGGTATTCACCTCAAAAAAGTAAATATCCTCTATGTATTTTTTTCTCTATTTTATCTTGAAAATGCGGCATTTTATCTGGGTCTTCACTGTTTGCAAAAGTAAACTGAAGGGATTTTCGGTCTAAAAGGATGAACGAGTGACGGAATGCATATGGATAAGTACCATTCAGGGTCAAGCCAAATATGTTCTAAAAAATGTTAAGCTTTTCAAATATGTCCAAACCCAGTGTCTGTTTCTTCTTTATAGCCTTTTCATTTGATATGATCAATTTGAAAAGAATCAGATCTCAGGACACTAGCTTAGAACACATCTGATTGTCTCTTTCCACCAGATGGGACGTTCATGCTATGGGGAGAGGAATATTAGCTAAAAAGCATCATTTTGCTTCCATGGAAATGTTTGATGCTCTTGTGTTTGGGGTTAACAGCCATTTCGCATATGTCTAAGTCCTTTAGAGCATACATGTAGTCTGTAATCCTAATACACCCCAGTCAAGAAATGTCTTTCAGCATTATCATTTTTCATCGAATCAGCAGTAGCGTACGTGAGATTGACCGTACAAATAATTTCTTGAATAAAATTTAATCCTTGATTTGCAGTCAGACATACTATGGACTAGGCTAAGCATACTTCACCACAAAAATGGGGGCCAGACAATTCTGTCATTAATATACATTCCGAGCTCAAGCAGCTTTTCGATTAGACTAAATATCTGTACACCTGAACCTTTCCTTGCTAGCATCGACTCTTGTCGTCTGCTGTTAACCTTTGCAAACGGTTTGGACCTAAACGAAGACTGGCGTTTTGTCGGTTCTGATCTGGGTCCAAACCGTTTGCAATGGTTAACAGCAGACTACAAAATGCCAAATGGTTTAATACTCAGATCAGATTCAGTAGATGTGCAGTGTTACAGAAAGATGTTTTGAAGTGATACAGCAAACAACAACTAAGTATGAACACTTATCAAATGTGTCATATATTAAGATTCACCCTCGAATGGGTATCTTCAGTGTACTGTTTTGCCTGGTTGTAAACCCAATCTTGGGCTAAAGCCATGGTTTCCTATTAAATTGCATGATGGTGGATCAGGCCTCAGACTCACTAAAACCCCGCCCTATCCTCAATGGTTGGTGCCTGCTGCTTGTATTTGTATAGGTCCATTGTGGCTATGCTTGAGGTTTTCTGTAGCTCTGACAATCTGTTAATTGTAAGCCATTTTCTTTGCTTCATTATAGTGTGTTAACTTGATTAGATTGTTTCTCTGTGTTTCTGCACTGCACACGTCTGAAAGCAAGGCTACACACGAGCTAAACAATCTTTGTTTTAACAACATAATCTTGGTAAAAGATTTGGCGACAGTAAAATGAATTTAACCGCCATTGGCGTCGGTTCTGTTGTTGTTGAGTTGCTCACATTGTTTGTGGCTTTTTTGTCTTTGTTCCCTGTTTTGTTATGCAGTACCTAGTGTCCTTTCTATATTTGCAATCCTCTATTCTCATTGAGGAAGAGAGAGCTGGTTGCGTGTCTTTAAGTATATTCCTGCTGTATTGTGACTGTAAGCGTTATATGTCTCTTTCTCACAGTGTCCTGGGTTGGATTGGGTATCCGATTGTGGTATTTCCTGGTCATACTCACTAACATTTTGGTCATTTCATCAAGATTGCAATTTAAATAGATAAACTGTTTTGTGTTACTTGCTGAGTGATAATTCACTGCTGGCAGTAAGCCCAGTGAGTTATCTCCCAATAGTTATTGCTATAGTGGATCTATCTTAATTAACATATATAGGATTTGCGCGGTCAATAGCACCATATCCACCAACTGGTGTGCATTTCAGAGATGCTGTAGAACATTTGCATCTCACCGAGACGCGCTTCATCTTGCATCTACTGCTAATTAATTGTGTCCGTTCAATAGTGTAGTCTCCATGGTGTTACAGTAACAGTATAATCGCGGATGTTTCATGGGTCTGTGTCGCGACATTTAACAATTATTCTGTTACATCCTACTGTTGTTCTATCTTACAAATGTAACACCACTCTAGTGTCCAGATCTTCATTATTGGCTGACAAGTGGGGCGCTAAACGTCTGTTAGGTATACCTCTGAGAGGGTTTTTTAATTCTATATGTAAGTCTTCATGTAATTGAGAGTTTTACAATCAGAAGTAGAGACAAAATATCAGCCAAATCAGACTGATTCTCATCTAGTACTATGAACTGATCCCAAACGTGTGACAAAGTCACAAAATGCCAAAATAGGAAGTGCCCCTCTTGGCATCTGATCATCAAGAGGCAAAAACTAGGATGGAGGAAAGAATCACAAAGGCAAACTATCAAGCAAAGGTATGTATGGCTTCAAGCGTACCATGCACCAATGAATTCAGAAAATAAACTAATCGTGGAAATTATTGGCTAGTGAGAAGGTACAGGTATACTTGGTTTGGTTCGGAAGCGCTTGCCAGCAATGCCAGAAGCATGTGTGCAGCTATTTAGCTGTGGACGCATGAGGAAATGTGTGTCAGTGAGATGCAAATGTTCTACAACATCTCTGATATGCACACCAGCTGGTGGATGGGATGCTATTGACTTGACAAATCTACATTTGCTACATTGAATAGATCTGCTATATAGTAAAACTATTGCAAAATAACTCACTGTTTGAGTTCTGCGACACTCCACAACTTCCAACAAAGAGATGATCTATTTTAATTGCAATATACAAGAAATGATCTAAATGCAGCTGTAGAAGACTCAACAAACCAGCATGTGTATTAATTAATTACTTGATCATAATTGAGCAGAGTCAGGAAAATGTTTTCAAGCAGGTATGACTCAAACCAACCTGCTAAGCTACAGAGCTTAGCTAGTGTCTGGAAAGTTAGTACCAAAATCAACAAACAACAAACGTTCGAAGAGTCAGTGTTTTTTTTCTCACCAAAGTGACCTTTGACCTAATTCTGAGACCCAGAGACATTTCCAGACTTGTCATCCATCCCTATTAGTTTTACTACATATATAAAACATAATTAGTATAGATGCCAGCTTCTACCCCATTTTGCCATCAGAATATTTTTTTCTTGAAATGGACAGCCAACTATTGCTGTCTTCTCGTCATCCTCTCATTTTCTTTGTCTACTTGATCTTTTGTTTCTCGTTTAATCTCTATTTCCGGTTTGTTCCCCCTATTTCTCTCTTTCGCTATTCTTCTTTTTTTCTGTTTCTCTTTCTCTGTAGTTTTTTCTTCTCTTATCGCTTTTTTCTTTTTTGTTGTTTATTTTAAAGTGACGATTCTGTTGCTTTTACTTCGGTGTTTGTTGTTATCTCTATTTTATGCGGTTTTATTTTTGCTCTTGGTTTTGATGTGCAGTAGTTATGTAGTTTGTAGAGGCTTTACTAGCTTGGTTATTGTCTTGTTGAGAGAGAGAGAGAGAGAGAGAGAGAGAGAGAGATTGTTGCTTTACTGTCTTATATTGTTATTGCTTGCTTGTGTCTGCGTGCGCGTGTGTGTGTTTGTTCCAGTGTGTCTTCTGTCTCTTGGTGCCATGTGTGATCTATGATTGTGACATTTCCTGTCCTGGTCATACTCATTGTCATTGTTACTTTTAATACAATTTGATGCTGTAGGTAAATACGCACACAGTACAAGGGGTGATAAGAAAATAGTTGCCATTTCTACATTGTTTGATCTGTAGAGCTGGAATTACAGCATTTAATACTGCTACATTATGGAGTTGATTGGTCAAACTATGATTAATGTAAGTCATCGACGCGCATTACAGCTGTCGTCAAGGCAACGTTGCATAACGTAAACCGGCGCATTTTACGTTGAATGTTGATAGTTTACAACATACAAACCAACGTCAACGTATTGTAATACTTTGTTATGTTGTGATAACCCTTAATGCGTTATATGCATAACTATTGACGTGTTTACTCCTATTCTATGCATTTTTAAGAGTTATATCAATAGGAATGTGCTCTAGATCGAAACAAATAAAAGTACTGTAAAATAGTCAAAACAACAAGCTTCTATGAGCACATTGCATGTTTTGGCAAGTCAATCTTTTAAAATAACTATCTGTATACTTCGAAAAACATCCTGTTTCAAATCTAATATTGATATTTAAGTCAAAATATTAATGCGATGACACAGACTAGAAGTATATTTTTATTTTATATTTAAAAGATGTCAAAAATATTGGCGCATTTTAGGCCTGCCTCTTAATCTCAAACTTATTAACGTGAATCGTAGCGCATCAGACTAGCAGAAAACCTTCATATTTCATTCAAAGAATGATGGAGCATTACTTTCTGTGAAAAACAACAATAGGTTCAAGCACAACTACGAATTTTAGACCCAAAGGGCAAGCAGAGATACAGATGGGTCGGTTCCAGTAAAGTGACGTGACAATGGCGCCACGTGGTAATACATCTGACGTCACATTTTCTAAATTTTAATTTTAGTCAACTTGAAAAGAATACTAGTTCATATGTGTGAGATTACATGATTGAAATCGATAAAGGTAATATGATTTAATAGCAGTTTTCTGCGAACTTTCTGATCACCCCTCATACAATTAAATTACAGCAACCAGCTATCCCCTTTTTGGCTAGATATAATTGCTAACATAGATCCACACCAAGAACCACATTACAAAACAAGGTACCAACACAAACACACCAAATGGGAGCAAAGGCAAACAATAGATAAACAATAATAGAATAACCACCTTAAAACTACAGTAACGGGGGTGGGGCGGTTATTATACTGTCCAAATCTTTGCACAAAAATCGTTCAGCTCTCACAGAGGCTTCCTAATTTATGCAATGCAACACATGCCTTTGAATTTCAAATCCTGGTTATTTCACCACCGGAAAGTATTTGAAATCAGGACAACTCTACTCATGAGAATTTGGTACTCAGCGTATATCTGTGAGCAGCAAAGGCTCAGATGAGTCAGCCCAAAAAGTGCAAGCTAGCCAGAGCCAATATTACATCTTATTTTTTGCAAGGGATCTAAGAATAGAAAAAACTACATACACTGTAATATTAGACTAAGTGATACTTTATATTCAATGTGGTGGCAGCTGAAGTGCCACTGCTACTGGTGTAGCAACATGTTGCAGGGAAGTAGATGAATGTCAAGACTATTTTTTTGCCCAGAAGGTATACAGCTGTGCATGAATTCTTAAAGTTGAACTTTCAGACCCATATGTTTGTGGGTACTCATTGAAATGTCTCATTGAGTTGAGTTGATGCCGCAAAAAGCTTAACTGCTTAGACTATTCCTTTATATTCTAATTCAACTTTATATGAATGAATCAAAATATATCTTTCCAATGCAAGGGTCTAGGAATTTTCGTCAATAGGTAATGATGACAGTATTTGCTGCAGCCATATCAGTTGCTTGTCTGTGGAAGTTTTAGGGGATTTCACATGTGGTATAATAATATCGCAATCAAGCATGATTTTCTATATATTTATACTTGTTGGGCCCCAAGAGTTGTGCTGAAACCTGAGTGTGAAAGGCGAGGGTTCTGACAACCCCTAGGAGCCTTCAAGCAGTTAATATAGCAGTAAAGCATGTTTCATTGCTTTAATCAGATTATTGCATAATGTCATTTTGCTGGGAAATTCTCGATAAAAAAAAAGCCATTTAGAAATTTAAGTTTTGTTTTACTTGTATTAGCATACAAAAGCATGAGAAATGAGTAGCTTTTAAAAACGTCTGATCCAGAGGCAAATTTTACGTCATTCTGACGTCACTTAATTATGTTAGCACTTATTCACGTTACTTTTGATGACGGCATTTGTGAGGACCCACAAACTGTACATGAAAATTAAAATTATAAAAAGAACAAAAGCTGATTTGCTTTGTTGCTAGATTAGTTTGTGCCAGTTAAGTCATTGCTTTTTATATCGTGCAACACACCTTTTTTGCTTTATTATTTTTTACTAAAAAGTATTGAGTAATTCAACTAAATTTATGATTAAAGGAACAATATGAAGCTTATGTAGCGAAAAAAAATGCATTTACTCTGCAGTAAAACCTTGGGTCTCTTAGCCAGACCGTGATTCTTTCAAAATCCAAGCTGTGACATAGTCTTCAACAGACAGTGACATCAAAACTCTGGTAGCTGCTCAAACCGTCACAATTCTGTGCAAAATGCAGCAATTATGACGATGTTGCTTTTTTCATTTAGAAACGATATACAACTAAGACATTCAAAGTGGGAAATACATCTGACATTTTCAAACAATTAAAGCACATTTTTGACATTTTTAATACGTTAATTACGTCTTTTCACTGTCCTTCTGTTATCCGAACTGTTTCACGACGACCTGTAGGTGAAAATCCAAAAATCTTTGTGACAGAGTTGGGCACCAGTGATATCGCATTTAGCCTTCTTGGTCATAGTTTACAGAAATCAGTATGGATAAGGAAACCATGGATCTCGGGTACATGTAGACAACGACCCACTGAAAGATAGCAAGCTTTTAAGAAAATCTTATACTTGGAATATAATATTCCCCATAGCAACTTCATAATTTATTTAAACGACCAGTCGTAAGTGGATACAATCAAGTATAATTATTATTTCAATGTATTAAATATTAGTAACCCTATCCAAAAAGATGCATGTGTTTGTGGCTAAATGTATAGTTGATTATTATTTTTCTAAGGGTTGTTGACTTTCAAATAGCATTTGACTCTGTTCTTCACACAGCAATTTTAATTAAACTCCTAAAGGAGCTTTAGCGATAAGGCGTATATTTTCCCTAGTTGACATGATTACAAAACCTAAATTTTCAAATTGCCCTTATGTTTTTAAAATGGGTCTGTTTCGGTAGTAAAATATGCATAGAAAACATCAAAATAAGTTTCAAAGCGATCCATCATTTGCAAAGCCGTGAAAACTTGCGCTTCTACTCTCACCCCTCATTTTACGTCTTTAGACTGGGTGCCGTTTAGACGAGAGTTTTAGTAAATCCTTAGCAGGTTTTCATAAAGTAAAATTGCTAAAATATTAAGGATATAGGTGCCGTTCATTTCCAAAAATTTGCGGTATTCCTTCTGCGCATGCGTACGAAATATACTTAAAATTGTGACGTTTGTCATTGAAAAGATGAAATTGGCGTCTTTTAGTTTGTTTTTAGATGCTTTCCCTCCCTAGACCCAAGATGCCCTTTGGACAATTAAATGTCGCTACACAAATATGTAACATATGTAAAGGGCGTCTTGGGTCTAGGGGGGGAAAGGGGTTGTATAAGTGAAAGAAGACATCAAATATCTGACAAAATAGACCACTTTGCAAGATAGTCGTTTTTATTGTACATCAACTGTATAAATAGTTTTACTGTACATAGCGTGATAGGACGATTGTTTACCCGTATTTAACGGTCTGGTTCCCATATAGGTTACTTAATAGCAAGCACAGTTGATGGTCGAAATAAATTATCATTCAATAAGAAGTAGAGTTATTACATGTACATTCATTTAGGAAACCCCGTTTTAAATATACAAATTCGGGGGCAATGTTGCATCGACGGCTCGTCTATATATATTTGTTGAATGTGCCTAGTTTCTCCAGTCGTTATTTCAACGAAATAAAACGAACGTCTCGTTTAGGGAGATTGCTCGCTTTATCGCTAGAAATTCTTAGATATTCATGGTTTATTTTATAACACTATCAAAAGTATGTATCTCCAATCTACTCTTTGTGTTAAGGTAAATGATAAATTTTTAACATGTTTCATTCTTTAGTCGGGGTTAGACAAGGCGATGCTTTAAGCCCAATTTATTCAAAATTTTCATTAAGGATTTGACTGCTTATCTTTCTTCATCTCTTGACCCTGTTTATTTAAATGATTAGAGGTTAGACTGTTTAATGTATGCTGATGATGTTATTTTGTTGTCTTCTAGTTTTGCAGGCTTACAATCAAAGCTGGGCTTATTACAAGCTTTTTGTGGAGATCGGTGTCTATGTATTAATATTGATTAAACAAAAGTAGTTATTTTTAATAAAACTGGAAGGCTCATTAATTTACAATCATATTCAATTTTTAATGAGACAATATCTTGTACAACAACTTATAAGTATCTTGGTATATTATTTTCTGCCAAAAAGCAACTTTACGATAAATCAATTAAAGCTTTGTATTCATTGAAGTATAATAGTATCTCTTTGAATCCTGATATTAATATAAGTATATTCATATTTGATCATACTATTAAACCAATTTTATTGTATGGAAGTGAAATTTGGGCCTGTTTCTTGCCTAAGAAAACATCTATTGATGATTTATTTGATTTTAACAAAATTGCCAGAAGTTTTTATTCTGAAAAGTTACATTTTCACTTTTGCAAGTATATTGTAGGAGCGCATAAAAGAAGTTCTAACTTTGCTGTATTTTCTGAGCTTGGTCGATATCCTCTTCAGATCAGTATTTCACTTTCAACTTCATCATATTGGCATCGACTTAAAAATACAAACACTGAGCTTTTGTCAGATGCATTTGCATGCTCCCAAAATTACATGAAAATGATTTTCATTCTTGGTTTTCTTCCTTACGCAGTATTTTTAGTTTGCTTGATATTACTTATGCTAATAACGAGTTAAATTGCCTGAATTTAAATAATTTTTAAAAGTCTATAAAAGAATTATTTTAACTTAGTATAAGGAATTTTGGGCTCAGTTTAGACTCAGTCATATTGATGGAAAACTGAGAACATATTTTTCCTTTAAATATTATTTCAAAACTGAACAATATCTTTCTGTTATTAAAGATTTTTTGGTAAAAGGCGTTGCTTAACAAAATTCAGAATAAGTTTACATAAGCTTAACATTGAAATGGGCAGATTTACTTGACCCCATAACTCCTTTAGAACAAAGATTATGTGATCATTGTTTAATGACTATTAAAGATGAATTTCAGTGCCCAAGGTATTCTCATATTCGGAGTAACTTTCTATCAAACGTTCAAAAACAGTGCAAAAACTTTTCATTACTAAATTGTAAATTTACAGTTTAACTGGTTATTAGTAAATAGTGATGATTTAGTTATTATACAGCTGGCCAATTTTGTATATGACTGTTTTGAAATCTATAGTAAATGAGTATTTGTATTTATCTGTTTAATACATATGAGACATGCCATATGATATTTATGTGCATTATATCCTTTAAGTCTGAATATATTGACCTGTCATTGCCTTTTTAAATATAAAAAGGTCTATTCTAGCATTTGAGGTTTGACCTTCTTTACCAAAATTAGTAAAACAGCAATCTATAGTTATCTATCAGCTAATAATTGTATATGCACATGCACATCTCATGACCCACCTGCATAGGAGTTATATCATGCTTTGTGTTCCTTTTTTTAATGTTTTGTTGTTGTTGTTTGTGTATGTATGTCTAATCATCATTAATCATTGTGTGGAGGATTTCCTCCTTGATTGTTTGCCCTTCTTGGGCCCTTAATTTAAATAAACCATTTGATTTGATTTGATTCATTCATTTAGTCTTGAGCGAGCGCTCAATGGTGTTTTTGTGGCTTAAATATTCACAACTGCTTGCTGGTTTAATTGACGCCATGCTTTAACGGTGGCTGTTAACGGTAATAAACGTATCGGAGGGGGCGCAGTTGCTTAGTATTAGTATCTCAATGAGATCGAAGGTTCTCTCAACTATGAAGCACGTTATCCTCACTTCTAAGTACAGGTTAGCCCCAGGTAAATGATCCAATATGACTGAAAAAATGTTGACTGGGTGCACGCTACAAAAGGGGCTCTTATATGGTATGGTAAATTAACATGGGAGTCTGCCCAAGCTTGGAATTTAATGATATTACGTTCATTAATTACCTGGGGTGTGACTTTTATATTTATGGTCCATTTGAATTTTTTTGCAAATCCATTGTTAATGTATGACGTTATGTATGAAACCACTACCACACCTTAGGGTACTCATTTATAAACATTTCTACAGTAATTGGCATATCATGTAACGGGCACAAAAATGTTTTATGAATTAACGCTATCATTGATAAGTTCGTTGATACTATAAATGGCTCAGATGGTATGAGGGTAGTGGGCGGTCATTCATTTTATGCCATGGTATCCAACATTTCACTGTATATTTTGTATTCAGTCAAGTTTTAACACGTTGCAATCTTTGTCAAGATACCATTTCAACATAAAAACTGTCCACATATGTAAAGAATATGCTGACCAAAGTTCATGAAATCAAGGATGGGTAACATATTTTTGTAACTGGTTGTAAACACATGGTCCTAATTCATTGAAATGTAAAAATACAATAATACTGTTTCAATGTAAAACATACCTGAATACTGGCTTAGTTTAAATCACCATGCTAGTATGTTTATTGGTAGAAGTTGATATGTTCAGTCGTTTTCTCTATTATGGACTGGCGAATAAAATGATACTTAACTTCGTTATTAAGTTCCACGATTCTTATTTAATGAAGTACTTACACAATAGTATTACCCAAAATGGTACAATATGGTGACAAATGTACTAACCACATCTAGTTTCTAACATTAAAACTATACCTAACCAACATTTACATTTAATATGTAACATTATTACGAATTTAAATTCATACAGAAGAGAAACCTTATGGCAAGTCAATCCATACAGGAGAAGAACCTTATATCTATGATTTCACAATTGTTAGCTTCATTAAAAAACCTCAGTTCACAAAAGTAATCCCCTGTCAAACCTATTGGTTAAAATTAACTATTTTGTTCAGAGAGAACTATTGGCGATAGAGTTATTGCAAATGCAATGCGTAAATCATATATGTCCATTCTGTTCTGAAAAACTGATGCTGATTTTCATAAAAGAGCAACATTTCTACTTTAGCTGGCCGTGTATTCTAGGCATACAACTTCGTTTCTGGACCTCACTTATCATGATACCACTGTCCAGACCCTGTCACACTTTATCCTGGTCATCGCGCCAAATTGTGGCTAATCTAGTTCAGTTGGGATTTAAAGGAAATGTTTGATCTTATTGTTTTCACATGTTAATTATTACGATATTATGTTTCTTCAACAAAATCATTCAGGACATGAGGCAGTGATACGTGATGTCTTGGCCCCATAGTGCCATTACATGGTGCCATGACCTTAGGCATATCTGACCATTGAATCATTTGAAATGTTTTTTTTCTTTCTTTAAGAAACGATTAAAGAGATTTAAAAGCAACGTCCTTCTGTGAAGTTATTGGTTCATTTCAATTAAATATAATTTTTGCCAAAACTGACCTTCACCCATAAGAGGTAAGAAATGACAATGTTACCGGTTTTGGATTTTCGTGAAATTTGGCACAGATCAGCAGGATTTATATGGTATTATGTTTTGGTAACATGATATCTTGACAAAGACTAGAACATATCTATCTATCTTTGAAATTGAATGTGGATATTTTTGTAAAATTTTGAGAAAAATATTGAAATTTTATAATTACTTCTTTAGGAAACGTAAACTATAACTGTTCCTAATGGTTTTGTGATATTAATTAAATGCCTTGGGTATTTTTAAGTCAATCTAGATGATAAATTATAGAAATAAATTAAAAAAATATAGATTTAGGACATAGACATTTAGAGACAGGTACCACCTCAAAGTTGGGGTAAGTTAGGGTCGCCTAAGCCTTATTCTTAACTATCTAATTCAATAAATATATATTCATCGTTTGCATATGTTTAGTTATTAATATGCAAAGTTTAAAGAAAATCCATGCGTGGGAACAGAATTAATGTAAGTATCCCTTTCAAAAGAATTTGTCTGAGCATTCTGTTGACCTCAAAAAGGAATTTGTATAGTTCTATATCCAATTCCATTTGCATGTGTTGGACGTATTCTTACAGGAATAGTATACGACATAATTTGAAACACTTAACGTTTTTCATTGGACAAGCATTTTAGATTTAGTTACATTTCTTTTACTGTTCGGTTGATATGTGGTTGATGAAAAAATGAACGTGAACGTCATGCATGGGTCAATTTCAAAATTCAAAATCAAACTGACACCTTTCGGATATAAACTCATGGCGTCCACACTTTCTTATCCGATACTGAATGAAATTTAATTCATAAGTAACAGTTTACCATTTAATTTCAGTATCAAATATGAGTATTTTTGAGCAAGTGCGACTATTTCTGAGCTAGTGCGACAAAAGCGCTAGTTTGCTCGGCATACAAACGCAACATAAACAATTAATTCGATAATTTTCGGTAGGATTTTACTTTCCCGAAGTTTCAGAAAAATTAAATTCTCGCGAAATGGCAAAGTCACTCTGTCGTTTACTGATACAGGTAAAGCATGCCCTAGTCGTGAATTTTAACGTCGCAAATATGTCTTTAACGATATTTGTGAAAACATTATTATCGCGAAAAGTTCCGAATTTACAGTAATTTTGGCGTAATCTAATTGTAAAATGAGCCACCTGATATAAACATGATACTTAATTGATCAGATAAAAACTCAAGTGAGCATACATTGTGCGCATCCCGGTACTCTCCTAAGTCATACCTGCTTACACATATAACAGCTGCGCATGCACACTGAAAATACAACACAAGCTTAGGGTTTCAAAAAGCTTAGAATCATCGCAACACATTGCAATTACCTAAACAATATTTGTTCACGCCCCAGGTTTACTTTTGCTCATTCCACTTTCTTCTGGTTGTAAGGTGATTTGGGGTATTCTTCTGGTTGCAAGGTGATTTGGGGTATTCTTCTGGCTGTAAGGTGATTTGGGGTATTCTTCTGGTTGTAAGGTGATTGGGGTATTATTCTGGTTGTAAGGTGATTTAGGGTATTCTTCTGGTTGTAAGGTGATTTGGGGTATTCTTCTGGTTGTAAGGTGATTTGGGGTATTATTCTGGTTGTAAGGTGATTTGGGGTATTCTTCTGGTTGTAAGGTGATTAGGGGTATTCTTCTGGTTGTAAGGTGACTTTGGGTTTTCTTCTGGTTGTAAGGTGATTTGGGGTATTCTTTAGGTTGTAAGGTGATTTGGGGTATTCTTCTGATTGAAAGGCATTTGGGGTATTCTTCTGGTTGTAAGGTCATTTGGGGTATTCTTCTGGTTTTAATGTGATCTGGGGTATTCTATATAGATAATAAATGTTGGGGTGTTCTAGTTTTAGCGTTGTCCCACGTGAAGGGTAGATTAATGTGGTGATCGTGTTACTAACCCACGACGTCCAGACAACGTCCCAGATTGATACAATTGATATAGAATTTGTGGGTATCCATGCGAGCTGAACATTTCTTGTACTTCAACAACAGCAGAATCTAGTGCGAAGATTTGGTCCCAGTAAAATACACTTAAGCCCCCCCTCCCCCGCCCCCTGGTGGCTTAGACTGTTGTCCTTTCTTAGGCGGAGGTTCTGTTGCTGTTGACTTTTCATTTATTGTTACTCCCATTGTGGGAGTCTGTAATTGTTCTATGTTTTGTTGTACATTACTTTATGTCCATTCTAGTTTTGCAATCATCTTGGTGGGGAAGAGAGAGCTGGTTGCTTTGCTTAGTTTGTCTTCCTCGTGTCTTGTGATGGTTGTTTGGCTCTTTCTCGCGTTGCCATGGGTTTGTATGCGGTTAGTGATTGTGGTATTTCCTGATCATACTCACTAACTATTTTGATACTAAGCAACAGCAACCACTCGTCCAACCATTTCAATTTGCTTCCCATTTTCAAATAAACTAGAGAAAACAGTCAGTAGCTAGTTTAACTATATTTTATTCCCACAAATAACAGCAATGGGGATGGGTCACAAAGTAGCACAACATTTGTTACAGTTACAACATTCCCCCTATTATTGAACTTTGAAAAAAAGGTGCGAGAAAGCCAGGTTATTTTTGTCACATTTCTTTTTTCCTAGCCTTTTTGTAGCAGGGCTAATATGGGTAAACGTAGTCTCGCGGGAATTAATTGATAGAGACGTTTGGACAATCCGAGGACATTTTGACTTTGGGCGTTTTGACCTAGGGATGTTCTGAATGAATTACATGTATTTGGTACCGAATCGCATCTGAATAGGGCGATCGTTTGTTTCACACTTTAAAAAATAAGAAGTCGTAGCCTGCGCAAGACTGCTGGAAATAGCTAAGTATCGAGCTGAACAGCGCGATCAACAACAACAGCGACGAAGAGCGTGCTAATAATTTTCGACGGAACATCCTTGTTGATTGTTTATATAAGTAATTAAATTATCAGGAACTAATGTAATCCGCCCGCAATATAAGCCGAGAAGGGATGTGACATTTAAGCTCATCAGTGGAATAGATCTGTAATCCTCTTTTGTTTTCAGAAGTCAGCTGTACAACATAAAATCACATCGATTACACTTACGGTGAAATCCTAAGCTTGAACAATTTGACGCGGTCTGATCTGGTTTACGCCAGATGCCCTTCAACAGCTACTACACGTGATTAGGTTGTAAAATAGATGTTTCTAAAGTTCAGAAGAGATCTGTAATGAGTTGAATTGCTCTTATATTTATGGTATACATAGATGCGTTTGAAGTTTAGAAGAGATCTATGAGGGGTTGAATTGCTCTTATATACTGTTCACAAAAAGTATGGGATATTTGACATTAACGATGGATTTGGGAAAATAAGAAAATCTTTACCTCTTAAAAAGACATTTAATCCAAAGAACAATCAAATTTAGATGAAATCAATCACTAGTTCATTTCAGTGATGACCCCAATATCGAGATACACGACAGGTAATCTCTATAACGTCAACGTCAAATTTCACACGTCTTTAGTAACGTGTAGGTCCGCCTCGATTGTCATAGCAAGCAATACAGCGACGGCGTATGCTCCCAATAAGTCGACGAATAGTGATCTGAGGAATCCTCCCCCATTCTTCTTGCAGCGCTGCACCTAGCTCACCCAGGGTCCTCGGTTAAGGAGTACGTCTCCGAACACGTTTACCGAGAATGTCCCACACATGCTCGATAGGTAATAAGTCTGGACTCATCGCAGGCTACGGTAAAGTATGAATATTCCCTCGCTGAAGTTAGTCTGTAACAACTCTTGCTCGATGTGCCCTAGCATTATCATCCATGAAAATGAATCATGGGCCGTGACGTTGAGCTAACGGAATAACGTTAGGGGCCAACACATTGTCACGGTAGTACACACCAGTAACTCGACCTTGACACACATGTAAGTCTGTTTTGCCAGTCACGGTAATTCCATCCAATACCATAACAGACCCTCCTCCAGACCGATCATGAGCAACTCTAGCAGGGTCAGTATAACGCTCACCAACTCGACGCCAGACTCTCCGACGCTTTGTACACCATACCAAACGTGCTCTACGATGCCTGACTTTCAACGGTAACACAACTTGTGCACGCCGTGCCCTCAATCCACCTACGTGGACACGATTTCTAATGGTCTGCCTGGAGACTGTAACCCATCGAACACGGCGTAAGTATTGTTGGAGATCTGTCGACGTGAGCGACCTGTGGTAGCGTGTCCACAACCGACTAACAACAGACTGTGAAATTTTTATGATGTTCGCAGTCTGTACCTACGTTCTTCCGGCCTGGAGCATCCCAATAGCTCTCCAACGCTCAGCTTCTGTAAGGCGTCTCATTTTGGCAATAGCAAAAAAAGTCGCAAAGTGTCAATAAATAGCCTTTTGGCAGTCAATACAGAAAATGTTATCGAAATCCAACCTCAACAAACCGGTTTGCCATTGATGTTAAAATTCACGTGAAACCCTACCTGTATTCAATGTTCACGTGCGTGGCAATCCAAGCATGAATAATAAAGTTCACAACAATTAAATGTGCACACATGATATACAGTCTAACTGATATACCATATATATGCATTTATAAAACAAGGTGGCGGAGGGGCCAGGAAAAAAATGAATATCCGCTACCTTTTTGTGAACAGTATTTATGGTATGCATGTATGTGGTAAATACCTTTTACTTAAGGGCTTGCTCTATTATTTCTGTCATTACAGAGCAACGATGTCCAATTCAGAGTGAGTATTCCATGCATGTTGTAGCTTTCCAGTGTGGTAATTTTGTATTTTAGAGAAATTTTGCTGTAAATTCCTTTTTTGTTATATTTAATGGCATTTGGTATGTAAATTCCTTTTTTGTTTTATTTAATGGCATTTGGTATGCAATATATATGATAGCAATAATTTCTTAGAAAGTTGGCTCAACGTTTCCTTAGTTCCAGACCTGTTTTACCAGCTGTGTCCCCGATTTGGCAATAGGCATTTTTTGAGTTTGAAGTGGTGTATCTAATTATAAATTGAATTATCGAATGTTTTTGTTTTTTTGTTGCTGGTATTGTGATTTGATACTTAGTGCCCGTTCTAGTATGACAATCGTCACACTGAGGTAAAGAGAGCTGGCTGCTACTCATTCTTTGATTTCATACGAAATTGTTGGCTGTGTTCTAATGGTTCTTCTTTACGGTGTCATGCTCAGTATCAAATATGTGGCATTTCCTAGTCATACTTACTTTTAGCTCACCAATTAGCCCACACGAGCCATCAGCTCAATGTGGGTTTTTGTCAAAACCTTCTTGGGCGATTTGAAAATATATTGACATACATGATCTTTGGTTAACCATCTACCAAGAGTGTTCAAATTACATTTTTGTATTGATCCTCTGAAAAAATGACTGACAGGGGGCGCGGGACAATTAATCCTATGTATACGTAAAGAAAATTAAATAAAAAATATTCTTGCACAAATGGTCCAAGAAGATCACAAAAATTGATGAGACTCTTTGTTAAGCATGGCTGCCAGACATATAGTCTAAGTTTTCTTATACCTATATTAGGAGAATTTGAAAAAAAAAACTTTGTCAGATTTTAAAAATAATTTGGTCAAAATTGTTTTTTTATTATACAAGTTTGTCACAATGTGTCCGTCTGGTTGTCCATATGTCCCTCTACCCGGAATTTAAGCCATGGATAATATTTTATTCATTTTGGGGTTTAGAGGCTAATAAACTGTAAGATAGAGCAAACAAATTATATAAAGCAGCACTTCTTACAAGGTGTTATGTTCAACATTTCCTTAGTCCTTATGTATCGATTCTGAGGTCAACCATAAACGACATTTTATCAAAATTCTATTTATTAACAACGGTATGGAGTTTATTGATTTACATAGTATCTTTAAGGATAATTTAGTAATTTCATCTATTCCAAATTACTTTAATAATTCTGAAACTCCTATCATTTGTTATAAATATAACAAACCAATTAGGTCTACTATTTTCAACTTTAACGAAATTGTAACTGATATAGATATATATTCCAATACTCCTGACTCCTGAGATTGTCAATATTCTAATTATTTACATCCCTCTGCATAGCATGTGATTACAGGTAATCTAAATGTCATTCCTGACACTAGAGTTCGCAATATTATTTCTAAAGGTCCTATATATTGATTTCCCTCTAATATTGATTTCCCTAAATGTCGTAGAGAGATTTCTGCTTCTTTAAGTGCAAACGGGAAAATGTTGAACCTGATGCCTTGAAAGAATGGAAGATTAACATTTTAAAATTATTGGTACTCGTATTTCATTTTACTCTTGTAATACACATCTTTTACACCCTAAACCTAAATCTTCTTTTCGGCATCTTAAACCAGGTATCCAGGATTTTCATATGAACTATGTTTTGGTTCTAGCAGATAAAGCTGCTAACAACGTTGTAGTTGTTTGACGATTGTATTATATTAATACTCTTAAGCATGAGCTTATTGACACTAATGCCTATAAAATGCAGCCTTCTTTGAGTGATAGGGTGATTGTCGATGGGCATTGTCGATGTCGATGGTTGTCATGCAGCCCTAAGTTTCGGTGTCAAAGCTTAAGAAAATTAAGACAATGTTCCTACGTTAAACTGGTTACCTAAACTCCATTAAAAAAACCTATAAAGCAAGATGTAATGCTAATTCTTGCTCTTGTACGAAAAAAAGAACTTTCATAATTGTTAACCTCGTGTCTTACAGCTGTTAAAACATGTTATCAAGTACTATGAAAAGGTATATGAGAGATCGGGTAAAAACCTATTTTGGTCTATTAAAAATTCAGGTGAAATTTTAGATAAACTTAAAGCTAGAGATTTCAATGTGACCATTTTGCCTACTTATGATTTTTTCACTCTTTACATTACTTTACCTCATAACTTATTAAAGATAAACTTATTGATCTTATTGAAAGAACCTTCCAGAGAGAAGGCTCTCCTTACCTTGCATGTAATGACAGAAATGCATTTTTTACTTCGGAAAAACCTAAAAAATAAAATGCATGGTCACGTCAAAATGTATGTGATACGCTGACTTTTTTGCTGGCAAACATTTTTATTCGATTTGGCACCAAGCTGTATAGACAAGTAGTTGGGATCCCTATGGGCACTAATTGTGCTCCCCTGGTTGCTGATTTATTCCTGTTTTGTTATGAGAGGGACTTTATGATGTCTCTTTCTGATGATAAGCAGGCTGATGTTATTGATGCGTTTAAAACTACTTCTAGATATTTGGACGATATTTTAAACATTAATAATGTTTATTTTGACAATATGGTAAGTCAAATATACCATCAGAGCTCCAACTTAATAAGCCGAATACCTCTGATACCGAAGCCACAATTTTAGACTTGCATTTGTCAATTTCTAATGATATTGTCAATTTCCCATTTTTAGATGGTGATGTTCCTCGCTCTACATCCTATGGAGTCTATATCTCTCAACTCATTCTTTTGCTAGAGCATCTAGCTATGTTAATGACTTCAACACTCGCAATAAGTTGTTAACTCAGAAACTTCTTAAACAAGGCTATCCATATCATAAACTTCGCAAAACCTTTTCTAGGTTTTTATAGACAATACTATGATTTGATATCTAAATTCCAAGTTGGACTTAAATCACTCTTGTGTCAAGGACTTTCGGAACCTGAATTCTATGGTGACTTGGTGTATAAATTGAAGAAGATTGTTGGCTCTAATATTTTTTCAGCGCAGTACATTAAATTAATTTCCCATTATAAAAAGATTGGCTATAACATTAATGTATTGCAACAGACTGCATGCTTGGTGGTCAACCCAATCACGGTTGGCAACTTTGCTTTCCTCTTTAATTGCACGCCAGTGGGTCGGACTCCAGACTCTATGACGGCTCCGACTTAAAGACTTATCTATTGATGACATGGTAGGGGCTTGATACTTTGGCTGTTTGTCGGGCCCACCGCGGATTACCTGTTGGATTTCTTTGATCCGGTATTCAATTTGATTTACTGTTGAGTCCTTATCTTTGCTTCATCTCCTTGTTATATCTTGATTTATATGTTCTAGGAGATGATGCATTGGTAAGTTAGGGGTCCTTCATACAAACCAAATGTCTATGTGTCTTGATCCACATCTGAATTAAGGGTGAGGTTGGCGCTGTTAAACCGGTTTAAGCCCTCCAGTAAAGTATTTTACTGACTGCTCAAAAGCTGTACTTCTTTTGTGGATCTTTTATGTTTTATTTCTGTCTCGTATTTGCCTTGCCTTTGTAAGAGTCTGTTTATATGTGCCTTGTGGTTACCTGCTGGGAAAGGGCTGACCTCTTGGCTCTCGTTTGTGATGTCCAACTGAGAGTTTGTCACTTTCCCATTGGTCTCCTGGGTCAGGTGTTGTACTTGATTGTATCGATTCCTGATCTTTGCACCCTTACGTATTTAGATTTCCTTTGTAAAGGTTCTAAGGATTTTTCAATGTTATTCATGTTTAAAAAAGGCCATCCTAAACGTTGTAAAATACGTAAATGTAATGGTCTGTTATGTAATCAGGGGCACACTTATAGGCCAACGCTATGTGAATGAAGTCCTTCACCCGCATGTCCTGCCAATCCCTTGGTCAGTTGGAAACAATTTCTCTTCCGGCAAGACAATGCCCCTATACCTGCAATATGACAAGAAACTGCAAGCTGATCGTGCCATACCCCCTTGACTGGCCTTCCAGATCCCAATCCATATCTTGGATATTCGAGACAGGCGGGTACATGACTTGTATCTCTTTGCAGCTACCACATTACGCGCATTAGGCTCACAGAATGCATTTATAAATGGTGCAGTCATACAAGATATGAAATAATGTACTTAAGTATTTAGTTAGTAGCAATGGATCTGCTCTAATAAACAACTTGGACGATAACAAACGGGAATATGTGTTTTATTGACATTAACTGACTACAGTATCTTGTATAACAGATCCCTAGCATGGTGACATGAGATGCGGCCCCTTATTAGATTTTGACTTGTCATTGGCAAATATGGCTAAAACATGACAAACGAGATTATTCCGAAAGTTGTGTGTTTGTTCTACAGCTGCTCTAAAGTGGAGTGCGCATGCGCCAGTGAATGGCGGTCCTATTTTTCCTGGGTGTTTGATTTAAAAGACACTTTCTGGCTGAGTCTTTACTATTTTCTACATTGTTAAATATTATTCTTGCATTGTAGATAGTCAATTTCAAATTATTTTTTGATTTAGCAATTTTTTATTTAGCAATTTTTAACGTGGAACAATTTCGCGCCAATTTTTGATCTCCCACTTCCTGTCTATTTATCAACATCAAATATGACTGACTGAACATCTGGTAATACAAAAATTAAAAAAAAAAACTACTCGCATTTAGGGTTCTAGCTCATAGGTAAATTGTCCATTGTACTTGAGATCTCAAACTATTGTTACGCTTGACCCAAGACCCCTCTACACATCAAAATTTAGAGTCAAAACTACATTTTAGCTAGAATATGAAACATTTTAAGTTTGAAATTTTGCTGATGGTTGGATATTTGCTGTTGGCAAGGCATTTAGTGATTTGTCGACAAAAGCGTGGTTTTCACCCAATTGATATTCCTGTTGACTTCTTTCCTATGCATTCAACTTCAACTTTGATCACGGCAAATCAGATGAATATTTGTTCTTACAGCCTCTATCCTAAACAAAACAACTCGGTTTAAGGAATTTCATGGCTCCAGCCGTCTGACCTAGTTATAATTATTCGATATCCTGTGTGGCATTTCCTGGGACATCGAATCAAATTCAAGTCCTAACTTCCTTAATATACTTAACACTTCCCATGTGGGGTATGTGATGCTGATGTTGGATGGGAGGACCTGGGGATTAGTTGCGATACTTGCAATATCTGGTATCACATAGACTGTCAGGGCATGTCATCGACTATGTATAGTATTCTGAATAAATCTATGGGTAAAATAATGTATGGGAATGCATAAAATGTGGAATGCCAAACTTTTCCATATCATTGTTTGACACTACAGCTTCTCTGGAAACCCACAATAGGCTTGAGTCTTTATCTTCACTGTCCAACCCCGAAAGTCTGATACCAGATATCATCGGCCCCTAATGCAGCTTCCTCTCCTATAGTACATGAGCATAAGGAACCTAAAGGGAAGGCAACCAAACATCCCCTCAGAATTTTGGAAATGAATTGTCAGTCAATAAAGAACAAAAGGCTGATCTTCATACAATTTTCGACTCAGCAAAACCAGACATCATCTTGGGGAATTAGTCCTGGTTAAGCCCTGGTAACAAAAACTTGGAATTTTTCTCTGATTTTTTATGCAGATCGGAAAGACAGAGCAAGTGGTGCCCATGGTGGTGTCTTTATTGCTTTTAAGCTGGACTTGCTTTGTACTGAAACTCCAGAATTGGACACCAACTGTGAAATAGTCTGGTGTAAGTTGAACTTACGTGGATGTAGGCATTATGCCTTAGTTCTTTTTATTGGTCCCCTGACAATATTGATAATGATTATCTTGAGGAGTTTAATTCATCCTTATCTCAGATGTCTAGTAGAAATGCACATGTTCTGGTTGGAGGAGATTTTAGTTGTGAGGATATAGAGTGGAGTCACTTGCAAGTACATAATGGGGTACAAAAAAGACCGTCTCAGCAACAACTTTTGGATATTATAGGTGAGCAGTCTTACTCAAGTCGTAAATATGCCAACGCGCAATGATTAAGCTCTTGACCTGCTCTTTACTAATTGACTGGTTCTCTCCCTTTAATAGCTTGTCAGCATATTAAGACAGGTAACTACTAGCCGCCTTCGTATAGCATAAACACTGAAGTCATGAGTGACGTAGTATTGGAAAATACCCTCGACATAAAGTGCATTTTTAAACAAGCCGTTTCATTAAGTTTATTTTGTTCTGGGAGTTTATATATTTTTTTCTTTTACTTAATTATCAAATTATAACAAATGAAAAAGTCTGAAGTTTGTGTTGAAAAATCTTTCCTGTAGCATGCACAGTCGCATGAGTAGGATTCTCTTCTTGTAAACAAATAGACGTTACCAGTCGTTATGTGCTTAACGGAAGTAGAACTTTATCAACGAGGGGAACCAATCTACTTTACTAATGTCCAATCCGCTGTGAATAAGGTCAAGGGGATGCCCCCGATTGGCAAAGCTGATCACAACATTGTATATATTGAGTATAACATTAAGGCTTAAAGGATTAAACAGGCATCTCTATGAACGTGCAGATATGGTCGGCCTTTAAGACCACTTGACCCAATTTAAGGATATGTACCTTTCTGAAGACCACAGTCACATGTCAGTTAATTCAAAACAGTCATTGTAGAGGCTGTTGAAAGGTTTATCCCATCGAAAATGACCAAAACAAAATACTCTGTGCCATGGATTGATGTAACGCTCCAACGGCTTTTAAAGAACAGAAATAAGCTTTACCTTCGTGCTCGTAAATCCAAGGACCCTGATGTCAAGATTCATTACAATCGGTTCAGAGCACATGCACAGAATGTATTGAGAGATGCCTATTGGAAATATGTTTCCAATATATTAACATTTGAGAACGACAGCTCAGATCCTGACACTCCTAAGCCTGAAAAGATTAAAAAGTTTTGGTCATTTATCAAATTTCTTAAAAAAAGACGCGTTTGGGATCACATCACTCAGAGAAAACGGAATTCTTGAGACAGATGCAAAGGAAAAAGCCAACATTTGTAATAGGCAATTTCAATCGTCCTCCACACTAGTAGGCGACTCTGACCCGCCTTTGAAAGAGACTAGTCTGTTCTCCTCCATGGGGGACATAACAGTTGACCCGAAAGGGGTTGACGTGCTGTTGGACGGACTAAACGTTCATAAAGCTCCTGGCCCAGATGGTCTGAACGCCAGAGTGCTAAAAGAGTGTAGCAATGAGATCTCTCTAATACTGGCACTTGTCTTAAATGAGTCTTTAGCTCTGGGAGGTGTACTAGATGAGTGGCGACCAGCAAATGTTTTTCCGGTCTTTTAAAAAGGTGAAAATATGATGCTGCTAATTATAGACCGGTGTCGCTCACATGCATTTGCTGCAATACCCTAGAGTGTATACTAGTCAGTAACATCCACAAAGCCTTCGCCTTAGATATCATACTTGCTGACTGTCAGCATGGTTTCCGAAGTATGAGGTCCTGCAAAACCCAGTTGGTCCAGTTTGTGCACGCCTGGATGGGGCTGTGAATCGTGGACACAAACAGACATATTTGATCATAATGGATTTCGCAAAGGCCTTTGATAAGGTGCCACACAACCGGCTATTACATAAATTGGACTATTATGAGATAAGAGGGTCCACCCCAAGATCAACTCATGGTTCTCTGGGCACACTCAACAAGTAATCTTAAGTTGGTCAAACCTCAGATCCGTCCCAGTGTTATCCGGTGTACCTCAGGGGTCGGTTTTATGATCGATCTAGTTCCTAATTTTATAAATAACTTGCCGGATAACACCAGGTCTTCTGTTTGCCTGCTCGCGGACGACTGTGTCCTGTATAGGAACATATATGCAATTCAGGGCTGTTTGACCATGCATGAAGACGTCACAAGCTTAGAGCAATGAGAAGCCAATTGGCAAATGGAATTCAATGTGGCCAAATGTCACTCTATGAGATTGACTTGGCATCAGCATCACAAACAGATACTCTTTGACTATTCCCTACACAACCAAACTTTGGAAAACGCTCAGACAGCAAAATATCTTGGTATAACTATCTCTGATAAGATGGATTCGGGTCAACACATTTCAGAAATTTCTTCCAAAGCAACTAAGACAATTGGTTTCCTTCGCAGGAACTTGGCTTTTGCACCTTAGAGTATTTAGGAAGTTGCATACAATACTTGAGTTCGGCCTAATCTAGAGTATGCAGCACCCATTTGGAGCCCTTACTCAAAACTTCAGATAAATCAGGAAGAGAAAGTTCACAGGACAGTCGCCTGCTGGACCTGCAGGAGATGGCGAAACAAAAGTAGTGTCGGCGAGATGCTTGATGAGCTTGAGAGGCCATCTCTTGAGGCCCGTAGGGATCGGTCCTCCCTGCTTCTCTTTCATAAAATACATTCTGGTACTGTGTCTATAGAAAAAGACGAGTACCTGACCCCTACTCACAGTTTGAAAACTACAAGGTCATCACACAGTGCCCAGTATTGTAGATACCACACATACACGGATGTCTTGAAGAACTCTTATTCCCCTAAACTAGTCCACAGTGGAATAGTCATTCTCCTTCGGTGGTCAATTCCCAGACTACCTAGGAGTTTAGGGCACTCCCCATTTAGTCAAAAACACAGCCGAAATATTTTTGTTTTGTTTTGTTTTTGTTTGTTTTTTTCTTCAAAATTCCAAATTCGCACTCCCTGGCGTAATGATCGCATCCGATCGTGCCAGTATCACAAGATAGATAGAGAGATTTCAGCAACTGGAACAGGTTTGCCTGCTTTTGGCTTCTAAAAAAGGATATAAAAAAATTGTATAGCTTTTGTAAGTTCTATGTGTGCGACGCCAAATGTATTAACGCCTACTACAATCTTAAATAACTTTGTACGATTTCCCTCATTTTTTTCTCAAATCAAACCCATGTGTCAGATGCTTAATCAAGACTACCAAAATTGGTACCAAATAAAAGTTGAGACTTATTACTTAAACACAACAGTCCAATATGAAAATCTAATTTGCATATTTGTAAATACTAATGAAAGCATTTAAGAAAAGAAAGAAAAAATCAGGTAAAACGGGTGTATCAACAAATGACCTTTATCTCTAAACAGACATTTGTTACAAAAATTCGGTAATAACATGGAATAATTTTGTAGATTGCCACCAAAACCATGTAATCAAGGATAAAACCATTATTGGACATTATTCTAATGGTTTTGGATAAAAAGCATCGTCAAAAAATAAGATATTCCATTAATATATCCAATTTCATGGTTTTTGGTGGTCATCTTGAAAATATGCAAACAAAATCAATTTCTCAGCTTACTAAAAGTAAGTGAGTATGAGCAGGAAATACCACAATCACAAAATGCAGACCAACCCACGGCACCCAGAGGAAGAGATACATGACATTTACAGTGACAGGACATCCAAAAGACAATAACGGCAAAGCAACCAGCTCTCTCTTCCTCGTCAAGATGATTGAAAAACTAGAAAGGGCATAAATTAATCCATACCAAAACAAAGACCAACACAGAACCCCCACAATCAAAGGAAGGTACGTAAACCAATAAATCAACAACAACGAACCACCGCCTTAGATAAGACAGCAGCCTAAGCTACCAGGGGCTTTGCTTTATTTTTATTCCTGGTATTGATTGTTTTGTGACTCTTCCTCGCGGTACCATGGGTGTGTCTGCAGTTTGTGATTGTGATATTTCCTGATCAGACTTACTTTTTTTAAATGCAACTTACTAGCACAAAATCTTCACCCTTGTTTCTGTTGTTGTAAAAAAAAATCAAATTTTGTTTAGCGTATGGAGGCTTCCTACCTAATGCAATGCATAACCAAAGAGAAACAATCTAATCAAATTAACACGCTATGATGAAACAAATAAAAGGGCTAATGACTCACAGATAGTTAATTCAAAAGAAACCCTTAAGCACAGCCAAACATAGGTTTTTGGATTAAGCATACCAAATTACTCTGAATCAAGGTGTCAAACCCATTTCTTCACAAAATGCCTGTACTTGTTTTCTTTTGTGGTATTTTTCCTTTATTACATTTGGCGTCTCTTGTTTGTGGTGGTTTCTTGTGCTTTTGTCACTTTCCCATGTAGTATCCTGGGGTCAGGTGTGGTACTTGATTGTATCGATTCCTGATCTTTGCTTTCTCTCTTACTATGAATTACCATATGATTTCAGTCATTTCGGCGTTCAAATATATGAAAGTGTAATCTTTCTTCTCCAATCCCGCCTCCACGACATCAATAAAAGAATTGATACATTGAAACAATTCGTGTTGTTATGTATTGCCTTTATTGTATTCGGCACTAAGTGCTACGCCAAGTGTAATAACGCCTAACGTAATAAACATATTGAGGTTGCTATAAAGCCTCTTTGCGAGCAAAACAATTCATTTAAACAAATTGAAGTTCCACCACCGTGTGACGGTGACTATTAATATGTTGATATGGTTTCCTCCTATTGATATTGTTAATACGGTTCTAACTAAATCCGTTCTTAGACAATGACTCTGCAGTGCTTGTCATGTTTTATTTTTTTTTCATGATTTTGCTCCCGTTGGGGGGTAGAGCTTCGTTTTTCGTCCTGGTTTAGTTAAGAAAATATTTGTGCTCGTTTTAGTTTTAACCATTTCGCTGAAGAGGAGATAAAGATTAGCCACCTAAGACAGGGTTTACATGTTGTTGTTGTTGTTGTTGTTGTATACAGCATTTTGACGGCGCAGCGTGGCCCCGCGCTAAGTATATGTTACTCTCGCACTATGCCCTTACAGTCATTCTAATGCACTTGATTTTGTAACACGACGTCTGTTGTGGCGTCAAAAAATAGACATAGCTTGACGTTAAATTCCGTTGGATGACGTACTGGAAAAGTGAATTTGATTGGAGATAACCATATTCAAATTTTTCATTTGTTTCGCGCTGAGTCATTTCCGAAGTAAGTATGGAGTTTTGGGTGTTATCGATGCCTAGCCGGCCATTGCTAAGAGGATTTTGAAAGTAACAAAGAGGGCAAAGATCAGGAATCGATACAATCAAGCACAACACCTGACCCAGGATAGCAATAGGAAAGTGACGACGTCACAATTATACATCACAAACGAATGCCAAGAGGTCAGCCCTTTCCCAGCAGATGATCACAAGGCATCTACAAACAGACGTGCATGAAAGCCTAACAAACAAGACAGAACTAGCATAAATGATCCATAAAAGAGCACCGCTTTGGAACGGTCAGTAAAAATATTTTACTGGAGGGCTTCAACCGGTTTAACGGTGCACCAACCTCACCCTTAGTTCAGATGTGGACACATAGATGTTTGGTTTACGTGAAAGACCCCTAACTTATCAATGCATCATCACCTAGAAATATAAAACAAGATATAAAAAGGAGATAAAGCAAAGATAAGGACTCAACAGTAAATAAAACTGAAAACCGGAGCAAAAGAAATCCAACAGGTAAACCCCAGTAGGCCCAACAAACAGTCAAAACATCAGGCCCCTACCATCTCATCAATAGATAAGTCTTTAATTCGGATTCTTCATAGAGTCTGAAGTACGACCCACCGGCGTGCAATTAAAGAGGAAAGCAAAGTTGCCAACCGTGATTGGGTTGACCACCGAGCATGCAGTCTGCTGCAATACATTATTGTTATAGCCAATCTTTTTATAATGGGAAATTATTTTAATGAACTGCGCTGAAAAAGTATTAGATCCAACAATCTTCTTCAATTTATACACAAAGTAACCATAGAATTCAGGTTCTGAAAGTCCTTGGTGCAAGAGAGATTTAAGTCCAATTTGGCATTTAGATATCAAATCATAGTATCGTCTATAAAAATAAGAAAAGGTTTTGCGAATTTCATGATACCGATAGCCTTGTTTAAGACCTATTCCAAGCCTTGTTTGAAACATATTCATGCTTTTTTGTGTTAGGTTATTGTGGCATTTCTTGGCTACAATTTTCTCTTTTGGGGTTTGTGTTGCTTTTTGCTTAACTTTTGCTTTTTATGTCGAGTGGTTTGGGCATAAATATGTATTAATGTGTAGTTGTATATTTTTATAAAGCTAGTGTTATTTACCTTTTACGTTTTCAAGATTATATTAGCGCGGATCTGACAAAATGATCTTTAAGGCAATTCATCAATTATTCTATACTTAAACGCAAAAGCTACGCAACCGTTTTCAAACCACTTTTTCTTCCACATGGATCGCATGAGGCCAATTTCCAAATTATATCCTGTGTTCCTGCGCAATGAGTTATTATTTGCCATAAAATGGTTTTGATCACGATTTCCATTCTGACGTTATAATGACGTCAGTAAATTTCAACAAAGTGAGTCTAAAAAAGTGACGCCTCATTCGATTTGAAAATAAACAGCTTGATCTGATAGCCAGATGTCCTAACTAAAGGAAAACAGTAAAACGGTTCGGAAGTTATTGATTATCAACGCTACCAGTTGCTGCGTTGCTGTATTTCTTTATTGACGTCAACCTACTTTTTTTTAAACAGTCATCACAGTCGCATTTTGTTTGATCATGTCGCGATACGTATGTCTTCTATGCAATGTATTGAGGACTATATGGTAACATTAAAAGTTTTCGATTATTAATATTCATTTGGGTAAAAATGGCCAATTACGCAAAAAAAAATAAAGACGTCATTTTGACAAAATGAACGTTGACAGAAACATAACAGTACCTGATTTGATTTTGTCTTCCATTTTGCTTTCAAAAACTGATATTGGTTTAAAACGTTTTTTCGCAAAATATTCACAATTTTTCACCTTTGTGAATTTAATAATGGGGGTTGCCTTACATTTTTCGATGCAGCTCGCCAACCATAAGTCACAGCGGTCTGATTTTGGTGCTGTTTGCAAGGCATATAACGGTACTTAGCGATTTTATTATCGCTGGCTGATTTTTTTTGACGAAAAAGAAGGAACTACCATGTTTGAAAGAGTTGCGTTTCGTTTGCGTTTAAGTATATAACAAACATTTGAATAAAAACTAAACGGTATAATTTTTCATTTTTTATATTACCACAAAAATATTTCTATATCTTGATGTCACAAAGTAACAAATGTTCCTTATTATGTTTAAATTTTGCGTCATTAATGTTGCCATGGTAACAATAATGTCAATGCACCTACAAGGGCGCATTAAAAAGAGTGGGTCACTTTAATTGCCAATTAGAACTAATTCATACAACTCCATTGGCATTTACATTATAACATTGATTACAAATATAAATTATAACAAAACCTACTATTTTACTGGAAGCAATTGGTGGAATAGAGTTTTAACATCTGACATAACCTTCATATGTCCCCCGGTAAACACTTGTGTGTCGAAAAGGCATTAATTCGTCGACCAATGGCGATCGAGCACCCGCCGATCGACATATGACAACATTTTAACATCAAATTTCTGTCAAATATATTTATATTCAAATGCTTTTTGTGTTTTTTTTTTTTTTTTGTTTAGATTGTTGGTATAGCAGATGTACAATGTTAAATACAAAAACGCTGTGTATATCAATTGGTTTTCTGTTTAACCAAAATGTTGGTATGCATTGACAAAAGGTAAAGAAGAATGATAACTACCTCTAGTTACTTATATGATTAAGCGAGAAAACAAATAATTCTAACTGACGCGGGCCAACAATGACAAATATTTGGTCGCTTGAGCAGCATTTATAGCCGAGCGTTCCACCATATTGGGGCACAATATTCCTTAACCCTTTAACCCCTAGGTTTCTGAGGTAGACTTTTTCACTTTAAATTATAGAAGAGTCCAATGTGTTAAAAGGGGTGTTGAATGTTCTAGGGCACACTAAAAACTTGCTAGACTTTGGTATGCAATGGAATTTATCTCTCTGTCATCCTCAGTCTTTGAGTAATGAATTATTTAGTCTGGGTGATGCGTTTTCGAAGTCCTTAAGTATATAGTAAACGAAAGGGAATATGTCTTTCAAGTCTGAAACTATTACTTTAACTTAAATATTTTAGTTAAGTTTCGGCCCAGCTCATCAAACTCTTGTGCAGTGAATTAACTGATAGTCCGTTTTCAACCATAGTTTGATAAATCTTACATTTATGGATAATTAAGCAAATATTTACAGCCCAAATATCGGAAGGAAAATTTGGCGATTAAAAGACACAGCAACAATTTGAAAACCATCAAATTAACACGGCATGACCGCCGTACTAACTTAAGTGATAAATGTACAACCATATCAAAAACTGAGTAAGTTATATCTAGTAGTTTGTATCAATTTGAGAAATCGGTATTGATTTGGTTCTAGTTGCACAATATATACTATGCACAATAAATTAAATTAGCAATTTCTTATGTTTCGCATCTGTTTGTGCTCATCTTTGTGCAACATCGATTAATTTCAATTGCAATGACGAGAACAGGATCTCAGGCAAATTAAACCACGAATTTACAGACGCCATCCTTTAAATATGCATTTGGGGAGAGCAAGAACTGCAGGAGAGGTCAGTAAGCAAACATCACATCAATGACGTCAAAACGTACTTACAGGTGCCAAAAGTATTGCGAATTTTAAAATGGCTGACGTCAGCGCTGTTTCAGCTCAGATTATTGATAAGTTCTAGAGCGAAAAGTTATATAATGCACCTTAGATTTACCAATAATCAAACGTCTTTAAGATGTGGATCAATAAAAATCGTCTGCATTTGTTTACAAAACAAAAACAATACATTCTGATGATGGATAGGAAAGGAAAAGAAATCACCCTTGAGCAGAAGTCATCCACCATTGCTCTTTTAAACTCAGGAACTTCAAAAGCTGAAATCTCTAGGTTGTTAAGCTTGTCTCCCTCTAAAGTTTATAAGTTTAGTGAAAGATTTCCCGTCAGACAGTGCAAAGAAAACAAGCCTAGATCTGGAAGGCCTTCTGTAGTGAGTGGGAGGGGTAACACCTTACTTTCAATGGTTGTCTGCGGTTTGTGATTGTGGTATTTCCTGATCATACTCACTTACTATTATTATTAAAAGTAAAAGGAGAAAATCTTTAGATTACATTACATTGATATTTAATGAAAGGTGTTCGAGAGCTGTGTCTAGGAGGACAATTCAGAGAAAATTACATGAGCCGGGCTATTCTAGGAGGAGAGTTGCTCAGACACTGGGGGTTAGGGAGTACAACAAGAAAAGGCGTTGTGGGTTGTGCAGAGAGAGATTGCGGTGGACTGTGAATAAACAGTGGAAAAATATCACTTTTAGTGATGAAATGACCAGAGTTATCAAACCTGATAAAAGGATTTATGTGTGGAGAAAGCCAGAGAAAAAGTGGCATTGTATTTGTTTGGGCTATTTAAGTGGTGGACCTGGCAGGACTTTAAAGATAATGATGTGGGGCACAATGACCTATTAGCCTATGGAATGGGAATTTTAAAGTTTGTAGCGGGAAATATGAACAGTAGAAAATATATTGATACCCTAGATAGTTGTCTATGGCCAGTAATCACTAAATATATGGCTGATAAACCTTGGAGGTATATGGACGACAATGCCCCTTGCCATTGGTCCCGTGAAGTCGAGACATGGAGAAAAGAAAATAACATTCCCCGGTTTCCGTGGCCAGCACAGTCCCCAGATTTAAATCCAAGCGAAAATATTTGGCTTCTTCTGAAGAATTCAGTAAAATGGAATATTCACGCTATTAGGACATTGAATGACTTGAGAGAGCACCTGCCGTCAGCACGGGAAAAATATTCCATTGGTCTTCATTCAAGAACTTAACCAAACTCTACCAAAACGGTGTAGACAGGTCATTTTATCAAAGGGGAACATAACCAAGTATTGAGCCGATGACCTCAAATGTAAAGGTATAAATTTATCTCAGAGTTGTTGTGTTTTGTTTAGAAACATTGTTAGCCATCTTGGAAATTGGAAATACTTTTGCACCTGAGTGTAGTCATCGTTTGATTAAACTTCTAATGCTAATGGTGTTTCAATTCCAACAGAGAATCAGTTTACAAAGATATCATAGCCTTACAATGTAGCTCATCTTATGGTTGATTAAAACCTTAAGTTACTGAAAAACTGTGCGACGCATTTGCGAGATAACGGTGACGTTAGATTTTATCTTTCGGCTTGTACTCTATAGCCGTGAAGATGTGTCATTCAACAGTTTTTGTCTGAATGTATTGGAAGACAGAAAACAGTTTTCATGAGCCCTTTTTTTGTTTCATCATGGTGTGTTAATTTGATTAGAGTGTTTCTCCGTGATGATACATTGCATTAGTTAGATGGCCTCCATGCGATCTGAACATTTCTTGTACTTCAACAACAGCGAAGATTTGTACCAGTAAAATGCATTTAAGCCCCCCGGTGGCTTAGGTTGCTGTCCGTTCTAAGGCGGTGGTTCTGTTGTTGTTGACTTTTTGTTTATTGTTACTCCCGTTGTGGGAGTCTGTAATTGTTCTATGTTTTGTTGTACGTTACTTAATGTCCATTCTAGTATTGCAATCATCTTGATGGGAAAGAGAGAGCTGGTTGCTTTGCTTAATTTGTCTTCCTGGTGTCTCGTGTTGGTTGAGCGGCTCTTCCTCGCGATGCTATAAGGTTGTCTGCGGTTTTTGATTGTGGTATTTCCTGATCATACTCACTTACTATTTTTACTTGTTAATGTTTCAAGAAAAACCGACTGGAAACATTGTTTAAAGGCGATAACGTAAAAGCACTAATAAAAACGTCAAATTGTGAAAACTTGTTCCTTTATTTCTCTGCGAAAGTTAAGAAAATTCCAGTATTCGCTAGGCTTTTTTGGTTTTCAGTGACCAAACATTCGCTTGAAAACGGTTTTTGCTTCCCCCAATGATCAGAAGTACACACGTTACCCGCTCGCCTTACAATTTAACGTCACTTTAGCACGGCCGCTGCATTTGGTGATTCTGTATGTGTTTTTTTGAATGCAAACTCTTGTCAGATGATCGGCACTTGTATCTTCATGACAGCAAATAAAACTTGAGATATGATGCTAATGGGCTTACCTATACAAAACAATTTCTAAATTTATTGTGCATAATACAGTGAGCCACTTTAGTTTCGCACCACTTTTTAAGGGCCCATATTTTTTCACAAAAATGCTGGAATCGAACATTCTCTATGATAATTGACTTATTGACAATTTATCTGTTTGATGACATCGAAAAAAATATCGGAATCTCTCATGTGAATCATTCTGCTACGCCAAAGGCAATTTTGACAAAAGTGCACGACTCCACGTGCAATCTGAACGTCTATATTTTCTATTTGCATTTTGCGCTAGGCATTATCTATGGTGATCGTTGTGACAGAAAAACACCAAAAACAATTATTTTATTCAAGTCAACCCCCTTTTTTCGGTCGTTGAAATCAGTAACACTGTTACTGTTTGAAGAAATGCTCGTTTTGACGTCATATTAACGTCAGTTACAATAATCAAACAGATTTCCCTTCGTAATTTGTCTTGTTATGAGTCACTTGTTGACATAGAAGTATCAAAACACTAAAACATCTCAATATTGACACGTCTTATAGCCTTGGTAGTAGTAACGTCATCACTGACGTCAACACTGTGACGCCAATAAATCCATTATTTTTTACGAAAATAAATGGCGGATACATGGTTGTTTAAAATGAAATTATAAAAGAAGTGTTTTGATAACTTGTTTACAAAGAATCATACGAAATTTTATCTAACTTTAAAAAAGTACTAAAATCAACTTTTTTCAAACCTTGGCCAGCTGGGAGCCAAACAAGTAAAACGTTAATTTCTTTTATAAAGTTAACAAACACATTCCAGTCTTAGATATTGCCAAGAATAAATCGGTTCCTATCTCTGGCATTCCAGAAATTCGACCCTGAAAAAATGCAATGTGATCTGAGTTTCATTCGAAATAATGCAATGTGAAATGGTATTTTGAGGGTAGTGCCCTTCAAGATCCATTTTCTCATTAGTTTCTGATCTAATCAAAATAAAATTTCAATGGGTTATGCAACTATAGATGCGCTTTACGCTGGTAGTCTCAGATTAAAAATATCCTATTTCTTTTTTGAATAATTGTACATTTTATAAGTGGTGCGTAACTAAAGTGGCTCACTGTATACATAACACATGTAGTTTGTGCGTGCATATAAGGAATACCGTATTTTTGCAATAAAGGTATTTTATAATTCAGATTAAGTTGGAAAAATAAAGAGCCCAAAAGACTTTGTTCTCTCTTTCGCAATAATATACACAGCGTCAAAATTGTTTCTGACTGAATTGTTTCATGATTAACAGAAAATCAACCGACTTTTTCACTACATACACGGAAAGTAGACATCCCATGATATAATGAAATAAATGGAAGCTTGACTGTCACATCTGTACATGAAAAGATTACTGATTGATTCTCAACAAGCATATTAACACCAGCTGTTAAATTATAGAGGAGAGCTTTGAAAATGATACTTTAATCAAGTAATCATTTGCGTCACCCCAAGATAAATAGGACTGTTTGAATAGGTGAAACATCAAATGCTTAGATTGATGTTATAGAACTCAACCAAATTACAACACCAACATAATCAGTGCGCCCTAGGCACTCAATCCGAGGACATTGAAGACCCTGTTCATGCTAGATGGATGCATTGACTGATTTGATTCTCATATTTCGAAGTGCATTGCTAAAGGTGTAGTTGTTGTGAATATGTACATGTATGTTGTGTAAAACTAATATATAATCTTACGTTAATGGTAGACAATTTTCTGTAGTTACAAAAATAGTAAGTGAGTATGATCAGGAAATACCACAATCACAAACTGCTGACAACCCCCTGGCACCGCGAGAAAGAGCCGCTCAACCATCACTAGACACCAGGAAGACAAATTAAGTAAAGCAACCAGCTCTCTCTTCCCCATCAAGATGATTGCAATACTAGAATGGACATAAAGTAACGTACAACAAAACATAGAACAATTAAAGACTCTCACAATTGGAGTAACAATAAACAAAAAGTCAACAACAACAGAACCACCGCCTCAGAACGGACAGCAATTCTTTTCTCGATTGAAGATCACATTGTTTATGTTTTATCTTGAGACGAGAAGGATTGTGGCATGCAATATGTTGGTCAAATTCGTAGATTTCTAGAAACTAGATTTACTGAGTATTACCGTCGTATGAAAAAGCCTCGAAAACTTGATAATTTCCTTTGTAGACATTTCAAACTCACTTATCAGTCTCCTAGTCTTATTTCTACTGTATTCAGGCGGTGAAAAAATACGATGATTATTCTACTAAAAGATATATATCTATATATATCGGTGCCCGCCGAAATCGCATACCCTTGCCTTACAAAAGCTGTTACTTGAAAAACTTTAATTAAATTTATATAAAGTATCACTGATTTAAAAATTCGGTCTATTTTACGTAAATGACCTAAATATAGGGTTTCTTCATCAATATACTTCAACAAATAATGTGAAGAAAGTACTGGTTATTTACAAGAACTTTGTAATCGATGGTGCAGGCGAGAGTATTTTGAATTTAATGCTTTAAATACCACAAAATTAAATATTTTAAATTCATTGATAGTTTTTTTTGCAATATTTTAGATCTAATTTCACCTTCTTTCACTCTTAGACATTTAAAAAGGGTGTCCTAGAATTCCAGAGGAAGTTTGTTTTAACGCCTGCAGATACGACTACTAACAACGTTGCAGTCATTTGAAAAAAATATTCCATTAACACCCTAAATCAAAAACCTTGCACTGCTAAGACTTATGGGCATAATTTGTTTGACAAGAGTTCTGTCGTTCATAGACACCAATGCCATATGGCAGCTAAGTTTGGTGTATTTGTTGATGAGGAACATACCAAGCATCCTACATGATACTGGTTACCTAAACTACATAAGATACCATACAAAGTAAGAAAGGAATAAAATATCAGGAATCGATATACCAAAACCCACACCTGACCAAGGACACCATATGGGAAAGTGACAAAAACGCAAGAAAACATCACATACAAGAGAGCCAAGAGGATAGTCCTTCCCAACAGGTGACCACAAGGCTGCAAGAAGCAGACATGACAGTATGGCAAAGACAAACACAAATAACAAAAAATCCACAGACGAAGCACTGCCTTGGACGGTCAGTAGGAAAATTACTGGAGGATTTAAACTAGTTTTACGGTACCAAGCTCACCCTTACTTTTGATATGGATAAAGACACATAGATGTTTTGTTTGCATGAAATATCCCTAACGTATCTATGAATCATCTCCTAGGACATATAAATCACACGAAACACAAATAATGAAGAATATCCACAAAAATGGTCAGCAAGATAGTTGCTGAATGGCTTTAACGGTTTGACGATACCAACCTCACCCTTTTTTCTGATGTGTTTCAAGGAAAATAGATGTTTGGTTCACATGAAAGATCCCTATGTTATCGATGTAGCTTCTCCTAGTACATACTAATCAAGATATAAAAATGAGACAAAACAAAGATAATGACTCAACAGAGCATACAACTTATACTGGAATCCAACAGTTAAACCCATGGTTTACCCAATAATAGACGCAGCATAACGCCCAAACAATCTCATATAAAGATAAGTCGGAACCGTCATTAGGGTCTGAGGTCCAACCCTCAGGCGTGCAATTAAAAAGGAAAGCAAAGTTGCCAACTTCCAAGAATGCAGTTTGCTGCAAAACATTACTGTTATAACCAAAATTTCATAATGATAAAATTGTTTTAATAAAGTGCACTGAAAAATCATAAATGCCAACAATTTTCTTTAATTTATACACCAAGTCACCATAAAACTGTTTCTGAAAGTCCCTGGCGCAAGTGAGATTTAAGTCGGACATGGAATTTAGAAAAAAATCAGCGGTAAAATTTCAAAAAAGCTTATGGAGTAGATAGCCTTATTTACGAAGATTCTGAATTAACAGTTTATTGTGAGTGTTGAAGTCAAGAACATGGCTTGATGCTCTAGCAAGTCGGGTGAGTTGAGAAAAATAAACTCCATAGGATGCAGAGCGAGAAACAACAACATCAAAAATGGGAAATTGACCATTTCAAAATCAAAAAACGTCGCATTGATGGTAAATGTTGGTAGAAATAATATCATTAGAAATGGACAAATGTAAGTAAAAACACAACTTCGGTATCAGAGGTTTTAGATAGACCGACAGTGTATGAATTTTGACAGGGATAGTGATAAGGATGAGAAACAAATCCTGCTCCAGCCTCCAGCATGTACCCAACTCTTTTTTTTTTTTTTTTTTGTGCAGGACCTCAAGGTTGGGGCTAATGCCTGACAAGTTATAGTCTGTAGCAGACAGGATTTGACATAGTCACATGACATTACAAATGCCCCCAAGGAATGCATCTAACATACAGAGAGTTATTTGACATCACTGGACGTACCTTTTGCTCAATTTTTCTAAAACCCTAGACCATAGGTCATTGTCAAAGACACATAAGCCGTATGGGACACTCCTTGACCCCAAAATTTATCTACAAACCAAATTTTGGATTCCTACCTGAAATGAAATACACACATGCTCTGGGATCGACCTTTCTAGAACTAAAGCAAGAGGTCAAGGTCACAGTGACCCGATGAAGCAGTGCAGATGAAGCAGAAGAGATGCCAGAGGTGACAGAAGCCGTAACCATACTAGATGTGAAAGCAGCAATCAGAGAATCTGGATTTGAAAAATGGCAGCAGAGGTGGGAAGCCAGTTCAACAGGAAGACATCTGTTTGAATTCAGGGAGTCAGTCAGAGCAAGATCAACGAGATCTACAGATATTAAAATTCAAAAGATAATTACTCAATTGAGAACAGGCTACTGCACATTAAATGAATACAAACACAAGACAGGACTGAAAGATTCCCCGGATTGTATTTGTGGTGAGACAGAAAGTGTAAGACATTACATAGAAGATTGTGAGTTATATGAAAGTGTTAGAGAAAAGTTAAGAGTAAGACTGTTCCAGAGTGGTGGTATATTTGAATTCAAAGCAAGTGTCTTCTTGGAAGTACTGAAAGAGGACCCATATGAGCAAGAAGGAATCAATATTATGTCGGTATTAGAGGATTACATAAGGGAAACAAAAAGATTTGAAAAAAATTAAGTAAAACAACAAATATTTCAACAACCGAACCAGACACACGAGCTCAAAAAATATTGTAATGTACCTGCGAGTCTTTACCTGTAGAAAATTTACCAGAGAAGAGTTGACTACTTGCGAGATAATACGGCCAAAGGGCTGTTAACAACAACAACAACCGATAACAGTAGTTGACATGTCGCTTCCAAACGGTATATTAGCATACAAAATTTAGGAGTTCTATGTCATATAATATAGAAAATATGTTCTGTCAAAGTCAATGCCACAGTAACCTAAAAATAGTACGCTGCAATCTCCAACATCAAGATGCATCTACACACAAAAAAATGAGATTACTTTCTCAAATAATGTAGGAGATATGTTATGAAAACAATTTTTTAGAACTAAAGCCAGAGGACAAGGTCACATTGACCTTTAACAGAGTATGCAACGTTTCATGTTCCCAGTATTTATCCTCCTTAAATCAAATATGTGATTTTTATGTCATATAGTATAGAATATATGCTCCGTACGTGATTTGTATAGAAATGAGGTCAAGGTCAAAGTCACAGTGACCCAAAATAATCCGCTACAATCAACAACACCAAGGTGCGTCAACACACGAAATTGGAGATTTCCATGGCTAATAATATAGGAGATATGCTCAGGGCACGATTATTTAGATCTGAGGCCAGAGGTCAAGTTCATAGTGACCCTGAAATAGTATGTGACACTTTGCAACCCCAATATGAATCCACATTCCGAATTTGGGATTCCTACCTTTGATATTTTAGGCGATATGCTTCAGACACATTGGGGACATTCTTAGACACTTAGAATGGACAGAGTGATTAAGTACTATGTATACCTCCCTTTGGACGCATAAAACGTCTGTCATGTCCGTCATAAAAAAGCAGTACCTCAATCCAAGTTAATTCCTTTATGATTTAGCCAAAAATCACATGAGAACGTTGACCAATTAATGTGAGGCTCGTTTGGACGTGTTTTGTCAATCGAAGGCGTTTTGACTTGGGGACGTTAATCTATACTGTCAAAAGTGTACGCCCGACGTTTTGCTAACAGTATTTCCGAGGGATCATTATTGGTCCCTTTAACGACTCCTTCCCGCCATTCCGCGGTTAATTTAAATAAAAAGACCAAAATGGCTGACTTGGTTCCCGTTTCTATGTGCTAAAATATTTGGTCACAACGGAAACCCTAGATGAAGACTGTAACCAGCTAGGTGGTATCACTATTCCAATTCAAATGCGTGCAGCCTGTGGGCCCAAACAAAAATCGTGTGCGAAGCATAATCCTTTTCTATATGATATAGAAATCCCAAATTTGATTTGAAGATACATAAAGAGGTAGTGGAATTTCGCATACTGTTTTAGGTCACTATGACCTTGATTTTGACCTTTGGTCTCAATTTTTAAAAAAGCAATATCCGCAACATATTCCCTACATTATTTGAGGTAGCAATCTTAATTTTCGTGTATGGGTGCATCTCCGAGAATGTAGCGTACTATTTTTGGTCACTGCGCGACCTTGACCTAAGCTGTAGAAGACTCATGTATGGAGCTAATCTTCTATATAATATGACTGAACTACCAAAGTTGGTATGTAAATGCATCTTTTGGCAGCGGTGTGCCACCTACTCTTTCCGGGTCACTGTGACCTTGACCTATGTCTTCAATTCTAGATAGGTCGAACCCGGAGCATAATTATTTGTTAATCTTTTGAGGTAGGAATCCAAAATTTGGTGTGGATACATTTTGGGGTCGCGGAGGGTCGCCTTCTGCTTCTGGGTCACTTTGACCCTGGCCTTTGGCCTAGGTTTTAGAAAAGTCGAGGAAAATGTATGCCCAGTGTTGTCAAATAACAAATGTCTTGCATTCTTCATGTAGGTGTGAAATGTCTTATTTGCTACAAACTATAATTGGTCAGGTATAAGTCTGAGGCTTAAGATCTAGCAACATAAAAAAAGTAGGGTACATGCTGAAGTCCGCAGCAGGACTTTTTCTTATCATTTTCATTTTTTCCACCCAAATGCATACACTGTCGATCGTAAGATATACTCCCCAGAACTATTGCAGCATAGAATTTATTTAAAACAGAAATCACCGAATCAGCATTGTACAATATAACATCTCACAAGCCACTGAGCTAATTAAGCACATCTTCCTGGGCATGAGGACACACAAGTTTGCAAAAATTGTCCAAGTTACTTCATCTCGATGGCCGCCACAATCATAAACGATACATATCTTGTGTTAAACTCTCTTTTAAGAGATGCCCTATACTGTAAACAGCAAACACAAGTTGATATATGCCTACTTTTCTATTTTTAGGCCAATAAGGGTTTGTGACTAGTTCCTGTGGTCTTGGCAACCTGACTGCAAGTGTGCTAAGAATGATGAGTGTTTTGCAACGTTTTTGGTTGATATATTTGAAAGCAATCAACTAGGCAAGACCCCCTCCCCTTTGAAAAAAGGAAAATTTATATTTCCTTATTTTTTACCTAAATATTTGATGCACTTCTTGTCTAAATAAATGAACAATTGAAACTTTTAACAGCTATTCCTTATTCCATATCCCCTAGCGTTTATGTCGATTGGTAGATAGTTTTCGCATATCCCGTTTGCCAGTCTGTCTGGTCTTATGTTTGTTCGTTCTTCCGTTCGATCCTTCTTCCTATAGTCACGTTAGTGGAATAAAGATCAGAGTTTTGCGTTTAAGTTTCTTGACTTTTGTACATTTCAGCAACCACTCACTAGAAAACCTTCATTGTTTATGGTGGTGACCCTTGATGTGTTGACATTTACCCCACTACTTCAATCCTTAAGATTGTCCGATGCGTCCCCGCGAAGATGGCTACGTCACAAAATTTATAACTTTACGTCAACGAAGTAATAACGTTTACGCTAAACGCCAACTGTCATGTGCATCATGTCTGTGAAAGAGGTAATCATGCGTTACACGTTGTATAAGAACAGCCTGTATGATATCATGAGGGAACTTTTAGGGCTCTGGTACCTTTAAGGTACCTTGCAACAATATTTAAAGCACAAGCCCTTAAACGTTTGACTTTCAATTATTAGACGGTACCACTATTGATTTATGCTGACTTTTAACCTCACTCAGATTATAAGGAAATCATCCACCAAGAACAAAATGGTCGGTTGCCTTTTAGGTGTGTCCATTTCATATTAGATTTTTGTCATTGAAGAAAATGATTTCAAGATTTGGCATTCTGAGTAAAGTTTACCATTGTTTCCGTTCTTTAAAAGCTTATGCGGATTTTAATAAGTCAGGATTAGTGTGTCTAAACACCTTGCAGCGCGAGACATCTCCTAGGTAAGAAAGAAGCCAAAGATCAGGAATCAATACAATCAAGTACCACACCTGACCCACCTCATAAATTGAATCTCATTGGTAGTCCCTTCGGTGATGTTGCTAAAATTTTAATCAGAAAAAAGGCTGGCAGTTTTTTACCTTTCATTACTAACTGTAAAAAGGAGCCTGGTGACTGAATGTGATCCGGAGCTTCACACTATTAGACTCAAGGTGGGCTATCATGATCATAGGATGTCCATCGCCCGTCAGTCAATCCGTCAACAATTCCTTTAAACTTCATCTCCTCCTAATAACATCACTCGTAAATAAGAATGATCAAGAAATACCACACTCACAAACTGCAGACAAACACAAAGCAACGTGAGGAAGAGCCACACAACAGCTAACCTACTAGGCATAATTTTATCAAACTTTACAGAAATGATTCTTGGATGGTCGCCTTTCAAAGTTGCTAAAATGAATCCATTCTATGCAGAATCCTAGTTGCCATTCCAACCGAACGGAAAATCTTTAATAAAAATCTTCTTTTCAAAAAACTGCTAGGCTGATTTAAAAATGGATGACCCTCAACCAAGATTGCTAAAAAATTGAATTGTTGAAAAACATGGTCGCCAGGGGGCGTGGTCAGTTTTTCGTATGTTTATATTGAGAAAACTGAAATGAAACCACAAGGCAAAGAAAGGGACACAACAAAAAGTCGCTCTCATTTACGAGTGATAAATTTCTCTTGGTATACAGAAAACCTTAAAAAACTAGATATTGACCGTTGATGTTTGGTATGAAGCATCCTCTAGTGGACCCAGGTTTATTCACATTATACACATGGCGCCAAAAGAGTTTTCATCCTGTTAATCTTGTCATTATTATTAATAGAATTTTTTCCATGTAAAGACTTAATGAAACTGCTGATCAATCAAAATTCATAGCTGGGCGTTCGGTGTGGGGGAGCTATGCTTTCCTTCGCCCTTTCAAACAGTCAATCTCAGGTGAGCGACGAAAGGCCCGAGGGCCCTCTTGTTGTTTCATATCAGCACATGAGAATCTTGTCCTTATGCACACAAACCTGCTTCATTCTTGTCCTTATGCACACAAGCCTGCTTTATTCTTGTCTTTTTGCACATAAACCTGCTTTATTCTTGTCCTTATGCACACAAGCCTGCTTTATACTTGTCCTTATGCACACAAGCCTGCTTTATTCTTGTCCTTATGAAAACAAGCCTGCTTTATTATTGTCCTTATGTACATAAGCCTGCTTTAAACTTCCAAACAGTATGACTAGAGGTCTCAAGACTGGTCTGGCTACATCCATTATTCGTATATTGCAAGCAGTGCAGGCATTGGTGCGGCCTCCGTTGCTACTCATCATGCTCATATACTGGCTTATATATAGACCTCCAATGTAAGTGACATTGTTCAGTGTAAAAGTAGGTTACATAAAAAAATCTTTACCGATACACTTTTTCTTTTTTTTCAGATATGCTTTCGTAATTATGAGTTATCTGATTGGAGTCTTTATATTTGCTACTATTGTAGGTGAGTATTCTTAACTGTATTGACATTCTATATTCATACTGGTCCGCAGGGTTTCGACCTTGTATCAGGAATCACTGGTATGAAAACTGGTCACAATGTACACCTTATTCAAAATATCTACAATAAAACATGTCCAAAAATTTCTGGTGTGATTTTATCTCAGGGCTTCATTACATTGACACCTATTTGATCTGTCGAAATATATAGAAATACATAATCATGTTGATATAGAAAAACTGTGTGTGAAATCACTGAAGCCAAATTTAGATTTGCAGTAATGGCTGTTCCATGTTTTTAACTAAATTAACTTAATTGGACAGATTTTGTTACTTATCATAAACTCGCACGCTGATGTATCAACTGGGGTTAGAGATCTAACGTTTGGTATGAGTCTTTATCGTTATCCATACTTTGTGTATGAGAGCAGCGATGACCGTCGAATCTGCGCATTTTCACAGCTCATCTGAGTCTTCGTTGCTTGATATTGCGATAAGTACTTATATTTCATATCTCATGTGCTGTCTCAAATGCAGTTGTCAACGCATGTTGCGAATAGAGAATCATCTTAAACCCGTACGACTTAAACTTTGAGACTGTACAAGTCCAGTTAGATATCTAGGCCCATTTCAGTCCTCCCCTGTCTGTTTACTGTTTCAGGACAAGTTGGGAATGTGATCACAAATCGCAACGCAAGTCGACAGGAGTTTGAAAGACTTTTGGTAAGTTATCTTAAACTGTTTTATCCTTTGTTTTACTGTCATTAGTAATGGTTAATGTGAAACCAAATGGTTACATGTAATATCGTTTTTAAAATACAGTAAATTCAGTGCAAAACAGCCTGTCTCAAAAAGATCAAAATGGTTTTCTAAGACCGATTATCGCTTAATACAGGTCAGCAGAACTGCAGAATGCTCCCTTTGGAGAATTCTGCAATACTTTCGACCTTCATTAAACTACCATTTGTCATTAAAATCTTTGTTTTGTCTATTTTTGAGTGGCCGTTTTACACAGGTTTTAACTGTAGCGTCATTTTTAATTGTTTTTTTTTTATCATGGAAATCTAATTAATTTCCTGTGAAATCTAATGGCGTTTGCCATGTCCTTTATCTGTGCAATTTATGACTTTTGCAATGTTTTATGCAAGTAGAATTTAATAGAACCACTAAAAAGTTTTAATGACAACTATACTGTTACATTGTATGACTCAGTTACTTACTGATGTAGGTAGCTGTTCATATTCACAAAAACAATGTTCAGCTAATCAGAAGTTTATGAAAGGGGTTTGTTTAATGCTGCACAGAAAGTTCATCATGTTATCGAATTGTAAATTATTATATACTACTCAAAGTTAGATAAGCATCACTATAGAGTTACATAGGGCTCAAATCACAGACCCCTTATGACGGAATTTCAAAATATTGTTTTTACAGAAAAGTGAATAAGCGTATCTTTTGAAATACCGGAGATAATACATTTGATTTTTGAGTTGAATTTCGCAAATGTAACATTTTACAATGTGCATCCGTCGGAACGTCTAGTGAGTGATATGCATGAAAAGCTTTAGCACACTGCATTTTCAAATAGATGTACACTGAAAATTTTGTTGAATTTGTAAAAAATGTGAGTAGTATAGTACAAGGGTCATTAGGAAGGTTTGGCATCATAACCCTCCAATGCGTTGATAAAATGCTTTTAAAAATACATGTCTGGAAACTAGAATTCAACGGCTACATGATGGTTTAATTTTTGTCAGAAAAAAAACGTGGCAAAGACGTTTTTTTTTGAAAAACAAAGTAATATTGTAGACCTCATTTCTTATCATGATTTGACAAATAAACGATTTGGTGCCAACCTATTTTTTATTAAAATATATAATGGGATCACTGCTTGCACCACTTCTACAGTGTCAAAAAATGTCTGATCTGTATGTCCACTGGGCAATTTTGCATGCTCTTTTGTTGTCTGTTGATATTTTCAAACACAACTTTCAGAAAACCACAAGAGTATCAAACAATTTGGACCCAGATCAGGCCCAACCAATGTCTGTCCTGAGTAATTACCTGTACATGGATGTGGACTGCCGAATACAATGAACTTCACCGGGCCGCGTAGCGCAGTCGGTAACGTGTCTGGCTACAGATACGTGTCTGACTGCAGATCCAGGGGTCGCGAGTTCGATCCTGGCCCGGTACCATACTTTCGTGGAGATTGATCATGAAATAATTTCTAGGGTCATTCTCCTCCCTTCCGCTGATTTATTCAAGAAGGGTTGTTGTCAGTTACAAGCGAAAGTATGTGCACAAATTACTGGTTAACTGCTTGTTCAAGCTTGCCCAGGAAAAAGTGTGGTTAAGTGAACTGACCGTCCCGCAATGACCATAGCTGTTGACATGGGACGTAAAGCAACAAAAACAAACAAACAATGAACTTCAGCAATGGATATTTCTCCAAGTTATTTCTGTTTTGTCAAATCAGTGTCTGTATTTCTGATAATAAATGCATGACACTTATGCAATTTTATGACCCTACGAGGGGCGTTCCATATGTAATGAAACAGCCCAGTATATCCCATAAGTTTTATATTTACACACTGCATAATTTATTTCATTAAAAGGTCTGTTTCGTGGCTAAATAATAGTAAAATTGCAATTGTCCAGCTCCTTGTCTAATTTACACAAGCCACTTTCAAAATAGAGAACTGAAGTACACTGCGATATGAAATAAAAAAAACAATGTTTTCAAAAGCAGCTAACTACACGAACTAGGGATGTTTTCAGTCTGTTTCTTCTTGTGGTAAATAGCCATATATTGGTGATTTAAACCTGCACATTTTTTTTAAAATTCCTTTGTATTCTATGAAATAATTAGGCTGCCTTTTTGGTTAAAATCCTCATTGGTGCAACATTTTCTGGCATTCTAGTGACAGAGTCGTTTATGCGTGAACAAATATATAGCGAAAATTTACACGAAAATCATTTGTAACATTTTTTCTGGTCGCTTTGATGTTCATTTGCAAGTAATACAGCCGATTCTGAAATTTACATATTTCATCTCACTCATAAAGTACCCCGAAGTACGTCATTTGTCATAAGAAAATCACTTAAAAGAATGCCATCTCTGGCTTACTCTAAAATGGATCAGACAAAACAGCGTTACATCGATGTTTGCATTCGGATGCATTATTTGGACATTGTTACACGTATTTACATGTACATAATCCGGCATGCTAATTTCAGACAATAAAATTATAGGAAACGAAAATGGTAAACCACTCCGATGAGATACCCCACGATATTGGCTTCAGTATAACTGGTCTGCTGCCTATGCACTGTGTGTATTGAAACTTCGATATAATCAAAATTGTCCTTTCCTGCTATTGTCGTATTTTTTGACCCTGAAGTTCAAAGGGAGTGGCCTGTGCTAATTTTATATCAAACCTGTTATCGATAGTTTTTGCCAAATATATGAGAATAAATTAGATTATCTGAGATTGAATGTATCATAATGGTAATAATATGACCATATCGTTCGCTGTGGTATAGTGTGTAAGTCCAGGACTCGTTTGACAGAAGAGGGAAGTTCGAATCTCGCGAGGAGTTCTTTTTTCTTCTTTTTTTTCAGAAGAATACTTTCTTTGTACTGATATGACGGAAAACTCTACAAAAGCGTGAAATTTTTATGTACACGTGCTCAACACGTGCAGAAGCCAGTAATTCGAGACTGTTTCGCATACATGTAAGAGTCAAGAATGGTTGTCCGACCTTTTTGAATTCCTAGCACCTGCAGTGGTTTCATGTTTTCATTAACATTTATTATACACAACACGCACGAGCGAAAAAAAAATCATTCACGTTTTCCTGTAGTTTTAGCACATACAAACCCCTTTCTTTACAGGAAAAAAAATTAAAATGCTCCTCGTGAGATTCGAACTTACATATTGTACCTGCTATATGTTACGAGTCCTGCGTCTAACCCACTATACTACAGTTGACGATAATGTTGATCTTCTACTTATAACATATTCCATTTCAAATAACCTAATTAGTTCCCATATATTCCCGAAAACTACAGATAAGAGATCGGACATAAAATTAGCATAGGCCACTCCCTTTGAACTTCAGGGTCAAAAAAATACGACAATACAAAGCCACATCTCCGATTTTCAAGAGCCGTACATATTTTAGTGTTACGTCCATTGCTTTAAACGACGTCAACGTAAGGGGGGATAACGTAATAAAACTGTTTGCAGGAAAAATCGGTACCGGTCGAAAGTTTTATCGTTATAGCAGGTAAAGGGGAAATGAGTCAGAAAATTATCGATGTGTGATTCATGCATGTTACATGTTTGTTTTAGAAAATACAGCATGCCTTTCTACCTTTGTTAAAATGATTCTTTACGATTCGGAAAAAATATCCTAACGCGTTTGTGGATGGAGTTATGAATGGGTTTTCATTACATATTGAACCCCCCTCGTATATTGTATCTGGTCAGACCCAGTATCTGATGCTAGTGAGAGAAACTCTAAGCACCACGATGAAGCTATGTCTATTGGGAGCTGGAACATATTTGTGAATGCTTTCTGAATCCCTAAAATCAGTTCTTCACATTTGATCAGTCTGAGATCTTTGAGTCAGCATAAATTAAAATTTTGACTGGAATGTTTGCATAAGATAATATGAGCCGCGACATGAGATTTCCAACAATGTGGTATGTGCTACAAGTAAAGACTCAGACCAGCATGCACATACGCGCAACCTCATCAGAACCTTTGCTAGTCGCTTAAAGATTCTATGAATATTTTGAGCTACTGGCTGAACATCATACGAAGTTTCTAAGCTTAACGTGAGACTGAACAGGCTCGTCTAAGTCTATACTTGTCAAAATGCCACATTATTGGAAAGCACATGTCACAGCTCATTTTATGTAGAGTGGTAGTGGTTGGTATACACTGACTGACTTTAAAAACGCAAAAACTGAAATTCATAAAGTTTTCTTATTTTTAATGTGTTATTTTATTGAGATTTGGCAAAAATGAACATCAACATGTCAGCTAAACATGTTTTAAGATTTCATACCAAAATAATAAATATTTTTAGGGCAACAGTCTATCAAATAGCAATACCCTTAGATTCTAATGTTGCAATTTGAAATGAATATAGAAATTGGACGCGATTTAAAGTAATTGCATAAAAATATTTTTGTTAAAAATCTAGATACAAATTACCCTCGGAGCCCTACTATTAGTCTGGCACTGACGGTAGCCAGTTAGAATGGATATTGTCGATGCAAATATCGTCGATACACTCGACGTAAGTTGCCATCTTAACGGCGGGTCGTCGATTTGGTTAACCAGATCTGCGTTGATATTTCACTGTTCCTGTAGCCTGATAACGATCTCCTAGGCACTGTACAATTAACGGATGGCAATTATAATATCACGTGACGTCAGAAACACGCACCCAAGCTTGCAACATACCATTGCGCCAAAACGTTCATATGTTCGGAAAACCGTGGCATGATTAATAAAGTTATAAAACTAAAGCTACAGTGTTTATATATATATATATATATATATATATATATATATATATATATATATATATATATATATATATATATATATATATATATTATATATATAAAAGGATATAAATCAAAAAACAGTGCTAAATTTTTTTTGAAACTAAGCGCTTTCGGCTTTCGCCTTCATCAGAGTTTCAAGACACAATAGATTAGGTGAATAGTTAACAAAATATAACTATATACATGAATTATGTGATTATTTAAGCCCTAAAAAGGGCCCAGCAATTGTACAATTGCTGGGCCCTTTTTAGGGCTTAAATAATCACATAATTCATGTATATAGTTATATTTTGTTAACTATTCACCTAATCTATTGTGTCTTGAAACTCTGATGAAGGCGAAAGCCGAAAGCGCTTAGTTTCAAAAAAAATTTAGCACTGTTTTTTGATTTATATCCTTTTATATTTATTTCTCAAATCAATTTAGCATCCTTTACTGGATCCAGTGCCACAGGAAAGATATCTCGTTTGGTGCATTAGCCTATTTCTCACTCTATATATATTATATATATATATATATATGTACAAGCTACATGTGAAATGACATGATATTTTGCTTTATTGATTCATAGCGACACCACGTGCAAAACATAGTAAACCCGCAATGCATAGCTGATGGTGGCCAGTGTTTGTAAAAACGTTGGTATTATTATACTACAGTAGTTTTTGATAGAAGCAGAGTGTCGTTACCAGCCCATTTCCCGTTAAAGAAGGCTATAAATGTTCTGGTGCAAAAAATAATAATTTTCATTTTTTTTGCGTTTCTTAAGTCCTCCAGTGTATAGATTCATATCAGTCTAGCATTGGGCTTGATTTATAATGGTTAAGAACAGCTTTGTGCTAAATTTGTGCCACTTTTATCACATTTTAACGAATATCATAATATTATGCATTCTGTATTATAGGGAAACTCATGTTTTCAAAGGATCATTGACGGTTCGGGCCTTATACGCCTATTTTTCTGATTCCCAGAACGCTGCTTTTGAGCTTCTGGTGTGGTGCATGTAGTATCAGTGCAATAGGTGAATCTAATGGCAAGAGCCAGCAAGCAAAATATTTTCAAAATTCCAATGCACTCGAGAGTTATGGCTGGTAGAAAGGGGAGGGGGTCTGAAATTTCATGACAATAAAAAGTGCTGTAAAAAGTGATTTCTGCAGGTTTTCTTGAATTATTTGGTAGGCACGGTGATATCTATTGAACATATCATATGCAGAGTATTAACGAATCACAATAATTGATGAAATTGTTTTAAAAACAAAATATGCTTTGTAATAAAATGATTTTGGGAAGGCAATTTAGAGGTTACCTGTACATTTTTGACTACATGTACCGTAAATAATACAAAACTGAAAGCTCAACAAAAGAAATTACTACTTTTGAAGGAATGAAAGTGTCCCATTTAGCATTGGAAAGTAAAGCTGATTCTAACTAGATCCTTTGAATATTAATTTTGCTTTGTTTAAAGGGCATAGCATGTCAAATGTATTCAAAGTGTCCGAATATTTATGGTATACATGTATATCCAAGTTGAAAGCTACCTATATGAGACAATATATTGAACACTAAATTATTTACCTGTTATAACTCTTTGCATGCCAGCGGAGAACTTTTCGTCTGCCAATAACCTTTTGCAAACAGCTTGAACCCAGATGAAGACCTACAGAATGGTAGTCATGGGTGGTTTATTTGTAAAAACTCAATTCTGAAGAAAGTCAGCAGACGAAAATAAAAACTTGAACAATTCCCTAGCATGCAAATAGATAAGTACAGAACATTTGCAAAAAATGTGTCATTGAATAACAGTGAGATTTTTTCTTATGAAAAATGCATAAACCTTGCTAATTCTACTTTTAATCTTTTTGTACTTTATATTAAACTAGCACAGAATACAAAGCGATTTAGGAGGTTGGTTCTAGAGAACTTCATTACTGTCATTCATTTCTCATTCGGTAGAAAAGGCATGTTATGGGCTTAGGCCCTATGTTTTTGGGCTGCTGAACATCTCCCCCCCCCTTGTGCCAGCAAGCCACTTCCATACAATATGTAAAATATGGTAACACATAAACAGGCAAAAGCTTTTGCTGGCACACGGGGGGAATTATATTTTAAAAATGTTTTCTGATTTCTATATATCTTATTGTAAAACTGATTGTTCTACCCAAAATTTTTCATCTTTGAAGCATTTAATATCGAAAATGGATTTCACTGCCATAAAGTACTCAGGCCAGGGTAGCTTCACGGTGAAGAAAGGGACGATTGACAACCTTTAAATTTTAATGAATTTTATAGGCATTTACCCATAGCAAGTGTCAATGATCCTTTGTTTATCGGATTGTTTTAAATATAAATATTAATAAACTCTAAAGTGATGGAGAACATATATATTTCTCATGCTACGGTCAGTTCACCTAACCACACTTTTTTCCTGGGCAAGCTTGGTCAAGCGGTTAACAAGTACTTTGTGCACATACTTTCGCTTGTAACTGACAACAACCCTTCTTGATTCAGCGGAAAGGAAGAGAATGACCGTAGAAATTATTCCATGATCATTGGACCGGACAGAGATCGAACTCTAGACCCATGGATTTGCCGTCAGACACGCATCTGCAGTCAGACACGTTACCGACTGTGCTACGCCGACCGGTGTTTTATTACTTCTGTTAGTCGGTCGTACACCCTATTGAAATAATCAGATAAAAAATGTAATTTCAAAAATGTCGCCTCAACAGTATCTCTCTGGCAATAATTCCAAGAAAATACTTTCCGTAATTAGGTTAAGTTTCTTGAATATCCCAAGACATATCGTTGAATGGCGGGTCTAGCTTCTGTATAGTGAGTTTTCCGCCTAATAACTAGATGTTATTGACAGAATAAATGTATTAAATAAGTGCTAACAGTGCTTGAATGACATAGGAATGCCTCAAGTAAATTGCGAACATGAAGTAACGCTGATGGTCGATACGTTGTATCTTTTGTGCACGCAGTTCGAAAAGGTTGGATTATCATTCCCGAATCTTTTAATAGAAATCTCTGGATTCATTTAAAGGCTAACATCGCTTCCCAAGGGAAATACATACTTGCTCCATAATTGTAACAGTGGTCACTAATTAATGATATTTTAGCTGCTCACTGTCTTACCTCCAACTGTTTACAGTAAAGGCAATTTACACATGTTCTTACTGTGTGTTATCTTTCTATGAAAATATAACACCACGAGAGATTCAAAATGAGTATTTATATGCATTTTATGCATATTCAACAGATCAGCCTAGGTCTGCTCATCAGTTTGGTCTGATCAGAATTCACTGGAAGAATTTACTGTTCATATTCAGATCCAAATATCTTCATTTTCAGTAGTTTTACATTGATCTTGAAAACAAAATGGAAACTCTGAAATGCAAGTAAGTCTGGTGCATTATAGATATCAAGTAAAGTACTGTCTAACGGAACCAACTTAAACAGTTGTTTGGACTCGTATGTGTTGGTCTTTGACACATTTTCCGTTTATTGTTTGACAATGCAACTCATACACAGTAGGTAGCCTTGAAAATACTGAACAAACTAATCTTAAAAAATAGCGTGTATGGCCTGATTAAGACTCAGAGTGATTTTCATAAAAATGTGTTCTGTGGTTTTTGGCAAACAGCATTTTGAAATTCGTGTTAATCATAAATTATTTTATAAAGCCCAGAGTTACCCCACCCCCTGTACTAGCATAACTCCCAAGAGCCAACCGTTTAATACACATTTTTTATACATCAGACTTGGGGTCAATTACTTTGAAAAATATTAATTATTTCCAATTACATTGGAAATTGTTCAATTAAATTACAATTACAATTACATGGATTCTGGGAAAATAAGTGATTACATACAATACCTTTGCCAAATGTATTTAATTACATAACAATTACATTTCACAGCCACTTAGATGGCTTCATGAGATTTTAATTTCATAGATATTTGAAAAGGGTTAAAAACTCCTTGAAATTTCTGAGTTATAACCCTGGCTTTCTCAATTCAATGTCCATTAGGTCGATTTTATTTTGAGGACTTCTTGTATTATTGTCAAGTGATGCAACTTTAAAGAAATGAAATGTAGAAAATTAGTTGTTATTGTTATGGATGATGACATGAAAACACAATGAGAAAATACAGATTACTGTTATTGTTATTTGGGGGGTCAAGGTGGGTCAACTGTGAATTGCCAAAGTTCTCAAACTAGTTGTTAACTGCAGAACAAACACATCGACCTGAGAAAAGTTTAACAGCTGTGGAAGATTAACCATGAAAATTATCATGTAAAACTAGAAAGTGCTTTTTAGTACACTGTATATAATATGGTCACTGAATACTGAATCTCCTACGTATTGTTAAGAATAGACGAGTCAGCACATTAGGTTTTTTTGTTACACATAGGTACAAAAGCGCCTCTAATAAACAACCTTGCAGGCATATCCAGACAGGTTAGACGTCTGGAGATCCCTTGAGTCTTCATCTACATCCTGTCTACATCCTGTCTGTGAATGCGAGTAGCGAAGGATTGGGCGATTCTATGCAGGCTCTCCTGAATCATCGATACTCAACATTATGCTATTGTAAAGCGTATCATGCGCTTTTTTAGTACTAAAACTTCTTTTAATTCTTGTTCTGAAGGATGGTGCGAAGTTTTATATGCAGACACACGACGTCCCAAAAGATCTACAGAAGAGAGTACAAAGATGGTACGACTACGTTTGGACGAGGTGAGTTGAAACCCTTTTCTTTCCTTATTCTCTGTTGGGGACGTAGCTACGTATGTGACCAAAAAAATGGGAAGAATATACCACAATTCTGAATGATTCTTGATTGAGATTTTGTGTACAAAACGTGTGCGTAGAACCAATATTAGTCTCTCTTAATCCAATGTTGATGAATTTGTGATGATGTATGTATCACCTCCCCATAGGCACCCACCGATTAACGCAGTGATTGAGGGCCTGATAATATATAATTTTATAATCTACTATTTCCAAGAGTGTGTTTATCTTGGCAAACAGTGCAAGCCCTGGTGAGACGCTGCGTTTTGCGGCATCTCATCTGGGTCTACGCTGTTTGTTTATGTTCCTTTTTGCATGCATTAAGCCTGTTCCACAAGTGCGTTCTTTGAATTTTAGACTAGCTTCACCCCTGAAGTAAGATTGTTAACGAATGTAATCAATCACGAAAATATCAATCTATCCTGTTTCGAACATTTACATACCAAGATAAGTTGTTTAAAACAGTTTATTGTTACTCACACTGGTCCGTCACTACATACAGGCACCATAAAGACAACGTACAAGTTTCGTAATTTTTACGTATAAAATGTTGGGAAAACATTGAGGTGAATCCGTAAATGCACATTTAATTATTTATATACATTAAATGCTAAGGTTTTCAGTTGTGCCCCTTTCAGACCCTACAAATTATGATAGATTTTATTTGGAATACCTAGGAACGTTCCTGATGATGAGGACCACTCAGTGCTAATCGTGTGACTTGTCGTTAAAATATCGTTTATATAATCTCGAAAAACGGACCCTTCAGAAATAGAGAGAACTTACCATATTAGAAAACAGCAGACTCAACTTTATTGAATCTGTTTATAAGAACTATTGGAAAGTGCAACAATTCTCAAAAGCTTTCCGTCAAACCCAATCAATATTCCTGAAGGACCAGAATATGAAAACAATATCAACATTATATAGATGCATGGGGAGAAGCTTTACCAACTCTACACAGAACAACGATAGCTGCTGCGACCTCTAAATAATCTGGTAAAAACGAATCTTTCAGAAATAGAGAGGACCTACAATATAAGTAAGCAGCAGACTCGATTTTTTGGGGTCTGTTCATGAGAACTAATGGAAAGTGCAACAGTTATCAAAAGCGGTAGTCTGATATATTGGCTTGCGAAACAAATGTTTGAAGTTATTGCCTATATTGCTACAACGCCGATGAAAACGACCTCATGACAACGAACAAACAACAGGCTCACTCTAACAGTGCCAAAAATCATTTTCACACAGACAAGCAAATACATATGACCGAATGCAGAATGAAAACAACATATTTTCGTAGCAAGCAAATCCTTCTTTTGGGGTGTATTTGGCGATTGGCGGATCAGAAATACTAATAGCTACGTTTGATATAATCTCTAGACATAAGAAAAATGCTCAAAATAATCTGGGGAAAAAACGGATTCACAAGACAAAGAAACGTCAGCCATGCGTCAGTTGTGCAAATTTCAGTGAAGTAACGCAATATTACGTAAAGTATTTACACGCTGGACGACATACGCAAGACAAACACTTGGGTGCTAACTCTTACGCGAGTCACACACATACCTTACATAATTTGCAGCAGACTTGCCTACCTAGTAGCAGTCATACAAAGTCGAAAAAATAAATAAAGATGTCAAAGCTTATTTTTGACGTTCCGCCAGTCTAGCACACATTTGATATCGCAAGGCAGTCGTGTAGTGGTGTGCACTTAGGCAATTGTGAAATCTATTGTCATTTGTTTTGTTGCTTGACATCTTATGTCATCAGCTATGGTCATGGTGAGACGGTCATTTCACCAAACCACACTTTTTCTGGGCAAGCTTGGACAAGCGGTTAACCAGAACTTTGTGCATATATACTGCTCAACAAAAGTTAAACACGGATACATAAAGATTAATTTTATGTGTGAACAAATTATTTAAAGTTATAAAACTTCTTCTGAAACGATGGTTTAATATGTGTTTAAGTTAATGAAAGCAATTGGAGTAATCTAATTTGATTTCTATTGCATTGTTCGTTGCGTTAAACAAGGATGGGGTCAAAAACGCGTTTCACCTTCATTACTCGCAATACAAAATTGATACAGCATCGGCTTATAAAGTCTCTTGTTTTCCAATCAGGTCGAAAAAACCATTCCGAAAAAAAATTAAGGTCGTCTCAATTGAGCATTTGAAGCAAACTTTGAGTCTCAGAAATTAATAACGTCGTTTTATAATGGCGTTTTCAAGTCAAAAACAGTACTTTTTTCGTTGCGTAGACATGCTTAATTGAAAGGGTTTTCGTGTTTAAGAGGATGCCATAAGAAAGACAATTAAGGGTAAGGCAAGTTTATAAAAGTTTGTCTCTGCGTATTTGATTCATGCAAAGTGACGTTAATCTTAATTATAGGCTAAATGTAGGCGGTAACGTCATCCATAGAAGAAGTTTTCAAATGAATGACTAAGAGAACTGTTCAGGGTACTTGTACCCCACTAGCATCAAAAGGATTACATTAACGCTTAATTCAGTTCGCTGAAAAATCAAAAAATGGAAATAGAGCATTTTAACGTCATTATGGTACGCAGAAGCATGGCATAAACAGGTACCAATCTCTGACGTTTTCAACGTTTTTCACCATTAAGAAGCTTTTGCTTTATGTTAGAATTGAAAGTTTTAATTTTGGATGTGGGCTTGTATCCTTTTCATGCGCATGGCATAAAAAGTAACGTCAATCCACTGACGCCTAACCAGATTATGTTTTGTCTGGCGGTTACGAAAAAAAAAATAATTATAAGATCCCCATACTTGTTAATTAACACCAAATAAGATATTTCATATTCATTCAACCTGGATATGATATTAAAATCCGTGCTAAACTTTTGTTGAGCAGAGAACTGACAACCCTTCTTTGAATGTTTCAGTGGAAGGGAGGAGAATGATCGTAGAAATTATTTCGTGTTCAATCTCCACGAAAGTATAGGACCTGGCCAGGATCAAGCTTGCGACCCCTGAATCTGCAGTCAGAAACACATGTGTAGCCAGACACGTTACCAACTGCGCTATGCGGCCAAATTAGTCGTCATAAACATGTTTCATATCAATCATGCGATTTTTTTTTTTTTTTTTTTTTTTTTTTTTTTTGAGAATGATTTCGCAGGGAATTTGGCTGCCATAGACAAATCTTAGATAAAGTGTAGATAAATTCTGAACGCGAGTATGATGTACAATCAGTACGATGCTGTAGACATGCATTGAAAGATTGTCGTGTGAATTTACTGGATATCTGCAAGACTAAGAGAAACGTCATAAAGTTCTCGTAGTTTGGCGATGCAGAGTTTGTGCAGATTTCAGCAATAATCGTACATTTTGCAGGATTCTTCCACAAACATTACAAGAAAAGAAAGTAAGGTTGCAAAGATCAGGAATCGATACAAACAAGTACCACACCTGACCCAGGATACCAATGGGAAAGTAACAAACTCACAGTAAGACACCACAAACGAGAGCCAAGAGGTCAGCCCTTTCCGAGCAGGTGACCACAAGGCACATATAAACAGACGCATACAAAGGCAAAGAAAACACAAGACAGATAAAACATTAAAGATCCACAAAAGAAGTACCGCCTTGGAACGGTCAGTAAAATATTTTACTGGAGGGCTTAAACCGGTTTAACGGTGCACCAACCTCACCCGTAGTTCAGATGTGGATCAAGACACATATATGTTTGGTTTGCATGAAAGACCCCTAATTTATCAATGCATCATCTCCTAGAACATATAAATCAAGATATGAAAAGGAAATAAAGCAAAGATAAGTAAATACAACTGAATACCGGAGCAAAAGAAATCCAGCAGGTAAACCCCGGTGGGCCCTACAAACAGCCAAAGCTTCAGGCCCCTACCATCTCATCAATAGATAAGTAATTGATTGTATCGATTCCTAATCTTTGCACTCTTACTTACTTTAAGGCGGAACCGTCATAGAGTCTGAAGTTCGACCCACCGACGTGCAATTAAGGAGGAAAGCAAAGTTGCCTACCGTGATTTGGTTTACCACCAAGCATGCAGTCTGTTGCAATACATTAATGTTATATCCAATCTTTTTTATAATGGGAAATATTTTAATGAACTGCGCTGAACAATTATTAGAGCCAACAATCTTCTTCAATTTATACACCAAGTCAACATAGAATTCAGGTTCTGAAAGTCCATAGCGCAAGAGAGATTTAAGTTCGACTTGGAATTTAGATATCAAATAATAGTATCGTCTATAAAATTTAGAAAAGGTTTTGCGAAGTTTATGATTCCGATAGCCTTGTTTAAGCAGAGTTAACAATTTATTGCGAGTGTTGAAGTCAGTAAATATAGCTAGATGGTCTAGCAAAACGAAGACACAAGGTGGTCGAGCGGCAATTCTAACATGCTTGAATTTGCAAGACATATATATGAGTGCATTAAAATATATATACTGAAGTGTATGCTGGAACAACAATAAAGAACCCAATAACAGAGCAATGGAGTCATTTTTCGGACAGTTAAGTCCCAGTGAAGTAATAAATCAGTCCTATTACGACAAGATGACTGTTTCAACGCAGCATCTGGAATAACTGTCAGCGTTAAGTATGGCACGAGAACAACATTATTCCAATATCAAAAATATCACACGAGCCACGTCATGCAAAAACTGATTCAATTGAATGGGCAGTTTTAGTGGCATTGCTTTTTTGCTGCTATTGTTGTTGCTGTTGTTGTTGTTGTTTGCTTTATTTGTTTTTGTTGTTTTCTTTACTTTAATTTTTGCGTGTTCGTGTTCGTTTTTTTACTGTACAGGGCTAATTACTAACACAGCCAAAACAATTTGATCAATGTGTGTTACTGTATGGTTGGCTGAGTTTGTCTTTCTTTCAGATGGGATAGAGGCAGAATCTAGGTTTTAGGTTTGAACATGATCATGAAACATTAGTTTGTGTGGAATGATGTCAGTCTACGAGATAACCACTTTTCAGGCGTTTCGAAAACTAAAACCATTCTAGTTTATCACAATTAAAAATGCTTACTATTTTGCAAAACGAATACAATGATCAATTTACAATGACGAAATCGCGAAAATCTGTTGTGTATATTTCAAATTTAAAAAAACCCTAGCACATCAGTGTCAGACATGGAGTGTTTAGGCAGTTTCGCATATATGCATATAATGCTGTATGATCCTGGTATCTGCCCCCTCCTGTGATTATGGCGCGAGAATCCACTTACCTTAAAGTATATATGTCGGGTGCCTCTAAGTATATGGGAATTTCAGCTATTCACCAAACAGAATAATAAGCTGCGTTTTGGTTTCGCCATTTACCATGTAACTTTTTCAGTCCTTTTGAAATCAAATGTGTTTCCGGTGTATCTCATTAGTTTCTTTGGACGTATCTGCAACAAAGGCGACTCTTGATCATTTTTGCAGACAGTCTAATACATGTTTACCTAACCTTGAAAGTTAATTGGTATAGGAGAATAAGAGATTGACAACAATTACCCTTGCTATTGGTTATTTTGTTGCTGTAGCCATTGGGTCGTCGCATACCTCAAGATGATGTAAATATTTGTTTTCGACTGCTAAATCCAAAGGAAAACTTGACCAAGGGGATAATTCATGATAAACTGTAGTTCTATACTGTGCTCATTGGATGGTAAGATCTAGTTTGGGATTGTTACACGTCTTTTTTTTTGGAAATTGGTACCCTGCTTAGAAAAGGGGGGGGGCTATATAGGATTTGGGTCGTCTGTCATTCCGTTCGTTCGTCCATCATAATTTTTTCGTTACCGCTCAATATTTTCAGAACTCTTTTATAGAATTTATCCAAATGATGTATGTGCATTGTTATTGACATGATCTAGCTTGGGATTGTTACACAACATTTTTCCCAAATTTGTACCAGAGTTATGGCCCTTTATTTACGCCAAAATTTCGTTTCCACTCAATATCTTGAGAACCTCTAGACATATTTTCACCAAATTTTATGCATGCATTAATATTGACAAGAAATAGCTTGGGATTGTAACACGTCATTTTTTTTAAATTGGTACTCTTTATCTAAGCCAAAATTTCGTTTCCACTCAATATCTTGAGAACCAATTGGTAGAATTTCACCAGATTTTATTTATGCATTCATCTTGGTAATATCTAGATTGAGATTGTTACACAACATTTTTCGGATATTTGTACTAGAGTTATGGCCCTTGATTTACGCCAAAATTGTGTTTCCGTTCAATATCTTGAGAACAAATTGACAGATTTTAACCAAATTTTATATATGCATTCATATTGCCAATATCTAGCTTGGTATTGCTACACAGTATTTTTTGGATATTTGTACTCGAGTTATGACCCTTGATTTAGGTCAAAATTTCACTTCCGCTCAATATTTTGAGAACAAATTTACAGATTTTCACCAAAATTAATATATGCATCCATATTAGGTCAAAATTTCATTTCCTCTCAATATCTTGAAAACAAATTTACAGATTTTCACCAAATTTAATATATGCATCCATATAGACAAGATCTAGCTTTGGACTGTTACACGTCATTTTTCTCACCTTTGTACCTGAGTTATGGCCCTTGATTTACGTCAAACTTTCGTTTCCGTTCAATATCTTGGGAACAAATGGTCAGAATTTCACAAAATTTTATATATGCATTCATATTGACAAGATCTACGTTGAGATTGTTACACATCATTTTTCCCACATTTGTACCAAAGTTATGGCCCTTGATTTACGCCAAAATTTCGTTTCTGTTCTATATTTCCTAATTCATTTAGGGTCACAAATAGGAAAAACAGTTCGACATTTAAACAATAAAATAAAATAAATGTTCCTGATTTATTTATTTTAATCTTTCAAGTAAGAATCTGAAATATAGCCGGCCAAGATTGGAACAAAGATTTTGCATCACTTCTGTACTTGAATATTAGTTCATTGGGTCAATTACTCAAACCCGTCCAAATTAGCCCGGGTCATGACCAAAGGTATGAAATGGCTCAACCTCTTGAGCTGTATATCTGGGGTTCAAACCACCAAAATGCGCTGTGGAATTATCAAGCCCTCTGCAGGTTTTTTTTTTCTTGCCCTGAACTAAAAGCGAGATCCAGAACTCTCTGGCCTTCTGACAGGGTTTGGTCCAGGACCAAAACAGTGTTCATAAAGTCCTTAGGTCGTATGGCAGGGTTTAATATGGGTTTTTTTTTCATCCCCATATATGCATTGAACAGTGTTATCAACTGGACTAACCTTCGGTCTACGATTAATAATAATTGTACTATGGAAATTTACTATAGAATGTTTACAAATCCAGAATAATGATGAATGCCTGTTTTATAGCTCCAGTACTATAAACAGGTTTATCAAGCTACTTCATCATTGCCCGTAACAGTTATATTAAGTTAAATTTCAAATACACTTACAGTACCTGTACAACAAATACACATCAGCCTGCTCACACCTCTAGTACGACACAAGCATTTCAAAAATAAGGTCCACTAGGATCTGAAAAATGGGGTGATGAGCACAGATAGGAGGTAAAAGAAAGTGTGTGAGGCCTTGGTCGCAAAATGAAGTGAATAAAAACAGAGAAAACCCTTTGGGGTTTCCCTCCAAAGTGCGGCCAAGGCTAGAGGGTTTTTAACCTTTTTGTACTGTAAACGTTTTAGCTCACCTGAGCACTCTTCGTCTTGCGTCCGTCGTGACGTCTGTAAACTTTTCTTCAAACGACATCTCCTTCTGAACCACTGGTCAAAATTTCATATAACTTCACATGAATGTTTCCCATGATGCCCTCTTTCAAATTGCATAATTAGTTCCACTCCACTGAACATGAGGGCCACCAGAGCTCCAGAAAATAAATCTTTTTAAACGATGTCTTCTCCTGAGGCACTGGCCGAAATTAGAAATAAATTCATAGAATTGTTCCTCATAATGCCCTCTACCAAAATTGCACAAATGGTTCCACTCCGCTGAACAAACGAGCGGCCAGAGCTCCAGATAAGAAATATCTTTAAAGACATCTCCTCCTGAACCACTGGTCCAAGTTAAAAATGATTTTACAGAATTGTTCCTCTTGATACCTCTACTAAAATTGCACAAATGGTTCTGTTCCACTGTACAAAAGGGCCGTCAGAGCTCCAAAAAGAAATTTATTTAAAAGGCATCTCCTCCAGAAACACTAATCAAAATTTAAAAAAAATACAGAATTATTCGTCTAATTTCCCTTTACTAAAATTGCACAAATGGTTCCACTCCACTGAAAAAAGGCCACCAGAGCTCCAGATAAGACATTGTCTTTAAACGACATCTCCTTAACCACTGGTCCAATTTCATAATAACTTTACATGAATGTTCCCCATGATGCCCTCTTTCAAAATTGCATAAATGGTTCCGCTCCACTGAACATGAGGGCCATCAGAGCTCCAGATAAGAAATATTTTAAACGTTATCTCCTGAACCACTTTCCCAAATTAGAAATAAATTCAAAGAAATTGCTCTTCATAATGCCCTCTACAAACTTTGCACAAATGGTTCCACTCCACTGAACAAAAGGGCCAGCAGAGCTCCAGATAAAAATCTTTAAAAGACATCTCCTGAACCTGGTCCAAATTCAAAATAATTACATAGTAATCACATAATTAAATGTTACTCTTGATACCCTCTACAAAAATTGCACAAATGGTTCTGCTGTACTGAACAAAAGGGCTGCCAGAGCTCCAGATAAGAAATATCGTTAAAAGGCATCTCCTCCTGAACTACTGGTCCAAATTCAAAAAAAACACAGAATTGTTCCTCATAATACCCTCTACCAAAATTGCATAGATTGTTCCACTCCACCGAACAAAGGGCTGCCAGAGCTATAGATAAGAAATGCCTTTGAGTGACATTTCCTTCTGAACCAGGGGTTCAAATTCAAAATAATTTCACAGAATTGTTCCTCGTGCTGGCTTCTACAAAAAGTGCATTAACAGTTTTGATAGGCTAAATACAGGGTCACCAGAGCGCTAAATTGAGAAATTTCTTTAAATGACGTCTTCTCCTGAACCACTGGTCCAAATTTAAATAATTTCACATAAATGTTTCTCATACTGCCCTCATCCTAAATTGCACAAATGGTTATGCTCTGCCAAAAAGGGATTGGCAGAGCTTTAGATAAGAAATATCTTCAAATGAAATCTCCTGAACCACTGGTCCAAAATCAAAATAATTTCACAGAAATGGTGCTCATGTTGCCCTCTACCTAGATTGATCAGAAGATTCAGCCTGGCTGAACATGGCTACCAAAGCTAAAAATAGAATAACATTTAAATCTTATATATCCTTAGCCAAAGGTCAATACATCATCTACTTATGCGCCAGGACTCAGGTGAGCGCTTAAGGGCCCTAGAACCCTCTTGTTTAAGAAATCATAAAGACTAGGATCAGACTATATTTTTCATTTTACTTGAAAAATGCTAAGAAGATTTAAGTATTTGAGCCTCTTTTGTTTGTGTCGATTATTTATGTCCAGGCAACAATGTTTCAGTCATATTGAGATATTTTTTCTATATTCTTGAGTTGGGCCAGTACCAAATAGGTTTAACTATCTTGCTCAAAACTTATTTGAAGTGAAATCTTTAGAAACTAAGGCCGCCACTAGACCCGTCTGAAGTTGGGTGTGGTATTGTGTATTATGTAATCCTGATCTTTGCCTCCTTCTTTACTTTTATTCATTTTGTTTGGTGACGTTTTGGCGGTGGGTCAATAACAAACACAAAGCTATTGAACAGCATTATACATTTGTGTATCTTTTTTTAATAGCACCTCGTGTCTGTACTTTTCCTTGTTCTATCAACTTCTTCTTTTTTCTTTCTCACTCAAACCAGACTGTTTTGAATTTGCTTTCATTTTCACATTGGTATATTTGTCCAGTCATTTAAGTCATCAGAACCTGTATTTTATGACAATTAAGTTTATAAATTTAAAAAATTGTTGGAAAGCCTAGTTTTAGTGATCAATGTAAATATATTATTAAACGTTATAAAAGAGTGGGATACGGCGTAGATATCATGCGACAGTCTCCAAGCTTGGTTGTGAACCCAATCATGGTTGATAGCTATGATTTCCTCTTTAACTGCACGACTGTGGGTAAGTCCTAAGACCTAAAGACGGCCCTGACGTAAAGTTTTAATTAGTTGGCTGGTGCCTGATGCTTGTCGTTGGCTGGGACCACCGTAGCTCAACTTGAGGTTTTCTTTAGCTCTGACTATCTGGGAGTCATAAGCCTTTTTCTTTATCTCATCATAATGTGTTACTTGATTGTTTCTCTGTGGTAATACATCGCATTAGTTAGGTAGCCTCCATGCGAGCTAAACAGGTTTGTGTTTTAACAATAACAAACTCTAGGGCGAAGATTTAGCACTAGTAAAATGCATTTAAGCCCCCCCCCCCCCCCCCAGTGTCTTAGGCTGCTTTCCGTTCTAAGCTGGTGGTTTTATTGTTGTTGATCTACTGTTTGATGTATGGGAGTTTTTGTGTGTTTTTTTCTTTGTTTTGTTATGCATCACATTGCGTCCATTCTGGTTTTGCAATCATTTTAAGAGGAAGAGAAAGCTGGTTGCTTCGCTATTATTGTCTTGCAGATGTATTGTTACTATAAATGTTCTGTGGCTCTTTCTCACGGTACCATGGGTTGGTCTGCAGTATGTGATAGTGGTATTTCCTGATCATACTCACTTACTTTTGGAAATTTAATTTTTAAAGAAAATTTAATTTGCTGTCTTCACGTGTTTTTATTTCATAATGTTTATGCGCCTTTGACATAGGCTCTTGTCTAAGAAAGTTTCACAGACACGCCTAAGGCCCAACATACAATAGCAGTAATTTTTCCAGAGAAATCATATAGAATAGCTTTAAAACCCGTCATCATTCGCCAATGGCTGCTTCTGCTGAAAACAAACATGAATTGCTATGGAATGTTTGATGGTTAGCTTCTCTTTACAAGTACAATATTGGTTTTAAAAACTCTTCTGCATAAGGGCATATTAGAACCTGTATTTTATGGCGATAATCAAACGCTATAAAAAGTTTTATATAACATGGATATCATTCAACAGTCTGGTTGTAAGCCCAATCAAGGTTTATAGCTATGGTTTCTTCTTTAATTGCACGAAGGTTGACTCAGACTCATTGAAGGCCCTGACGTTAAGCTGTAATATATCAATTGGGGCTTGATATATGTATTTGGCTTAGCCCACTGTGGTCAACTTGAGGTTATCTTTAGCTCCAAGTATCTGTGAGTTGTGGGTCATTTTCTTTGTTTATTCATAGTGTGTTAATTTGTTAGATTATTTCTCTGTGATGATACATTGCAACATTACATTGTAACAACAACGTAATTTAGGGCAAATATTTGGTACTAGCAAATGCATTTAAGCACCCTCCAGTGGCTTAGGTTGCTGTCAATTCTGAGGTGGGATACTGCTGTTGTTGGTTCGTTGTTGCTCCCATTATGTGGTTCTTTTTATTGTACTTTGCATGATGTCTAGTCTAGTTCTGCAATCATTTGGCTTTGCTTCCTGGTGCCTTGTGATTGCTCTTCCTCACAGAGCCGTGGGTTGGTCTGTAGTGTGTGATTGTGGAATTTCCTGTTCACACTCATTTGCCTTTTTATCTTGAACTACACCGTTTCCAATGATACATTTAAATTCGTCATGATAAAGGTAAAATACAAATAAACCAGCTAGTTTGATCGATTAACTAGGAAATTAGTTAGTATTACCATCAGCAATTCAAACGAGGTGAGAATTTCCGACGATTATTTAAATTTTGTAGACACATTGACTACACTCTTCTACATTATAAGTCAGTCGATTACAAGGCCACAAATCCAGATACTTCATCAGAAAAATACATTACATAAAAAGTTTTATATAACATGGATATCATTCAACAGTCTGGTTGTAAGCCCAATCAAGATTTATAGCTATGGTTTCTTCTTTAATTGCACGAAGGTTGACTCAGACTCATTGAAGGCCCTGACGTTAAGCTGTAATATATCAATTGGGGCTTGATATATGTATTTGGCTTAGCCCACTGTGGTCAACTTGAGGTTATCTTTAGCTCCAAGTATCTGTGAGTTGTGGGGCATTTTCTTTGTTTATTCATAGTGTGTTAATTTGTTAGATTATTTCTCTGTGATGATACATTGCAACATTACATTGTAACAACAACGTAATTTAGGGCAAATATTTGGTACTAGCAAATGCATTTAAGCACCCTCCAGTGGCTTAGGTTGCTGTCAATTCTGAGGCGGGATACTGCTGTTGTTGGTTCGTTGTTGCTCCCATTATGTGGTTCTTTTTATTGTACTTTGCATGATGTCTAGTCTAGTTCTGCAATCATTTGGCTTTGCTTCCTGGTGCCTTGTGATTGCTCTTCCTCACAGAGCCGTGGGTTGGTCTGTAGTGTGTGATTGTGGAATTTCCTGTTCACACTCATTTGCCTTTTTATCTTGAACTACACCGTTTCCAATGATACATTTAAATTCGTCATGATAAAGGTAAAATACAAATAAACCAGCTAGTTTGATCGATTAACTAAGAAATTAGTTAGTATTACCATCAGCAATTCAAACGAGGTGAGAATTTCCGACGATTATTTAAATTTTGTAGACACATTGACTACACTCTTCTACATTATAAGTCAGTCGATTACAAGGCCACAAATCCAGATACTTCATCAGAAAAATACATTGATTGCTAATTCATACGAGTGACTATTTATTATGCAACTCATTTATTGTAAACAACATCATGTTCTCTTGTTTCGTAATAAATTGCTCGTATTTTAAGAGAAATTTTGAGTGCTTTTGTTTTGTTTGTTTGATTTGAGTCTTTACGTCCCATCAACAATCTTTCAGTTATAAAGGGACGGGTCTTCCTGGGTTGAACCAGTACTAAGCTAGGATTAATGTTCTTGCTCAAGGACACAACGCAGTGACGCCGGTGAGGCTCGAACCCGCGGCCCCTCGGCTTAGAGTCAAGCACTCTATCACTGAGCCACTGCGCTCCCTCTTTTTTTGAATGCTATAGAAAGGCCATCGATCTAGCTTTTTTTTTCATTTTCTGTGGCTGGGTGTGGTACTTCATTGCATCCATTCCTGATCTTTGCCTTCTTCCTCTTACTTGGATATTCAGAGTTGTTTTGTCTGTGTTGTGTGGTGAGCCTAGAAAGTCACTTATTATTCCAATCCGCAGGGATCGCGTGTTATATAACCTTCCATTATTCATTTCCCTTGATATTCTCTATGTCTTTTGTTCCGCATATAAGATCTCTGTGATGTTTTCTTGCGTTTCGTCACTTTCCAATATGATGTCCTGGGTCAGGTGTGGTATTTGATTGTATCGATTCCTTACATACTTTCCCAGGTGTTACCGAAAATGGTTTGCTTTTACCGACAGTCAATCATCTTTCAGTTTTAGTTTAGAAATCGATGTAGATTTTTTGAAAAATGAATTAATGCAAAAGTGTTCTTAATGAAGTGCAGGTGACTCGGTACTGGGATTATTTATTGGGTTTATTGTTAATGATTTCGGTAGCCTCAAACCTTGCTTGTATTCCAACCAAACCGTATCTTTTGATTTTAAGCATACACATTTAAGAAATGAATTAAATTTTTGGAATGTTCATGGAATCATGAATACCTCGGGTACCTAATTGATTATAATTCATAGAAAAAAAAACAACATTTTTTGTGTTTAATATGAAATCGTATTAACGGTTTTGTTGGAGTGTAAAACGGAAAAGCGGAACAGTCAGTGTGAACACGGCAGCCAACAGAGCACACAAGAGGCTTGTTTTGCATGTGCGACCTGGGTCTGACTCTCCGGCAATCACAACATCAGTGTCACTCCTGGCAAATTGGCATGTGCAAGTTAACTTGGCAGCTGTCAATTATATTTGTGTCAATCATGAGGCTATGAACGATTGTAAAAAAAAAATCTAAAGGTTCATTAAAGGGTTGCTTCGAAAATTTAAATATTGCCTTATAAATACAAATGTACCACCAGATACCTATGTCATCACGAAAAAAAAAAATTTCGAACAAGCCTTTAAAGCTGCATACTCTGTAACTATGAACATTTTTCGAAAAAAATTATTTTCTTTTTAAATCATTTGCAAAAGTAGAATAAAGTTATGTTGTCACAATAAATCTAGTTTCTACAGCTGAAAACTGCATGAAAAAGTGAATTATCTTATAAAAGCAGGTGTATTTTCTCTTGTTTGTCATTATTTGCGTCCCTCCAATAATTCTAGACAGTTAATTTTAACCATAAATGCTGTTGTTTTGGCACTAATAATTTGTTAATTATTACGAAAAAGGTAAAATGTATACCTGAATTTTAGTATTTTTACTGTGTTCTTGAAAAATAGAAACATTATTTTTAAAATGAAAATATCAAAAGTTACAGATTATGCAGCTTTAATGAATCTTTAGATATTTGCAACCGTTCATAGCCTCGTGACGACATAAGTTTGATTGACAGCTGCCAAGTTGTCTTGCCCATGCAATACGCTTCAAACATCGAACTCATTCGCCAGAAGTGACACTGGTGTTCTGATTTACAGCGACCCACACTCGAGTCACTTGTGCAAAACAAGCCTCTTGTTTGCTCTTTTAGCTGTCCTTGTTCACCTGGCTGTTCCACTTTTCCGTTTTGCACTCCGACAAAAACGTCAATATGATTTCGCATTCAATACAAAACTGGTTTGTTGCATAATTTATAAATAATTATAAATTTTAGATGTTTATAATAAAATGTTAATATAAGCAATAAATTCAATATTTTGTCTGTGCATTGAATCATGAATACTCTAGGTTTCTCGCAAAAACTTTGCAAGAGACCCGAAGTATTTATGATTCAATGAACATTCCACAAATTGAATTCATTTCTTAAATAAATGCCACCAGATACATATTTCACCATGAAAATTATACAAGGACGGAATAAACGACTATTATAATCATAACTGAAGCCATGTTTCTCTACTACTAATAACCGTTTGTGTGTTGCTGTTTTTTTTTCAGAGGCCGTCTTAACTGCAATGATATAAACTCGTTGGGCCTTTTACCAGATAAACTGAAAACTGAGCTCGCTTTGCATGTTAATCTTGGGACACTTCGACAGGTTAGTATATGGCCAAGTTCGCTTGTGGCGATCGCCAAGCTATAAGCCAGCGATAGCTTCAACGGAACAGCTGTAGCTTGGCTATAGCCCGCAACCGTGCTTTGAAGCATGGCCGGGGCAATAGCCCATAAATACCCAGATAAGAAATATTTACCAATCAGGAAGGTGGTATCAAAAACAGTCTGAAAAAAAAAGAATAATCTACCCGCCATTTGATTGGTTGGTTTTATCGTAGAGAGAATAACAAACATGTAAATAGCCGCCATAGCCGGGCAATGACCACTAGCGAACCAAGCCTATGTTTATCCCAGATATATACATGACAGGTTTTATTTCAGCACAATCAAGCTGGTGTTTCTACATGTACGTCTTGTATATGCACATGACTAGTCCCTAGATTGATACAATATGAATAATCCAATTGTGTCCTAGGTATGTGTTAATAATTAGGATACACAATGCCAATTTCATTTTACTTCACATATAATGTAGTCCAACACATTTTATCCTCTGTGATAGTACTGCCAAAGAAGATTGTTACTAGTATACTTCGCGACTGTATTTCAGTTATATAGTTTAGCTTATCAGCTGCAGCCGTTGATGTACTTGAAACCAAACGAATTGATTAGACAGGGAGCATTAAGATAAAGATAATTTGGTCAGTTCCAGGTGTACAAAAAAATAAAAAAAAATAACATTTTGTGTTGTGACTGTGTTTTGGTGGATACTAGACTTATTAGATTATTGATTTCAAGTGACCTTAAACAAATGTCATATCTTTAAAGTTTAATCTAATGTTTAATCTATTTATTAAATTTGAGTTCAATAAGCATAGTGTTTTCTGAGAAAAAAAAGTGTTTAGATACAATGCATGTATGTTGCCGTCCAAATTGGGTGGCCTTAGATGAATGGTCCTAATTTAGTTTGACCTTTTTTATATATATTCCCTCCTGAGAGTCACTTGTTTCTGCATGCATGTTAGGCTCACATCATGAGCAGACAAACTGGGTCAATCAAAAAAAAAGAAACGCTGCTAACAATAATTAAAATATTGCGCGTCGAGTGAGAGTAGCAAAATTTCATCTGCTATATATATCTTTTGCTATTTTTCCTGCTACACATTTTCTCCATTGTTTTATTGAGGTCAATCAAAACCAGTGTGCTGATCCATTTTCCATTTTTCTGTTTTTCACGTGCACCATCAGTCCATTAAGATTTACATGACTGTGCACTTACTACTGAAATCTCTAGTCTAACATCCCAAAAGTTAAAAAAAAAATATCACTTTGGAATTGAAGATTACTCATTGCCATTTTGTGGTAACAAAAATGACACAATTGGAACGTGAACGTGCAACAGAAATGTTACAAGCTAACATGACACCATCGGTAGCAGCCAAACAATTTAGGTGCCATGTTAGGACGATTGGATGTCTTAAGAATCGTTTCCAACAAACCTTGACTACTTCAGACCGTCCTCGTCCAGGACGTCCCCGTGTGTTGACAGCAGATCAAGATCGAGACACCCGGAAGTCTCATTTGTGCAATCGATTTTATCTGGAGACAGTCACAGCTAGGACATACCCAGGAACTCGTCATCCATGAATCAGCGCTAAAACTGTGATAAATCGTTTTGAAGAGATTTTTAAGACCCCAACCTCCCAATGTTTGACGGAACGTAAGTTTGGTGCGGTATTTACGCCCAATTAAGGAACCCGTGGCAATATTGACGTCATAATGAATTGAGAAACTGGCATCGAGCGTTTTCTAGCACCATTTTGTTATAACTTTATTAAAGAGATTAAGTCTGTAACTATGAACATTTTTTTGATTTTTTTATTTTCTTTTTAAATCATTTGTTAAAGTAGAATTAAGCTATGTTTTCACAATAAAAATGTTGAGCACAGCTGAAAACTGCATGGAAAAGTGAATAATCTTATAAAATAGGTGTTTTTCTCTTGTTGGTAATTATTTACGTCCCTCCAATAATTCTGGACCGTTGAATTTTAGAATAAATGCAGTTGTTTTGATATTGATAACTTGTAAAGATTTACGAAATGGTAAAATGTTTACCTGAACTTGAGTATTTCTACTGTGTTCTTGAAAAATAAAAACATTATTTTTAAAATTGGAAGATCAAAAGTTACAGACTATGCAGCTTTAATCACTGCATGCTTTTTGAATGAAATACATAACTGGTAAAGTTTCATCAATTGGCACAGTTTGTGTGGTTGACCCAGTTTGTCTGCCCAGCCTAACATGTGTGCAGAAACCATTTACCCTCAGGTGGGAGATGTCCTGTGGCAGAATCAAATACGCTGCCTGATATGCTTAGTGATCAGTGTTTATTAACCCATCAAAATAAATTGGCGGCTGTTCAAATGGTTCGAACATACCTGCTTTGATGGAGGTGTTTATTGAGCAACAACCCTAACACAATGTGAACCGTGTATTTTGATTAAAGGTTGATTTTATTTTTATTCTCCAGGTGACGATATTCCAAAAGTGCCGCCCAGAGTTTCTGCATGATCTCATGTTAAAAATGAGGGCTTACATATTTACCCCTGGTGATCTCATTTGTCGACGAGGTGAAGTGGCAAGGGAGATGTTCATTATTGCTGACGGTGTCGTAGAAATACTCGGGTAAGAGCAATACGTCTATATCAATTGGCATAGCTTCAAATATGCAGTTATGCACCTGCGTGATTGAAATAGAAACAATCAAGGGAGGTCACCTTATGTGGTAAAAGGGATTTTTCAAACCATAAGGAACTGCTTTTAAAGTAAAAAATTCGCTCCCCCTGGAAGTTCCCATTCTGAAAAGGGATGCAATTGAAGAGAACCACTGCTTTATCCAGTAGTCTCCCTTTGGTGTGCGTAACTTTTTCAACGTTCTGGCTACGCCATTGATATCGTCACAAAAACGATGTCATCTAGGTCTAGTATTTTGAACAAACCCTGGTCGGTATCTGTAGCAGCACAATTATGCATTGTCGTTAATGACAGCCTTAACACTCATAGTCTGTCGATCCATGATGATTTATCTTTGGCCCAAGATGAGCAGGTAATTTAGTGACACGCCTTAGGGCAGTTCACACTTATATACTGACGGACTTTAATTACGCAACACTTACTTCCCCTTATATCTTCCAAAAGACTATTGAATGTAAACTTCCTTTGCTTCGATAATGTCATCATGAGTTGGCTTTTTCAGCAAACACTTTAGTTTTAATTGTACAACTAAACTGCACGACGTTATTCGCTACGTATGAATATAGCCATTAAAACATTTCTTAAGTAGAGGAGATTTTATGCTATTGAATTAAAGGGTACACCCAGATACACGTCATATACGCAACTAAGCTGTATCCAGACCTGGCAATCCATATGAGAGTGATTCCTCGATGAATAACAAAGTCTATGATACAAGTTTGATGCTTCTAGTGTTTCTTGATTTGAAGAAGTAGGGAATCTTTCATTCATAACATTTGGTCACATGAAAAAGTTGACCCCTGTCTCAAAATGTTTACATTTTAATGCCTTTAGTTCATCTTAGATGGACAATTTTCCCATGTTTTACTTACAAATGAATGTTCTTTAACATACAATCATAATTATTGTTCTGCCTTCTTTTTCGTGACATAGATTAAAGCCGTTATCCAAGTGTTGCGTTTTTAAAGTCCGTCAGTATATACAAAATGTATGTGATGCTATGATGCATCGTTCGACGCCTTTTATTTTCGCTTTTTTTTTGGGGGGGGGGGGGGGGAGGGGAAGGGGGTCCCGTAAATTGTAGAACCTGATTTATTTTGATATAGGATCAAACATGATTTTCTATAATTAACGTCTGCTGGGCTCAGATGGTTGTTGTAATCCAAACCTGAAAGTCAGTGATTTTAATACCCCTGACGGTCCTAGCAGGTATATCATGCTAATGATTCAGAAAAAAACAAGTTAGACTATCTTTATTGCAGTAGTCATTTTGCTTCACAAAGTTCAATGGCATGCAAAAGCACGAAAGCAGCACAGCTTTAAAACATTTCCAGAGAAAAGACTAACGTCTATCTCAAAATTGCAGATTGCTCGCCTTAATTACACACTCTTTTGTGATATTAAGTATTGACGGAGAATATATAGACACATTAACAGCATTTAAAATGAATTATTGTCAGAAAAACACATTCACAGCCTCTAAAATGCAAGCGAAATGGCAATTAATTTTCACTCTTCTGATTCTAGATTTACTTGATGAAACCAATAACTCTTTCAAATATCTAGTAGTCGGAGACTGAAGCTAATCGAGAGAAAACAGAGATGGAACCTCATCAGTAGTATACATGTACATTTCCACAAGGACAGATAAAAAAGAATTCTCGGCCTCACATATTGTTTATGGCATGCAGATACAATACAACGTATGATAACTTTACACAGCAGTTCTAAATTATATGCTGTGATTAGAATGGTAGATAATCCAATGATAGTACAGGATAGATAGCAACCTGTAAAATAGACCAAATGGATAAACTGAAAATCTTCATTTTAGATGGGAAGATTAAACGAGATTTGCCTGTAAGGTGATGTTTTGTCTATATTTTATCAACTGTCGACTCCTTTGGGGATCATACAGAGATGATGTAGCCAGCCAGCACCTCTCATACTTCAGAGCACTGTGGCAGGCGATGGTAGTATTTTCTGCCACCATCACCTGCGATCATAATGAAGAATAAATTTAGCCAATATGGTTGGGAAGGGAGGGTGTGTGATCCCCAAAGGAGTCGACAGTCGATAAAATATCGATCAAACTTCACCTTACAGGAAAGTCTCGTTTAATCTTTCCATTTTAATGACTGAGGACTCCTTGGGTGGATCCACAGATATTTTAGAGTTTGATTCTTCACTTTTATATGAATTGATTATGCTTATATAAAAATCATTAGAGTCAAAACAAAACCTGACTCGAACTGTCATAATCAATCTCAATAACTTACAACAGGAAGACACAATATTTAAAACCGTTTGAGTAATAAGTCACGGCTAAATGTATTAACTAATTGTATTCCATTGGCTTAATAAAATCACCCAGATATAAACACCCCTGCATTCACTGATAATGTATACTGAATACATCATTCGTCTATTGTTATACGGTGTGGGCAGCGATCATATTGTTATGTGTTGCACCCCGAAAACAGTGCCTGGACATGTGTACTCCTGTGGGATTGTTTTTGAAGAAAGCAAACAACTATCTTGCGATCGCAACTTCTCCTACAGTCTAAGACAGATCTTTTTGAAACTTGCAGGTGCTTTGTCCAGGTCTGAAGTCTTCAAGATGTGCATGACGTTTGGTGGTAATTCTCAAATTAATTTTATCGCTTTTTTTGCAATTCGAACGTATTAATTTTGAGGCTTCAGGAAAAAGATAAACAGATGAAAATATATTTTTGGCGTTGTTATAAAATGTTTTGAATAAATTGCTTTTAGTATTTGCTTACTAACTTTTAATGGCATGTGATGACATGCAAAAACGTAATTTTAATGATAAAATTAACGCCACAAGATTAAAACACTTAAAAACTTAAAATTGTAATATGGACGTCAGAACAAAACTCATGAAACCCAATCTTCTGCATGATTTTTTATGTGGCGTCGACTCCACAATCGGCAAACAAAAAAAGCATCATATAATGCTGAAATGTCAGTCAAATATTTCTTCAAAACCAGCCACTAGAATGCAAGTATACACAATGACAAGTTTTCGGTGCATTACGTTATTTATTGATAAAGATTACAGGAAATGCTTTGCCTGCAAAAGTTACGTTAGAAGCAAAAGAGATCCAACATTTAAACCCCATCGGGCCTGACAACAGCCAAAGCATCAGACCCCAACCATCTCATCTATAGATAAGTCTTTAAGTCAGAACCGTCATAGAGTCTGAAGTCCGACCCGCTGGCATCCAATTAAAGAGGAAAGCAAAGTTGCCAACCCAGATTGTCTTGACCACCAAGCATGCAGTATGTTGCAATACATTAATGGTATAGCCAATCTTTTTATAAAGAGAGTTCCTTTTATTAAACTGCGCTGAAAAATTAATAGAGCCAACACTCTTCTTCACTAAGTCAGCGTAGAACTCAGGTTCCGAGGGTCCTTGTAGCAAGAGAGATTTAAGTCCAACATGGAATTTAAATATCAAATAATAGTATTGGCGATCACATTTAGAAAAGGTTTTGCGAAGTTTATGATACCTATCGCCTTGTTTAAGAAGTTTCTGAGTTAACAATTTATTGCCAGTGTTGAAGTAAGCAACACGGCTAGCTGCTCTACCAAATCGAATGAGAGATATAAACTCCATAGGATGTTGAGCGAGGATCAAATGGGATCCTCGATGTACATCCGAGGTCTGATTCCACGGAATTCCGCTGAATTAGTCGTTGTAGTTTCGATTGCCTACTAAAGGAGCATACTGACATATATAGATCAGACTAACCAGTCTGTCTGCATATTTAGGGATAGTACGGTATATTACCGCAGGCACCCAAGAATCCAACGTTCGGTTTACAGCGGTCACAATTGAGTTGAGCCTATGTGATGTGCATGGCAATTGTCGGTATTGATGATATTTGAGATGCAGAGGATTGTCAAAAAAGACGCAATTTATCGTTAACATTTATTTGTCATGTTTGTCTTTGTGTGATAAACATATTTCCCCCAATAACGGTCTAATTACTTTCCATAATAAGGTTTTGTCACAGTGTGAACAATATAAAGAAGAAATGTAAATTGAATTAATGCGAGAATAATTGCTATAAACACTCTGTTGAACGTCCTAAGATATGAGAACATCATGCAAACTAGCCCATCTTAGTTCAAATAACCACACTTTTTCCGGGGCAAGCTTGAGTAAGCAGTTAACCAGTACATCGTGCACATACTTTCGCTTGTCAGAACAAGCAGTTAACCAGTACTTCGTGCACATACTGTACTTTTGCTAGCCAGTTACAAGCGAAAGTATGTGCATGAAGTACTAGTTAACTGCTTGTTCAAGCTTGCCCAGGAAAAGTGTGGCTAGGTGAACTGACTTTCCCGACATGATCAAAGCTGTTTACTGGGACTTAAAGCAACAAAGACCGTGAGCTGCTAATAGACACCCTCCTCCCCAGGGGGAATTTTGTGCACTAGGGTTTTTTAAAACTACGTTATATAAGAAGCAAAATAACACATGTTGGCCATCTGGCAGTGGGGGTGTTACCGTTTAACAGCCATGTTAACTACGTTACCCTAAAACAGCTCGGAATCTTATTGTACATACAAAGCTATACATCATTTCTATTTATCCCCATGCTGATTGTCTAAAAAAAACTAATTATATGCAACAAATAGCCAGTATGCGTCAAAACAACATATGCGCGCGGATCTTAGAAAAGTGTCCTTAAGGCATTTTAACAAGTTTTATATATGAGACATTTGAAAAGCACCTAGAATTATAAAATATCACATGCTTTATATTACCACAAAATTGTTTTTAAAGTTTGATGTCGTTACTGACTATATTAAAAGTTTTCTATGAGTGATGTTGCCATGGCAACCATGAGGTCATAACGCCTACAAGGGCCCAAAATCAAGCGTGGGTCACTTGAATTGCATATAAAACGACTTGGAAACTATATATATTTTCATAAAATTTCATTTACATTTACATTATAAGATAGATAATGCTTGAGAATACATTATATTTGTTAGATGCTTATACTGAGCCAAAAATAACCAAGAAGCAACTAGAGACCAGCACACTGACGTCATACTAGGGTAAACGTTCTTCTTGGCGTCACGTTCCAAACCGATTTACATATGTCGCTTATAACATCCATATATTCATCAATATAAAGGATAATCGCTTCAAATTTTCAGGAAATGCTCATAAGAGGTAGTACTTTACAAACTTAAAATTAGCAAGAATTTAATTATCACAACCAAAAGTTACCTTTTGTCATATCCTGGCCCATATGTATACTATATTGAAGTTATATACGTTACTTTATTTTAAATATAATGCTATTTTGAACTTTGCAATCACTAGACCATGGGCTGCGAATATCTCCTAGGAGGAGTTTTGTACACTATGGTTTTCTAAAACCACATTATATTATCAAAATGCATGTAAGCTCTTTATGGTTTGAAACGCTACCCTGCAATTGCAGAGTTTACTAAGTTACCCGAAAATAATAGGAACTCCAGAAGTGTAAATATCAAAATTATTCTTTATTCTTACAAATCAAAATTATCTAGTAATTGAAAGTAAATGACAAGTAGTATAATTTTAACTCTTATAGGTACCTTTTATTACTGTTACATACGTTACTTTCTTTTTGAATGCATTAATTTAATGCAAAAATTGCATTATATGAGTTTAAATTCCTAATGGGCATAATTAACTGCCATTTTCAGGCTCAATAATGAGAGAAATAATTAAAAGTGTATTTTTAACATAAAGTATAAGTGAAAATAAACTCTGACAAAAGCACAGGTGATGAAAATGAAGAACTTGAACTCAAAGCACATGAAATGCTATTTCATTTAAGAGGTTTTTTTTCGAATGTGTAAACATCACTTATAGAAACTACTCATTTTAAGAATCAAATCATGTTTCTTAAATGCTTAAATATTATCATTAATCCCTGACACTTATATGTGTTAACTTAATTTGATATATGAAATGATATATACAAGACATTTTTCAATACTGTCTACAGCTCAGTTTAGACGAAACATAATTTTTAATATGTCGTAGCTTATTAAGATATATTGCCAATTGTGTAAGCCAATAAAATACATAAACAGCTTTTCAGCTATTGATTACAACAACTAAAATGAAAACAACTAAGGACGAAAGCTAGCTCACAAATTGTCAAATGAAAAGTCATTTTAGGCATGGTCAACATTGAGAAATAAAGAATTTATATATGTGTTATCGCTGGTCCTTTGACTGAAAACAGAAATTCTTTTTAATTATAATAATTTCTATCTCAAACATGGTACCCAACATGCCTGTTCCTATGGTTATAATACCTATGGTAGTAATCAGCATGTCTAGTTTGGTGAAGAAAGAAAAAATATAATCTTGGTAACATGATTAAGAAGAATATTTAAGGAGAGTATTACACTTATCATCTGTTTTGCCTGTTTCTACCATTTTGTGAAGCATTTAAACAGCTAGCTAGGGCAGCATTTGTTCAAAATTATCAATTTAGTCATATATTTAAAAGAGATAGGTTAATGCTTAGAAAAGATTACTTGCCAGTTTCGCCAGTTTCGGTTAAACAAGCAAAATGACTAGCCCTGAGGCTGGTAAAGTACACGGGAGTCAAGCTGATTGGATGATCGATCGTTACCTGGGATCGTTTTCAGTTCCTCTCAGCTTTTCAAATACAATGTTTTCAGAAAAAGTTGATTTTCTATGAAATACAGTGTAAGATGAAAGGTATACCACAATCTAGATATGCATGAATGCTAACCTTAAGACTGCCTCTGATTATTCTATTTAGAAAAGTCTGTTGAAATGTCTCGTCGTCAATGACAATGTAAACAATGTTTATCTTATTGCGTCATTGATCTATGTCACGCTCTTATTTGTTGCAATCTTCATCACGCCAGTTTTTCGGTCTCACTGGCCCAACAGAGATTATAAAAAGTTAAATGAATTTGCGCGGATGTAATAAAAAGTCTATAATATGGCCGATGTATGCCTCTAGGTCATATTGGCACTGGATAGCCATATAGGCCCTCGTGCCGATATGGCTTCCCCAGTGCCAATATGACCAAGAGGCACACCTCGGCCATATAATAACCTGTATTTTTTACACTCCTACACGCAACGTCATAATGATAAATACAAAAAAAAACTTTTAATATGTTGTGTGCCCTGATAATTCTCACTATCTGTCAAAGCATCTTTTTGATATTTCCTTGTGCTCTATATTAATTCATCTGTCAAATATCGCAAATTTGTTCAAAAATGGCCAAGGACCTCGGACAGTCTTAATGTAGAATTGCCCATAAAAATGGCCAGAGAAAGGTTCCTAAGAAAAATTTTTATTGAAAAGATAGTAGTTTCAGCTCTTCAAATTTTTCGCAAAATTGCTTTTCTCATTTGACAAGTACCGATTTAGAAATATGGGTTTAAAACACACCGGAAATAGAAAGAGCTTTTTGAAGTGCTTTCCCCCAGTGACCAAGCTAATCCTTTTGCATACAGTTGTAGTTTTACATTACACACAACATATAAAAATGGCATGATTGGTCACGGGGGATGCTCAAAAACAATTTATTATAAAAGCTTATGTTATCTTCGTACAAACATGTTGCTTAATATCCATTTACAATGGCATGTATACAGTATGTATACTTAACGCCAGTAAAAACGCACCTTTCACAATATAACTTACCCTAGATTTAAAGCTCTTTTAGCATTTCGTATTAAATGAAAAGCACAAAACTATAGTCGCGATATCAAGGCAATATCCTTTTGGTAGTGATAAAGCAGTCCAGATAAGCCGGACTGCATGTTGTGATAAAGGGACACAACCCCAATACTTTAAACAAAAAAGCAGATCACCTTATTAATCAGGAAATCAGATCTTAATATTGCCTGGCTGTTTTGGTTTCAACTCTCTGTAAATTTCAATAATGCTCTACGTTTTAACCACACACAACTGGAATGTGTCTTGAAGCTTGACCTTTAAAATGGCCACCAAAGTTTAAGCATGAAAACCGGAAGTTGACGAAAATGCGAGAATTTCGACGGCTGATATCGTGAGAAATCATAACCATAGGTAATGACTAAACAACTAATGCATGCCAGTTACGAAATTATTCAATTTTGTTGAAGTTTGAGTCATTTCTCAAATTTAGCGAAAAATATGCGAAAAACTGAGCTTTAAAACATTATTTAGGCCCCTTAGGTAAACGGAATTTTGGTTTGTATTCCGTATTTTTGTTGTTTGAGTGAAACAACGTTCATTCAAACTGAAATTGAGTAGAATTTAAAGATGAAAGAAGGTTTAGATCTTTTGATGAATTTGGCATTTTTCGCCAAAATTTTAGCAGATGTGCGTAATCAAGCTCAAGTTTTGCTAAAACGTTCTTGTACGTTAGGGAAAGTTGTAAATACATAGACAAAGGGAATTACGTTGCTATGTATAGGAAAAAATAATATTTGTATCAGTTGCGTCTTTAATGGCTTTAGGTATAGTTATGATACACAAGGTCAGACTGATTTAACTTGAAACATAGCAGTTATAATCTATGTGAAAGCCATTGATAGGTAATAGTCAAAAGTCATGGACAGCATACTGATTTATAAAATACAAAGAAATCTTTTAGACGTGAATTTTATGCAAACGCATCACTTACATCACACGTTTTATGCTGCAAACATTGTATTTCTATGTATTTGGATGAATACCGTACGAAAATATGGCTTTCTGCGAAATAAAATTGTCATAAAAAATATCTCCACCCCCTAAACCCTATCTATGGTCCTGGCTTTGATATGCAATATTTTCGAAATATTTTTATTTTGTTAGGTGCTCTAAATGTCAGGCTTTAATCAAAACGCAAAAATACAGTTGTCAATTGTACATTATCCTAGGGCCAAATAAAAACAAGTACGTGTTTTTAGGGTAACCTGACCCTACTTAAATTTACTTGTGAAACCTAGAATTTTTTCAGTTATTCTAGAAAAATATCATTTTATGCATTTTGAAAGGCAAACCATTGCCTTTCAAAATGCATAAAATTGTATTTTTTTAAAAGAAAATAATTAAAAAAAAGATGTGTGCCTACCCCACCTTACATTTTCAGACCGGTTACCCAAACACACTTATTTTTCATTTGGCTTAGCACCAGGCTTTCAAAATTTAGGCAGATTGAATAGAAAACTGTCTGAGCTCCTTTCCTATTTTCAGCCTATTTTGGCGGCCATGTTTGTTACCATAGCAATAGGCAAATTCGATTTAATTTGAGACTTTTACACTTAAATTGGCTATTGTTCCAATTAACTAATAAAGAGGAAATTGGTGAAAACTTTCTTTTTATTTTTAGCGTCATAGTAGGGGCAAAATAGCCCCTTAATACACGTAACTCTTTTGGCCAGATCAGGCCATTTACAAACAGTGATTTAGCATGAAGTGCTGTCTCTTTACTGATTTCACTCTCTAGTTTATCATTTGAACAAAAACATGCCACCTGACGGCCACAACCCAGCCAGCATCCAAACACGTGCCACTATCGGCCCACTAGCGAAACGCCATCCCGATGAAGTTTCACTGGCGTGCTGACAGTTTCCCAATTTCACGTGCCTACTAGGAAGGTCAATGTCTAAATAAATCAACTGTTTGGATTGACCTGGTATATAAGCAATGTATCTGTTTAGGGAGAGTGCCACAGTTCTAACACAGATGAGTACTGGAGACTTCTTTGGGGAAATTGGTATTCTCAATCTGGATGGTGGAATAAATAGGTAAGTGCACTTATATTATAAAGCTTTTGGGTCACTGTAAAGGCGGCAACTTTAATATTCATATCTGGGCGTGGTTCGGCTATTTTGTCTGTTCAATAGGGAGGATCTAGCTATGTTACTGACTTTAACACCCGCAATAAATTGTTAACTCAGAAACTTCTTAAACAGGGCTATCCGTATCATAAACTTCGCAAAACATTTTCAAAATTTTATAGACGATACCTTGATTTGATTTCTAAATTCCAAGTTGGACTTAAATCTCTCTTGCGCCAAGGACTTTCGGAACCTGATTTCTATGGTGACTTGGTGTATAAGTTGAAGAGGATTGTTGGCTCTAATAATTTTTCAGCGCAGTTCATTAAAATAATTTCCCATTATAAAAAGATTGGCTATAACATTAATGTATTGCAACAGACTGCATGCTTGGTAGTCAACCCAATCACAGTTGGCAACTTTGCTTTCCTCTTTAATTGCACGCCGGTGGGTCGGACTTCAGACTCTATGATGGTTCCGACTTAAAGACTTATCTATTGATGAGATGGTAGGGGCCTGATGCTTTGGCTGTTTGTCGGGCCCACCGGGGTTTACCTGTTGGATTTCTTTTGCTCCGGTATTCAGTTTAATTTACTGTTGAGTCCTTATCCTTGCTTTTTCTCCTTGTTATATCTTGATTTATATGTTTTAGGAGATGATGCATTGATAAGTTAGGGGTCTTTCATGCAAACCAAATATCTATGTGTCTTGATCCACATCTGAATTAAGGGTGAGGTTGGCGCCGTTAAACCGGTTTAAGCCCTCCAGTAAAATATTTTACTGACCGTTCCAAGGCGGTACTTCTTTTGTGGATCTTTTATGTTTTTGTTCTGTCTTGTGTTTGCTATGTTTTGTGCGCGTCTGTTTATATGTGCTTCATGGTCACCTGCTGGGAATGGGCTGACCTCTTGGCTCTCGTTTGTGGTGTCTTCTGTGAGTTTGTCACTTTCCCATTGGTATCCTGGGTCAGGTGTGGTACTTGATTGTATCGATTCCTGATCTTTGCAACCTTACTTACTTCTATTTATAATTAATTGGTAAAGAACTTGTAAGTTGTATCATGCGTGCATTTCATGAAAATCCTGACCGTATATATACTGAACTCATACCCTTAAAGCGCATATCACACAAAAAATGCATTCTTTTAAACAGTATAGATCCAGATCAGACTGCTACTATAGGAGCAGTCTGATCTGAGTCCACACTGTTAGCCTTTATACTTATGTTAACCAGTGAACAGATAATTTTGGGTGTAGTTATTTTGCTGGCGTTTTAAGGGTTAAACTAGAAAACATTTGATGGCGCGCCATCGCAAATCCCCACGCCCTCTAAGAAATCCAATGGTAATTGACCCTTTGACTCCATCCAAAGGTCACCAGTTTGATTGTAGTGTACAATTTTTCAGTGTATCTTGCGCAACTGTTCATCCCATTTAATTTGATATGCTACATGACCATGTTAAGTAAATCAAATTTTTGACCTCCAGCACCCCCATGTCCCAAACCCTTGGTCTTGACCCAGGGAACCTAATTTAAATCCAGTCTTATATGTTTTATATCTTTCATTTGTCAAAAGACACACAAAGTTTGGTTTAAAAATCTTTGAAATTGACTTAGTAATTAAGATTTAATTATTTAACCTTTGGCCCCTCCCTAAGGCCCCAGGGGGTGGGGGACCAAAAAAATGTGCTGTTGCATGTGCCTTCATGTAAGTAACTCACACACCAACTGTGGTTGAATTTCAGAAGAAAAAAAATGCCCCTCCCAACTCTCCCACAGTACCCCCAAGTCCCAGCCCTGGGGCATGACCCAGGCGGTTGAATAAAAATCCTGTCTGATATGTTTTATATCTTTCATTTGTGAGAAGACACACAAAAATAATAAGTAAGTATGATCAGGAAATACCACAATCACAAACCGCAGACAACCCCGTGGCACCGCGAGAAAGAGCCGCTCAACCATCACGAGACACCAGGAAGACAAATTTAGCAAAGCAACCAGCTCTCTCTTCCCCATCAAGATGATTGCAATACTAGAATGGACATAAAGTAACGTACAACAAAACATAGAACAATTACAGACTCCCACAATAGGAGTAACAATAAACAAAAAGTCAACAACAACAGAACACCACCGCCTTAGAACGGACAGCAGCCTAAGCCACCGGGGGGCTTAAATGCATTTTACTGGTACCAAATCTTCGCCCTAGATTCTGCTGTTGTTAAAGTACAAGAAATGTTCAGCTCGCATGGAGGCCATCTAACTAATGCAATGTATCATCATGCAGAAACACTCTAATCAATTTAACACACCATGATGAAACAAAGAAAAGGGCTCATGACTCATGGATAGTCAGAGCTGAAGAAAACCTCAAGTTGAGCCACGGTGGGTCCAGCTACAGATAAGCATCAGGCACCAACCCACCGATTAAAGCTTTATGTCAGAGCCGTCATAGAGTCTGAGGCCTGACCCACCGTCGTGCAATTAAAGAGGAAACCATAGCTATAAAGCGTGATTGGGTTTAAAACTAGGCATGCAGACTGTCGCATTATATCCAAGTTATATCCAACCCTTATATAACGTTTTACTATCTTTTTGAATTGATCACTAAAATTAGGTTTTCCAACAATTTGTTTGAATTTATAAACTAAATCACCATAAAAAATAGGTTCTGATATGCCTTGTTGCAGAAGAGTTTTTAACCCAATGCTGTATTTAACAATTAACTCTGAGTGTCAGTGGTAGAATTAAGAAAATGCTTTTCGAATTTTATGATATCTATAACCTTGTTTTAATAATTTAGCAGTTAAAAATAAATTTCTGTTGTTGAAGTCATCAACATTAGAGCACACTCTAGCAAAACGAATAAGCTGAGAAATATATACACCATAGGAAGGAGAGCGAGGAACATCTCCATCAAGAAATGGGAAATTTACTTTTTCAAAATTAAAATCATCCCGTTTATCATAAATTTTAGAAGAAACTTTGCCATTTGTTATTGACAAGTTCAAGTCCAAAAACGGAGCTTCAGTATCAGAAGAATTGCCTTATTTAACTGAAGTTCAGATGGATATATCTGACCTACCATTTGTTCAAAATAAGGATTATCAATATTAAGTAGGTCATCTAAATATCTGGAGGTTGAGTTAAAAGCTTCAATAATATCAGCTTGATTATTGTCTGACAGAGACAACATAAAGTCTCTCTCATAACAAAACAAAAACAAATCTGCAACAAGAGGAGCACAATTAGTACCCATTGGAATACCTACAATTTGTCTCTATAATTTCGAGCCAAATCTTATAAATATATTGTCCAAAAGATAATGGAGCGCGTCACACATTTTCTGACATGACCAAAATTTATATCGTTTAGGTTGTTCAGAAGTAAAAAGGCATTTTTATCATTACAAGCCAAATAAAGTTTGGTTTCAAAATCTTTGAAATTGACTTAGTAATTGAGATTTAATGATATTTGACCTGTGGTCCCTCCCCAAGGCCCCAGGGGGGCGGTGCCCAAAAAATTGTGCCGTTGCATGTTGCATTAATGTAAGTAACTCACACACCAAATCTGGTTGATTTCTGAAAAAAAATTGACCTGCCCAACCCTCATGGTACCCCCAGGTCCCACCCCTGGGGCATGACCCAGGCAGTCGAATGAAAAACCCGTCTGATATGTTTTATATCTTTCATTTGTTCAGAAGTAAAAAAGGCATTTTTATCATTACAAGCCAAATAAAGTTTGGTTTCAAAATCTTTGAAATTGACTTAGTGATTGAGATTTAATGATATTTGACCTGTGGTCCCTCCCCAAGGCCCCAGGGGGGCGGTGCCCAAAAAATTGTGCCGTTGCATGTTGCATTAATGTAAGTAACTCACACACCAAATCTGGTTGATTTCTGAAAAAAAAATTGACCCTCCCAACCCTAATGGTACTCCCAGGTCCCACCCCTGGGGCATGACCCAGGCAGTCGAATGAAAAACCCGTCTGATATGTTTTATATCTTTCATTTCTGAGAACACACACAAAGTTTGGTTTAAAAATCTTTAAAATTGACTAAGCAATTGAGATTTAATGATATTTGGTCTTTTAGCCCCTCCCCATGGCCCCAGGGGGGGCAGGGACCCAAAAAATTGTGCCGTTGCATGTGCCATTCATGTAAGTTACTCGCACACTAACTCTGGTTGAATTTCGGAAAAAAACATTTTGATCCGCCCAACCCCCCACAGAGCCTCCAAGTCCCACCCCTGGGGCATGACCCAGGCGGCCAAATGCAACTCCAGACTGGTTTGTTTTAATTCTTTCATTTGTAAGTAGACACACAACTTTTTGATTTAAAATCTTTGAAGTTGGCTTTGTAATTGAAATTTAATGATAAACCAATATATTTGTCCTTTTGGTCCCTCCCCAGGGCCCCAGGGGGCGGAGCCAAAAAAAATGTGCCGTTGCACACCCCATTCATATGAGCAATACACACACCAAATTTGGTTGGATTTTGTCCAATGGTTTAGGAGGAGATAGCGTGACAGACGGAAAGAAGGAGGGATGGACAGACGGACGGAGGCAATTGCAATATCACCATCGCTTTTTTAAAAAAGCGTGGGGATAATCATATGTTCTGTGTCTTAACTGAGGTGTTATGGCGCAAGATGATACAGTTACTTTCGAAAAAAAAACACGCCTCATTTTCAGCTTATACCTTCGTCTAAGGTAGATCAGTCCTAATTTCGCATTCTTGAGGTGCCGCCTTTACATTGACCCAAAAGCCTTACAATACTAGGTTTTCTCTGAATTTATGTAATATGTGAGCTAGTGTATAAGATCTTAGTACATGTTGCGCATTCGTGTGCAGTGAAGGATCATATGGCGCAGACTCAGCACAGCTTCCATCGCTCGCATACTTATAGTTTGACTGTAGATGCAGACTCAGACCAATATTTAGACCTCAAGTCCCACAAAATCAGCCGCGGCGTTTGAAGCCCATATTAGGAAGAAATATACCGCCAGCTAGCAATATCTTCCTTGTAAAATTACGAGGGGCGTTCAATATGTAATGAAAACAGCCCAGTATATCCCAAAGTTTTATATTTACAAACTTCATAATTACTTTCATTAAAAGGTCTTTTTCTTGGCTAAATCAATGTAAAATTGCAGTTGTCGAGCTCCTTATCTAATTTATGCAAGCCACTTTCAAGATAGGGTGCTGAAGTACACTGCGATATGAAATAAAACAATGTTTCCAAAAGCAGATAACTACCTGAACGAGGGATGTTTTCAGTCTGCTTCTTTGTGTGGTAAATATGCATTTATTGGTGATTATACCTGCAAAATGTTTTGGTATTGCTTTATATTCTATGAAATACTGAGGCTGCCATTTTGGTTAAAATCCTCAATGATTCTACATTTTCTAGTATTCCATTGACGGCGTCGTTTTTGTGTGAACGAATACAGAGCAAAAGTTTATACCAAAAACATTTGTCACGTTTTTTCTGGTCGCTTTGATGTTGATTTGCAAGTAATACAGCGGATTTTGAAATTTCCATATATAATCCCACTCATAAAGTAACCCCAAATACGTCATTTGAAATAAGAAAATCACTTAAAAGAATGCCACCTCTGGTTTACACTGAATAGAACCAGGCTTTAGAATAGGCTTTAAACGACGTCAACGTTAGAGGGGTAACGTAATAAAACAGTTTGCACGAGAAATCGGTACCAGTCAAAAGTTTGTATCGTTATAGCAGATAAAGGGGAAATGAGTCAGAAAACTATGGATATGTGATTCATGGATGTTAAATGTTTGTTTTAGAAAATACAGCATGCCTTTCTACCTTTGTTAAAATGAGTCTTTACAATTCGGAGGAAAATATATGCAGTGTATATTAGTGTGCTTTTTAAAAAGTCTGTAACTTATTAAATTTGGAAAGATAAAATAATGTTTCTTGCACCATTATATAGCGATGCTTTGATCTTTTGTTTGGCATATGGCATAACATCACAACGTGTTTGTGGATGGAGTTATGAATGGGTTCTCATTACATATTGAACCCCCCTCGTATTAGCTATCATGAATTGACTTAAGTTCACAGAACAATCTTAGAATTTTATCTTAAACACAGCCATATCTTCAGGCCATGACATAAGCACATACAATTGTTTCATAAATGATTATGTAAATCAGTAGGGTTATTTGCACTCACAAGGTACTACCTATATGTTAATAAGGCCGAAAAAATGACAAAAAATAATCTGAGGATAATATAAAACCACATGCACATCTTCAGACAATGACATATGTATCTGCCTACACCTGTAAAATATCAATGGAATCGGCATAGACCAGTAGGATTAGTTGCAAATACAAGATACCTACTATCTATTCAATTTTACTTTGTTGGCAAAACTGCCTAAGTTCATTATCTTTAAAAAGTGATAAAAATTAATTCGAGAATGACATGTATATATAAACAATATGCACACCTAAACACCTGTAAAGTTTCAAAGGAACTGCATAAACTTTGGAAGGAGCTGCATTCACAAGCTGCAAAGTATCTATTCACTTTAGTTGCAAAGATGACTAAGTTTATTTTATTTTTTTTAAAGTGACAACATTTTAGGATTATACCCAAACAATATGTATCTCTTCAGAACGTATCCTAAACATCTACAAACTTTTGAAGGAATCAGCATAAAACTATATACTTTCTTCGTTTTTACATAAAACTGAAGAAATCCTGTTCTGGGTTCGATTAGGTTACGGTTCTTATCTCAAAGCAAAGCTTTTTTTCAATATTGCGTTTGGCCTGTTTAGCAAGGTAAATCATATCTACATGGAATAGCATTGCCGGATTTTTACAAAGTTAGCTCATTCTTTTACAAAAAATATCAAAACAAGCGAGAGTACCTACCTTTGTCTGTCTTTTCCGTGACAATGCCACTACCGCGAAAGGTCCAGGATGTGACAAAGGAACAAATTTACGTTAACGCGATTTCGCGGTAGTTCCGCTGATGCCTACCCGTGAAGTAGTGTTGATATTTTTATACATTCTGGTCCTTCAGAAATATTGAATTCTGACAGAAAGCAGCATACCGCCTAAGCTGTTGCTAGGGGCGTGAGAAGTGTTGCACTTTCTATAGGTTCTCATTTACAGATTCAATAATACCAAGACTGTTGTTTCTAAAATTATAGGTTCTCTCTATTTCTAAAGGATCTGTTTTTCCAAATTATTTGGTTTAAACTTTATTTTATTTGTATAATTTATGACAAGTATACAAAGCAACACAGGATATGATTACAATACAACCACTATACAAATGGGATTCAGAAGAAAGTCAGATGACTTATTTGAATCTGTATACCAAGAGTTCACATTACTAATATATGTACTATCATGTCGTAATTGTCATTTATGTAGAGAATAATGGTCGCACTTTATAGTTGTTTGGCGATAGGGATAGGAGTTGGCTGTTGAGGATTCCATGGGGAATGGAATGTAAAGTCATAATTTCATTTGTCTGTTTTTGGACTAAATTCATCCAGAACAATTAGATTTCTGAATAAAACACTGTTGGACATATGCGGACCCGCAAATAAGTATCATATCAGGTTTTTATTTAGTTTTGATTAATTATGTGTGCAACTATTGTAAGAACTTTCAAATGTGTACCTTTATTCTTTAACAGAAACGTTTTGTTTTTAATATATAATCTTGCACAGCTGAATAAAATTCTGAATTTTCAACATCTGTCAGATCAGTATTACCATATAAGAAAACATTGACCGTTGGTTGACAGTAGGTAGAGACTCTATCTAGCAAAGCATGCCTTAATTTTCCGTAGAGAGTGTAAGAAAAAGTGTGAAGTATTTTCAATCTCACCACATTTCCAAATTATGTAATGTTAGAAACTAGACAACAAAGAAACTCACTGTTTCCCAAAATAACTTCATCCTAGAATATGCTGAATGACCATTATGTACAGTGAGCCACTTTAGTTACGCACCACTTATGAAATGTAAGATTATTCAAAGACGCACCACTTATGAAATGTAAGATTATTCAAAAAAAGAAATAGGATATTTTTAATCTGAGACTACCAGCGTAAAGCGCATCTATAGTTGCATTAGCCTTTAAAATTTTATTGTGATCAGATTAGAAACAAATGAGAAAATGGATCTTGAAGGGCACTACCCTCAAAACACCATTTTACATTGCATTATTTCGAATGAAACTCAGATCACATTGCACGTTTTTTCTGGGTCGAATTTCTGCTATGCCAGAGATAAGAACCGATTTATTCTTGGCAATATCTTGGCGTCACGGTGTTGACGTTAGTGATGACGTCACTACTACCAAGGCTATAAGACGTGTCAATGATAAGATGTTTTAGGGTTTTGATACTTCTATGTCAACAAGTGACTCATAACAAGACACTTCACATAGAAAAATCTGTTTGATTATTGTAACTGACGATAATATGGCGCAAAACGAGCATTTCTTCAAACAGTAACAGTGTTACTGATTTCAACTACCGAAAAAATGGGGTTTACTTGAGTAAAATAATTGTTTTTGATGTTTTTCTGTCACAACGATCACCATGGATAATGCCTAGCGCAAAACGCAAATAGAAAATATAGACGTTCAGATTGCTCGTGCAGTCGTGCACTTTAGTCAAAATTGCCTTTGGCGTAGCAGAATGATTCACATGAGTGATTCCGATATTTTTTTCGATGTTATCAAACAGATAAAATGTCAATAAATAAATTATCATAGAGAATGTTCGATTCCAGCATTTTTGTGAAGAAACGAAGGCCCTTAAAAAGTGGTGCGTAACTAAAGTGGCTCACTGTATTCGCATTTTGACAGCTGTTTGTTGTTGTGAATTTATTTTGTTTTCGTAAACTGATGCGATCAATTAGCTGGCTGTCTGGAACTGCTTATTAGTACATGTACGGTCTTTTTTCTTTCCGCAACACAGATTGATCCGTTGATTTATGTAAAACAAGAGATTTAATAAAGGAAACAATTAAGTGTTTCGTAATAACTATGCTTGACTCTCTCTAAACTACAGAGACATAACCTAGATAAGGCGAATGAAACCCTCAGATTTTTCCAGTGCTGAAATCACTTATGATATGCGTCAAGAACTTAAACTTGATATGTCCGATTGCCAAATTTACCATCAAAGAAGGGTTAACAAAACATATGGAAGGTTTCAGTGGTTTGATAGTTGTCGGTTCACTACTCAATGAAGCCACTTAAACAGTTCGTATCATAGTGTGTTTGGTCAAGTAACTCATAACGGGCATAGCTTAGGAGTAGAGACATAGGTCTTTGTGGTCTGAAATAGCTGAATAGAGAGTTTTCTCCAGACTACCTTAGAACAATAACTAATCTTATCACAAAACTTTGGGCAGTGAGGAATGTTGAAGGTCGTCAAACTGGGATATAAAGTCGTCAAACTGAGATAAGCTGGCTGTTTTCTTGCAGTATTGACTAGCTTCCCTGATAAGGATCTAAAGGTATTAAGGTGGCATGATTTAGTGAGCGAGACTTTGCCATGCATTACAAATCATGTCGTATAAACATTGCTATTACTCCTTATTACAGAGTCATGCATGATTCCAAAAGTCAAGATGACACGTTAAGGGGAATAGGACATGTTCTTTTTGGCATTACAAAGTAATTCCGAATTAGCCTATCAGCTTGTTTGTCACTGAGATTAATGCCTTTCTTAAATAAAGTTAAAATACCACAACCGTTCTAATGCTTCATGTAGCATCAAAATGTCTGTCTTTTGTTAATTAATCAGACAAACAAAAATACTTTGTAAAGTACTGTGGTGTAGCCCTTCAAATAGAACACACTTCATAGTTGTTAAAATGTTACATAAAAGTTACTCGACACAGAAAAAAGCATGGATATAGAAAAGGCGAACCCCTAACTAGATTTAAATTTTGGTGGAGAGCGATATCATATTTACTGCTCTGATATCTTATAAAAATAAATAACTTAGTTTTTGTTGGTATGAAAATACATTTTCAGCACCTGTTACGGTACTACCACTGCAATACACGTGGGATAAAGATCGCAGTACTTGCTCATCTTTAAAATGTGCATTAATGATAACAAGCAGACTGTTACCATTTTTAAGTAAAGAAAGATCAGGAACCGATACAATCAAATACCACACCTGACCCTGGACAAAATATGAAACAGTGCCAAAAAGACAGAAAACATTGCATGCAAGAGAGCCAAGAGGTCAGATCATTCCCAATAGGTAACCAAAAGGCTGCAAGGAACAGTTTGTTTGTTTGATTTGATTCTTTACGTCCCAGTCAATAATAAATTCAGTTATGTTGGGACGGTCCTCCTGGGTTGAATCAGTACTAAGCAACGATAGCTGCAAGGAACAGACACGATAGTATGTCATACACACATAAAACAAAAATAACAAAATGATCCACAAAAGAAGCACCACATTTGAGCGGTCAGCAAGAAAATTACTAGAGGGCTAAAACGTGTTTGACGTTACCAACCTCTGAATTTCTGAATTGGATCGAGACAAATAGATATTTGGTTCGCATGAAATCAGTGATATATCATCTCCTGGTGCATACAAATATATGTAGAAAAAGGAAATTAAACAAAAATACGGACTCAACAATAATTGAATATCGCAGTTAAATTTACAGTTACACCCAAATGGGTCCGGCCACAAACACAATATCAGGCCCTAACCCTCTCATCGATAGATAAGGATTTAAGTCCGAACTGTACTAGATAATTTGGAAAAGCGGAGATAGAGAGATTATACAATATTTAAAACAGCTGACTCAGTTTAATTGAGTATGTTGGTGAGAACTAATGGAAAGTGCAACAATTCTTGCTCAGCAAAATAATCCTTAACTTATCGATGTAACGTCTCCTATAGATGATTTGGGATTTCTCGGTATTTACCTGCACACAAATCTTCACTATTTCAATGGCAGCTACGCCCTTATGCTTTTCAACAATTTGTAGTAAATACAAATTGAGATATAATTAGGGCAAGAAACAAAGATCAGGACTCAACGGTATATACAACTGAATACTGGAGTAGAAGAAATATAACAGTTAAACCCTGGTGGTCCATTCCACAGACAGAATATAAGTCTTTAAGTCGGAACTGTCATAGAGTATGCAATCCAATCCTCAGTTTGCAATAAAAGAGTGACTGGGTTGACTACCAAAATGCAGTCTGTCGCAATACATTAATGTAATAGCTAATCTTCTTATAGTAAGAAATTATTTTAATCAACTGCGGTGAAAAATTATTGAACAGACAATTTTCTTTAGTTTATACACTAAAACACCAAAAATCTCTGGTTCCAAAAGTATAACATAGTCATTTTAATCGTATTTCTTCCAAATTTTATATATGAATTGCCTCTATCAAACTCTTGTTCAAGTTTTAATACGGGTTTAGTCGGACAAAAGATAACCAAGATGGCCAACAAAATGGCCGCAGCCGATCAGTTTTAGCTGTCGGGGTCATTTTGAATTAGCCATTTTTCATCGGATTTCTTCAAAATTTCATGTATGGATTGCATCCACCAAACTCTCGTTCAAGTTCGGATACAGGCTTGTCTGACGAACGATAATCGTGATGGCCAACAAAATGACGTCCACTTTTCAGTGTTATCTGCCGTGGCCACTCTAACTTAGTCATTTTTAATCAGATTTCTTCCAAATTTCATATATTGATTGTTGCCATCAAACTCTCATTCAAGTTAGAATATGGGTTTTGACCGAGGAACGATAACCAAGATGGCCGACAAAATGGCCGCCGCCTATGTTAGCCGTTGTGTTCAATCTAACTTAGCCGTTTTTATCGGATTTTTTCCCAAATTTCACATTTGGATTGCTTCCATCAAACTTTCATTCAAGTTCGAATATGGTAATGAAGATGGCTGACAAAATGGTCACCACCTATCAGTTTTCACTTGTGGACACTCTACCTTAGTCATTTATTACATGATTGCTTCCAAATTTCATATATGGATTACTTTTATCAAATTCGCGCCCAAGTTCGAATATGGGCTTTGTCCAATAATAAAAAAATGGCCACAAAAATGGCCGCCACCTGTCACTTTGCACTTGTGGACACTCTAACTTGGTCATTTTTTACCCGATTTCTTTCAAATTTCATATATGGACTACTAACATTAAACTATTGTCTATGTCCGAATATGGGTTTTTGTCTGATGAACGAGAATTAAATGTATCGCCAAAATAGATATCCCCTTTTAACTGCAGTGCATTATGTGAGAAGATTTGTCAGAGTCCAAAAGTTCTATTTTAAGAAGTTTCTGAGTTAAAAGTTTATCGCAAGTGTTGAAATCAGAAATATGGCTAGATGCACAGGCAAATCGGATTAATTGAGAAATATAAACTCTATAGGATGTAGAGAAACAGCACCTAAAAATGGAAAATTGACAATTTCAAAATCAATATCGTCACATTTATCATATATATTGGTCGAAACAGTATCATTAGAAATGGTCTAATGCAAGTCCGAAAACGAGGCTTCAGTATCAGAGGTATTGACTTTATTGAGTTGAAGCTCTGCATGATATATTTGACTTACCATAAATAATATCTATTTTTAAATATAATCCATATATCTGGATTTAGTGTTAAAAGGTCAATAATATCAGCCTGCTTATCATCAGAAAGAGACATCTAAAAGTTACTTTTAAAACAAAGTAAGAACAAAGACAAAGATCAGGAATCGAGACAATCAAACACCACTCCTGACTAAAGAATAAACCTGCAAACAATTGTTGCCCATTGGTATCTCTACAGCTTGTCTATACAACTTAGTGTCAAATCGTATTAAAATGTTGTCCAACAAAAAAGTCAGCGCATCACATACATTTTGACAAAACCATACATGATATTTTTAGGCTGTCTGAAAGTGAAAACATGCACTTCTGTCGTTACATGCAAGGTAAGAAGAGTCTTCTCTTTGGAGGGTTCTTTTAATAAGATTAATAAGCCCATGTTTAATTAAATATGCGGTAAAGTAGTGTAAAGAGTAGAAAAATTAAAATTATATGTAGACAAACTGGTTGCAATGTAATCCTTAGCTTTAAGTTTATCTAATTTTTTATAGGCCAAAATAGATTCTTAGCCGATCTAATATAAAAATATATATTTATACTTTTTAACAGAATTTAATAAGCAGTCCCAGTGAACCATTCGACGTCATCTGAACGTGACGATGACGTCCTCAGGTAAAACGTGTTTAAGACGTGATCGTCACACCAAAAGCGTTACATTTTGAAAACGTCCAGAACCTTTATATTTATTTTTAAAACGTGCAGAAGACTAAATAAAAACTCTACATAAACACGTTTCTGTAACATTTTGTTTAGTGTTCAAGACGTTTTTGTAACCCCATACCTGCCGTGGATCATTGCAAATCTGTAAGGAAAACCTTTTAAAAGTTGTAACTGTCTTTCTATATGCGTACCCTGAACGCGATGGAGACGTTTCCACTAACATTATTGAAGACGTTTCCATATAACAAGTGTTCGTCACTCACGAAACGTTACACAATTTGAAGACGTCAAATACGTTCGCATTTAGTTTTTAAAACGTGATGAAGACCTAGCGAAACCCTTGCACGAGGAAGAGGGTGCTTTTATACCGTTTTGATTCGTGTTTAAGACGTGATGGTAATCCCAAAACAATGACGTCTTCGCTTGGTGTTCAAAATGTGGTCACAACTGCATCAAAACACTATAAATTTGCAGTGAACTCGTTTTAAAAACGCGTGCTATTGATTCCTTACGTGACTGAGACGTTTTTTTTTATCCAAGACGTGTGCCTCATTCCAACAGCGGACGTCGAACACGTTTGCATCTAGTTTTCAAATCGCGATGAAGACCTAACGAAACCCTTGTATGGGGATGTTTTTATATCTTTTTGATTCGTGTTTAAGACGTGATGGTAATCCCAAAACAATGGCGTCTTTGTTTGGTGTTCAAACTGTGTTTAAAACTATATCAAAACATTATAAATCTGCAAGTGAACTCGTTTTAAGAACGTGTGCTAGTGATTCCTGAACATGACTGAGACGTTCTTTACACAAGGCATGTGCGTCACTCCAAAAGCGTTACAAATTGAAGACATCAAACACGTTTGCATTTAGTTTTCAAAACGTTTTTGAGATATCCTACAGACGTCATTTTTGCTGATAAACGTCTGAAACGCGTGTCTCAGACGTCATCGTCACCAAAACTTACAAAAGACGTCTTCGTTACCAAAACCTATGGTTCACTGGGGTAAGTCATGAGTTTAAAAATGTAGAGAGTTCTGTTGTTGTACAAGAACTGGAATTGGCAACTAGAACACATTCGATGGCGTGCCATCGCAAATCCCCACGCTCTCTAAAAAATCTAATGGTATTTAACCCTTTGACCCCATCCCTAGGTCACCAGTTTGATCATAGGTTAAAATTTTTAGCGTATCCTGGTCTACTGCTCATCCCCTTAAATTTGATATGCCACATGACCATGTTCAGAAAATAAGATTTTTGACCCCTCTCCAAGGCCCCAGGGGGTGGGGACCAAAAAAAATTGTGCCGGTGCATGTGTCATTCATGTAAGTAACTCACACACCAAATCTGGTTGAATTTTGAAAAAAAAAAATTGGACCCCCCCCCCCCACGGTACCCTCAAGTCCGACCCCTGGGCATGACCCAGGCGGCCGAATAAAAATCCCCTCTGATATGTTATATATCTTTCATTTGTGAGAAGATACACAAAGTTTGGTTTAAATACCTTTGAAATTGACTTTGTAATTCAGATTTAATGATATTTAATGATATTTGACCTTTTGGCCCCTCCCCAGGGCCCCAGGGGGGCGGGGCCCTAAAAAATGTGCCGTTGCGCACCATATTCATGTGAGCAACTCACACACCAAATTTGGTTGGATTTCGTCCAATGGTTTAGGAGGAGATAGCGTGACGGACGGACAGACAGACGGACGGCCGGAGGCGATTGCAATATCCCAGACGCTTTGTGTGGGGATAATAAATCTTGCTTCGTAGGGTTTTATGAAGACATGGTAACCAGTATAACGTAGGAACATTGTCTTGGTTTTCTGTAGCTTTGACACCATACTTTAGGGTTTTATGACAACCATGTCCATCTACAACAACCCTCTCATTCAAAGAAGCCTGGTTCCAAAGTAATGTTATTTTTGAATTGACATTAAAATTTTTCGTATTATAGTCCTTGAAATTAAAACAAAAATTTAAGAATTTCAATGTCAGATTTTTTTATATATATGATCGAAAATCTAAAATCGAAATTGCATTTTTGAGGAATTACCAAAACATTTCATGCAGTATCTTGTCACGGTTCGGGATAACACATCTATTTTTTTACATTTTCTACAAAGCTTGATGTCATAAGTATTAATTAAGATAAAGAAGTTGGATTATGATTATAAATATTTTAGCTAAGGTTATGTTCAGAAAATTAGTCAAGTGCTGAAAACTGCCATAATGGATTATGAAAGCATTGAGTACGGTGACTAACCTTTTTATTTCTTACATTGACAGTACATGCATACATCAATCTAAATGCAAAGTATTGAAAAGATTTCAATGTGGGAATTATTTATTAGCAAAGGTCCTTAAATAGTAAATGGCAGATTATTCCGTCTTTAGTTCACAGAAATATATTTGCTACCTTCTGGAATTATATAGGTAGGACTTAGCACATAATCTGAGATTAATTAATTTGTAAAGTTGCGTCTGGATGTTAACCTATTACATGCGAAAAAGTACCATGACATAACGCTAAACGTGAAAAATCCAGATTAGCATTCGTGTACATATAGCAAATAGTTTATAGATAACTGAGAAGATTTCCATGTGGATTTTAGGTATGTGTATGTATTGAAATGTAACATTTTCAAATACAGTCGTCCTGCCATTTTTTAATATTTTCATCATTTTCTTTGGAACTGACGGGCAGTGAGCTGGTGTCTTTTTCAAAGAAATGGGGAAAACTTTTTAGGCAACTTTATCTTGAGAGCTAATTAGTTCTTTTTGCAAAGTTGCATATGCACAGTATGAACATAGATGTATAGTCCGACAAAATTTGACAATGTCATGAATCCCAATAGTTGTGCATGAATGTTCATTACTTTTATCTCTTGAGTTATCCCATATCTGAAGTGGCCAACAAATCTAACCTAATGCATCATAAATTTCAATTGAAGTAGACAAGAGTTAGAGCTATCCAGAGTTTGAGGTATCGATAATTTACCTAACGCTAAGTTACCTTATCTGGTGACAATCCCATTATTTAATCACCATATAGTAGATTCCTCGGTGCTATGGCAATACTGAGTATATTGATATTTAGACAAAGCAGACAACCCTAGACAGACGAATTTTTACCATATCCTAATGCCTTAGTTTATATGAGATAGCAGGATTAATATGGCTGCTATTGAAGCTTTGTGCATAATTGCTGGATATGTTCTATATCCTAGACACATAACAATAAAACCAGCTGTTGGTAGGTAGAACTTCTCCCCGCACATCACAAAAACATCTTTGCCGATTTGGTCATACTTAGATAATTCTTGGTTTACCCTCTACCATGATTGTTCTATTATTCTGTTTTGTCAAAAACATAGCCGCCATAGACCAGGGCCAAGAATTACAATGCCTCCTTAGAGTTAAGGAAGACTAAGTATTGATTTTTCAGGATTTAAAAAATAACGTTTAAAACTGATTAAAATCAAAATAGTTTTAATTTTTCTGAAGATGTCAATGATATCTATGACCGAAATACCACATCGATCCAGGCAATTTATTCAGCACTTTAAATAGCATGTTGAAATATCAATACTTAACTTAAGTCTTGCTTAACTTTAAGGAGGCATTGTAATTCCGGACCCAGGGCTAAATTTCCCCTTTGTGGAAAGCCTAAAAAAATCCAGTTTGAAATTTGAAAATAATTTGCCCTGTTAGTAGGCCATAAGTAGTAAGTACATGTATATAAGTAGCCCTATGGTTCATCTCTACAAAGATTATTTAAATTATTTAGATCCGCCACTATGTGGCCTGGGCTAGTTTATCCAATACATATAAAAGTAAAGTTATCATTCTTATTATTATAAAAAAACACACGCTAAACAAAAAAAAACTACTTACCTTTTTGAAAACAGTTTTGCAGGAATGGTCTTTGAGTTGCAAGACTGTTCAACATTTCTTATCTAGCGAAATAATGGCCAGGGGTTTGTTCTTTTGTACCTACATATAGCTTTATATAGGGAAATTTTTTAAAACATTATTGTCGAAACCTACTAACTAGATTAAAAAGTAATTAAAATTGGTCAATGTGTGTTCTTCTACCATGAAAGTCCAAATTGCACTTTACTTAGGTATGCACTATAATCACTGTGTAAGTCTGTCTGTCCATCAATAGCAGTTAGTGAAAATGTTCATAACTCTTGAACCACAGAGTTTATTCTGATAACATTTTGCACACATACGCATGTCAACATTCCTTAACCACTACCTTTTTTATACTTATGTAGTTCAACAAGATAAAGACACAAGTACGCAAAAAAGAAGACTAGGCTTCGCCAAGAAAGGGGTACCTGCATTATGGGGCTAATGTGCCCCCCTTCTAGAGCCAAAAACTGAAAACTGCTTTTCACCAATTTCTTTTGATTGGTTTATAAGAAGAATAACTGAAGTGTAATTTTTTTGTCATTTTTTTTTAAATTTTACCGTTGCAATGGTAACAAAATGGTCGACAAAATGGACTTAAAATAGAGAAATTGCCATTTTGGAACAAATGTAAGGCTTTTGGATACCGATTTTTTTTTTTTAGAATTAGACATCAGCACAGATAAATACCAAAAAACCATTTAATATGTTGTGTGCCATGGTTATTCTTATCTTCTGTTGATATACCTTTTTGGTATTTGTTTATGCTCTATGTTAATTTCTCTGTCAAACCTCTCAATTTTGCTCCAAAATGGTCAATTTCCTGTTTTCAGCCTATTTTGGCCGCCATTTTTGTTACCATAGCAACGGTAAAATTAATTTCGTAATTTGAGAATTTTATACTTTGGTTATTGTTCTAATAAACTAGTAAGAACACGTTGGTGAAAAACATTTTTTTTTTATATTTAAGCCTCATATGGGGGCAAAAAAGCACCTTAATGCACGAAGCTCAAAGTTTTCCTTTCATAAATCATAAGAACCTTGCCTACGCTGTACAACATAAATGAATTAGCTACATTGATGTATGGATATATGCTACTTTGTTTACAGTCTCTGATTAGGATCACACCCAATGGGAGAGCCCATGATCATTTTTTCTAATCAAGTATGGTGGTCCAGAGTAACGATTGGGCATGCAAATTATGCGTTAAAGGGAGTGGATAATTTATTCAGTAAAGCAAGTTCAAAAATTGCTTAACATTCAGATGAACAGCGGGATAAAACTTTTAAGGAGCAGGGAACATAGAGAAATCAAGACTTTGAAATGAGGAACAAGGGAACACGTCAATTCATTTCATAGGAACAATTGAACAGGAACCCGCTGGGAAGGCTAAATAATGTTCTCCCATGCCAAATTTCTGTGAACCTGAACTAGGCCCAGGCTCGTTATCCTGGCTTCACTTGGCATTGGATGGAACTGTTTCGATATGACAAGATTTGTTTTCTCTCAAAAAAATACTACTAAAACGTTACTTCGTCTTATAAAACAGTATACTAATTTATCGAAGGGAAAATTATAAAATGCAGATGCGCAAATGAGGACAAATTCCATCATATCACAGCCCATTTGACAAATCTATTTCTAACGAAAGAAATATCACCAGTTAGGTGGTGTATATGGTATTAAATACTTGAGTTTATTTTTGATCAGTCCGCACATATAGAAATAAGCGTCAAAAAGCGAAGTTCACTGATTTCCTGTACGCACATTAGTCTGCATTTTAGTAATGATGATTCATTGAAATTCTTTATTTCTATTTATCAAATTACGTTGCGCCTTGGAGTGAAATAACACCATGCAATAAAATCGATAAACTACAAGCCTAGTGGTTTACAGATCATCTGCTTTCTTTGAATATTTCTTGCCGCACTGAGCATCGGACCACTTTTCTCCAAGGAATATGTCAATTTGAAGGAATTAAGCGTGTCTCCATCAATTTGAGCCTATATTTGGAAAGCTTTGGCAGTGAAAATGATAAAAATGGACCTACGTAGCGTTTCTACATAGAACAAAAATTTCAAATGTAAGCTAGTAAAAGGGCCAGGCCCCATTTTTCTGGCGGAGTAGTTTCCAGATCACAGCGGTATTTACCATGTCTTCGGAGTAGTTTCCACAATTAAGTAGTAGTTTCCAAGACATGATATTCATTTTCAGATACGACAATACCATGGAGGCCGTCGGGCCAAAATTAAATTTAGTTTTTTTATTACATAATGATTTTATATTAATTCAAAATAAGGAGGCTTACGCTGGAGAAAAGTGGCATATCCAAGTTGGCATATTTTCTGAAAGCTATGGTCCTGTTTGCTTCCCAATCTACTCTCTCCCCCACTCCGGAAAAGTTAAAAGCTGTTAAGTAAACTGGTTCCAAGTTCCTTTATAACTCTGACGACAAATCTGTCGTACAAGGATGTTCGTAAAACTAACCAAGAGAAACAATCCAAACATTGTTTCACATCATAGCTGTCTTTTCTTTAGCTGTAGAAACTTACGCCAAGTTCATTCATCATTAGATTAAGGAATCAATGAAAAATATATTTTCTTGATCGAGTAATCAAATTTAACTACGGGTGCCAGTCTAACGACAAATGTACTGTACTTATACTGTCGCACTTCGATAACTGATGTTGATCTATTGTTTAACCCTTAAAGCGCCAAGAAAAAATGCATCTGAAAATGCCGTCTGCTGAAGTCGTCGGCCGCAAATAATTGCCTAACATTACTGACAAATTAAGTATAGAAGCAAACAGCGTGGACCCAGAACAGACTGCTCCTATAGGAGCAGTCTGATCTGGGTCCACACTGTTTGCCATAGAGGCTTCTTAAACATTTCAGCAGACGAGAAAAGCAGACAACTTTTGCTGCGATTGGCGCATTAAGGGTTAATGTACGTCCCATTGTTTGTGTGGGTTGTTTGTTGTTGTATGTATTACTTTGTGTCCATTCTAGTGTTTCAATCATCTTGAAGAGGAAAAGTGAGCTGGTTGCTTTTCTTTTATTGCCTTACAGATGTCTTGGTACTGTTAATGTTATGTGCATCTTCCTCATGGTACCGTGGGTTGGTCTCCAGTGTGTGATTGTGGTATTTCCTGATCATTCTCACTTACTTTTTGTGGTCAGTTCCTGGGAAAAGCCTGACCATTTTGCTCTCGTGTGTGTTGTTTTCTTGTGTTTTTGTCACTTTTTCATGTGAAGTCATATGTCAGGTGTGGCACTTGATTGTATCGACACGTGATCTTTGTCTTCTTCCTTACTTTTATCGCATATGCGCAAAAATCTACTTTAACTTATACTGAAACAATAAAGGTATGTCCGCTTGACGTTTATTTCTGCCAGTTCTAAATGTATGAACGCATTTCATTCAAATTTTTACATTACAAACTGTTATCATTTAGAAACGTTATGCATCTAAACGAAATTAATTTGATAACCAGTAGAGCCGCTGACAACTCAGAGAACACAAGTACCCTTAAAATCAAAAGTCACAACATCAATAGCTAGTGTGTCCATCAATTCCGAACCGTTCAAGCACATTAAAAAATCACTGAGCAAACTCTCTAGTAAGGTGTTATGTATGTAAGCTGTATGCATTGCTTAAACGGTCTCAACCATTAATCTGTAACATACTCTGACGTCACAAAACATTGATCAAGAGCGTGCGTGAAGACACACAGAACATTCATTGCTGGTCCAGCATTTGATTATCAACAGAGTCGGTCAAATTTGAATTTCTTTTTCGTCATCACAAGCATTTTAACATTAATTAAGTCAAATCATCATAAAAACAATTGATACTGGAAATTCTTTTTTTTTTCAGTAAGGGGTAGGGTATAAAACACAGATTTAGTAAACATGTGATGGCCAACATCAGCCATAATCTTTTTTTTATATCTTTTGTGCAATCGTTGTCATACACAAGCGCAACAAATTAAAACTAAAACGGTATCAAAATGATGTTAGGTTAAGGAGAATCGGAGGCTCTTCGATTGTTATTTGTTTAATTCAAAGGGAGGTAATTTCAATTTATTTCGTAAATTAACGGTTTTAAATTGTAATTTCGCTCGATTAATAAGCACATTTGAGATTTATATATGCTTTTTCATCGTTGGACGTTCCCTGTTGTCATTTAACGTAAAATGTGTCACGTTTTAATGATCAACTTGCTGATGATAGTGGAATGAGCTGTTTTCACTTAAGATTCAATAACTCTTCCAAATAAGAAGATAAAATCAAATAATTACCATTTTTGGTGTGTCAGATGTTTGGTAAACATTTTTTTTTTTTTTTTTGCTTCGACATCTTAACTGGATCAAAATATACAGTACCATGAAAATCGGACGTTTCTTTTTTGTATGAGTATATGATGTGATCAAGTGGTTTTGTGGTTTGACTAAGGTTTGGGTGGTATAGGGACCATATAATTATGTTGCACAAGACGCATAGGTTAACCCCCATCGTTTGTGTCTCATAAGTTAACTGTAAGAGATGGAAGCCGACATTGGACATTTCGACTTGTGACTTTTGGCTATTTTTGGTGCAAATCTGAAGCAAAGGCGGTTAGCGAACGACGAGATAAGCATTTTTGCTCTTTAGTGTTGTTAGAGAGATACCATTAAGAAGAGAATGATCATATACTTCGATCATATTATGAGGTGGCATATGACTTTTGAATTGTGGCTTTGACTTTTAATTTGCAACATATGACATTTGAGTTTTGACTTGTGACCTGCGAAATTAGATCACTTTCTGGTGCTTAGCTGATGTAATGAAGGGCTACGTTTTAAACTTTCTGAAGATATCGTGAGCATGACTCAGAATGCAAAAAGCATTTCTTTTTCATGATATTTTGTTTTATTCATTACCATCTTTCGTATTGTCCTCAATTACTTTAGCTTTGTGCCAAGAAATGGTCTAAAAGTTGCAAGTTAAAACTTACATGTCATAAGTTGAAATGTCATCCCAAAAATGTTTCAAGTACATACATGTGTTGCTTCTTAGTGGTATTTCTCTAACAGTATAATACAGAATGATCAAAATCACTTATCTCACTGTTACATGTAGCCATCTGCAAATACTTCAAGTTTGTACCGAAAATGTTCAAAGCAGCAATTTATAAATTCCGAGGAATAAGTCTCAAGTTATATGTCAAAATGTATGCTGCCAGCTTCCATAGTAAATAGTTATAAAGGAACTTGGAACCAGACTACTTTACAACTCTCGCTGGAGAGGGGGGTGGGGAGGTGAAGCAAACAGGACCTAGCTTTCAGAAAAGATACGAACTTGGATATGCCACTTTTCTCCAACGTACGTCTCCTTATTTCGAATCAATATATATAAATACATATGTGATAAAATATTAACCTTAAGGACATATGCTACTAAATACTTCCCATATTGAAATATTTTCAATACTTTACATACAGTTTGTTTTATGCATGGGCTATCCATTTATGAAATAAAAAGGATATGTCACCGTGCTTATTTTTTCAGAATCTCATATTGAAGTTTACTGCATTTGACCAATTTTCTAGAAATATAAAATAATAACACTAGTCCTAATTATCGAGCTAAAACGGTTGAAATCTTCAGCCAGCTTCTTTCTTTTAACTTCAATTACTGCCCATGACCTCAAACTTTTAAGAAAATGTGCATGTTTACTTGTTATACCATGCTGTGACAAGATACTGCATGATATATTTTGGCAATTCGTCGAAAAACGGAATTTGTTTTTAGAATAAATCATGTATTAAAAAATCTGATATTGAAAATCTTGAAAATTTATTTTTAATTCATGGACTATTATAATACCTTTCAGAAAAAAGAATAAAAATCTGGGGTCACCGAACTAATTCTCTTTCTAGAGGGCCAAATTTAACCCCACCCCCATAGGGTTCATGCGTAATTGAATATAAAAATTTCGGGGATGACCATTTCGGTCGTTTTGATGATGCCATTTTACTAGTATATGAAGTAATTTAGCATTAAAATGTTAAAAAGAAAGAAAAAACACACTGAAAATATGTGCGCATCCGGGAATCGATCCTGGTCCTCTGGCTTTGTAGCCAGACACGCTAACCACTAGGCCACGAGGTCAGGTCGTGCGCCGCTCGAAATAACCATACAAATAGTATAGACTTGGCCACTATCGTCTTCGTAACCAGGGTTATTGTGTACATCGTTTGATTTCGACTGAGCTACATTTATCTGTCTTTAGTGCTGAGACGATCAGTTCTGAAAAGATGTCAATAGATATTTTGAACACACTTTAATTAGTTATTTTGTGAAGAAAATATCGGAACACCGATATGACATAAGAATATCGGAAGCTGTGTTGATCCGAATCCGTTAAGGGTCGAAAGACAGGACCCAGACAACTTTCCCCGTTTGCAGACGCGGGAAATGTGCGCATTGGAAATAGCCGCATATGTCTTTAAGGGGATATATCTTTCAAAAGCTCTTACTTGCATGAAAATTTTCCTGTATAAACAAGAATTGCTTTTTTATCAAGGAGACGGATACCTTTTGCCACATTGTTGTATGAACAAATTATACATCTCACATAGATCACTTTACGCCCCAACATACAGCTTTTGAGCAATCCGCAGCATGCTTATCAGTCTTTTTAGAGTTACTTCCTGGTTTGATACCGTTAACAATGCAGTGACACGCTGGATGAACTTTAGTGAAAACCATTTGCATGAACATGACCTACAATTATTGGACTACAATATTTAGAAGTATTTTCGCCCAAAATGTACAAATTTCTGGTAGAAAAATATAAATTTGCAATTTTTGCTTATAAATTTTTCAAGGTCAAATTAAAAATTGTAAATAATAACAGAAATACATCATATTTTGGTCAAAATACTTCTAAATATTGTAGTTGAATAATTGTAGGTCATGTTCATGCAAATGGTTTTCTCTAAAGTTCATCCAGCGTATCACAGTATTGTTAACGGTATCAAACCAGGAAGTAACTCTAAAAAGACTGATAAGCTTGCTGTCGATTTCTCAAAAGCTGTATGTTGGGGCGTAAAGTGATCTATGTGAGATGTATAAGTTGTTCATACAACAATGTGGCCGAAAGTATCCGTCTCCTTGACAAAAATGCAATTCTTGTTTATACAGGAAATTTTTCATGCAAGTAAGAGCTTTTGAAAGATATATCTCCTTAATTTGGACCCAACGGTCCCCATGGTATTGGCGTAGCTAAAAATGAATATCATGTCTTGGAACCTACTACTAAATCGTGGAAGCATGGTGATCTGGAAACTACTCGGCCAGAAAAATGGGGCCTGACCCTTTTACCAGTTGACACTTGAATTTTTTGTTTTATGTAGAAATGCTTAGTAGGTTCATTTTATCATTTTCACCGCCATATCTTTCCAAATACACACTGGTAAAGGTGTACGTTGCTTTGTCGGTAATTAAGCATATTGCCGGTACTTCATACGCCTATTTTATGGAATAAAATGGCGACGCCTTATCATTAAACAGCGGATGCGGAAAGTATTTTTTTTATTTTTGTCGGAGTTAATACTATATAGAAAAACATGCCATATGCCTAAGGACTATAGAATTCAATACTTCTTAAGTATTCAGCATGTAAATGGCGATTAATGTAAGCATTTAGGAATAGATTTGAGTACCGATCCGGAGGGTAGGTCAGTTATTTAAATTTTCGACTCTGCTAATAGCATTGGAAAGTTGTAAAAGTTGGATAGTAAAACTTGCTTTATGAGAAAAATTGGGAAAAAAGACTTTATGCAGATCTTTGCAAAAGTGTATACTACGCCATTTGCCGGTCCCCATTTTAATGCCACTGGCAGAATGAAATGTGTTGCTTAAATTGTATGCATAATCAATCCTTTTCCTTCCAGCATGTCAGCCATTATTGACCACACTGACATGCACACAACCCACCCCACACACAGGCCATTAACCACCTGATTATTTTAAAAGAAAAAAGCTTGTCTTCTTATTCTGTGATTTGGAATAACATTCCTCATTTTATATGTATGTTTCAATGAAGGAATCATTTGTGAAAAAATAATGAAGTTGGTCCTCACCATCAAAGACCATTTATTTACTTAATCAAATCTATTTATGTTTCCTTTTTGTTTGGTTGGACAGGGCATTATAGCTAGGGCAGTAGCAGTGTGGATTGGGATGCACATTCTTTTTATATAAATATGTTAATGACACTATTTCTCCTTATCATCTACTGATTCAAGCAGACCAACTTTCAAAAGATTGAACGCAAGTAGTGGTAAAGTGCATTTGTGTTGTTAGGTTAACTCACATCCCCAAAATGACCTCAGCAACATATTAAAGCACACATTTTGCTTGAATTTCATGTCTTCTTTTATTCAATTACTATATCCTCAAATGCTTCACGTATGAGTGATGATTGTTGTCTTATTAGCTGGCGAACCTGCATGCTACAGTGACGCAAATGGAATCAAACCAGGGAGTAACAAAAATGACTGATAACCATGCTACCTATTCACCAAACAGGCATGAAATAACTGTATACTATACATCAGTATTGTAGGCCTATTAACACTCTTGTAAAGAGGGCCTTTGTTTTAAAGAAACATTTTTAGTTTCAACGAAATGAAAAAGTTTCCTCAAATTGGCAAGTAACATTGCGCAAAGATACCCATGCATTTTGCAGAGCTTTCTAAAGGCTGTAAAAATGGTAATTTTAGATAAAAACTTATGCTTTTTTTCTTATTTCTGACCAAAACCTGATGCTATGGGAGCAGATAATGACTCATGCATTGATAAAGTGAAAGCAATGTACCCCCAGATTAAAATTCTATCACGAAAAAGTCGAAAATTTTAAAAACTGGCCTACCCTCCTGATCAGTACTCAATCTTTTCCTAAATGCTTATATAAATCACCAAGTACATGCTGAATACTTAAAAATGATTGAATTCTATAGTCCTTTAGGCATGCGTCACGCTTTGTCTGTATGGTATTAACACTAACAAAAACAAAATTACCTACCATATCGGCTGTTTAATGGCAAGGAGCGGCCATTTTATTCCATAAAATAGGCGTATAAAGTACAGACAATAAACGTAAATACCGGCAAAGCGACGTATACATTTACCAGTGTAAAATATTAGCTCAAATTGACGGAGACACACTTAACTCCCTCCAATTGACACCTTCCTTAGAGAAAAGTGGTCTGATGCAGCAAGAAACATTCAAAGAAAGCAGATGTTTTTCCAGATAAAATTTTGGGCTAAAGAGGAAGCTAAGACATATTTACTCAGAACCACATTGCCCGATTTTTCCATAATCCGTTAGTCCTGCATTAAGAATGACACTAACATTTTATCGTTTTTCTGACGTTGTCTCTACCCCGAAATGTCCCGTATGTGACGTGGAAACAAAATTACGTTAACACAATGCAGGGTAGTTCCTAGGATTACCACCCGTATAAAACATGAATACTCATGTAAGATTCTCTATTTATCACATGACGTCGCGTCTGGAAGTGATATAACACCATGCAATAAAATCGATACACCACTACTGATTTACATATGTTGTATTGTAGTCTAATGACGTCGATTGTTACGTTCAGTAAAGATGGTAACATCTTTAAAAATGCGATTTTTAGTAAGTTTAATATCATGCATTGAATTGAATCTAACATTGGTGCTATTGTATTATTGAATAAAAAATCGACGCGTGAATGCGAGGCAAGCCTCGCATTTTATTGTTTTTCATCAACTCATTAGATTAATTAAATAAAACATGAGCACTTTTGTAAGACCCTCTTTTAAATTATATAATGATGTGTATTTTCTTCTGTAGGCGCACAGCTGATGTTGTGTCTGTAGGATATTCAGAGTTGTTTGTTCTCTCTAGAGAAGATGTACTTGCAGCTCTTAAGGACCACCCAGATGCTGAGGTAAGGCTACCAAACAACTCAGTTTCACATTCCATATGAATAAAGACAAAACAAAATTAGATAGGGATAGGGTAAAGTCGGTAAACTTCGGAGATCAGGTAACTTTGGACAGCGACCTCGTTTGTTCCATTTTTTAATTGTTAGAATAAAGAGATAAATTAACTAAGCAAACAGTAAAGATCCTGATGAGATGGTTCATAAGGAGCCGTCTCATCTGGATTTCCACTGTTTGCAAATGTATGTCTGAATTTACTAATGTCTTAAGTAACCTGACTTTACCCTAGTTTGTTTCATTTTTAGGAAAAAAATAAAATCACGTAATTTTGGCAAAGACCGCTTGTTCGATAAATTAGACATAATTTTGTTCTTAAAACAAAAGGATGTTTGATTGGAGTTTCTTCATCTTTCAAATAGTTTTGATCGTGATAAGGTTTGGAGGGCTTGAGGTTACTAATATATTAAGTAAATATCAACATAACTCCTAACAAATAGTGCAAAAATATTTTCGCAAAGCCAAACGTTACTTAAGCCTTGTCAGTACCTTAACATTTCACACAGTTTTTTTTAAAAAAAGCAATTGTTCAAGATTTTCATTGAAACTTTCTTTTTAATTCTTATCATGGTATCTTTTGTAAATAGGATATCATTTCATACAAGGAAGATTTTATAGCAGACTATTTCTCCTTTTGTAATAAAAGAAAAGTTGTTTTCAAGCCTTTAAATAGACTACTTTTATCTCCTAAAATATCCTTTTTCATGTGTACGCCAATATGGCTATGAATACTAATATATCACGTTATGCTATAAACATATGTTTGTTTTTATTTTAATTAGATTAACTTGCTTTTTAATAATTTATGCTTAATTATAGTATGCGCATGTGCATCCTACTCAAAAAATAATTTCCTTTTAATATTTTTAATTTTCATCTAATTTGTTACCATCAAAAAGGGAACTAGAATGAATATGTTGTCTCTAAATTTTCTTTACCTCAGAAGAAGAGCTCATATTATTATACCTGCTTTTTTCTTTAATTTCGTACCAAAGTCGGTCCCTTGTTCGTCTTTCCGTGTGTGCTTTCGTGCGTCCGTCATGTTTCATAAAAAGTTTCTCCTCCTAAACCATTAAGCTTAACAACTTCAATCTTTGCACCTGAATAGGTCACATGTTGTAGAGGGTACTGGGCAACATTACGCTGTACATAATCGGTTCATCAATAAGTCTAGGTGAGCGATCTTCGACCCCTTGGGCCTATAGTATAAGTCTGCTTCTGTAAGATTTTGAAGTAAGTAGATCGCTGGCAACGTTGTAAGTGTTTAATGCATGTATATACTTTTATTTTTTTTATTGTTGAATGTTTAGTCAAAGGAAGGTGACACGACCATTTTGTTTACTTATGTTATTTTGATTATTCTTGTACAAACATTCCCGCATGTTTTAGAAAATTCTCACGAAGTTTGCACAGGATCGCTTGAATGAAATGGAGACTCATAGAAAATCCAAGCGGCAATCCAAACGACAGTTTCGGACAGGTAGCATAGAGGAACTTGTTACAGGCCTGTTTGATAACGCATGCTCACGCATAAGGTATACATTGTATGTAGTGTTGATTTTATGATATATTCAAAAACGTGTAGTACCACTAGGTTTAGTTCACAGGAACTAGTCACAAACCCTTAGAATAGAAAAAAGTAGGCATACATTTACTTTAATAGGCAAGGATTGTACGCTTGTTGTTGGGGTACCCTATTTGATTAATCGAAACAGTCAATAATTCAACTTATATGAGCAAAACTATAGTGTTCTGACTTCAAGAGAAACTAGCCAGTCTACCGAAACCAACCTTTTGTTTTTTACGTTAGGTAAGTCCCCTAAAGTAATCAAGAACAGCTTGGATTTTAGCGTCTTCTTGAAACTCGTTCGTTTGCACTTTCCTCAGGGTGTCAGGTTATAATTTAAAAAATGTATTCTCTTGTCTGAAGATCTTTTTTACATTTACAAGCAGTGTCGACCCTAATGAAATGCCACATAATGCGGAATTTAAACTGGGTCTACATTGTTTGCGAAAGTATCTGTTTAGGGGGGTTCCCCTATACATAGGGTTTATTTGATTAAATTATGCCGTGGCCACGTCCTGGGGTCATATGATTTACATAGGCTTTTAAAGAGAAAATATTAAAACATTTTGTCTGGAGTCACCAGACATAAATAGTATGTATGTAGCGAACCTCCCCCAGGTTAGTTCAAAGAGCTACGTGCATTAAAGGGCTATTTTGCACCCCCCATGAGGCAAAAAAAAAGCTTTCCACAAAACTCTTTATATTAGTTTATTAGAACAATAACCCAAGAGTTGATGTCTGGTATTAGTTTACTTTTTACCGTTACTATGGTAACACAAATGGCTACAAAAATAGGCTGAAAATAAGAAGTTGACCATTTTTAACACATTTGAGACATTCGACAGAGTAATTAACGTAGAGCACTAAATAATACCTAATATCATTTTAACAGATGATTAGAATTATCGCGGTACACAACATATTAAAAGAGTCATTTTGGTATTTAGCTTGCTGTTATCTTATTCATAAAAAGCGATCCCCAAAAGCCATAACTTTGGTCCAAAATGGCAAATTCTATAAATTGAACCTACTTTGGCTTCCATTTTTGTTACTATGGCAACGATTAAAGTAGAATAAATACCAAACTTTTTACACTTGGATTAATCTTCTTAACAACCGGTGAGAAGAAATTATTGAAAAGCAACTTTCAGTTCTTGGTTCAAGAGGGGCCAGATTAGCCCATTAATGCACGTAGCTCTTATGCCCTCACCCAAATGGCCCAAACCTGTATGTATTATGTTTTACTTAGACTCACATGAAGAAAAGACTAGGGTAAACCTTGCATGGTAATTTGGTCAACATAATGTATGCTAACTTTTCCATGTAAAGTCTTAATGAAGAAAAAAGGTATGTTTCTTATTGCTAGCCAAACAAAGAAAGCCCTCTCTGTTAAAAGTTAATTCAATTGACTCTGTTAGTTTTTCTTTGATTAGATTATGAGGCAAAGTAGTATAGAGAGTAGAGAAATCATATGTAGACACACTCTATGCTAGGAAATCTTTAGATTTTTAAGAATCTCACCACGTTTCCGTTTTTCCAGCTTGTTTAGAGGTCGCAACAGCTGTTGTGTCTGTCTTGAGTTGGTAAGACTTCGCCCCATGCCTAAGCCTCCAGGCGGGATATTCTATTTCATCTTATTACGTAGGCTCGGACGGAGCATCTACATATACTGTTCACCCCCCCCCCCCCAAAAAAAAAATATATATATATATATATATATGGAATATCAGGCATACCCCAAAAATTTTAAGATTCCAAAAAAATATTGCCATTCTGTTCCTTGACCTTAAGAAATGACCCTGAATACACAATAATTACCCTCAAATATAGTCTAATTTTGCAAAGACCCCAAAACATATTGAAATTTAAATTTTGAACCCCCAAAAATGATGGATCGAGCCTACGTATATATGAAAAGATCAGAGAAACCTCCCCCACCCTCCCCACACCATGTTTAAGCCCACGAGCACACGCTTAAGCGTCATTCTTCCTGAAGGACCAGAGTATGAAAAAAAATATCAATACTATATATTGGTACATGGTGCCTTTTGCAAACCAGCTTGAATATGGCCAGCATGATATCTTGTTATTCTATACGATGTTAATTATAATCATCTGAATGCATAAATAATGACTTATATATATATTTTGCAATATTTTAAAATTTTATTGGCGTTATAATTAGCTGCTTTGGTTAGTATTTTATTTTTTGTGGTGAAATATTCTTGTGAAAAAACAAAGCCTCTATATGTATTGTGTGATAATTGTTAGTTTTGTGACGAAGCGATGTAACTAGATTAAGGTGACACAGGACTAATGGGAATGTGTCCAAAAAGTCACCTTCTTTTAATATTTTTAAAAAAATAGTTCAAAGCTCATGTTTTAAGACAAAAAAGCATGACCTCACCAGCCTTTTAAAAAAGTTATTTGATTTTAAAAATTGAAAAATTGAAGTCTTTAGATAAAAACAATTTCTCATATACAGGAAAAATTACACATTTTTTTCTAAGAATACGCTACCTGCTATTGACAAGTAAATGAAAACAAAACCAGCAAAAAAGTATGCATAATCTTATTCTTTAAGCTAAAACCTATTTTTATTCTAAAATTTAGAGGCCAAAAAATCCTTTATATCTTGAATAATTATTCACAGAATGTAACTACAGTAACAAACATTTATAACTTTGCAGGGAATTTTTCATAGAAACATATAATTATTTTAAAAAAGCATATTTCATCATGCTCGTTTTCCTGTGTTATGTCCTTTTCTTCTTTTTTTTTACCTAAAAATTATAACATGTTTGGTTTGTCATACCTGCTTCACTGAATTTTTTTAAGTCTATGGGCGTAGTCAACCATAGAAAATGAGTTTGTACAAAAAGCAGTAATGTTTATTTCAGTTAAAATTTTACGTCCTAGAAAACAAATATCAGTAATGTCGTGATGCTTACGTAGGTGCTAGCCAGTACTGAGCAATAAGGGTACAGGGTTTGCTCAATAACACAAAAAAATAACTGCATAAGTCTCAAATCAGGGACTTTAAGATCTCAAGTTGAGCATACTACCATTGAGCCAATGGGTAAAGCAGGTATTCTAAGCCTGGTTGGTTCTTATCATAAAGACGATTAGTGAATGCTCAGACCAGCATGCACATGTGTATAGTCATACTAGGTCGTCCACAGCTCGCAAGGAAAGTGCGTAGTTAAAGGTTCAGACACAAATCCCACTCAGGATAACTAAACTAGAGAAAATTAGGTGGCTAATGGGTTTCATTTAAGCAACATGTACAAAAGGAAGCACTCGCACGCACGACGTCATATTTACAAATGGACTTAAGGAGCGCAGTGTCTCAGTTTGTAGAGCGTTAGACTGGTGGGTTGCAAAATCAAGACTCTAACCTGAATCACTGGTAATGTTTTATGTCCTTGGGGCTGGCACTTTATTTGCTGCTTAGTAATGGTTCAATCTAAGAAGACAGGAAATCATCCAAACATGACTAAATTGTTGATTGGGACGAAAATCATCAACACATGCAAACAAAACAAATGTATGCTAACCAGAGCATTCGCTTCGGACGTCACAAAAACTGATAGGTATAAACCAAAGACTTCACTCACAAGCCGATAAACTAGACAGCAAGAACTTAATTATACCCGCTTATTTGTTAATATCTAATTCATAAAGATCGATCCCCAAAAGCCATTGAAAAATAGAGTATATAAATTTCGTACCAAAGTCGGTCCATCGTCTGTCTGTCTGTCCGTCCGTCACGTTTCTTGTAATTATATCTTCTCCTAAACCGTTGGACGTAGCAACTTTAAACTTTGCAGATGCAAAGATCACATAAGGGTACTGGGAGACGTCTCGTGTGACCTTTACCTCAGAAAATAGATAATTTGACATTGACCTTGACCTCAAGGTCAAATGTCAAATTATCTATTTGTTTGTAAATGCATCTCCATCTTAAGCGTTGGATGTAGCAACTTCAAACTTTGCAGGTGCTTAGGTCACATGATGTAGAAGGTACTGGGCAACATTTTGTATGACCTTAGGTCAAGGTCAAAGGTAAAAAAAATATGATTTCTTGTAAATGCATTGCCTCCTTAATTGTTGGAAACAGTAACTTCAAACTTTGCAGGTGCATGGGTCACAATATGTATAGAGTACTGGACAACATTTGGTGTGACCTTGGCCCCAAGGTCAAAGTCATATCATGTATTTTCTTGTAAATGCATATGCTCCTCAACTGTTGGACGTAGTAACTATGAACTTCACAGGTGCATAGGTCACAAGATGTGAAGTATACTGGGCAACGTTTTGTGTGGCATTGACTCCTAGGTCAAGGTCAAATAACAAATTTTCTTGTAAATGCATTTCCTTCTAAACTGTTGGAGGTAGCAGCTTCAAACTTTGCAGGTACATAGGTCACATGATAAAGAGGGTACTGTGTAACATTTTGTGTGACCATGACCCCAAGGTCAAGGTCATATAATGTATTTTCTTGTAAATGCATATACTCCTGAACCGTTGGACGTAGTAACTTCAAACTAACACAGCTACATAGGTCACATGATGTTGAGGGTTGTGGGCAATATTTTGTGTGACCTTGACCTTGGCAAGGTCATATAATGCATTTTCTTGTAAATATATCTTCTAAACCATTGGATGTAAGTGCATAGGTGACATGATGTAGAGGGTACTGGGCAACAATTTTCGTGACCTTGACCCCAAGGTAAAGGTAAAAGATAAAAAAGCGGGTATTTGCGAAGGTGAACCATCGACTGCTGCTTTAGTTTTCTTTGCTGAATAGGACTGCATCAGTATCCGGTGACGATAAAAGCGATTTCTTTTCTTTATAAATTGAGACATGAAAAAAAGACAATATATGTCACTGAATGAAATAACTCTGTTCCAATGCAGATCTCATAAGAACTGGCGCCACACAAATGTTGACCAGACGATACTTCAACCCTGCATGCCTGCTGCTCAAGGCGTATTCTGGGGAGTTTGTCCTAAGATTCTGTTTGCTGGAGCTTTAAATTTTGTATCCGTATTAATTTATTAATAAATGCTTAACTAAGATAATTATAAATATGTTCTCTTCTTTTTCCCCGCATATTGGTTTGGTAACCAGAAACTTAATACTGGACCCAGTATATCCAGGGATTGCGAGTTTGATCTCTGCCCAGTCCCATACTTACCAGGAAATTGATCATGGTCTACGGCCATTCTCGTCCTTCCGCTGATTCAAGAAGGGTTGCTGTCAGTTACATGCGAAAGTATGTGCACGAACTTAGTCAGGCTTGCCCAGGAAAAAGTATGGTTAGATGAACTGGTCGTCCCAACATTATCATAGCTGTTGACTCAGACGTAAAGAATCAAACCCAGAAAAATAAAGACAAACCCCATACTAGAATGACGTACAATGTACATGTACATGTATCGATCAACCTGCGCGTATTTGCAGGCTTATTTAGGCCTTTACTTGCCCGAAAATAATTTATATTTATACAAAGAGCTTATTATTCAACGTAAAGATGAAGGTAAAGATCAGGAATTGATACAACAAAGCATCACATCGGACCCGGGACACCAAATGACAAAGCAATATAAACACAAGACAACGCAACAAACGAGGGGCCATCCCATCCCAGCAGGCAGCCACAAGGCCGCAGGGAACAGACAGGATGACATAATAAATACCAACATAAAACAAAAATGCTAAAGAAGCACTGCCTTTGAACGGCCAGTAAACTCTTGCTAGCAAAGAGTTAGCTATAGGCAGATATCTAAAATCAATGGAGTACACATAAATATTAACTTGTTTGAGTATTATTATCTGACCAGGTATCACTCGAACCCATTCATGGGTCACACTGGTCGCTACAGTCAAAATATACCAGGTTATAGAGATTTGTTGATTAACGAGAAGTCTTTTTGTGAGCATTATTTCTACAAAAAATTAAGATAACTCTTACTTTTATAAAACATACGGTTATCTGTCAACATACGTTCTGTGCCACCTTACGTTATAGTTTTCGTGCTGTGTGTTGATAGATGTTTTATTTACAAGACTTATAAAGTCCCTCTAGAATTGTGTTAGTTCATATTCTTTGTAATTTTACAATCCAAAATGCATGCAGCTTATTAAGATTGACATGACTAATATATATTAATATCCAGTGACCTTTCCCCCATCTTTTGGAATCATTGTGAAAAGTATGGTTTTGATTGCAGTCATGCAAGAGTTATCCAATTCATCTTTAACCAAATGGATAACAGTCTGCAGTTTGTATACAAAAATGAGTTCAAATCATCCATTTAAATTATTTAAAAAATATTTATTTATTTGCTTTGAGCCAAAATAAATGGTTTAATGGTTTGGCAAGCATATATGCCTCAAATACGCAGGTAGCACGTTGTTTTCAATGAACCTACTTAACACCCACTTGCAAATGTAGATGAGGAAACCAAAGAAATTCGCGATTGCATGAACACATTTGCAAAAAATAAGAATAAACAATTTAAGTTATGTATGAGATGAAGTAAATTATAAGAACAGAACGATCCTAATAGAAAAAAAATAATGCATACATATGACCGATAAGGAAAAAATAAGACTCTAAGAATCAACACAGGTACGTTGCGATCGCATACTCAATAAACTGACAAGGCCATCAGAACACTAACATAAATGAATGAATTTTTTTCTTCATTTTTTTTTGCTTAAGGGAATACTCAACGAAAGCGCACGAAGGTTAAGAATATTTTGGTGAGAAAGAAAGAAGTCTCATGACAATTTTATCTGATTATATTTAACACCGTTAGATTTTGTTGTAGTTTACTATAGTTAACTGACGGTCATGGTAGAGAATTGTCAGCGCGTTTACTTAAATGGGTGAATACTTGTTGTTTCGTCACCTTGCGATAATTATGTTTTAGCTTTTTAAATGTTATACAAAAAATCCTGTGAAATGTAGTTGTAGTTTATTTTTTAGATTTGTTTTGTTGTTTTTGTTTTGTTTTCATTTGAGTCCTTCGCATTAATACCTTATTAAGGCCCATAGTAATTGTATATGAGGGATACCATCCTGATGGTGTCATCCTGGGTATGAGAGGGATATAGCATTCTTTATTGAGAGGATACTATCACCTTAACATGCTGGTCTCGACCACAACATGTTTTTCGGTCCATAACAAACAATTAGCCCATGATATAATGTTTCTATTGTTACCATGCGGACTGTACTTCTACCACGACCTCTAAGTAATGACCCTCGATTCATTTAATGCATTAACCGTAACAGTCACGCCACGAGCGTTTTGTGGAAGTATATTTATAAGTAATGGAAGTAGTTTATATTTTCATATTTTAATTGCCTTAAGAATATAGTGAGCCTATGAGAAATTTCTAAATTTGTAAATCATTCTAAAATTGAATGCTGCATTTAAAACAATCAACTTACTGAAACATTCTATATTCCATACCTTCTTTTCAACACTAACCTCTAAAACCTGGCCAGGCGGGTACCTGTATTCATTTTAGCTCACAAAAACTGAAAACTCAAGGTGAGCTATTTGTGGTCATTCTTTGTCCGTTGTTCTCTGTCCCTCTGCCGATGATGTTAACGACGTCTCTTCCTGGTTCAAATATAAAACAAATTATAAACCACCGAACAAAAATGGCCACCAGAGGGCTGTAGAATTTTTAAGACAACATCTCCAGAACCACTGGTCCAAATTCAAAACAATTTCACATATATATTTCTCAAAATACACTCTACCGAATCTGTGAGGGTGGCGTTAAATTGGGAGTCCTGAAAAATACATTGTAACTAGAATTGTGACCCCCTATTTGCATTCATTTTCAATTAAATAAAATGATTGTTCATGATTATCAATGTCAGACTTTTATCATTTACTCTAAAATTGAAATCCAAAATATACCATACAGTATCTTATCACGGCTTGGGATAACACATTCATTTTTACATTTTCTTAAAAAAGCTCGAGACCATGAGCAATAATGAAAGATGAAATAAAGCACCTGGATGACGGCTATACATTTTTTGGCTTACATTAAGGACACAGATCATGTTCAGAAAATTGGTCAAATGCTTAAATTTTCCATATGAAATTATGAATCATTGAGCAATGTGGCATATCTTTTTTATTTCATAAATTGACAGTCCATGCATAAAGCAAACTGTATGCAAAGTATTGACAAAATGTATATGCAGGTAGTATTAAGTAGCATATGTCCTTGACACCCTCGCTCTGTGTTGTTTTGGTGGAAGAAAATACCTGTCTAATATCTTCTTTTATCAGCTCTTGCCTAAGACTCCTTTAATAACCACTGCAAGGCACCACCAGGATGTCATGCCCATTCTCTGGCATCAGGATGTAATCACTCTCATACTTAAGATGTTATTTCTCTTATACTCAGGATTGCTTCATCAGGATGGTGTCCCTCATATATTCACACCAACAAGATGCGTTGACACATCTAATAGAAATATATATATACTTTATTAATGTAATAGACGATAATTGCTCTTGCAGGCATACTATAAACGACGCAGCATTACTGCTACGAGAGTATTTCAATAAGTAACCAGCCTATCCAGCTTCCGATTGATTTTCTTTAATGAAATAAATCAACAGCAAAATACTCTTCGACCTGAAAGAAAATATTATCTAAGAATGTAAAAAAAAATGCTTCCATAGAAAGTGTGCTAAAATGACTTGGAAATATACAACAGTACTAAGTTAAAGATTCATTTTCAAAAAGCGAATTGCAAGTGTGTTACTTGAAACTAAGCTATAATTAAAGCTAATAGAATATATTTTTATTTTTAAATAATGAAAATAAAATTCAGTTCTTTTGAAAAACTTCACAATGTTGAAAATTAAGAGTGTCATTTTTCCTTAGAAAAAATGGAAATTTCATTTGTGGAAATTTGAGAATTCAGACATTTTACTCCTTTTTATTTTATATTATATTCGGTTATCAATTAATATATTACATAAATAGTTGTTAAAAGTTATACTTTCTGAGAGCTTCCAGCATGTCTGAAAAGAGTTATGTTCCAGTATCCTTAACCATGGGTCACTGAAATTAGTATTGTGATTTATAAAATTATGCAATCTTGTCGTTTTTATGCCACCATGTAGGCGACAAATTTTCCTTTCTATTGGTATATTACACATGCATATATCATGTTTCATGCATACGATATTTATCAAATAGTAAAGTTTTCGTAAAAACCAAAATTGACAAAAGCAAAGCATTTGACTCACTGGCTATGCTTGAAGCCGTGATAAATTACCGACTAGTGAACCAATAATGCTTAGACTTTGTAGAGTTGTCTTAAAATGGTGACCAAAGTCACTGTGAAAATCATGACTGTGTTGGTCAGTTTGAAATAGGTCAGGCTGGTTACTTATTGAATGACCCTCGTAGTATCGCTCGCGTTGGTGTGACTGCTAAACTAGCAATTAAGAGTTCTATTTTTTCGGTAAGAAGAAGGAAGAAAAGCATGTCACGCTGCGTCTACGCACCGCTTTGGTGTGAATGGGTCTCTGATAACAACATATTATGTATACAGAAATGTTTGTTGATATAGTATATAATCTATAGTGCGGTAATATAATGTTCACACGAACGCGATGCGTTGACAGTGTGCCATGCTGCTCTGGCTGCGTCAGACGGAAAAAATAGAACCCTATATAATGTAAATGTCATTCACACCAATGAATTATCTCTCGCATTGGTACTACATAAACATATTTTATGAAAACATGACACTCTGGATCAGCTTATCGCCCTGGTGTGAATAGGCCTTAAGAGTAGTGGATTTTTGTTCAATAAAGTGCCATGTATAGTATTACGAGAATATGTCAATCTAATCTTATCCCACATCTATGCTTTATCATGATGTCATTGAAATTTGCAATCGTTGATAATCATAAGAGAGGTATTCATCCGCAAAGTCCCAACAGATCCTTCATTTTTCCGCATAGATTGTATTAACTACAATGTAGATGAAGGATGAGACCTAAACCTAGACCTTTGCACCCACTATATAGCTATGTATACAGTAAAACCTGCCTTAAGTGGTCATTTAAAAAGAAGTCAAAAATTGACTTTTAAGACCGATTATCGCTTAACGAAGGTCAAATGTATTGCAGAATGCACTCTTGGAGCATTCTAAAATCCTTTGACCTTCGATAAGCTACCATTTGTCGTTCAGCTCTTTGTTCTGTTTAGTGGCCGTTTTAGTCAGATTTTACTGTACATGTTTAAAGAATGATATTGTGCATTAGCAATATTACAAGTGCCAAAATCTTGTGTGCTGGCCTTATTATTGTGTGGGTACGTATTGGAAGTTTAAGATGCCTCCAATGAACACCCTAACACATGCTAGCACGAAGATATATGGATATTCCTGACCTTTTTATTTTTGAAATAAAATTCATCTTATACGAGTTTGCAATTAGTTATAGATAAAATATCTACTAACATTCCAGCAAATAATTCGAGAATATGGACAGAGAAGACTGCGGGAAACAGAGGAACACCGCAAATTGATTAAAAGTGCTCCTAATTCACCACAGCCAGATTCCAGACGACGATATCAAAATAAGGAGAAGACTGAAACGAATAATCACATATTTCATTTGCCACAACTGAAATGCATACCGAAGTTGGCAGGTGTGTCACCAAGATTAAGGAGAGTTCTGAGTTTGAAAAATAGTATAAAGATTAAGCGTCAACGAAGGAAAAGCCAGCAAAGGCGGAAATCATCAGATGAAAGACAGATTGCTTTGGCACTTGAAAAACTGCATCATAATATAAAAAGCAATCTTGGTAATGAAGATTTTGATCATGACGAGACTGAAGATGATGAGGAACACAAATGTGACACGAACTTTAGCAGAACTACAATGGTGCAAAATTATGGGCATACTCTGGCAGTACCAAGTTTGAAAGTGATAAATGAAAGAAACTCTGCGTCTGAAACTGATTCTGATGATTTTAGTGATAAGGAAGTAAGGCCAAAACAGGACTGTCGATTTGCTGATGTGGTAATTAACCTTCTCAGGAAGACGAAACGTGAGCAAGAGTATATAGCTTTAAGTACAAATGATGATGATCACAGTGTTATTTGTAATAACAATACCAAAATTGATAACATATCTGAAGGGGATGCAGGCTTGTGTAACAGTCATACAAATGTCAGGAAAGTAAGTTTGGGTGAAGTTCAAACAAGCAGGAATTCGTTCAAACATACTTTGAGTTGTAATACACAGCGAGAAAGCCCTAAAATCGAAACTCACAAACTGAAATGTTCTGCTCGGCCTGAAGATGCAAAGACAATTCCTGTGCCAAAAATAGTTCTGTCACGTGATACTAACATGTCTTCCAGGTAAATAGCAATTTACTAACATTTATATAGAATCTCTGTTTATACATGGCTGCCAAATAATTAACAATTAACTATCATCTTAATAGAATATACTTTTATACATGTATACTTGGTAATTAACAAATAACTATCATTTTCATAAAATATACTTTATATATGTCTGCCTGGTAATTAACATTATACTAACATCTTGATAGAAAAAAATACTTTTACACATGTCTGCCCGGTAATTACGAGGGACGTTTTTTTATGTTCGTAGAGAGGTGGATTTAATGAAAACGGCGAAAGTAAATGCATACATCATGCATATAATTGGAAAGATTGAGCTTTTATCTTTACATGCAAACTCAAATTATTTCAAAATACATTACTTTAATGCCTTTTAAGCGGCAAAGACATACCTATATATCGCACACTGGAAATATGGTAGAAATGTGACATTTTATGGACTTAGTTTCTGACAGAACGTTAGAAACAATTGCATGAAAATGGGTCCATAGTCATGCACAGCTTCTGAAACTTTGGCTGCAGATCAAGGACACCACGTGCTACAAAACTATATAAAAATTATAGCAAATACGCAGCAATTATTGGATATGGAAGAATAGTTTGAAACCTCAGCAAATTGAACAGTAGGCATATAAACTTTTATTGTAAAAGGTTGACACAAGTAGAAGTTGGACACGGGCTTTTGAATGTGGCTTAATATGTTAGCTGTAAAGTAGTAATATATTTTTTCTTGTTTATATGGTGGATGGAAGTGTTATGGTAACTTTCATCCAAAAACAAAGTTAATACTTTTGTTTTACTAGAAATGAACCGCAAAATGAAAAGCCTAGGGGGTGCTAAAATCTCTTATTTTGTACATAAATGACGTCATGGAGCGTTACTATATTTAGAAAATACATTAAAACTGTTTTTGTGCTTCTAAACAGGTGTTGAAATCACTGCAATAAGAAAATTATGCAGATCCGATTGTTATTGTGTTTTCTACGCAGAGTTGATTTACCCCACCCACATTTTATAACATGGGGGTATGCCAGTACCGGAAGTTGCCAGTTACACGCTTAAATCGATACATAAATGTAACTGCTGACGAATGATTGAGTATACCATGTGCTATGCAAAACCAGAAGAAATTTTAAAACTTGTTCATAATCGTAATTTTTACAGATATAATAACTAGCACTTGACTGCGATTTTTTTGGTATATTGATGGGTGTTTTAAAATTATTATATAAGAGCAAACAACAAACTTAAAGTTTTGCTGCACTTGTCGACGATTAGCGTTTGAATAATTTATTTTGGTGGTGCAAAAGAAAAATCGGCTTGAAAAATGCTTATATCACCATAGCGAATGGAACTTAACAGCGTCTTATTTCCTGCTTTCTGCGTGGTTAAAATGGCATGGATTTCGACCAGTGTCCTTTATTAGCCCTATTCAAAGCTATATATCTTGACCGAACTAAGCGCTAATGATGTAAAATTTATATCAGTTGATAGACAAAAGCTAGACCTTTCAAAATATATATACTTATGGTACCGTAAATTCTATATTTGTAGAGATGCAGCCCGATTCTGCGAACATAAAAAATGACCCTCGTAACAATTTTAAAACATATTGATAGAAAAAATCTTTTAAACATGCATGCCAGGTAATTAACAATGTACCAGCATCTAAATGCCCTATACACATTTATAATATCAAAATATATTAAAAGCTTGTAGATGTAAAGTTTATATGAGTCCTGTCTTTGACTCACAAGGCAAGTCTCACGTCTGCCAATTAGCTACAGATACTAAGCCAGAATCATGTAAGTGTATTGGTCATTCACAATACTGTAGTTTTGAAATTCGTCATGAACCCGTATAGACTTATCATTTTGTGTCGAAATTTGGAATATGAATATAAATCCAAACTCTAAAATACAAAACGCGTAGCTAAATGTATTTTGTCTCTAGATGAAGCTTAAATTTTTGCTTCAGTCTCTTGTAAAAAGAAATACCATTACTTTTCACTGCATATTTACCCAATATTAAAATGTTATGGTTCTGCAAACAGGCAAAATTCGTACAGATAAATCGTGTTGTAAATACCCACTTTTAAGTCAAAACATAATCGCTTTCACAAACAGCTCTTGTTTGTGATGTTTAATTGTGTTTTTGTCACTTTCCCATGTGGTATCCTGTGTCCGGTGTGGTACTTGATTGTATCGATTCCTGATCTTTGTCGCCTTTTTTCTACATTATCAGAAATTTCAGCAGATGATCTGTATAGCTTCCGCCTGAAAATAAGAAGAAAATATCTAAACATGATAAAATAAACATAGGTCATACATTGTACTTAACTAACCAAACCGTTCTGATGAAGTTACAGACTGTTAGAAGTTACTTATTAATATTTCAAATAGCACAAAATGTTGCAGGTGATGAGCCCAAAGCTCAATACTAACTATATACTTTTCATTTATAATGTTAGAATTATGGCTAGGCTTCTGTCTCCTTAGCGCGTCACGAGCGCTGAACACCGTCTCCAGGGCACCTGTGTCTTATCTTGCTCTCATGTTCATCTCATATTTGCCACCTTTCTTAATTTGAACCAAGTTTAAGTCCAACAAAACCTTATGCCTGATCTAGATCCAAGCTGTTTGGCGCTCTGATGGCATTCCTGAAAGAGTTGTTTTGTTTTGTTTTTCAAATAAAATGATTTTAAAAAAAGCAAAATTTCCCAGGAGGCAAAGAGTTAAACAAAGATTTGATAATTTGATTCATATGAACTATATAATTGTCACAAAACTGTACTTGGGAATCATATCAGTGTAAAGAAAACATGTACCTTATTTAGTTATAAATGAACATTGAAATACTCACTTATATTTGGTAAATTCTTTTCAAGTACCCATCTTTAAGATATTTCCATCATGCCAGTGGTTTTGGTTAGAATATTCTACCTTTTCTGCATACTTATCTTGTTTATGCATTGGCATAAGATATTTAAACCTATTGTATCTGTGAGAATATAAGGCGTGAGTGGATCAAAAAAAAATTCAGAAGAGGTCCAACTGTGACAAGTTTTGTTGTTTTGGGGTTTTTTATATGTTTTTTTAATGAGGAGAGAGAGGATTCAAATACCCTATCATAGGCCAGTCAGCCTGCCGATGTTTGCCCAACGTTTAAAGCTGACATGGTATATTTTCGATTTCCAAGGGTCCAGACCGATATTGCTAGTATACCCTGTTGTTTTTTTCAGTGGGTCCAGAACCCCTGTCCCTCCTCTGGATCCGCGCATAGAAGGCTCAGATGAGGCTGTGCAAATGTTAAGATGAAGACTCAGTCGAACATTTCGACCTCTAGCCCTCCTTCATGATACATGTGCGTCAGCAATGAGCGTTTAAAAGGGAAGTTTTGTACTTATGCGATAAGTACCAGAATCTCACATGTTGGTCGATATATATCAACTGGTGACAAAATTGACATGATGTCTTTACCTAAAACTAATATTCTTATACAACTTTTATGTATATTTCAGCGAATCAGACAGCAGCAACGAAGCAGATGGAAGCATAAAGAAACCCCAAGCTCGTAATCTCTCCAAACCCTCCTCAACACTAGAGATGCAAACAAACAATATACTAAAAGCACCCCTAAATTTTGATAGGTTAGTTTGGGTTTTCATTAGAACCATATAAGCCAGCTTAAGACATCTTGTTATTAATTACAAATGCAGACATGCATGTACATTACGATCAGTGTCTTCCTTATTTATCACAAAGACAGTCATGCCATACATTACTATCAGTGCCTTCCTTATTGATAACAAAGGCAGTCATGCCGTAAATTACTATCAGTGCCTTCCTTATTAATCACATAAGCAGACATGCATGTACATTACCATCAGTGCCTTCCTTATTTATCACATAGGCAGACATGCATGTACATTACCATCAGTGTCTTCCTAATTTATCACAAAGACAGACGTGCCTGTATATTACTATCAGTGCCTTCCTTATAAATCACAAAGGCAGACGTGCCCGTACATTAATCACCATCAGTGCCTTCCTAATTTCACAAAGACAGACGTGCCTGTACATTACCATCAGTGTCTTCCTTATTGATCACATAGGCCGACATGCCTGTACATTACCTTCAGTGCCTTCCTTATTAATCACAAAGTCAGACGTGCCTGTATATTACCATCAGTGTCTTCCTTAGTAATAACCAAGACAGACGTACCTGTCCATTACCATCATTTTGAATATGGGTTTAGTCTGACGAACAATAAACAGGATGGCTGACTAAATGCCCGCCGCGCATCAGTGTTATCTGTCATGGTCACTCTAACTTAATTTTTTAATCAGATTTCTTCCAAATTTCAAACATGGACTGCTTTTATCAAACTCTCATTCAAGTTTGAATTAGTTTACCAAGATGGCCCACAAAATGGCCATCGCCTATCAGTTTGCACTTCTGGACACTCTACTTTTAAATTAGTCATTTATTACCTGATTACTTCCAAATCTCATATATGGATTACTTTTATCAAACTCTCGCCAAAGTCCTAATATGGGCTTTGTCTGATAACCAAGATGGCCACCATCCTTTGTTGGAGTCTGAATGTTCAAGGTACTACTGAATTATTTATTTGTTCTTTGAGAATACTAACAGGATGCACTTTAGAAGGTCCTCTTCTGATAGACATATGTTCTAAAAGTAACGTTCTTTTTATATGTAAAAATATAGGTGTTGTTTTATTTTAGAACAAAAACAAATCACCCTACTAGTTTCTTTTTAGGTGAAAGTTAAAAATCACTATATTTTAAACGCTTGTACAAGAAAAATCATACATTTCTGCAGAGCATTAATCCGATCTATTAGTTTCTATACGAAGAATTACCTTATGTGCAGCTCAGATCTATTTGAAGCTTTGTATATATATTTGCTTTTGCTATAGTCTGAAGATATTTGTGTTTTTTTACCTGCGTCACTTTAGGGAAATCAGGTTTAGTGGTGGGTCCACTCCTTCCCTCTGTCCATCCATCTATCTGTCCGTCGGTCCGCAACACTATTTGGGTGTCTTGTATGTGTTATCTGTAACTACAAAAGATTTCATTCCTTTTTATTCAAGCTTTGTATAATTATTGTTCACATATTGAAAATGTGCACCCTCTATTTTGTGGATATTTCACAGCTTTTTATCATTTTTGAGGGGTGTTGAGCTTAGATATTTTTCCGTCCAAAATGCTTTGAGGGGGCCTGGTTAGTGTAATCTGTAACTCCAAAAGTTTGCATTCCTTTTTATTCAAACTTTGCATAGTGATTGTGCAAATATAGAAAATGTACACCTTTTATTTTGTGCACATTTTACGACTTTTTTTCATTTTTGAGGGGTGTTGAACTTAGATATTTTTCCGTCCAAAACGCTTAGAGGATGTCTGGTCTGTGTAATCAGTTACTCAAAATGTTCTTTCCTTTTTACTTTAACTTTTGCATAATGATTGTTCACATATTGAAGATGTGCACCTTCTATTTGTGCACAGTTTACTACTTTTTTTTTTCATTTTTGTGGGGTGTTTAACTTGGACATTATTTCGTCCAAATGCTTAGAGGGTTCCTGGTTTGTGTAATCTGTAACTCTAACAGTTTTCATTCCTCAATGTTCAAACTTTGCATAATAATTGTTCACACATTGAAGATATGCACCTCGTACTTTGTGCAAATTTGATAAGTTTTTTTCTTATTTTTGGCAGATGTTAAACTTAGACATGTTTCTCATCCGAAATCCATAGGGTACCTAGTTTGTGTAATCTGTAACTCAAACAGTTTACATTTCTTTTTATTCAAACTGTGTATTATGATTGTGCACACATTGAAAAAGTGCACCATCTATTTTGTGCACCTTAAAAGTTATTTATTCATTTTTGAGGGATGTTGAACTTAGACATTTTTCTATTCAAAATGCTAAGGGGGTGCCTAGTTTGTGTAATCTGTAACTCCAACAGTATTCATTCCATTTTATTCAAACTTTGCATAATGATTATTCACACATTGAAGATGTGCACCTTTTATTATGTGCACCTTTAATAAATATTCTCTTATTTTTATGGGTGTTGAAACTAAGACCTTTTTCTATCCGAAATGCTTATGGGATGCCTAGGTTTTTTTTGTAATCTGTAACTCCAACAGTATTTATTACTTTATATTCTAACTTTGTATCATGATTGTTCACACATTGAACATGTGCTCACTATATTTTGTGCACATTTGATAATAATTATGTTTTTTAGTGTTGATCTTTGACATTGTTACGTTTACACCACCTACTGTAAATTATATTGTTTAATTTGTGTGTGATATGTAGCTTAAAGATTTAATTCCTGTATATTTGAACTTTGCTTATTGATTGTTCACCTATTGAAGATGCGCACTGGCGACGCAGGTACAGAGCAGAGTTGGTATTGTTTCTATAATCGCGAGTTTAACTTTTATTACATTCTACGTTGTGAAATTTAAAAACAAATCAGGCTTAAATGCGCCACTGATTATATATAAAGGTACCTTGTGTACGCAATATGCCACACTTCTACATCATTCTGTTCAAAACTCAGCAAATGCTTTTATCATGGTAAGAAAAGCTTCACGTGGTTCCATAGGTTTCTTAGACTTATATCAATGTATATAGATTTGTTGTACCTTGTGTGCACAGCTCCTCCTACAATTTCATAGTTTTATTATGATTGTTTTGAAACTCTGCCTGTAATTTGATCTTGGTCTGATAATATACTAATTCTCAGATTATGTTTTATTTCAACCATCAAAACTATAGGTCGCCTAAGAATTGATGGCTATCGTGACAATTGGTTTGTTGAGAAACACAGTATTTAAATCATTTGAGCTGTTTAATAATGATCAAATGATAATAGTTTGCAAACACCACACGGCAGGTAGATATTATTCAACAATTTTTATTTGGTTTCATTTAAGTACAGTCTCAATACCCATCAAGTGTATATTCTTTTCTTTATTCTGTCTGTTTAATTATGCAATGTTATAAATATTTCATTTGCATACATATATTTTCTTATCATTTGAAAAGACCTCAAACAGTCTTAATGCAGGGTTTCACAAATGACCAGATAGAACTTTCAAAGAATATGATATTTATTTCATGGTAAAGGTAGTTTGTTTAGCCCTCAAATTATCCTCAAAAGAGGGTTTGCATTGGACAAGTACTGATTAAAAAGTATGGGTTGAAAACCCTGTTTCTGTTAGTCAACATGTAGGAAATAGATAACGTTTTGAGGTGCTTCTCCCTCATTGGTCAAGCCACAGGAGCTTGAAGTTCGATCCTTAAATCACCTCTATAGCCTCAAAACCAAAAGCTCACAATGTCACTACGTAATGACATAATGAGATTTTCGGTTTTAGGGTTTAGAAGTGATTTTAGGATAGAACTTCAAGCTCCTGTGGTCAAGCTAATCCTTTTACATACTGTACAGCTGTTTTTTGTTTGATTTGATTCTTTACGTCCCATCAACAATCTTTCAGTTATAAAGGGACGGGTCTTCCTGGGTTGAACCAGTACTAAGCTAGGATAAATGTGTCCTGCTCAAGGACCACAACGCAGTGACGCCGGTGAAGCTCGAACCCACGGCCCTTCGGTCTCAAGTCAAGCACTCTACCACTGAGCCACTGCGCTCCCACTGTACAGCTGTGGTTTAACATTACACTCATCATATAAAAATGGCATACGTGGTCAAAAGGCTCAAAAACAAATTGTTATAAAAAGCCCATTAGTATCTAATTTTGAACAAATCTGTTGCTTAACATTTTTATAATGACATGTATACAGTATAAAGTTATGAGACACCTAACTGAACAGGTCAGACTGGTTGAACTATAAACAGAATAGGTATGATCTGTGTATAAGACATTTACAGATAATAGTCAAAGTTATGGACAACAAACTTATTTACCGAAACATTGACATATTCTAGACCGGATGTTCATGTTATCTCAAATTTTATACTACAAACATTATATTTTTATGTATTTAGAGAAATGCCTGACAAAACATTGATTTTCTGCAAAAGAAAAATAGTCACAAAAATACCACCACCCACTAAACCCTAAGGTTCTGGAATTTTAACATGTATCATTTTCTAAGTGTATTTATTTTGTTATGTGCAGTGAATGTCAGGTTTTAATTAAAGTAAAAAAACAGATGTCCATTATATATAAGCTCTCAAGCAATATGCTCTCAAATCTGGACAGATCGAATAGAAGACTGTTTGAGGTGCTTTCATTTATGTATACAGCCTGTTTGCGTAGACGAGTCTGTAGCTATTGAGTTTGTAAGTTTAAAGCACTGGTCAAGCATCAAACTTTCAAAGAGGTGTTTCTCTCATTACCATTTTTTGGAGACGGATGCTGGCATCCGGACTCAATTTTAACACTTACAGTTTTTCAGTCACGTCAATTTTTCACCCTTGCCAGGCCATACATTAAATATATGCTATACTCCTTGCAAATTTTCATTCTAGTAAGACAAGTGTTAGTTACTAGCAAAAGCATACATATTCTAAGTACTGGTGAACTACCTAAAAGCAACCTATCCACGAACAGCGTACCGCTGTAATATGCCTGGAAAGTGTTGCCAAAACAACAATAATAGTGTAGGCCGCTGTGTAATTCCGTGTGCATTTTTTGGTAAAAGTGTCAAACATACATTTTCTTGTAGACAAATGCACCCTGTTTAAGAAAAAAGATGTTTACAATTTTTCTGTGGCGTTTTAGCGTCACAGTGACGTCACCAAGTGACGTACCCATTTTTAGCTTATTTTAGGCTTGAAAGTGGAGTGTTATGAATTCCAGCAGACATAAACATGAATGGTTTGATCAGTGGTGGTAATTTTACTGGCGACATGTTGATTTGAGAGCATAGACCCTGACTCTGGATATTAAAGTGGTTACATTAACTTCAAAAGGATGTCTGTACATGGAAAAGTGACGTCAGTACCAAAATGAAAATTCTGTGATAGTGAAAGCTCAAATAGCTAGACCCTCCTCTCCACACAGCAGGGAAAATATTGTTCACTGTACTTTTCTGAAACTACATTATATAAGATGCAAAATGACATACGTTAGCTCTCTGGCCTATATTTAGACATGCATGTTAACTACGTTACCCTTTTATAGTTTCAAATCCTATTTTGCAAATACCAAGTTATACCTAATTATTATTTATCGACATGCTGTTTGTCTTAAAACATTTTTAAATGCAGGGAACAGCCGCCATGCATTTAAACAATACACCACTATGATGTTACAGTTGTATATGTTACTTTAAATGTATAACTATTTCATGCATTACTGTCATTAGACATTGGACTATCAAAATACCTTCTCAGGGAGTTTTGTACAGTATAATTTTCTAAAACCACATTCTACAAGCCATCCAATAATGTGTGTTGGCTCTTTAGCGGTTGGGGCGATACCACGCGATAGCAAGATTTTCTACGTTACTGTAAAATAATTGGGAATCTTATCTAATTACTCTTTATTCTTACATGCCAATTTAGCCTTTTAAATGTAAGCAAATGGCTAACAATATGATGTTATCATATTAGAAGGATCTGCTATTACTGTGGTATACGTAACTTTCTTTGAATATATTTTTAAATTACAAAGGAACACTTTTAAGTTTGCACTCCTAGTGGGCTATTTATTGCCATTTAACTGCCATTAATTGTCATTAAAGGAAAATACCAACAACGCACAGGTGATTAAAAAGAATAAATTTGAACTTTATTCTCATACAATGATTTTTTCAAGTCTGTGTGTTTTATTTAGTATGTAAACAGCATTTTATTTTCTTAAATTCATATTAAATGATATCTTTTATCTCACCGACGCTGATATATTTGCCTCTTTTATACGTGAAATGATATATAAAAGACACATATTAAGTCATCAGACATATCAGAAGAAATGCTAGATGCTTCTCAGGAAAATTATTGTTGTTTCATTACATTTTTATGTTAACTTAATTTGTAGTTTATAAACATTGCTAATTGTTTAATGCTGAATGAAGTATATTGTATTATAATATCGTATTTTAGATTACACAATCGAGAAATAGTCCTTTATCCTTGTCTTTTGAAAGAAAATTAGCTGAAATGAAACTTAACGATTTTTCCCCAAAGGTATGGCACACGCCAAGCATATCCCTATGGTTTTAATTGCTTTATATCAGAACGATGTCCAGTTTGGCGACAAAAGAATACCATTTAAGATGGCGAAATGCATAACAAGATAATTTTAAGGACTTATTGCACTGTCTTATCATCTGTTCTGTCTGGTTCTAAACTACTGTGAAGCATTTAAACAGAACAATATTTGTTCTGATGTTTCATCTTAGTCATTCATTTGAAAGATATTTGTTTATCACTTAGAAAAGTCCCCAGGCATTGTTAGTATTACATGCATATTGTAGCAATTGCTAATATAGCTGACTCACAACAATTTATTGTTTTAATAAATTATTTGTTTTACATTATTCTATCAATTAGACCCATTTGTCTTACAGTGGAATTTTGTTGCAGATAATAACAAATTGATATTTAGCATGTTAAATTATCGTTGATGCAAAATTGCAGCCCAATAATTGTTTGCATAGTTCAAATCAAACAAAATAGATTAACTAGTAACGAAAGAACAGATCAAAGGAATAAGCCCATTTGATCTTGGTATTTGTCTCGCTGTTGAGCAATGAAGGCTAAGGTGGACCTGTGCATATATGTAGGTAGACTTGCCAGAGCCTTTGCTGCTCGTATACACAAAGTAGTATGAAGATTTTTTGACCACGTTGTAGAACACTAGCCCCTCTGTATCATCATGAGTAATTAAACAATGCATTTGCTAGTCTAATTATTTATTTATGGTTTACAGTAAAAGAGTCTAAAAACAATTTTTCATCTAAAAGCAACGTGATTTATACTTGCGCTACTGTCAAAGAACATATCTGAAATATAGCATTTAACATTTAGTAAACTACACCATACAAGCATATAACGTTATTGACAATGAGGCACTGCTAAATCAATCTCTTAGATTTATAATGATATCCTGTACATCTAAATGAAATGATTTCTTTAAGAGATAACTGAATAAAAGAATACATGGCAAATTAGATATGCATAAGTTTATGCACATTTTTTAAACTTTGTATGTGCGACAATCATTGGTGACAATGTTGATACTGAGAAGAGTGCCATCTTAATGCTGAACAGCTAGCATTGTGCATGCTCCTTTTGAATCTATGTCCTGGCAAGTTAACAACTCATTCTAATCTTAAGTACACATATACATGTAAAACATTGTTATTAATGATTACCTTAATCATGTTTGCAAGGTTTCTAAACTATTTTGCCAACATTCTGTTTAGTGGAATTTAACATCAGGTATATAAACATTTATTGCAAAAACTCAATCAGATCTAATCTCTTGACTGCATTTTTTTTAATGTTTCACATTTCTATCCAGCATTTTAAAAACATTGTAAAAGTAAGTAAGGGTGCAAAGATCAGGAATCGATACAATCAAGTACCACACCTGACCCAGGATACCAATGGGAAAGTGACAAACTCACAGTAGACACCACAAACGAGAGCCAAGAGGTCAGCCCTTTCCCAGCAGGTGACCACAAAGCACACGTTAACAGACGCGCACAAAGACATAGCAAACACAAGACAGAACAAAAGCATAAAAGATCCACAAAAGAAGTACCGCCTTGGAACGGTCAGTCTACTTTACAATAACTTGAATGTCACCTGTTAAAATTTGGCTGGAAACAATTTTAGGTGAAAAGCCTTTATTCAAATTGGCATCCTAGTAACATCTGACCTATTTCCTTGTTAATTACCATATCTAATGTGGCCTTCAAGTAAAACTCACCACTATAACCAACTTTCTCTATTTCCATGGAAATGTTTCTCATCAATAAAGCAGTTCTTTAGATATTATAGGTTGAGCAAGTGATCCAAGGTACTTACTTAATGTGATGGACAGTTTTGCTGATCGTACAACGAAAGCTATGCTGTATGTAAACTAAAATTAATTTCAAAGTTTAGGTAATGCGTTACCATATGCATACATAGCTAAAAGTCAGGATACAAATTGATTTCGAGACAGTCACTTTAAACAATAACTAATTACAGGCACTTAAATAACTGAATAGAAGTAGCTCAATTAAGCTTAGAATTCTTCAGAAAAACATTACAAAACTCTAAACTTAACATAATATATTCGTTTTTCTGGCTCAATTATATATCGTCTTTGTTAACATGTTGGATCAACATATAGCAATATAATATATTTTGCACATACTATTACATGTATGTTATTTTAACAAATTTGACAGAAAATTGAAATGTATCCTTCTAAGTGCTGCTACTTGAGTGCTATTATTTCCTTTGTTTATGAATTTTAAAATCTTTAATTTTGGGCAAATCATTACTTTGTAGATGTAAAAGTTACAATATATACTATTTTGCAAATGTAAACGTGCATGGATAATTGGTAGGAATTTAAATACAAACTGATAAATCCTTTTTTCAGACAGACTGATATATTGATATCTATTTAACAAGCACAGTCAGTTTTGAGATGAAATAAAATCTCCTATGACGTATAATATACGGAACAAAGCAATGTATACGCAGTCCTGAAAGTTGTAACATACGTTACATGATGCCGTACAAACCAAAACAAAGCTAATATTTTACACCAGAAACGAAGTTAAGCATGGCTTTTCGCTCTTTCTTATCAACAGAATGCTCATATTTGGTATTTAAAGGTTTTCAAATTGAATTTCATGCTGAATTAAAGAATGAGCTTTTGTACAGGGTCATCATTTGTAACAGTTTAAAACTCTTAAAGTATTTGTGATACAAACAAACTGTTTGCAGCTACATAATGGTCCATTACTTGTCCTTTGGAAGGTATATTTAAAACCTAAAAGTTAACTGGGAAGCTTATCAAAGAAAATTATTCATCAAAATTTCAGTGATATTAAAGGGAGTAGCTTAAAATGTAACATAAATAACATCGCAATGGGCCCACATAACTTTTATAAACGTAAATATATGCAAGATATGAAATATTCTTGAATGATAAATGAATGTTTTTCCAATGTAAATCATTAAAGTATTACCTTACCAAGCTTGTTTACATTTATTTTGTTTAAAAAAATGTAGGGTAACTTAGTTAACACGCTGCAGCAGCTAAACGCCCCAACCATCAGAGAGCTAACTTGTTTCAAAAAGCTTAGCAAAGAACATACAGTTATGCTAAGATCTTATATCAGTCGGTAGGCACACGCGAATTTCCAGAATTATTTTTTTGGGTAAGCAATGTGTTTTTCCAGCACATTGACGTCAAATCGACGTCAATTTCACGTAAAATTGAAGTCCATATTGAATAAAATTTTCATTTTAGTGTTTCTATACTAGTTTTTAACCATTTCAATGCAACAAACATAAAAATTAGATTATTTTAGATGTGTAGATAACCCCACCACATGTAAGCTCTTTGATGCAAGTCAAAAGACGGTACCCCATTTTGTGACGTCACTGCGACGTTAATACTGCAAGAAAAAATTGTAAACATCTTTTTCCTTACTCTGCATATATTTTTCTAGTTGAAAATTGATAAGAATCACTTTTACCCAAAAATGCACACGGGAGCCCAAATTTCGACACAGGGGCCTACACTATAACTACAATTAACAAATTATTTTATGAATAAGCATACACGTTCATGATGCCATTGTTATAAAAACATTTTATGTTGCAACATCCATTAAAATGAATATATAACTGATTTAGCAGTCATTTGAAAAATAGAAGTGATGTTTGAAATAAAAAGATAAAATATGTTTGATGGATAGGAGGTGATACAGAATGGAAATTCTTCTGAGGAATTTCTCCCTATGTAGCCATCCGTTCTTACAATAGATCATTCTCAAAATATCTACTAGACTTAAAGTTTGTGCACAAATCGTATTAGTAAAAAAGGCTGATTTTTTTAAAAAATAGTACTTATCAACGAAGCAAATATCAATACAGCCACCAGAGTATTTTGGAACCAGGTCAGAGACGGGATATATTCTCCTTCGGATGTTTTGAAACTTTGTATTCTTAGAGATTGTAATTCACCAAACACACAGAAGCCACTAGTCTTTGAAATAACGAATAGTAATAGTCTGCCGCCTTTAATTTCTACGAGGACTCCTGATGGCATTTTTTGTTAATGCTCGGCATCCAGGCTAGAATTATTCCTTGGACTATTACAAACAAGATAGGGGTGGATGCCAAGCATGATTTTTTTATTTAAGGTCACGGTGAGGTCAAAGGTCAAGTAAGTGCAAATATGCAGAAAAATGACATTTAAGATAGTAAATTCTTTTAATTTCATCACAAGATGCTACCAATATGAACAAAACCACATGCATATGAGTATAGAATGGCACAGAGGCTTGCCACAGCCTCCAAAAATTATTGACCTTGCAAAAAATACCGTATTCATGATAATAAACATTCAGGCTCAATACAAATTAAAGAACAATAAAGTCTGGGCCAATTATGCTTACCTTGCACCCAGGGACAATTTTATTGGGTGCCAAATGGTTTATTTCAACCCTCCAAATGCAAAACAAAGCTTTAAAAATGAACCTGTCTGGGCTATGCGAAAATGCATGGTTTCCATGGCAACCCATGATGCGATTCAAGAATGGGGATGTGCATACAAAATTACTCATATCTCAGCTGCTACTTGTCCTAGACATCTAAACATGGTGTCAAATCAAAACTTAGACAGTGGCCTTTCATCCATTGTCGCTTATGCAAATTATTAAATTTATCTAATTTGCATAAATATTTATCAAAATATTAAAAATGTGATTCAAGAATGGGGGTGTACCTACAAAATCAATAATATCTCAGTTGCTACTTAGCATAACCTACTAAAATTGATACCAAATTAAAGCTTAAACTTTGGCCTTTTATCAATTTTTAGCACACACAAATTATCTAATCTACATAATTTGGGTTTTCATGAATATCAATAAAAACGTATAAAAATAAGGAAAATCATAACATAAATAAGGCGACTGCATCCCAATATTATCATTGATGCATATTGCTATGTCATCAGTGATGCAATTTGACAAGTCCATTCATCCAATGGTCCTATTTGAAAATAATCTCAATTGCATATCCATAAGAATATAAGTGTAAACTTATAAAATGAGAGAAATTCATGTTAAACTATAAACCTGGGGATAGGGGAAGGGGAGGTGGTAATTAGACCTTCCTTGCACCCCAGGCACATTTTCTCATGTATGGCAACTTGTTTAATGGGGTCGCCTTATTTACAACAGAGTTATAAAAATAAATCTATTTGGAATATATGAAATTAAATGGTATCCATGGCAACCTACCAATACAAATCTGAAGAATGGTAGTGTTTTGGAATTCTAATGAACAATTTTGCACCCACGAAAAATTGTCCCCAACTAGTCCTTTACGTGTAAATTATATGAAACATGACCCTATAGATTTAGATATTTTTGTATGTTATTCAAGGCACTTCTAATTCACATCTACATTGTATGAATTTGGTGTATGACTTCATTTACCATACACCTAGCTTCGAATAAGTGCCTGCTTATAATACTAGACACATATTCGCAGGTAATCTTATTATCTACAGATGGGTTGTGGTTCAGCATATTCAACTGCCTACAGGACAACTTATAGTCCTATAAGATAGGCATATCACACAGCATCGAATGCACATTCTATCATAAAGATCTGATTTGCCTTTAAAATCTACATCTGACGGTTCTGCACTTTTTTGCAGCCACAAGTGGTGATGAGCTCCATGCAATCCGGACACACAGCCGAAATCTGTCCGTCCGTCAGTCTGAACCTAAACCGTATCGGAAGCATATCTGTTATATATATAATTTGAGGCAGGAATTCCATTTTATTGTGTGGTCAGGATACACCTTGGGTTGCTGTTTGTGGGTCACTGTGACTTTAAACTCTGACCCTAGTTCTAGAAAAACCGTGTCAAGAGCATATATCTTGTATTGCTTTAAGGTAGGAATCCCAAATTAGAGTGTGGTTATATGTTGGGGTGTCAGACTGTCTCGTACTGTTTTGGGGTCACTTAGATCTTGACCTCTGGCACATCTCCTATATTATTGGTGATAGGAATCCCAAATTTAGCGTGTGGATAGATCTTGGGGTTGCAGAATGCTACACACTGTTTAAGATCACTGTGACCTTGACCTCTGGTCTCATTTATGTAAATCTGTTGTCTTTGGGAGCATTTTTGTCACATTGTGACACAAGTTATGTTTATGCTCAAAAATCAACCCTCAAAAAGTGCAATTCAAAGGTATCTTTATAGTTGGAAAAGATTGAATTAGTATCAAATCAATATCTACATTTTCTCTTTCAACGCAACACCCATACAGGGAAAAACAAACTGTTTTATTTCCCAAAGTTGCAAGCCTCTACCTTTTGACTGAACCAGTGTTTGAACTTCCAGGTACTACTGCCAACATGTATTTTGTATGTGAGGATTTAATGAACAGCGTTCTTTATTTATTATACCTCAGATTTGAACTCTCTGGTCACCAAAACTGTCGATGCCAAGCTAGTATGAGCGAACAAGCATGTACATGTGTTTTCTTACTTAACTTTCTTTTTCTATTTCATACTCTGTTCTATTTTTAAAAAAGGCGATTGTGTCTTCCATATGATGGAAGTTTGACTTATCAAGCTTGATGGAAGTTTGGCTTATCAAGCTTGCAAAAACGGGTTAACACTTTGTCAAGCTTTGCAGGTCTGTTGCACAAAACTTTCTGCCAAACTGTTGTCAGAACTGCGCTACCAAGCCATCATCTCTGTGCAATGTAATGTGAATTATCTTCTATTGACTGTTGCTTTTAGCAAAGCAATACTGTATGAGTCATTCTGTGTCAATATTACAAGGGACATAATATATCCATTTCTTTTCGACAAATTTGTCAAAAACGTATCTGGCAATCGCATCATCAATTCCATGGACTGGCTTTATTCCAATAGCGTTGCTTTCTGAATTGAACAGCTGCACCAGGTTTTTTTTCAATCTGGTTGCTGGTGTAAAGCATGATCAAAGACAAAAAAGTAAATGAGTATGATCAGGAAACACCACAATCACACATTGCAGACCAAACCAAGGCACTGCAAGGAAGACAGTGATAACATAACACTAACAGTCGCAAGACATCAGTAAGACAATTAAAGTAAATCAATCAGCTTTCTCTTCACCTATATGCTTTGGTGTAAACGTTTTGTGGTTTTACACACCATATATTACGTCTTTATAGCCCTCTTGGCATCACGGTACCAACAGGTTCTCCATCAAACCCTCCAAAACATCCATGTCCCCAAAGAGGAGACTAAGAAACAAGAACAATCTCTCAGGAATGATCTTTTCAACGTGCTTATGGTCTTTGCCTTGCAATAGATCAGCGTGACCAGGTGTCTTCATCAGATCAGCCCAAAGTTTGAAATTTCTTACAGCATAAATCTTGTAACAGGCTTAAATTGAGTGTTCTGTCATCATTTTTTATTTCAGAGGAACTTTTTAAAGATTCACCTTTTTGGGGCCTTTGTCAAAATTTGGGAATGTCTTGGTCTAATTAATTGGATACATGAGTAGCTGGGCCTTTATATCTAAAAAGCACACATAATTACCGACTAAGATGCACCCTTACGTCATAAATCTTGATAAATATATCTGTAGTATTTCTAATTCGGGTCTCCTTCTGTAATGTACTGGTGCATGTACTTTTCCCAGACACCTCATATCATTCAAATTACCAAGGGCCAATCTGTGTCCAGAATTATGAAATGTCCCCCCCCCCCCTTATTTTTGGGGGGCAAAATAAAACAGCATTCAAATATGTTGAAGACCCTATTACTAATCAAATAATTAATTGTACAAGCATTCCTTGTGAGTGCTCTATAACTAAGGCATGATGGAAAATGTCGTTGAAAAAATACTTAATATGAAAAATCTACTCTAAAAGCACTGATTTTTTCTGCGGAAAGTATATTTTTCTATCCCATAATAGCTATAACATTCCAAAAACTATTCTTTTCAACGTATCTATATCTGACTTTTAGTTTTCAGCATATTTAACACAATTATAATGATTTAGATAGTATCTATAGCAATGTAAAAAAAACCCTAATGAAGTTTCTAATACGAAAATGCACCTATTTGACCTTTGACCTTGCTGTGACCTTAAATCAAAGTTTCAGACGTGGCATCCACCCTGGGGCACTTTGTCATACCCCAAAGAATATTCATAGCATGGATGCCGAGCATTAACAAAAAATGCCATCAAACCCATTTTCTAGGGGTCTTAGTAATTATAGGCTGCAGACTATAAATGAAATAACGGTGCATGTACTCTTATTAGCGCTTTATTCTTCTGAAGAAAGTGAACTCCATAGATGAAATTGTACCATATCTGTTTTTGCTTTTATAGGCACAGTAGGCGAATAAGTTGTCCACCACCCCTTGATTTGCCTATTGAAGTACCACGAATGTCCCGGTTCAGAGGACTGTCACCAGCAAACACAGATCTACAGGACAATCTTAATACTTTCAAAGAAACATTTACTAGAAGACTAGTAAGTACAGTTTAACCCATGCCTTATTGTGATATCCTTGTTTTAAATTTCATCAAGTTCAAATATTAACATATACTTGGGTCATTCATGAGATCATGCTGCTTATCACATATGCACAAACACCTCCTATAAACGTCCATGCTGCCATACCAAGAGGGGCTACAGGTCTAATTCGAAGTTTTTATCTACTTCGATTTTTGTGTTTGTGAGCAGTGAACGTTTTGGCGAGTCTGTGCATTTGTGAAGGCCTGTCTGAGCCTTCGTTTTTTCTTCAATGTGATACGTACCAAAATGGTATGTGCCAGCTCAATATTCCAAAGAAACTACAATTTCCAAGACTTTTAGAATTTCCTAACACTTTAGTAATTAATTTCTCAAAATAATTGTTCCCAGAAAAATAAAGTTATTTGATTCCCTAAAATTTTTGAAGAATATTACCTTTTCCGATAACAGTTCTAAACCAGTAATCTATGTTTTACTACAAATTTGACTCTATTTATAGCTGTCTCCAAATTTTGCTGCTATCTGGTTGGTCAGAATTTAATGTATTTTAGATTACCTATTATTTACCAATTAAAACTATTTTTGCAGAATAAACTTTAGACTAATCTACATCATATAAGCAACTTTTAAACTCTCAAAAATTGCATAAACCAAATTAAAACTGTTGTTAAAAATCTACAATTTTGGCACCAGAAATTTAATATGGTCAAAAAATCATTTTCACACCTAAAAGCCTTTTTTAAATACTACAGCTATACAAAGTAAGAAAGGCAGCAAAGATCAGGAATCGATACAATCATGGAAAAATATAAATGGAAAATGAGCATTATGTACATAAAGCATGTCAGTGGAGCAGATTCTTGAATGAAAATTTTTCAGGCTGAGAATTGATAAAAATGTTAAGAGCAGGTCAGTTCCTGGAAATTGAGTCATTCTGACCAAAATGCTTTCTCTCAATTACGGCTAAAATAAGCAATGTCATGTCAAAATGAAAATAGCACGAAAAACTTCATTTCTGCCAACAATCAGGAACTGGACAGTCAGGTCACGAATGTTTCCCTTATGAAAATAGGAATTTCGGCTATATCTCTGTCAAAATAAGCACGCTAAACATGAAACTCTCAGAAAGATGAAAAAATATTTTCTAACTAAAACTGATAAATAAGTCCAATAAGGGCTCTATATATTACAAAAACACTAAATGCAAAGAATATTAATGGGCTAAAACCTGAGTTTATGACACTTTTGATAATCCTGAGCTTGGAACAAGCAAATCATATTTCGCAAAATGAAAGTTTTACAATATCCAACAGGTTACACACGGCATTACAAAAAGGATAGAAATAATGTATTTCTCTTGATTTAATCGACATTGTATGTTATTTCTGTGTTTCTATGTTCCTGATGGGATTTCAGCACGCTAAGATATAATTCATTTTCAATTGTTGCATTGTATGTATGCAAATTTATTTAAAAGTACAAAAACTCAATTAAATGATAACAAGCTAGTTTCAGGAATACATCGTCTTTAAGTGATGCTGTGATAAAAGCTTAAAATTCTAGAATATCTGAAAAGATGATCTTGACATTGAGTCAATGATGCTCTAAATTAGAAAATTTTCACGAGGGATTTATTTTCGCGAAACTTCGTGTATGCAAAGTTTTATGGAAATAAAACTCATGAAATGGTGGCGAGATCACTCTGGCGAAAACTGATATAGGTAAACCATGCCCTGGTCGCGAATTTCTAACTTCGCAAATATGTTTTTAACGCTATTCACGAAAATAAAATTCTCGCAAAAATTTCAAAATTTACAGTATGGCTCCTTATTTTGAGAGAAATTATAATGTCTGATTAAACTGACTTTTCTAGGTTATTGCTGTTCTTATTTAAGGGGTTGCAAATTATGAAACATGCACACAAAAAACATAGGTTATACTTTTCCTGTTACTGTAGCGAAATATTTTGTTTGTTTGTTTGTTTAATTTGATTCTTTAAGTCCCATCAACAATCTTTCATTTATGTAGGAACGGGTCTTCCAGGGTGGAACCAGTACTACGCTAGGATTTATGTGTCTTGAGTCAAGCACTGTACCATTGAGCCACTGCGCTCCACGTAGCGAAGAATACAAATGAGCTTAACTGTAGCGGAGCTGCATGCCTGCCCCGCCCTATGTGTTGGGTTATACATTTATAAATGAATAATATACGTTCAACAACTCAAAACGATACATTTTCATACTGATTTGTAAGGCTATGCCTTAATGGCATGATACAATGTTCAAGTTTTATTTCTGAAAGATGTAGCAATGACTGAACCTATGTAGTAAATTCTCTCAACTCATTCGACTTACTATTGACGACAGGCCAATGGATCACATAGCATTATCCCAATGTACAGTAAATTTGATTTTTTTTTTGGAGAATTTATTTTCGCGAATAGCGTTAAAAGGCACATTTGCACTGTTAAAAATTGGCACTAGAGCATGATTTACACATATCAGCAAATGACAGTGTGATTTTGCCATTTTGCGAGGACTTTATTAACACAAAACTTCACATATGCAAAGTTTTGCAAAAATTAAACCCTTGGAAAAAAAATTCCAGTATTCAATTGAATATATAGTGATCGTTCCTCCTCGAATGTATCACACAGCATTAGTCCAACGTATTCAATTGAATATATAGCTGCCAGTCCTCCTCGAATGTATCACACAGCATTAGTCCAACGTATTCAATTGAATATATAGCTGCCAGTCCTCCTCGAATGTATCACACAGCATTAGTCCAACGTATTCAATTGAATATATAGCTGCCAGTCCTCCTCGAATGTATCACACAGCATTAGTCCAACGTATTCAATTGAATATATAGCTGCCAGTCCTCCTCGAAGGTATCACGCAGCATTATCTCTACGTATTCAATTGAATATATATCGACTGGTCCTCCTCGAATGTATCACACAGCATTATCTCAACCTATTCGATTGAATATATAGCTGCCAGTCCTCATCGAATGTATCACACAGCACTATCTCAACGTATTCTATTAAAATATATAGCGACCAGTCCTCCTAGAATGTATCACGCAGCATTATCTTAACATATTCAATTAAAATATATAGCGACCAGTCCTCCTCGAATGTATCACACAGCATTATCTTAACGTATTCAGTTGAATATATAGCGAACAGTCCTCCTCGTATGTATCACAGCATTATCTCAACTTTTTGATTGAATATTTGGCAACCAGTACTTCTCAAATGTATCACACAGCATTATCTCAACGTATTCGAATGAATAGTTGGCAACTAGTCCTCCTCAAATGGATTACCAACCTTAGCCCACCATATTGGATTGAATTTTGGCGATCAGTATTCTTTGAATTGAGCACACAACTTTTGACTTTGATTAGGCGATAGTGTTTTATAAAATGGATCAGCATGCTTCTTCTAATATCCACGTGCACCTTACTGAGATTAATTGAAATCAAAAATACAGTATATGACTATGTCTATTTAACTGTTAATGATGTGAAAAGTGAAATCGAAGTTATTGAGTAATTTGGGAATGTCGTTGATCAATATGATCGCTATTCAGGTGTGATCAGTTATTAGCATGTGATATAAACTAATCAACTGACTGTGATCTGCACGACCTGTGGTGAACATAGATTAATCAAGGAATGCACGGAAAGCAAATCGGTTGGGATGATGGACATACAGGTCGTGCACATCTGCTGTGGTGAAAAATTCAAGAGTATGAGAATATGCACTAACTGACCATGGCCAGTCGGACTGATGCTCAGTATACAAATATACCATGTGGTTCAAGAGTTGTGAGCATTTTTACTAACTGGTAATGAATAGACAGAGAGACAGATGGACTCACTAAAGGATATTGTGCAAACCTGCTGGTCATTCAATTATCATTTAAATCACGGACTTAACATTTTAAACATAAATTTTTACTAATTTTGCCCATTTGTCACTTGACTATAGTATATGCTAAGAACAAAAACGGTGGTGATCAGACAGTGCAACAGCGCAAGCTGACACTTGCTCCTGCTCTTCTTGCACAAAATTTAACAATCTTGGACTCCCTATCATTCTTTCATTAAGCAACCAGTTACAATGGGGCATTCACAAGACACCAGGAATCAAACAAAGTAAAGCAACCGACTGGAAGGGACACAGCGCACTCTTCAACAAAGCATGGAACAAAAACAGAACCCCCACAATGGGAGCTACAATAAACAGTAAATAAACAACAACAGAACCAACCACCACATTAGAACCGACAACTGAGCCACTATTTGCATTTTCCCTCGATACCAAATTTTCGTTCTAGATTATGTTGTTGTTGTTAAAACACAAAAATTGTTTAGTTCGCATGGAGGCTTCCTAACTAGTGTAATGTATCATCGCAGAGAAACAATTTAATGAAACAACACAGAGTGCAAGGACTCACAGTCAGAGCTAAAGAAAACCTCAAGTTGACCCACGCATCAACCAACCAATTCAAGCTTTATTCCAGAGCCGTCATTAAGTCTGAGGCCTGACCCACCATTGTGCAATTAAAGAGGGAACCATAGCTATAAACCATGATTGCACGACACTCAGGTGTGTACTATAATCACTGTGTGAGTCCGTCTGTCTATCCTTTTGCTACCAGGTAGTGAAAGTGTTCATAAATGTTGTGCAATCATCTTGATGGGGAAGAGAGTGCTGTTTTTTTTTCTTTTATTGTCTTCCTGAAGTATTGTGACTGTTATTGTCTTTTACCTCTTCCTCACTGTGACATGGGTTGATCAACAGTGTGTGGATGTGGTATTTCTAATAATACTGACTTTTTGTACAATTTCTGTGATTGCATCACTTTTAACACGAGGTGTTAATTTCAGTCATCGTTGGAAAAATCCTACCGACAGACAATACATAACCTAGAAGACACATCACGTCGCCAGGAGGATATGCTGAAGGAAATGATGCAGAGGCTGACAAATATCAACACAAATCCGAAATCTGTAAGTACAGAAGCTCTCGATAATAGAAAATATCTGCTCAAATCAAATTAAGTTTGAGACATATTGTATTAAGATCAGAGGGCATTGTTCTGATTCTGTAGCTACTTTAGTCGCAGTGATTTTTAGTTATTTGATTATCAGAGGGGTTCTGATTCATAAACTTTAAGTAGCTACTTTATTCACAGTGAATTCAATCATTTCACTTTGATCAGAGGGCATTGTTCTGTTTCATGGGCTTAATGCAGCTGCTTTAGTCACAGTTGTCAGCCCCACAAGTGTTTAAAGGTTGGATCTCTTTTTCTCCAGTATTCAGTTTTATTTACATATGTTTTAGGAGATGATGCATTGATAAGTTAGGGATCTTTCATGCAAATCAAACATCTATGTGTCTTGATCCACATCTGAACTAAGGGTGAGGTTGGTGGCGTAAAACCAGTTTAAGCCTTCCAGTAAAAAAGTTTTACTGACCATTCCAAGGCGGTACTTCTTTGTGGACCATTTATGTTATTTCTGTCCTGTGTTTGTTATGCTTTCGTACGCGTCTGTTTATTGTTGCCTTGTGGTCACCTGCTGGGAAAGGGCTGACCTCTTGGCTCTCGTTTGTGATGTCCCATTGTGAGTTGTCACTTTCCCATCGGTATCCTGGGTCAGGTGTGGTACTTGAATGTCAGAATTTACAATAAATACTGAACTACTAAAGAAACCTGACACTTTTGTTTGTTTCTAATCAAATACAAAACAAATCAAATACAAAACATGACGTCACAACGTCAAAAATACCGATTTTGTCACTTTTGTCTCGGGAGGGCATGTCTAAATAAATTTTGGAAAAACATTTTTCATTTATTCAATGCCAATACAATTACAGACAAAAGTGCATTTTTAAATTTTGCAATTTCTAGTTGTAAAGTATGATATGGGGTTTTAACGTTGTGCTATAGACGTTGTCTAAACGGTACTGGTTTATTTTCTTTGTTTAAGCAATTTCTAAAAACTGAAATGTCTAAGAGTTCACCAATCATTTTTAGAGAATGCTTCTTTAAAATTCAGAACTCAAGTTTAGCGTCACTTAAAGGATAATAGAGAGTTAAACCCTTAAACCCAATTTAACGTCGACAAAGAAACAATGTAAAATAGTAATTACTGTCAACACATGTCACCGCTTAGTAAGTGCTGTCTAATTTGTAATAGTGCAAATTGTGTAAATATTACTTTAATCGCATTTGAATTTCAGGCTTTGTAGCATTCACACTATCAGCATGTAATTGTACAGCTAGACGCCAATAAATGAACGTAGGGACAAAAAAGGTACTTTGTATTAAAAACGTTGTTAATATTCATATTTTTTGACACACTAACTTAAATATTTTACCAAAACAAACTTTCTATTTGTAGTTAATTTGTATAAAAAGTATTTAAAATGCATGTATTTTGTTCACGTTCTAGGAATCAGAACAACCTAGCAGCTCTACAGGGTCGACAGAAGAGGTGACCTATCTCTGATATAGAAATGATCTCCTACACAACACTTGGACAAGTCATGAGCAAACATATCCTCACAACTACCAGGCGCCATACTGAGACTGTCAGATTTTCAAATAATAAATATCAATGCAAGTCGACATTATATGGGTTAAGTTTTATGATGAGATTTTTGTTAGAATTATTCTTATTTTCCTTATGTTTATTGAAAGGATAACAGTGTTAAGTGACCTACAAATTAAATAAACTGCAAAAGGTTGCTAGCGAGCTAAATGCTGTTGTTATCATTTAATATTAGCTATTTCCAGAACATATGAGTTAATTCCCGTTTTGTTTTTCTTGATAAATACGCCAGATAAAGTCTTTAGACTGGACCCACCAAAAACGTTCGAAGGTGGTGCTTCTTTTGTGGATCATTTGTGTTATTTCTGTCTTGTTTTGATATGATTTCATGGACGTCTGTTTGTTGATGCCTTATGGTCACCTGATGGGAAAGGGCTGACCTCTTGGCTCTCGTTTGTGATGTCTAATTGTGACGTTGTTACTTTCCCATTGGTATCTTGGGTCAGGTGCAGTGCTTGATTGTATCGATTCCTGATCTTTGCCCTCAGTCTAACTTTCTACAGCCAAGGTTACTAATGTAAAACTCTTATATTGGTAATCATTATACTATTGATGCATTCTTTTGAAGTTAACATCAGGATTTCTCAACATGAGACTAGTTATGATCAACTCGGTGAGCATCAAAAAAGAATGCATCAATTGAACACGAAATAGAATGCATCAATTGTTTTGTTACATGACACTGCATCTGTCTCTTTCCTACTTTATATGAAGTCTTTTCAAATTTATAAATTTACTCAAGTAAGATGTTATTTGTGCATTGAAAACAAGATTAGTTCAACAACTGTTTTTCGAGTTTCTGAAACTCTAATGAGATGTGCAAAGGAAGTTTTTAAGTTACTGTTCTCATAAAATGAACAAATTCTTAATTCAAAACATTAATTTGGCATGTGATATAGATGATTTCTTTATCTCCTGAGTCAATTTATCTGTCAGGCAGCAGTAAAAAAAACAATGTCTACCTGTCCTGGGCTAAATTTAGCTCATCACTGGTAGGCATGAAGACCTGTCACAACCAGTCAAAGCTAGTTTCAGCCAATCAGAGGAGGTCTTTTATAGGAGTCATACATGTATAGCAATTTATTTTGACACTACAGTATACAGTTTTCTGATCATAATTCTGGACTGTCTGTTTTATTGACCAGGTCAAAGTAGTATTTATATGATTTGGGATACATCCTACTGCAATGTGCAAGATCAATTAATACCCTCTTTTAACCCTTGCAAGAGTTATCACAATAAGACATTTCCAAGCCAGACAAGTCCATAATTAGCTGTGCGCATTTGCAGGAGTTAATATTTTCATCATGATAATCTTTGCTATTTGAGACTGAGAGAATTAATAAACAAGAGGGCCAAGTGGCCCTAAAGCGATCACTTGAGTTTTGTTTAAAGCTTACATATAGGTATCTGTAGAAAGCTGACCATGTCCCTGGCAACCCTGGCGCGGGGCCATTTTGGTCCCAGGGGCATAATTTGAACAAACTTGGTAGAAGTCCACTAGGTGATGCTATAAACCAAATATCAAGGCTCTAAGCCATATGGTTTCAGACAAGAAGATTTTTCTATGTTTTTCCCTATATAAGCCAATGTAAAATATGTGACCCCCTGGGCGAGGCCCAGGGCATAATCCACAAGGTGATACTACATACGAAATATCATGGCTCTAGGCCTAATGGTTCCAGACAAGAAGATTTTTTCATGTTTCTCCCTATAAAAGCCTATGTAAAACCTGTGACCTCCGAGGCGGGGCCATTTTAGCCCCAGGGCTATAATTTGAACAAACTTGGTAGAGGTTCACTCGATGATACTACATACCAAAAATCAAGACTCTAGGCCTTGTAGTTTCAGACAAGAAGATTTTTTCATGTTTCTCCCTATATAAGCCTATGTAAAACATGTGACCCCAGGGCTGGGCCTTTTTTGGCCCCAGGGCTATAATTTTAACAAACTTGGTAGAGGTCCACTAGATGATACTACATACCCAATATCAAGGCTCTAGGCCTTGTGGTTTCAGACTAGAAGATTTTTTCATGTACTCCCTACATAAGACCATGTAAAACATGTGACCCCCGAGCAGGGCCATTTTTGGCCCCAGGGATATAATTTGAACAAACGTAGTAGAGGTTCACTAGGTGATGCTACATACATAATATCAAAACTCTAGCCTTGTGGTTTCAGAGTAGAAGAATTTTAAAGTTTTCATCTTGAAAATCTGTTTTTAGCCTGTGTGACCTAGAAATGCAATGGACCAGAACCATTTGAATAATTTTATAAGAGGGTCATATAAGGATCATTCCTACCAAGTTTGTTTAGGAGGATATGTCGTTTGAAGCAATTGTTGAAGATGGACGACGAACATCCAATGATCATAATAGCTCACCCTGAGCCAATGGCTCAGGTCAGCTAAAAATGGTCATTTTAAATATACAGATTCTGGTTCAAATTTTGAGTGTGAAATTGATCTTGTAACTAATTAGCTCACTTTTGATAAAAACTGTAATGATTTTCAATTCATCATTTCTTCTCTGCCCATGCAGTAAATGTTGTCATTTCCGTAATATTGTGTAGATTGCCCCTATACTCTTTAATAAGGTGGCAGTGGCTTGAATATATTTTGTTTTCCACACGTTTTACTGAAATGAGTTTTGCTATTCCATTCCAACTTAAGTGACTCAGTGGTAGAGTGTGCAGGAGCCCAGTGGCTCAGTGGTTGAGTGCTTGACTTGAGACTGAGAGGCCGTGGGTTCAGGCCTCACCGGCGTCACTGTGTTGTGGTCCTTGACCAAGACACATTTATCCCAGCTTAGTACTGGTTCAACCCAGGAAGACCCGTCCTTGTTTAATTGAAAGATTGTTGATGGGGCGTAAAGAATCAAATCAAACAAACAAAACAAAAGTGATAGAGTCTTTGACTCGAGACCGGGCTACTTATTACCGGTGTATATGTAAACAAATGCTCTATAAAATTATCTCGGGTAGAAAACTCTACATGTGATGGGTTTCTACATTGAAAGGATTAGTGACCTTCAAAATGATAGTAGTAAAGGGCCTGACTGATAGCTTGTTATATTGTCTTTGCCTGTTTTTTGTAAGGTATAACATATTTTAATGTAGGTGAAAAAAATAAGTCAACACTACAATGTTTTTACAACGAAATACTTGTTTTCTTTCATTCATGGAAAGTTATACCATCACAAATACGTTTCATAATCATAAACAGACTACAGAGTCTATATTAAGCATATGCCCTACCAGAGGGTGCACCAAAAGGGCGTAGACAAACAAGATAAAACAGATGTGGCAGTTTTTATGTCTACACCTTTCAACCATATTTGGGCATAATGTGACCCATGTTCTGAGACAAAGCTTGACGTCATTTTCAGGTTTTAAGCATGGGACCAGACTGTCAAAATCTTCCACAACAAGCAGACACACTTTTCCAACGGCAATTTCCCCATTTATTTTCAATGAAAATATAATTTTTAATGATATTAACGATGAATCCGCATCATGATTTAGGACTACACAAACAAGAAGTAAGTCACTTACTCTCAGAAACGACATTTCTGTTGTTTGTTTGTTTTTTTATGAAGAGAGAAAAATGCATTGTAAACAATGTTGAGTGGAAAATTCCGAATGATAATATCGCACGTGACAGTTATTTGGAGGAAACGGAATACACCGGTAGTTAGTTTACACCGGTATTTTGTGAACTAGGGATATATCTCTCAACTCATTCGTTTTGCTAGAGCATCTAGCTATGTTGCTGACTTCAACACTCGCAATAAATTGTTAACTCAGAAACTTCTTAAACAAGGCTATCTGTATCATAAACTTCGTAATACATTTTCAAAATTTTATAGACGATACTATGATTTGATTTCTAAATTCCAAGTTTGACTTAAATCTCTCTTGCGCCAAGGACTTTCGGAACCTGATTTCTATGGTGACTTGGTATATAGATTAAAGAAGATTGTTGGCTCTAATAATTTTTCAGCGCATTTCATTAAAATAATTTCCCATTATAAAAAGATTGGCTATAACATTAATGTATTGCAATAGACTGCATGCTTGGTGGTCAGCCCAATCACGGTTGGCAACTTTGCTTTCCTCTTTAATTGCACGCCGGTGGGTAGGACTTCAGACTCTATGATGGTTCTGACTTAAAGACTTATCTATTGAGGAGATAGTAGAAGCCTGATGCTTTGGCTGTTTGTCGGGCCCACTGGGGTTTACCTGTTGGATTTCTTTTGCTTCGGTATTCAGTTTTATTTACTGTTGAGTCCTTATCTTTGCTTGATCTCCTTGTTATATCTTGATTTATATGTTTTAGGAGATGATGCATTGATAAGTTAGGGGTCTTTCATGCAAACCAAATATCTATGTGTCTTGATCCACATCTGAATTTAGGATGAGGTTGGTACGCCGTTTAAGTGGTTTAAGCCCTCCAGTAAAATATTTTACTGACCGTTCCAAGGCGGTACTTCTTTTGTGGATCTTTTATGTTTTTGTTCTGTCTTGTGTTTGCTATGTCTTTGTGCACGTCTGTTTAATTGTGCTTTGTGGTCACCTGCTGGGAAAGGGCTGACCTCTTGGCTCTCAACTGTGGTGTCTAACTGTGAGTTTGTCACTTTCCCATTGGTATCCTGGGTCGGGTGTGGTACTTGATTGTATCGATTCCTGATCTTTGCACCCTTACTTACTTTGGTAGGCCCCACATCCCCAATGCTACATACAAAGTCTAAAGGTCACCAGCCTGGTTCTGGAGAAGAAGATTTTACCATATATGGGCGTGGTGGCTATCCAGGTCATGTGACCAAAACAGTTTGTATACATGTTAGCTAACTTACCATAAGGAGTCTTCACATGAAATTTGAGTTCAATTGGGCCAAAGGCTTGTGAAAAAACTATGTTTTAATATATTGATGGGACTCCAATTTAAGCAACGTCAAAGGTAAACCTTGACCTCTTGAACATATTTATAGCCATTGTCTCATTAGGTTAAACATATCAATTGAGATAATGACTTAGGCTTCCACAGTTTTCAAAATATCCACTTTTCAAAAAAAAAAACATTTGAATGCATTAGGAAGCAAAATTTGACCTTGACGTTAAGCAGGTCGAGGTCAACCAAGGATCATCATTTGAACAAACTTGGTTGGCTTCACATCACTACTGCTACATACCAAGTTCCAAGGTCATCAACTTTTTGGTTCTGGAGAAGAAGATTTTTACAGGGTTTTTACTATTTTTGGGCGTTGCGCCATATTGGTCATGTGACCCTGACCATTTGAACAAACAATCATTCCCGCGTCCTAAGGAGTCTCCAGATGAAATTTGAGTTTAATTGTCCCAATGGTTTCAGAGGAGAAGATGGTTGAAAATGTTGACGGACGGACGAGGACAGACGAATGGACCCTAGAGTGACTGGTATATCATTAGCTCACCCATGAGCCTTCAGCAGAAGGTCAAGAAGTCAGCCCTTACCAGCAGGTGACCACAATGATGAAGGACAGACAAGGCAGTGTGTCAAAGACAGCGCTCAACTGAGACCATAAGTCATCTGTTGGAGGTCAGACCCACTGGGTTAAACTGTAAACCTTCTTTTACTTCAGCATTCATTTGTATGTACTGTTGAGTCAATATTTTGTTTAACCTCTCAATTTGTATGTACTAGGAGATGATGTATTGATAAATAAGGGATCTTATATGTGAAGCAGTTGGTACCATCAAACATGTTTATGCCCTCCAGTAATTATCTTACTGAATGTTCCAAAGCAGTGCTTCTTTTTTGGATCATTTTTGCTATTTGTGTTTCATGTTTGCCTCTGTCATACTGTCTTGCCTGTTTCTTGCAGCCTTGTGACAACCTGCTGAGAAAGGGCGGGGCTCTTGACTCTTGCCAGACCACATAGCGTGGTTGGTCTACAAAGTCATGATCCCTATATGTCAACCATGCTTCGCAGGCGACACAAAAATGCTTCGCAGGCGACACAAAAACAATATGCTACGAGGTTCATCCAATAAATAGCGGTAATTTCCTAATAATATAAGATTCACTATTTAAACATCACAAATGTAGTCATTAGGTGAAATAACTTGTTGGGCACGCAACAACATATCCAAATATTTGATGAAAAACTGATATCAAAGCTAGCCCGGCGGGATTTTCCTAATACAATAATCTTATGCTAAAGAAATGGAGGATGCCATTTAGCTATTAACATGTGTCTGTAAATAGTTTGTTATCTATTTTGTTATAGTTTAATTGTTCTCAATGTTACATACAAAATATGGTCATTAACATATACAAGTTAATCACTGTTGCCTAGCAAACACATAATTGTGGAAATTAGACTATTTGTATTTTCTATTTTCCTCTGTTGCTAGGCAACAAGGGGTATATTTGATACGTGCTTTTTTAGATATTGTTTTGAAATATAGAATATATTTGATAATCTAAGAGTAAATCAAAACTTTTATACCAACAAACGATAATTTAAGGGACAATTCATGACCCTGAACCGCATTTCTGATACCACAAGTTTGCATTTTTTTCACTTTTTCACACTTAACGTGCCTGTCATTTTGACATTTTTCAAGAACAGTCAGTAGGTTTTACAGAATAGTTACTTTATGTTGTAGTTTATAAAATAGATTCTTTTTGGATCTGATTTGCACATGCCTGTAGCCATGGGAACCATTTTAAGACATCTGGTCAGGTAAGCTTTAATACCATGTTTTCGTTGGTAAGCAACAAGATACATCACTTTCCATCTCATTTTTGGATATATCTTTGCATGCGCAACAAGTAATGCCACTTAATAATTACATTTGTGATGTGTAAATGGTACAAACTCTTACATGATAATGAAATTCCTGCTATTTATTGGATGACCCTCTTAGGTTTAAATCTCTTTATTTTGTTCATCTGAGTTTATAATAGCAAAATCCTTACATTCCCATAGAGCTGTGCTCTGCTTTCTAAACAAACAGTCCCAGAGGTCCATTACCCTCATTATTCTAGTTGACCATATTTTTAAATGACTGTTGATAAAACTTTTACGTGCAAAGATGTTAAATTTCTCAAATTATAAGTTTTTTATACACCAGTGACTCATTCCATCAGTTACAAAGGAAATGTATTTCCCAGTAATGTGCATATTATTAAAATTGGTAATATGATTTTTACCAAATGTCATTCTTACAATCTGTGCTCCGAAAAATCTGTAAAAATTATTACTCTCACTATTTGAAAGCAGCAGACTCGCTTTGTTTGAGTATGCTCAAGAGAATTAAGTGAAACTGTAACAATTCTCACACTCCTCAGCAGGGGCTAAAGTCCTACTCTTATCATTTCTGCTAATACAGGATAAGAAAACCCTCATTATACTATAGACGATGTTTGGTGAGCCATTTACTGTCTTTCCTTATTGAGCACCCGCATATAATTTAAGCATTGCCAATCTGATTTTGATTTCTAGGTTATATATGTGACTTTCAAAGATAATTCTATGATTGGCAAGGAATATCAAGCCTTGTTATAATTCTGCGTCAACATTCTGTTCACACCTAAAGATCCATTTCAAAAATATCACCATAAGGACTGAAATAAGTATTCCTAAGGGCTACGATCGCTCATCTGAGAGCCTGAACTAAAACAGGTAGTCCAATGAGCAACAATGGATCACCTGAGAGGCAGCAAAATGTTTGGAAGCACCTTAACTTGAAGCAGAGCTCATGCGGAAATTCAAGGTATTATGCCAGTTTTGCTTATCTCAAGTATCAGAAAGATCTGAATTATAATCTTTGAATGAAGATGATCCAACCAAAAATATACGCTAGAGTGCTCACAACATTTTACTTTTATTTTTTATATGCTCATTGACAGATACCTTCGTAATTGGCGATGCGATCTGGCAAAAATTCAAAGACATCTAAGTTTGTGTTGCTGTCCTTGTTACATACAAGAATAAAGAAGATCCATTGAAATGAAAGCGCTAGATGGGTGACGACATTTCACCAATTATAATTCTATGGGATTTTCAAGATCACGAGCAGCTAGCACTACAGTCACTGGACCAATCCTGTCAAATTTCAAACCGATCCAAGATTTTATAGCTGTTTTTGATAATTGAAAGAATGAAGATGGTCTAATAAAAAATGAAGAGGCTTAACTGTGATTCTTGAAAAAACTTTGAAAGTACCCTGTCGCCAATGTTCTCACTTAATGACGACCAGATTTAAATGCTAAATTTACCAATATGGTTCCAAATCCATACACACATATACAAACTATTTTTACGCATTAACATAAATGCTATATACCCCCGATACATATTTGGTATCGGATAATGTCAATGGGGTATGCTTTTTTGCCATGTCGCCAGGCCTACCTTGCATATTTAAGGTGAAATATTGCATGGTTCCTATTCAAAGAGCTTTGTAATCGCTCTTGCTGTTACATACTATGGTACTAAATAAAAACCAGTAAAAGTTCTTGAGCCATTTTTCTAATTTTCTTCTTGACAAAATTATGAAAATTGAAATGTCGACAGAACTGCGCTCACCTACCCTAATGAACCTAATTACTGCCACAAGTATATTCGGAAGATGAATTAGTACATAATTGTATGTCTTACATCCTATCAGATGATTCTCTTGATAAAGAAAACAATTAATTTCTCTTAATTTATTGAAGTTATCCTATCATCACAATTAAAAGTGTCGTTTATTAGTCACTCTTCAGATACTCTCTTCCGCCAGTGGGACTTTTAAGCAGAAAAGTGAGATTCATAAACAATTCAACATGTATACTTAATAGTTTAGGTGAGGATGGGATGATCTGAAATGGTATACAGATGGCTGCAACTTAAATACAAGAATGCTAACTTTTAAACAAAATGTCCCCACTTCTACGTAACTTCTCACTTCCATAACGAAAAACCAAAACCATTATATGCATTGCAATCTTTATGGGTACATAAACTGCATTTCATACTCGTTTAATCAAATACACAGAAGTTTAACATCTGCTTTCTGTTACCCTGCATAAATATGAATTGTTCTGTCTTTTTGGAGGATAGGTTATGGAGGTGTGGTGGATTTTTATGGAAGAGAGTAGTGTTGATTACTCAAAAAGGTGCTAAGAAGCATATTGAATCATTCCTTGTTTGCAACCTGGAGGTTGTTAATAAACTGAAAGTTTAAGAGTGGGCTGGTGTATGTCACAGAGTAAATAGCTTGAACACTATATCTCTCCTCAATAAAGAGGACATTTGACAGCCTGTAACTAAAATACCATTGAAGAGTTGTGGGTAAAATTTTGAATCAGGTGTTAAAATATTCCACACTCTCAAATAAAAAAGTTACATTTGATGTCTTGTTAAGTTCATTTTTCAACTTTTTTCCATTTCATAATTGTATGATTTTTTCAAGAATCACTGTTAAATGCTCACAACATTATACATTGATTTTAAGTCCCTCAAATGCAGCTTACTCCGTAATCAGCAATGGGATTTCACCCAAAATTCAAACTCTCCAATTTTGAAACCTTTTAAGAGTGCTCTTCTTACATAAAAGGATTAGGAGGATCCATACCATTCAAACATGAAGGCGCTAGTAGAGTGGTCATAACAGTCCAGATGACATTTGATTTCAATCAGCCTGCTGGTCTCATGTTTTCATGTCTCTCTGGTCTTCATGTTTGAAATTGTAACAGACAGAGAGATGAACAAATGGTAGCATGCACACATGCCACCTCAAGTTCCACCCTATAAGATCACCATGAGCCTTCAACTCAGGTAAGCTTAAAGTCACGTTTTAAGAGCTTTTACTAACTATTTTTAACTTTCAAACAACCCAAACATCTTTTTGGTATCTTGATTCTTGTTCTAAATACTTGAAGAATGTCATAGACTCTGTTTCATTAAGCCCCCCTTCAAGCTGGGCAGTAGTGAGTAGAGCTTTGTGTACATCATGCGCCATATATTTAGCATCACCGCATATGTATATATAGGCTTGTTTCTGAAATGATATAAATATATAAAAGACAAATGAATGCATGACAATCATGAGAAGTATCACACTGGGTTGATGGCAATCGAAAACGTTAATACTATCGACAAACGTATATAAATATAGAAACAGAGTTTTTGATTGCCATTTGTCGCACAACTGGCGATAAATGGCAATTTAAAACAATGTTTCTAGCGATTTTTGATCCACGTTCGTCAATTGTTAAAAGCGTTTTTGATTGCCCCCTATCTGGTGAGAGTATAGCCTTGTTGTTGAATAGATAATAGATGAAATACAGTGATTTAAGGTTAAGGTGAAAAGTACAAAGCTTCTACCACTTCTTCATGAATACATATGACTTAAGTCATTCCTTACACCAATAACCATAACTTTTGCAAGGGGAAATACATTTTGCCTTATACCTTCAGTATGTGTTACCACATTTACCTGAAACTTGCTGAAATAAACATACTTTGTATGTCAAATGCAATTATATTGCATAAACCTATATACATATTTCACACTGATTATTATTTTTCTATTATTTGTATACAGCCACGGTAAAGAAAAAAAACATAATACTCACTTTTATGCAAAAACGCCAAAGATTAATTTGCTATTTCTAGGAGAAACAGGCAATAAAACCTTGTCGCTAACCCTAAAGACAGAATTTTAGAGGCCCAGATCATGTAGGTGTTTTATTTTCCTTTCGAGTGTCAAGATGATAAGCATGGGCATTAAATAGACATAATTGCTCAGTTGTTAGAATGTACGACTAGGTATTGAATGGTTGCAAACTTGAAACTTATTGCTGGTGGATTTAATTTGAAGGCAAGGCACTTTATCCGCTGTTTAATAATGGTTTAACGCAGGAAATTGTCTGACATCACCCAAAATGTTGACGGGGCAATAAAATAACAAATGACACAAACACATATTTGATAAACATAAACTTGATTTTTACTTCAGTGAAAACATTTCTCTGATCAACTACATCACTCGCAATTGTTGCAGAGTTTCTCAGAGAAATCAAGATTATTGCAACACAAAATTTAGAAATTTCTGATCACGGAGAAGGGAGAAATTTTGTGTATTTTTCTTTACCCAGACTGTAGGAACACTGCAGTTCAGTGAGTAAATTCTTAATTGCAATACCTAAAAACTTAAATATCTTAAGGGGTACTTACATCTGTGCACAAACAGATTTTCTTAAAACTTTGCATTTTAATAACTCAACATATACAAACTATGAAAATATATTTCTTGATTTAGATAATTATATATCAGGCTTAGGAGACAACCCTGACTTACTCTGACTTTGAGGTGATACCTGTCTCTAAATTGCTATGTCCTAATTCTATAGTTTTATTTATTTCCAAGGTTTGTATCTAGATTGACGGCATTATATTAATACCACAAAACCATTTGGATGAAATATGGTCAACGTTTTTTTAAAAAGAAACTACAAAATTTCAATATCTTTTCCCAAAAATTTACAAAAACTTCCACATTCAATTTCAAAGATAGCCATGTTATAGTCTTCTTTGTTAGGATATCATATAATCATAAAACATGCATATACATCCTGCTAATCTAAACCAAATTTCTAGAAAATTAAAAACAGGTAATATTGTCATTTCTTACCTCTTATGTGTGTAGGTCAGTTTTAGCAAAATTAATTACTTAGTTGAAATGAATCAATAACTTCACAGATGCATGTTTCTTTTAAATCTGCCTACATCTTTCTTAAAGAAAAAACATGTTTAGACAATTTCAAACGATTTGAAAGTCAGATATGCCTAAGGTCATGCCTGAAGTCGGAACAATCATAGAGTCTGAAGTCCGATCCACCGGCGTGCAATAAAAGAGGAAAGCAAACTTGCAAACTTTGATTGGGTTGACCACCAAGCATGCAGTCTGTTGCAATACATTAATGTTATAGCCAATTTTTTTGTCCAACAAAAAGGTCAGCGATCCTATACATTTTGAAAAGACCATGCATGATTTTTTTAGGTTTTTGCCAAGTATAAAATGCACTTCTGTCGTTTATGCAAGGTAAGGTAAGGAGAGCCTTCTCTATTGAAGGTTTTTATCAATAACATCAATAAGTTTATCTTTAATTAAATTATGAGGCAAAGTAGTGTAAAGAGTAGAAAAAACATAAGTAGACAAACTGGTCGCATTGAAATCTCTAGCTTTATGTTTATCTAATATTTCACCCGAATTTTTAAAAGACCAAAATAGATTTTACTGGATCTCTCATATACCTTTTCACAGGACTTGATAACATGTTTTTACTGCTGTAAGACATGAGGTTAACAAGGATCATTGACACTTGCTATGGGTAAATGCCTATGGTTTTCAGTAAAAATAAAAATTTGTCAATCGTCCCTTTCTTCAACTCAGGTGTGGTACTTGATTGTATCGATTCCTGATGTTTGCACCCTTACTTACTTTGAAGCTACCCTGAAATGAGTACTTTATGGCAATGAAATCCATTTTCGATATTAAATGATTCATAGATGTACAATTTTGGGCAGAACAATCAGTTTTACATTTAAATATATAGAAATCAGAAAACATTTTTTTAAAATATCATCCCCCCACCCCCCCCCCCCCCCGTGTGCCAGCAAATTTTGCCTGTATATGTGTTACCATATTTACACATTGTATGGAAGTTGCTTGCTGGCACCCGGGGGGTGGGGGGAGATGTTCAGCAGCCCAAAAACCCATGGCCTAAGCCCATAAAATGACTTTTCTAACGAATAAGATATTAATGACAGTAATGAAGCTCTCTAGGACCAACCTCCTAAACTGCTTTGTATTCTGTGGTAGTTTGATATAAAGTACATAAAACTTAAAAGTATGATTAGCAAGGTGTATGCATTTTTTCATAAGAAAACAATCTCACTGTTATTTAATGACACATTCTTTTGCAAATGTCCTGTACTGATCTATTTGCATGCTAGGGAAGATGTGGTATTGTCTTATGTTTTTTACCCTGAAGTTGAAAGGTTGTGACCTATGCTTATTTTATCTCAGACCTGTTATTGATAGTTTTTGCCAAATATACAGGAATAAATTAGGTTTTCTGAAATTCAATGTATCTTAACGGTAGCAATTGACTTTATCGTCCCCTTTGGTGTAGTGGCCTAAGCCTAGGACTCTTATTATAGAGAAGGCAAGTTCGAATCTAGCAAGGAGTATTTATTTTTCCAGTAAATTAGTTACTATATACTGACATGACAGAAAACTCTAGAAATGCATAAAAATGCATATTTTGTTCAATTGTGTATATGTACACGTGATTAAACGTGCAGTTGCTAGTACATCGAGACAGTCACTGTTTTGCCAAAGAGTCAAGATTGGTTGTCCAACATTGTTGATTTACTAACTACTGCAGTGTTATCCTGTGTACATTAAATACAAAACAAAAAACAACATCATTGTCTCGCTTTTCTGTTTTTAGCGCATACAAACCTTCCTGACAGGAAGAAAAAATAAAAATAAACGCTCCTCGTGTGATTCGAATTTACCTGCTTTACGCTCGAGTCCTGTGGATAACCCGCTACACTGCAGCGGACGGTATTGTCTAACTGCTACTTATATCAGACATTCCATTTCAAAGAACCTAATTGGTTCTGTATAATAAGGGAAAACTACCGATAACAGATCGGAGATAAAATTAGCATATGCCATGCCCTTTGAACTTCAGGGTCGAAATAATACGACAATAGTGATATCATACATGACGCCATAAATTATAAACTTACATAAAAACTCAAATGCACAATAAATATAAAAGTCATATCCAATCAGATTAATATCAAATTCCAATCTTGGGCAGATTCCCATGTTAATTTCCTATACCATGTAAGAGCCGATTTGGTAAATCTGTTTTGAAGTATTGCTGTGCCAAACTGTAGATCAAAAGTAGCTTCTTCCACATATCAATTTTTCCAAACATGAGTTATGCAACTCAATATTAATATTAACATACAAAATGGAGAAAAATCCAATTTTCAAAAATAGCTTGCTTACTAGGACCCAGTTTGCAGTATGTTTGGTTTGATACATCTCTTAACTTAAATAATAAAAAAAATCACCAAACAGTGGTTAATGTCCTTTACTTTGAATGTTGATGTGAAGAATCAATAAATTATATGCCTTATATCTCGATGACCAAAATAAAATTACCAAATATTGAAATTCCCAACAATTCTGATATATTTTGATGTCTTCTGCAATTGTATTTATATATTAACAACAGACATGTGTGTTTGCATTTGTGTCAGAATAGAGTTTCATGCGCCATTTAAGTTGTAAAGCTTTGATCTTTTGTTACCTACATTATATAACCCTTTCCCGTTTGTGGATGGAGTTATGATTGTGTTTTCATCACATATTGAAGCCCCATCCCCGCAGCCATTAAAATGGCAAAACATGTTGACTTTTCTATTAAATGTAAAAGTTGGTCAGTAAATAAAAATGGCCATACTCGCATCATATAACCATTCTAGATTCCAGTTTTCTAGGTAAACTTCAGCTGTTATGATGCAATTAGTCACAATATGCCATAATCACCAGGTAACATATCATAGACCTGTTTATCTCTTACTTAGGCCCTGAACATTTTTTGGAGAAAAAAACAACATGTTTTTAAAGAGTCATAGCTCAAATACTTTACCGTGACATCTTTTTAATTGTTTCATAACAATTTATATTAAATGAAACATCAAATTACAGTAAGTGAGGAAAACCGATTATTGGGGAAAATGCCAAGATGCCAGTGGTGACGTTATAGGGGAAAATGTAAGCATAATTTTTGTCACTTTTCAGATGAAGCCGAATTATTTTCTATGATAAATCTCCATGACCCTCTTTAGAGTAAGTAAGGGTGCAAATATCAGGAATCTATGGACCAAAATGGCACATGGTGATGATATTACGGCTATTTACTGCTTTTAAAGGAATAATTGACATATTTGATGTGTTCTACTTCTGTAGTGTATGGCAACACACTGTCAACATAGTATGAAAAATTCTAGATTACACAAATCGAGAAGTACTGAACCTTGCAGGGTAACTACCTCTTTAATCAGGTTCCAAATATAGCTTTTATCTTCTAACAAGAGGTCTTGAACATAGATTTTCTGACTCTGTTCTCTAGAGAATGCAACCCGCAAAGTAATAACACCATCCTGTGACCACTTTTCTGTAATATAACAGAGAATATAACAAAATTAGAGGACCAGAAGGTCCTGAAGCGCTCACCTGATCCCCTTAATAGTGTTAAAATAAGTCAAGGTCAACTTAGGCTTATTATTTCAACATATTTTGTTTTACTACATATGGGCATGGTGGCCATTTTTTGTCAAAGACCTAAATATATTTATATATATGATTTCCACTTAAACAGTTATAGAACGATGAACATTTCAAGATTTTTCAATATAAATGCATTAGGAATCAAATTTGGTCTTGTTGGGTCAACTTGAGGTTTTCTTTAGCACCGACTATCTGTGAGTCATGAGCCCTTTTCTTTGTATCATCATAGTGTGTTAATTTGATAAGAAAGTTGGAAAGACCCCTTGCAAGCTTAACATTTTTGTGCTGTAACAACAACAAAAACTAGGGCGAAGATTTAGCTCCAGTAAAATGCTCAAGCTGCAGTTTGAAGAGCATGTTTCTCTTGTTGTTGATTCATTGTTGATTATTAGTCCCATAATCATTGTGGGATTCTGTTATGTTTTATTGTGCGCTACTTTGTGCCCATTCTAGTTTTGCAATCATCTTGATGGGGAAGAGAGAGCTGATTGCTTTATCCTTTGTTTGTCTTCCTGATATCTTGTGATTGATTGTGGCTCTTACTCACGATGCCATGGGTTTGTCTGCCGATTGTGATTATGGTATTTCCTGATCATACTCACGTTTTATGATTTTTTAATATCCATAACCTGATTAAGTTTTTATAATATTGATAACTTAGCAGTCATTTTTATTAAACTTTTGTTGATGTCAGTAATATTCAAGCATACTCTTGCATAACAAATAAGTTGCAAAAATATACACCATTGGAAGGGTAACGAGTAACATTTCTATCAAGAACGGAATATTTACTATTTATAAATTATCATGATCTTTCAACTCAAGCAGGCTAAAGCTAATAATTGGGTACTTCTTTTAAGGATCATTTATGTTATTTATGTCTTGTGTTTGTCATGCCTTTGTGTCTGTTCATTGCTGCCTTGTGGTCACGTGAAGGGAAATGACTGACCGCTTGGCTCTTGTTTGTGATGTTTATTGTGATTTTATTACTGTCCCATTTGGTATCCTGGGACATGTGTGGTTCTTGATTGTATCGATTCTTGATCCTTGCTGTCTTTCTTACTTTTCTTAAATAACCCATAATAGCTCTATTCTTTTGTACAGTATTATCTCTTGAAATGTACAAGTCATTTAACACCATAAACATGTAAGTGTAAACACCAAGAACTGAACATCAATAACCATAGTCTTACCTAACTCGTCCCTATATAGGTAATCTTTATCCTTGTATCTGCATCCAAAATATAATACAGTTTCTCCCCTATTAGTATCCAGAGCTGTAAAATATCAACATTTAAGTTACAAGACTGTATCATGTAGCTGGGGGATTGTAGAGCTACCTCAGTATGCTTTGTCTAGCTGTCAAGATTTTATTCTTGTAGTTTGTTTTTGGTTTCTATGTTTTTGGTGTGGCCTTTCAATATGGCCCTAAATAATTCAACTAAATTCAGGGGCTTGGCTACCATAGCTCAATTAAAGGGTTTCTTAAGCTCTGATTATCGTTGAGTCGTGAGCTCTTTTCTTTATTTAATCATGGGGTGTTAATTAGATTAGATTGTTTATCCGAGGTGATACAGTGTATACGTTTGGAGGCATCCATGCGACCTTAACATTTTTGTGTGTGTTGTGTGTGTTACCTGTTGGATTTATTTTGCTCCGGTATTCAGTTTTATTAACTGTTGAGTCCTTATCTTTGCTTTATCTCCTTGTTATATCTTGATTTAAATGTTTTAGGAGATGATGCATTTCATGCAAACCAAATATCTATGTGTCTTGATCCACATCTGAATTAAGGGTGAGGTTGGCGCCGTTAAACAAGTTTAAGCCCTCCAGTAAAATATTTCACTGACCTTTCCAAGGCGGTACTTCTTTTTTGGATCTTTTATGTTTTTGTTCTGTCTTGTGTTTGCTATGTTTTGTGCGCGTCTGTTTATATGTGATTTGTGGGACCTGCTGGGAAAGGGCTGACCTCTTGGCTCTCGTTTGTGGTGTCTTACTGTGATTTTGTCACTTTCCCATTGGTATCCTGGGTCAGGTGTGGTACTTGATTGTATCGCTTCCTGATCTTTGCACCCTTACTTACTTTTATGACCACCAAAATAGCTACCTGTATATATTTGTGCAAACTGGATTAAGATTATGACACAAAGTACATTTTCTTGTGAAATGGCTTCATAACTGTTTTTTATCTGATAGTGAGTTGCAAGTCTTTATTTCAATCACATCACTAAAATGTTTCAGTCAATGTTTGTGCAAATGCAGCACCCGTTTTTAGCCATTTAGAATTATGTTCCCTCAAAGATGACTCAGATAACATTTTTGAAAAACTTATAAATTAAAGTAATAATGATTTAAAGTAATCATCATAGTTAATCTGATAACAATTTCAAAATAGCTGACAAACTGAGCAAAAGCTGTAAGTACCAGACAATTTCTATCTTACTATGTGGCATGCCCATCATATAGAAAAACATATCTACAAAAAGCCTAGGCAGGTCTAATACTACATTGGTATGAGCTGCGAGTTGTGAATTTTATAACTTTTATAAGAATTTGAATAACCTCATACCTAGTTATTTTTCATTAATTTAAAAATTAGTAGCATAGTATGGCATTATACATATGTAAAACTGCAAATTCCCTACTTTCTTCATAACTTTTAAAATGAGTATCATATAGCATTACAATTTATATGAAAACTTCAAAGTAATTAGTAATTATTAGATTACATTTCTTTTTAGTAATTGGAATTGTAATCATTACATTTCTACAGGTACATGTAATTGCAAAGTAGTTGTAATCATTGATCAGTGACAGTAACTAAAATGTATTTGAATACTTTTCAAAGTATTTGCCTCCAGGTCTGGTTGTCATACAGCGAATGGGTCAAAAAAAATTGTGCATGCATAAAAATTATCAGCGCATGCGGACATATTGCTTGTATGTTAGACAAAGTTAGATGTATGCAACATGTAAGGATTGTTTCAAGTACAAGCTCATCATAAGTTAGATAATAGTTGTGCATAATTTTCTTATAAGTCAAAAACACTAGAGATAAGCTGGACATACACTGTTATATGCTAGTACAAGTAGTAGTTATGTAACACCATAAACAAGTTATGAATAAGCTATACAAATGTTGACACACGTTTTATATTCGTTTAGCATATGCTTTGTATATGTTCAGAGAGAGGCTTTCTCTGATTTTCTTGATTTGATTTGAACGTATGTCAGTAAATTGGATCAATTTTCTGATGTCAGCATAAGTTGGTTAAAATGTTGTTGTGTGCCTACACATACAGATATTTATATTGGTGAAAGAACTTTGCTTGCACATGTAAGTCTCCTATTATGACCCTTTAATCCAGGGAGAAAATGAAATTAATTTAATCTGCCCCTTAACAATTAATCCTCTAATGAACTCTCAATGACAGATATATAACTACTTAAAAAAGTAGTAAGTGAGTATGATCAGGAAATACCACAATCACAAACTGCAGACAACCCAACGGCATCGCGAGGAAGAGCCACTCAACCATCACGAGACACCAAGAAGACAAATTAAGCAAAGCAACCAGCTCTCTCTTCCCATCAAGATGATTGCAATACTAAAATGGACATAAAGTAACGTACAACAAAACATAGAACAATTACAGACTCCCATAATGGGAGTAACAATAAACAAAAAGTCAACAACAACAAAACCACCGCCTTAGAACGGACAGCAGCCTAAGCCACCAGGGGGTTAAAATGCATTTACTGGTACCAGATCTTCGCCCTATATTCTGCTGTTGTTGAAGTACAAGAAATGTTCAGCTCACATGGAGGTCATCTAACTAATGCAATGTATCATCATGGAGAAACACTCTAATCAAATTAACACACCATGATGAAACAAAGAAAATGGCTCACGACTGACAGATAGTCAGAGCTAAAGAAAACCTCAAGTTGAGCCACGGTGGGTTCAGCTACAGATAAGCATCAGGCACCAACCCACAGATTAAAGCTTTATGTCAGAGCCATCATAGAGTCTGAGGCCTGACCCACCGACGTGCAATTAAAGAGGAAACCATAGCTATAAACCATGATTGGGTTTAAAACTAGGCATGCAGGCTGTCGCATGATATCCAAGTTATATCCAACCCTTATATAACGTTTAACTATCTTTTTGAATTGATCACTAAAGTAAGTAAGGGTGCAAAGATCAGGAATCGATACAATCAAGTACCACACCTGACCCAAGATACCAATGGGAAAGTAACACCACAAACGGCAGCAAAGAGGTCAGCCCTTTCCCAGCAGGTGACAACAAGGCACATATAAACAGACACGCACAAAGGCATAGCAAACGCAAGGCAGGAAAACATAAAAGATCCACAAAAGAAGTACCGCCTTAGAATTAGGTTTTCCAACAATTCGTTTGAATTTATAAACTAAATCACCATAAAATATAGGCTCTGATATGCCTTGTTGCAGAAGAAATTTAACCCAATGTTGTATTTAACAATTAACTCTGAGTGTCTGTGGTAGAATTTAGAAAATGCTTTTTCGAATTTTATGATATCTATAACATTGTTTTAATGACTTAGCAGTTAAAAATAAGTTTCTGTTGTTGAAGTCATCAACATTAGAACACACTCCAGCAAAACAAATAAGCTGAGAAATATATACACCATAGGAAGGAGAGCGAGGAACATCTCACTCAACAAATGGGAAATTAACAATTTTAAAATTAAAATCATCCCGTTTATCATAAATTTTAGAAGAAACTATGCCATTTGTTATTGACAAGTTCAAGTCCAAAAACGGAGCTTCAGTATCAGAAGAATTCGCCTTATTTAGCTGAAGTTCAGTGAGATATATCTGACCTACCATTTGTTCAAAATAAGGATTATCAATATTAAGTATGTCATCTAAATATCTGGAGGTTGAATTAAAAGCTTCAATAATATCAGTTTGATTATTGTCTGACAGAGACAACATAAAGTCTCTCTCATAACAAAACAAAAACAAAGCTGCAACAAGAGGAGCACAATTAGTACCCATTGGAATACCTACAATTTGTCTATATAATTTCGAGCCAAATCTTATAAATATATAGTCCAAAAGATAATGGAGCGCATCACACATTTTCTGACAAGACCACACTTTATATCGTTTAGGTTGTTCAGAAGTAAAAAAAGGCATTTTTATCATTACAAACCAAATAAAGTGAGCCCTTTCTGTTAAATGTTTGTTCAATTATGTTAGTTTTTCTTTGATTAGATTATGAGGCAATGTAATATAGAAGGTAGAGAAATCATATGTAGACAAACCAGATGCTAGAAAACCACTAGACTTTAATTTATTAACAATTTCACCAAAATTTTTAATAGACCAAAATAATTTTTTACCATTTCTTTCATAAACTGTTGTGCAATATTTAATGACATGGTTTTTAATCGCAGTGAGGCAAGAAGTCAAAAGAATAGACAACTCAGTAGCCCACCCAACCCCCAGTGGCTCAGTCTGCAGTCCGTTGTAAGGGATGTTCTCTTATTAATTCATTGTGTAAATGCTGCTCCAATTGTTTTGGGGGATTCTGTGTTTGGTTCTTGTTTTATTATACAATGCTTTGTGTCCTTTCTAGTTTTGTCATTATCTTGATGAGAAAGAGAGAGCTGGTTGTTTTACCTTATTTGTCTTCTGGATGCCTTGTGACTGATAGTGTTCTGTGGCTATGTCTCACAGCGTCGAGTGTTTGTCTACAGTGTGTGATTTTGTTATTTCCTGATCCTACTCACTTACTTTTTTCAACAATATCATTGTTTGGATTGTATGTGTTTCAGGAATCAGTCTGAAGGCAGTAACTGACAACTGTCTAAGATGTGATCAAAATATTAAGCAACACTTGAAAGGAATTTGTCCAACAAGAATACATGTTGCAAATATCAAGATATTAAGCCAATTTAAAGGGATGCAAGAGCGCCTGACGTCAATGTCAATAAATTTATCTTATTATAAAGAAAAATAATATGTCTGGTTTTAGGTTCAGGATCTGTAAATGTCCAAGATATTAAAAGTAAGTAAGGTTGCAAAGATCAGGAATTGATACAATCAAGTACCACACCTGACCCAGGATACCAATGGGAAAGTGACAAACTCACAGAAGACACCACAAACGAGAGCCAAGAGGTCAGCCCTTTCCCAGCAGGTGACCACGAAGCACATATAAACAGACGCGCACAAAACATAGCAAACACAAGACAGAACAAAAACATAAAAGATCCACAAAAGAAGTACCGCCTTGGAACGGTCAGTAAAATATTTTACTGGAGGGCTTAAACCGGTTTAACGGCGCCAACCTCACCCTTAATTCAGATGTGGATCAAGACACATAGATATTTGGTTTGCATGAAAGACCCCTAACTTATCAATGCATCATCTCCTAAAACATATAAATCAAGATATAACAAGGAGATAAAGCAAGGATAAGGACTCAACAGTAAATTAAACTGAATACCGGAGCAAAAGAAATCCAACAGGTAAACCCCGGTGGGCCCGACAAACAGCCAAAGCATCAGGCCCCTACCATCTCATCAATAGATAAGTCTTTAAGTCGGAACCATCATAGAGTCTGAAGTCCGACCCACCAGCGTGCAATTAAAGAGGAAAGCAAAGTTGCCAACTGTGATTGGGTTGACTACCAAGCATGCAGTCTGTTGCAATACATTAATGTTATAGCCAATCTTTTTATAATGGGAAATTATTTTAATGAACTGCGCTGAAAAATTATTAGAGCCAACAATCTTCTTCAACTTATACACCAAGTCACCATAGAAATCAGGTTCCGAAAGTCCTTGGCGCAAGAGAGATTTAAGTCCAACTTGGAATTTAGAAATCAAATCAAAGTATCGTCTATAAAATTTTGAAAATGTTTTGCGAAGTTTATGATACCGATAGCCCTGTTTAAGAAGTTTCTGAGTTAACAATTTATTGCGAGTGTTGAAGTCAGTAACATAGCTAGATGCTCTAGCAAAACGAATGAGTTGAGAGATATAGACTCCATAGGATGTAGAACGAGGAACATCACCATCTAAAAATGGGAAATTGACAATTTCAAAATCAAAGTCGTCACGTTTATCATAAATTTTGGTAGAAACAATACCATTAGAAATTGACAAATGCAAGTCTAAAAATGCGGCTTCGGTATCAGAGGCATTGGCTTTATTAAGTTGGAGCTCTGAAGGGTATATTTGACTAACCATATTTTCAAAATAAACATTATTAATATTTAAAATATCGTCCAAATATCTGGAAGTAGAGTTAAACGCATCAATAACATCAGCCTGCTTATCATCAGAAAGAGACATCATAAAGTCCCTTTCATAACAAAACAGGAATAAATCTGCAACCAGGGGAGCACAATTAGTGCCCATAGGAATCCCAACTACTTGTCTATAGAGCTTGGTGCCAAATCGAATAAAAATGTTGTCCAACAAAAAGGTCAGCGCATCACATACATTTTGACACGACCATGCATGATATTTTTTAGGTTTTTCTGAAGTAAAAAATGCATTTCTGTCACTACATGCAAGGTAAGGAGAGCCTTCTCTCTGGAAGGTACTTTCAATAAGATCAATAAGTTTATCTTTAATTAAATTATGAGGTAAAGTAGTGTAAAGAGTAGAAAAATCATAAGTAGACAAACTGGTCGCATTGAAATCTCCAGCTTCAAGTTTATCTAAAATTTCACCTTAAAATTTAAGCCTTATATACTAGCCCCGAAAGGCACCCAATGATTAGTCTTATCTAGAGTTTGACGGCAAGCCCCACCTAGGATTACCAAAGCTGGAGCCATGGTGTAAATATTACCTCTTCAAGGTAACTATGGTTCAAATATCTGGTATGTGTTTAATGATGTATACATCACTTGAGAAACTTGATAAAAATTTTGTTGCACTTTAAAGGTATCCTAGATTTTATACTCCATTTCCATCCAGGTGTGGACACACTGGGGCCTAGTCATGATGTGAATGCCAATCTTCAAGGGTTACATGTACAACGGGCCAATCAAACTGAATCTGCCAGCAGTGAGTATAAAGCTTGCAACCTTCATATCCCCAGTCTTACGCTCTACCAACTGAGCCACTGCACTCAGTTTTGTGGCTATGCTTATCAACTTGACAACATAAAAAAAAAATACCTACATGTTTTGCAACTATAAATATTCTAAAAAAACTTCCTTCGGAAATAGAGAAACTATAATATGATACAGATGATTCTGGGACATCTCTGCCCCTGACAAACTCCACCCCTTACAAATTCGGCCCCTAGCAAACTTGGCCCCTAACAAACTCAGCCCCCCAAAAAGTTGGACTACCAAAGCGACCCCTACAAACTGGGCCCCCAACCGAAATAATGTTTCATTCATTTTAGATGGCTGTATGTAGATTGCTTAATGTATATGTGCTTAATCCCAATTATCTTTTGTCTATTTTGTAAGTTGATCCATTGACAACAAACTCAGTACCAAATAACCAGCATCATCATCATTTCAATTATCAGCAATATCAATTAATTGTGACTTATATTAGAAATTGTTTCTTCCATCAACATCTCGCTGCATGCTGGATAAATTTATGCTTTTGTTGTCAGAGAAGTTCATCTACCGCTGCATGCAGACCAATTTTGTTTGCATGGGTAATACTTTGCACATTGAAAACCTGAAAATGGTCAGCTCTGACAAGAATGTGCGGATGCATCTATTCATTAGCTGTTCAAATGACTTTTAGCAAACATACAGTTTAAGTTGAGAAGCCTGATAATATGGCGTTTCATTAGGGTTTACAATAATTGACATACCAATTTTTGATGATTCAAATGTCACAAAAGTCACCAAACTGGTGAAAACATGTTTTAAATAATAAACGTGTGCCAATATTGAAAGCTCTAGATGGGCAGTTGCGCCTACGCCTTTGCTAGCTTGTCACATATTACTATCCAATGTACTGGCTCATAAAATAGGTATGGAAAGATAGACTAATATTTGTTGACAGAACACACTTCGCACTTAAAACTAATCTTTTTGAGGTCCATGAAAATTTGTAAACTCCTTCGGCAACTCTGAGACATGTACATGTATATCGTTTTTTGCATAGTTCTCACAAAGTGCTTGAGGACGCTCTTTTGCTCCTGTAGGCATGGAGGATCTATTCTTAAGTCAAGTCCTGTGAAGTATATATACCCTACTGACTACACAATCAAAGTTCTACATGTTTCATCAGCACATTCAATCTGGACTTCTATGCAAGGGAATTACAAGAGCTGTACTGTATTACCTTGTATGACAATAGGGACGAGTTGGTAAGGGGCCAACTTTGCTGGGGGCTGATTTTGTGGGGGCCGAGTTGGTTAAGGACAGAGCTGGCTAGGGGCTGAATTTGTTAGGGGTTGAGATGTGAAGTTACTGATACAGATTTTAGCAGTTTAGCAAAAAAATACAATAGATATTCTCGTTTTTTTGGTGGGGGACAAGATAAATCTCCTGGGGTTGAAGATAATCAGGGTGGAGGTGGGCAAGATTTTCTAGGATATCTTCACCCCCAGGGGGACAAGACGTCCAGGGGGCAAGATCAACTGTTACACTAGATCAACGAACTGAGGTTTACTAATTCCGTACCACCACGCTTAATACACAGAGCTTAGGTTGGTTACCTGTTTTGCAGGGACATTATGTAACTTAAATTTCAAGCATGGAAAACATGCTGACATGACGTAAAGAAACAAAATGTAAAGGCAAATGTTTCCGCATTTTTTCTGTAGCTGACATAACGTAAGGAAACAAAATGTAAAGGCAAATGTTCTCGCATTTTTCCTGGATAAAAGACCAAAATAAATCATTTATAAAATCAGAATAATGCCAGAAAAAGGTATACAAAATACATATTACTATAATATTAACTTGATATTGCGTATAGTATCACGTTTTGTGGATGAGGCCATTACATAGAATCACCCTTGACACTTTGGGGACCCTCTTTAGCTTGAAGTCTACTGCACATAGTTAATAGTGTGTTGATGAATGTTAGCAAAAATGAAGAGCCAGTAAAGTATTTACCCACTGTAACCCACACACTTAGGTTAATACAAGTTCTTAGGCCCTGGTTCTGTTGGTGGTGGTGTTTTTGTTGTTTTTGTTTGTGGTGATGGTGGTGGTGTGATGCTGGTAGTTCATTGTAATGGGCTGGGATGTTTTGTGTTTGGTCCTGATTTGATTTTATAAAAACAAATTGTGCTCTATATTCTAGTGTTGCAATTATCTTGCTGTGACAAAACACCAAAATAAGACAATCTGCTACATGTATGTAGATGAAGATAAGCCAGCATTTTAGCAAAATCTGGGCAGCACATTCGTTCTTCACTTCATCCACATTTTCAAGATTATTCTCTGTAGCAGGTAAGAGAAAGCCTTGCCTGCTCACACACCCTCAATCCCCACTCCAAAGACTGTCAACAATGTTCAAAATTATGATAACCCTTAAAGCATCCATCAGGACTGCAGCAGACTATAAATTGTATGACATTTTTCCTAATTTTTGGTAAAAATAACGTATGAAACTTCGTGAGAATCTTGTGCCAACAGACGATTCTCATGAAGTCGCATGCTTTATTTGTAATTTTTGAAAAAGCATCAACATTTTAGAAAGTTATAGATGGCGCTTTATGAATAATTTGTCATTTATCTTACCCCTTTCTTGAATAAAAGCTCTAAAAGGTGCAATGCCTGTTCCAGGGCCAACTAAAATAATTGGTGACTGGCTCTCTATAGGTAACCTAAAGGCATGGTTACAGCTCATAAATACTGGACATGTTTCTCCTTCTTTCAATATGTCTTGTAAGTAGGTAGTAGTAACACCAACTCGTTTTCTATTGTGTGATATATACCGTAGTACTGCAGCAGTAACACAAACCCTTGTATTATTCTGAAAGTATTTAACAATAGTTATATAATATTGCGTATCATTTATGCCAAATTGGATTTCTAATCCTTGCCAATTGGATGATTCAATTTCCATGTTGAAGGCTGTTGAAAAGTATTGAAAAGTATTTCTCATTATTATTCAGGCGACACAATCTGGGATGTAAAATATGGACCTGCACCGATGTTCATGACCTATAAATATAATCACTTATGTTTTTCTAGATGGTTTGGTGAATGGTTCTATTCCTTATAAAATATCCTGATGCAGCAAAGAAAATAGTGTGTAAAGTCTATCAAGTGGCTTCTCAAGCTGACAAAAAGGGAAACAGGAGAAAAGGCAGATGTGTTGATAAACGTTTCCATTCCATAAATATAAAAGTGTGCGTGTGTGCACGTGCTTATGTTATATTAAGTAATTTAAAATAGGGAACCATTTCCCATCTTTCTTATGAATGCCTAATTGGTCTGTTGGTACCGTTTAAATATCAACTTTCTTGAAATATTTATGAATATGTTTTTTTCAGTTTCTACTTAGTATAGTTAAAAAAGGCAATAGTTAATTTAAAAAAAAACATACCGAAACCCAATGTTTTGAAGATGTTTAATACCTAATATAGGTTTGACTGTAAAAGCCAATTTTTGGTGGTTTCATCAAAGAAATATGGTCCCTCAAATGTGGAATGGCCCTGCAATTTGTACGGAAATGTACTGATGGCAGTTCAATATTTAAATATGGTTGAAGGATAAAACATTGACCTTTAATACTCATTTATATCCATTGTCTCATAAAGTAAACGTATCTAGTCTGTGTAATGTTTTGGCTTCAACAGTTATTGAAAAATAATGTTTTTAATATATTCCCCAAGGGTGAAACTTGGCCCAGGATGACCATTTCAATCAACATCCTAAGGGCCTTATTCCGAAGGTTACATTCTAAGGCCAAGTGTCATAGACCCTTTGAGTTTTTACAAGTATTTGCTTTATATGGGCATAAAAGCCATTTTTGGTCATCTGCCCTTGACCATATAGTCATAATTATGTTTTCATTTTGATTAAATGATAATTATCTTTTGACGGCACAGTGATTATGTATTTTTATATTCACCTATTGTTTAAATGGTTCTTTCAATCTGTCATCATGTAATAAATCTTATTTTAATTGCAAATACTGAAATTAACACATAAAATCTTTGTATTTACAAAGAGGCTGTAAAGATACATCAACATTCCTTGGCCAATTAAATTGTTGGCTATAACCTAAATGTTATTTTAATAGTTTCTATACTATTAGACGCATTTTTTTCAAAACATAATTGAGTATGAGCAGGAGCATTGTGTTTATGAAACACTGCCCCAGCCATATGCTTGTCCACAAGGACAGTGCTCTTTCTTAAAACAAGGGTCATCTTAAGTTTGAAGATATACTACTCTCCTACCAAAAAAGTAAGTGAGAATGATCAGGAAATACCACAATCACAAACTGCAGACAAACCCATGGCACCGCGAGGAAGAGCCACACAACCATTACAAACACCAGGAAGACTAACAAAGCAAAGCAACCAGCACTCTCTTCCCCACCAATACCACTGCAAAACCAGAATGGACACAAAGCAACACACAACAAAACACACAACAATCAAGACCCCCACAACGGGAGTAACAATCAACAACAAATCAACAACAACAGAACCACAGCCCTAGAATGGAAAGCAGCCCAAGCCACCGGGGGGGGGGGGGGGGGGGGGGGGGGGGGGGGGGGGGGGCTTAAGTGCATTTCACTGGTACCAAATATTCGTCCTAGATATTTGATGCTTCCAGCTATAATAATGTTCCAGATGACCTGATTACAAGTTTTCTACAGTATATTCAACCGCCCTTGGCAAAAACATTGTTTTTACCAAGTAATCCATTCATCTCCTTTTAACAGCTGACCAAGTTTGAAGATACTAGTTATAATATTTTTTTAGATGTTTTCAATGTCAAAATTTTTAAAAGGACAATAACTTGAAAAAAATAACGGGGATTTATTTTTTTATATTTTCACCAGGTAATCAACTCATCATCTTCTATCAACTGACCACATTTGAAGCTCATACCTGTTGTTGTGTTTGTGTTTAATGTCCCACCAACAGCTAAGGTCATATATGGAGATGGGGCCACGTATTAAAGTCTCATCCGACAGACTGGTGAAGCTGGGAATCAAACCTGCGACTGCTGGTTTACAAGGCAAGCGGTTTATCTACTAATATTTTTAAAATATCTTGCTTACAAAATTTCATCATGATCTTTTAAAAGTGGCATAACTCCATATTTACCAGGTAAACTTATCATTATATTCTATTAGTTGACCAAGTTTGAAGCACCTAGCTGTAATATTTTTGGAGATATCTTTATTACACGTTTTAAACGCCAAAATTTGCAAAGGGCAATAACTAAAAAATGGGATTTTTTTTTATTTTCACCTGGTAATCTACTCATTATCTTCTAACAGCTGACCAAGTTTGAAGCTCATAGCTGTATGATTTTTTTAGATATCTTGGGTAAAATTTTATCTTAACCCTTTAAAGGGAGCATAACTCAACAAACGCTGGTCCCATCATTTTTGATGGATAAATATAATTTGAATAATCTTGGTAGAAGTTGAGCCTATTTTCAAATTGGCCTTGAAGTTTTTGACAAGATAAATTTTAACGTTTTTCATTTTGGTTGTCATGGCAAACCGAATTCTGCATGGAATGGAAATCTTTGAACAACTTTGAAAGACGACTACCAAAAGATCATTCCTGAGAAGTTTGTGAAATCCCACCATGTAGTATAGGGGGAGATCCTATTTATAGGAAATTGTTAACGGACGATGGACAGACAAACAGACAGCATACATGCTATGATCACAATAGTTCAACTTGAGCCTATGACTCAGATGAGCCAAACGGAAAGAAAACAGAATGAAGTGAAACTGAAGAAAAAGTGTTAGGATAATAATTAAGATATCAATTCTGATAGTCCTAGAGCCATCATATCTAGTCATTAAATGCACTACACTGCTGAGTCGTTCGATTACAAAAAATACAATCCAAGTGATGGTACAAATAGAGCCTTGGTGATTGTGCAAAATTAGAATTGTCTTCCCATCTTACCATACAAAATGCATGTGTAAGCAACACTCAATGTTTGACGTCTATTGTGTTCTGCATGAGCTAAAACAAAGTGTAATTTGATATGGAAGCAAGTAATAGAAAACGATAAGCATACAGACTCCCAAGCAATATTCAGTCCACAATTTCATACACCTCCAGTCCCACGGATAAAAAAACATTTTTGTGTGTTAATTTTTAAAAAATCTAACCAGATGTTGTGTAAAGTTTTTAGCTTTACTTCTGGTGACAAAATTGTCCAGCAGAGCAATTTAGTAGAGGGACTTAGGAGGAACATATGTTTGATATTATATTGATTTTGGGCCAGCAGTTCAGGAGTTGATTTGGTTCAAATAAATTTTCTCTGGTCCCAATTTTGTTCAGCAGAGGCAAACCGTTTGGGCAATTTATGTAAGGAAGAAGGCAAAGATCAGGAATAGATACAGTGTCCACTGTGACCAAGTATTATGGCAGCAACTTAGATATACTTACAGTTATTGGTGATGATGATATAGAATAATATCTAGGTTGAAGTGACTTCATTAATAATAGAATCTTCCTCCATGATAGAGAATGAGAGGGAAAATCTAAAAGAACATCGACCACTTCTCTGCCATTCAAATACCTTTGTAGTGATGAACTGTCAGTGAACACCTACAAATGAAAATTACAACAACTTATAGCCAATAGGGATACCAATAAAATGCAAAAGATTAATGACCACATTAAACAACCAATATGCCAAAAGCTAATTTCATACAGAGTTTTCCCTCCTGAATAGAAAAAATATCTGGCCATTCAAAAAAATATTCCAACAACGTGACATATATTTAAATAAGCATTGCAGATACCCAATTTTGACAAGTTAAAACGTGTGAGTTTATGTAATTTTCGGTTATATCAGGAATTTCTATGGCTTGATTGACTTGATAGCTAGATGCTACATTGCCAATGATGTTTTTGACTAGATTTTGAGTCATACTTTAACTGGCGAAATGTTTCCATAAACACCAACTCAATCAGTGACACTGGTGCTATAAAGTACTCTACACTAACGTCTGAATGTAAACAGCCACGGCTGATGTTTGGAATACATAAAAATTGGTTTTTCAGGTAACAAAAAACATACAAAGCGGTGTTAAGTGGCCCCTTACAGCTAATCCTCACTTTGTATGCAATATATATAAGCCTGTCTGCTTAGAAGCAGATTTATTTTGATTTTGGCCTCGAGCGCATGGCTGCTTGGCCTCATGGTAAAGGGACAAATTTCGATTGGCTTAGGTAGTCATATGTTATAAGTGCATGTGACTTGAGACCTGAAAGAAATCCGGATAAACTATGAAATCAGCTATTGAGTCAGTTTTACCAAAGATCACACAACCTTTCATTAACAAATTTCATATGATGTAACATATATCAAATAAAATATGCATCAAGCGTTAATCAGTCTTAAAAACTGAGTCTTGCTCTTCTTTTTGAGTGGCCACTTAAGACAAGTTTTACCGTATGGAGAACCTTCAAGATCATCAACACAAAGCCAAAATAGCTGTGCTTTAGGCTCCATGTCAGAAAAAACAGGGCCAGTAGGTAAGGTTTACTTTTTTATTTTGACTTTAAAACATTATTATTACACTTATAGATTTCATTTCAATTACTGAAAAACGTGTCAAGTGTAGAAAAAAAATATCAGAATACCAGTGCTATCCTCAACATTGTAATTATTTTTGAATATCTCTTTCATTATTATTTCCTTATTATGAAGGCAAAACCCTAGAAGGCAAACATGATATTTTCTGCTTGCCCAAGGGCGGTTGAATATACTATAGAAATTATATCTATCTTTACTGCCCTACACAACACATGGGAAAGTGACAAAAACACAAGAAAAAAGCCACAAACAATGGGAGACAAGAGGTTAGCCCTTTCCCAACAGGTAACCATATGGCTGCATGGAACAGGTAAGAAAGCATGACAAACATGAAACATAAATAACAAAAATGTTCCACAAAAGAAACACCGCCTTGGAATCAGTAAAAATGTTTTTACTGGAGGGCTTGAATTAGTTTTTAAATCGTTTTTGTTAGTTATGGCTCGTGTTGGTGTTTGTTTCAAACGTCGTGTCTGTTCTTTGTAGCCTTGTGGCCACCTGCTGGGAAAGGGCTGGACTCTTGGCTGTCGTGTGTGTTTGTGTTTTGTCACTTTCCCAAATGTGTACTGGTCCACATAAGAATCAAGGGTGAGGTTGGCGCCTTAAAACTGGTTTAAGCCCTCCAGTAAAATATTTTACTGACCGTTCCAAGGCGGTACTTCTTTTGTGGATCTTTTATGTTTTTGTTCTGTCTTGTGTTTGCTATGTCTTTGTGCGCATCTGTTTATATGTGCCTTGTGGTCACCTGCCGGGAAAGAGCTGACCTTTTGGCTCTCGTTTGTGGTGTCTAACTGTGAATTTGTCACTTTCCCTTTGGTATCCTGGGTCAGGTGTGGTACTTGATTGTATCGATTCCTAATCTTTGCACCCTTACTTACTTTTATTGTACCAACCTCATCCTTATTTCAGATTTAGATCAAAACAAATACAAAAATGTAGATGTTTGGTTTGCATGAAAGATCCCAAACTTATTGTCTACACTGACCCAAAATGAAAACTTTACACTTTATTTATTTGAATAACTGTTTTGTTAGTATACATGCCGTTGTAAGATTTACGCATGCTTATTGAGACCTCGTCGCAGATAACGATTATGCAATTTTTATTCAAATCCCAGGTCTAATCAAGTGTCAACGCCTGAAAAACGTGATCCTTACCTTGCACGTGCCGAGGAACAGGCGGTTCATTAACAGCTTGAAAACTGACAAGAAAACACTTGCAGCTGAGTACTGGTAATAAAAAAACAATTTATTGTTACAAAACGCTTCCATTTAGTGACGGTACGTCTTTCAAAAGATCAAAGAAACCACGTTTTTTTGGCGTGCTCAATGCGGGGTCTACGATAGATGATATAGCGCATCATTTTGGCTGCTTTAGACAGACTATTAATTATCTTATGAACCTGTACAATAAAACTGGGCATGTCAGAGTTCGTGCAAGACCTGGTCGCGCATGTTTGAGGACGTTACGTCCTTATCGCGTTAACGCGTTAACTCATCCAAGTAATCGTTTTAAACGGCAACCATTATTGCCCGTCTTTACCGGGTTCATGCACAAAAGATAATTAGTCATTTCGTGCACAATAACGGACCTGGAATTTTCCAGCATGACAATACAAGTCCACACACAATACGTAAATAACCACACAATTCCATGCTAAAAATAACGTCAACCTCTTGCCTTGGCCTGCTTTATCCACGATCATGGACCCCATAATACACGTATAGGATGAAATGGGTCCGATGGTAGGTCCAATCATCAAATGGATGCGCTAAATGACTCCAATATGCACCTCTGTTAGCATTACATACGTATCCCTAACGTGCTCATACAACGTTACGTAAATTCAATGAGGTGACGTATTCTGCTAAGCATTCGTAAAAATGTAGGTCACACTGGCTACTGATAATCTTTTTAACATCACTTAAAGCAAACCGTCAGTAATTTCTTGTTTCCAAAATCTGTGTTACTGGAATAATTGTTTTTAGAAATTTTCATTTTGACGCCTCTGAACTGAATTATTCATAAAACTTATGCAATTTTTGATTTTCATCCAAATTTTTTTTCAGAGACATTGATAAGACATTGAAAATTCGATGGCTGAAAAATTAACCCCAAAACTTAATTTATCATCAAAATATATACTTTTGAATACTATGTAAAGTTTTCATTTTGGGTCAGTGTATGTATCATCTCCTAGTTAACACAAATTGAGATATAAAAAAGGAGATAATATAAAGGTAAGGACTTAACAGTATATACAACTGAACACCGGAGAAAATAAATCCTACAGTTAAACCCTGGTGGGCCTAACTCCTGCTTCCCTGAACACAGTCAACAAGTAGTATTAGATGCCATCCCAGTTTCATCAGGTGTACCCAAGGGTCAGTATTTGGGCAGATTCTCTTCATAAACAATTTACTGGAATAATATTAGGTCTTCTGTTCGCCTAGTCACAGACAATTGTTTTCTATATACAACATTCTGAGCTTCTATTTGTAAATGGAGAATCAGCTGATTGACTAGGGTTAGTAAATGTAAATAAACAGCTGATAAATCTAAAATTCCCAAACATTTAACACAGCATCATTAAAAGTTGAGCACATTATAAGACAAAAGTTCGTATTTAAATCATACATAGTGTTCTTTGGAATATGTAGGCAGAATAACTTTACAAAGATTGGATATGATCAGTAATATGGCAGAGCAAATATTATTTCAGCTTATGTTAAAACATGAACAATGAAGTCTTAACAATCTAGCTACATTTCTAAAATGTTGGAGATTCTATAACATTACCAGTTTCTTTGTGAATTAATGAGCAATATATTTGAAATAAATTTTCTACGCCACATATAATAACATATATTGAGAAGTTTAAGTGTTGCGTTTTAACTTTGTTTCAGTATATGTATATAGAAGTATCTCTGGTAGCTATATCTTTCGACAATTCCAAAGTTCCAAAAGATTTTAAGCAGGTCACCTAGTAAAATATCTTCCATATATCTATGTGTTTAATCAGAGAATCTATTTTCCTTAGTAACAAAACCTATCCTACTAACAACCATACTTTCCTATTGAACATTTGATTTTAGCTATGGTGTGAAGGTTCACCCGTGTAAAAATCTTGTAAGGCTTAGTGAATTTTTTCTTAAAGGCACGAAAGCATTTTTATGACACACAACAGGCCAGAGATGCTGGATATTGATTGAACATAATACACCACTTTAAACAATTAACCTAAGTGAACTTATACATTACCCCTTCCTGAAGAATGGTGTATAATCTAGATGAATCTTGATCATTCGCATTTTCTTTAAGTAAACAAAATAGGTCTGCAGGAACTGCCTTCAAGTCATAGAACTTTGCTAAAACTGTGCGTAAATCCATTTGATTGTTGCCTGAAAGAATAGACATGTATTCAAAATAGTAATAAGTCATACTCTATTGAAAATAAAAGAGGAACATTAGAAATGTGAAGGTACTATAGCCCCCGGACTTAAAGAATCAAAAAAGAGGGGCATCGGGTCCTGGGTCCCTCACCAGAGAATGACTGTTTATAAGGTTAAAGGAAAGCAAAGTTCCTCCCAAAGTCCAGTTATGAGTTTTGGTAGATCAGTAGTTTCATTAAGACATTACACAAAAATTTTTTACAAAACTAACAGGATGAAACCCCTCTTGGGGCCATGTTTTCAACCAATCAAAATAATTTGAACAATTTAAGTAGAGGGTCACATTTTTGGCCCTATGCGCATAATGCTAACTTTGGGCAGCATCCTTTGTAATATTTATCTAATTTCAGTTGTATCCTTAGCTTTCACACTGGCCAGTCAGACCTCAGACTCTATGACATTTCTGACTTAAAAACTTATTGATAGATGAGAACGTTTGGGCCTGATGCTGCATCTGTTGTGGAGCCCACCAGGATTTAACACTTTGATTTTTTTGCTCCCATATTTAGTTGTATATACTGTTGAGTCCTCATGATTGTTTTATCTCCTTTTATAATCTTGAATTATAGGTGTTTGGAGATGAATCATGGACAAGTCAGTGGTATTTCATTCAAACCAAACATCTATATGTCTTGGTCCACATCAGATTTAAGGCTGAGGCTGGCACCGTGAAACTAGCTTAAGCCTCCAGTAATTTTCTTACTTACAGTTCTTAGGCAGTGTTTCTTTTGTGGACTCTTTTTGTTATTTGTGTTTCGTGTTTGTCTGTCATAGTGGCTTGTCTGTAACTTGGTGCCTTAAAGTCATCTGCTGGGCAAGGGCGGACTTCTTGGCTCTTCTGTATAGGATGTTTTCTTGTGTTTTTGTCACATTCCGATACGGTTACCTGGGTCAGATGTGGTACTTGATTGTATCCATTCCTGATCTTTGCATTCTTCCTTACTTTTCATATCGGAACAAATTACTATTCACAATAAGTATAGCAATTGTTTTGTACGGATGAACCCATCCACATCAGATCTCTAGTTTTATTTGCTGTCATGAAGATAGAGGCTTCGATCATCTGACAAAATTCCCATTTAAAAAAATACGGAATTACCAAATGCAGCAGCCGTGATAAAGTGACGTTAAATTTTAAAACTAGCGGGTAACGTGGGTAAGTCTGATAATTGGGGGAAGCCAAAAACATTTTCAAGTGATTGTTTGGTCACTGAAAACCAAATTAGCATGGCAAATGCTGCAATTTTTTGACTTTTCTCATACAAATAAAGGACCATTTTCTAACAATGTGACGTTCTTATCAATGCCTGTACGTTATCGCCTTAAAACAGTGTTTCTATTCGTTATTTCTTGAACCACATTGACAAGTAAAATTGTTTGATGCCTTCCAACACATTCAGACAAATAATGCTCAATGATACATCTTCATGGCCACAGAGCACCAGTCGAAAGATAAAATCTAACATCACCGTTTTCCAGTAACTTAACGTTTTAATCAACCATAAGATGAGTTACATTGTAAGCATATGACATCTTTGTAAACTGAGTCCCTGTCGAATTGAAACGCAAATTTACATAAGAAGTTAAATCAAATGATGACTACGTTTTGACATCATTGATGGCAGCTGATTTATTCAGCATTAAATCTTTATCACATCTGTTACATAACCAATAGTTTTTATAGGCGTATGATGCATGAGGAACACGTAAGACCACCAAACGAAAAACACATGCTTATTATTTTAGCATAACTTACAACGGATGTGATTTTTGCTTACTGACCCTCTACAATTCTAGCTCTCTCCAAATGCCTATTTAAAGGATGGCATATGTAAATTAGTGGTTTCATATGCCTAAGATCCTGTTCTCGTCATTGCAATTGAAATTGTTCGATATTGCACAAAGATGAGCACATAAAGATGCAAAACATAAGAAATTGCTAAACTTATTGCGCATAGTATAGATTGAGGCTCTTCCGTGCATTGCCATGGGCTTGTCTAAGGTGTGTGATTGTGGTATTTCCTTATCAGTCTTTCTTTTTGAGTCAAATATACCCAACAAAAAAAGAAACGCACCACTTAGAACTGTTCATCTCTCAGGAATATCACAAGTGATAGGCCAATTTAGTTTATATCAGTGCAAAGGTATGTCAGGCACTGCTGCGTCACATGTCTTTTGCAATCAGGCGTCGAAACTGTGTTAAAGAAAATTGGCCATGAACCAAGTAGGGGTCAAATTGTAAAGTCACAGGAAATAAGCATTTTAATAATGCTCTCTTGCTGGATAAGTTCAAGCAATTGGATTAATCTCAGTTGACCAAATTGTAAACAGGCACTTATTCTTTGCAAATTTTATCTTTAAATTCTTCATTCGCCATAATTGAACTCTAGGTAGCCCATGTTTTGTGACTACCCTTTGGATAACGATTCCACACTGGAGATAAACCTTACACATATTTAAAGATTTCAACATTGTTTTAATCAATTTAAATGATCCTAACTGATAAAAATGGATTTTGGAGTAAAACAAAAGCATCAATAAACACATTGGTTGTCTCTCATAATGGCAACATATCGTTTTCATACTTTGCTTATGTAAAAGATACTCAGGATTTCATGTAGACAGTAGCGTTGAATTAACGCTTCCAAAACCTCTTTAACCTTCGCCTTGATATGTTTTGTGCCTACACAGGGAAAGTAGAGATACTCATCTACGTCATATTCAAATTTTAGTAAAATTTGATCAAAAATGAATATTTCATAACAATTAACATTTTCGTATTAAAAGGAGATCTAAATGGGAAAATCGTAGTAGTGCGTTTCTTTTTTGTCGGGTATAATAAAAGTTAAGAGTAAGGAACAGTTTAAACCTATGTATTAGCTACAGTGTAGATTGATACTACTTACCATGTATGTTTTTATCTTCAGTGCATGTATATGCCCATGAAGGTTTCTCAATCAGTTCTTCACCTGTACAGTGCATAGCCTTTAGTAGCATTGAAACTTCAGCTGGGTGATTTGTTGGATAGATACCTAAGGCATCACCTGAATATGTTTTAATACTTTTCATTAACCAGTGTACTGCAGAATATATAATTATAACCCTGCAAAAATATTATTATTCTAGCATCCTGAAAATCCACTTACATGGTTCAACTTATTGTTATACTTAATAGTTAAAAAATAAGCGAGTATGATCAGGAAATACCACAATCACAAACTGCAGACCAACCCATGGCACCATGAGGAAGAGCCACACAACAAGCACAAGACATCAGAAGACAAACTTAGCAAAGCAATCAGCTCTCTCTTCCTCATCAAGATGATTGTAAAACTAGAAGGGACATAAAGTAACGTGCAACAAAACATAGAAAAATTACAGACTCCCACAATGAGAGTAATAATAAACAACGAATCAACAACAACAATTATATCTAATAGGAGTAATAGTGATTTTTTACAAATGAAAAGGTACTTTTTTCACAAGTCAAAAATAATATGTTACTGTTTCTTTGTTTTGACTGCCTCTGCTTTCTATCTCAATCAGGCAAGGTAAACTAATTTGAATTGGCAATAAAATGTGGTTTATCGTGTCTTTTATTACGTTTATGCAACCAATGTAAAGCTTGTCACAATCCTTACTAACAAACACCCTACTCTAACTAGATGTATGTCACGTTATTTATCAATGACACATGCTCCATCGAGTAATCATTACTCGTATGTCTTAGCACTAGCTTTAAAATCCTAACACTTGCTAACACTAGGTGAATACCTGATTTCCATGTGAGATCACTGTCTGCAATATCAAACTCACAGTGTATTACTTCTTTGTCATCATCAGAGCTACACCTCGTCGTAAGTTCTCTTTTTATCTGCAAATTGGTATAAAAAAAGGCTTTTTTAAGAAAATGTAAAAAGATATAAAGGTGGTGGTTATATTCTTGCTCCCATTGTTTCTGGGGATGTGTTTGGTCCTTGTTATGTTATGCATTACTTAGTGTCCTTTTTATAAGCCCGTTTTTTTTTAGGTCAAGACAAAGAGTCCCACACAAGAATGATTGTTTCCCCTTTCTTAGTTTCTGAGTTATGCCCCTTTGAAAATTGTAAAAAACTGGTAAAGACAATGGGTTGGACGCAGAGATGGTTGTTCCCCCTTCTTAGTTTCTAAGATATGACCCTTTGATATTTTTCCAAACATTCTTGTACACCACATAAATCAGTAACCATTTGGGATATCTTCATGCAACTTTATAGGAATGAGTATTAGGTCAAGGAGATGTGTCACATACAAGAATGACTATTCCCCCTTTCTGAGTTATGCCCCTTTGATTATTTTTAACAAATCTTGTACGCACCATAACTCAGTGACTGTTACATATATCTTCATGAAACTTTATTAAGTTTATAGGAATGTGTAATAGGTCGCCTACAACCCTTTCTTAGTTTCTGAGTTATGCCTCTTTGATTATTTTTTTTAAATGTACGAATCATAACTCAGTAACTGTTATATATGTCTTCATGAAACTTTATAGGATTTATAAAGTTTATAGTAATGTGTTATAGGTCAAGACGATGTTTCACGTACAACCCTTTCTTAGTCACTGAGTTATGCCCCATTTGATTATTTTGAAAAAATAATGTACGCATCATAACTCAGTAACTGTTTTATATGTCTTTATGAAACTTAATAGGAATGTGTAATTGGTCAAGACGAAGTGTCGCATACAATTATGATAACTCTCCATTATTTTTTTCAGAGTTACAGCCCTTTGATTTTTTTTTTGCTTGTTTTGTGTAATTTTCATTCTTGTACACCCCATAACTCGGTAATAGTTTGGGATATCTTCATGAAATTTTATAGGAATGTGTACATTATATGTATAAGATTATGATGTGTCGCCTGCAAAAATGATTGTACCGACTTATTTAGCTTCCAAGTTTTGTACGCTGATTAATTTTTCGATTTTTTTTTTCAATTTTTTTTGTACGCCACAGAATTCAGTAACCATTTGAGAAATCTTCATGAAACTTTTTAGGAAGGCACTTCAGGTCAAGATCATGTGTAGCATACAATTACAGTTGCATTTTGTTTCTAAGTTATGACCCTTTGATTGTGTTTTTACGCTATTTTGTATAGTTTACACTCTTGTAAATGCCATCACTCACTCAGAATTTAGTAAGGACGATGTGTCAGGCACAAGAATGAATTTTCCTCCTTTCTAAATTCGAGAGTGTTGCCCCCACTGTCTTAGCAAACTAGCATATATTGCAGCGCTGGCGGAGCTCTTGTTAGTTTAGCAATCATCTTGCACATCTATGATTGCAGGTTTGAGCCCAGTGCTTCTCTAGGTCGAGACATTAAGTCATGGCCAATCCCCATATGACCTTAGCTGATGGTGGAACTATAAACATAAACAAAGCAAAAGATCATAAGGTGAAAAACGGTGAACTAACAATACAATAAAACCTGTCAAAAATGGCAACTCAAACATAAACAAAACAAATTTAAACAAAGAACTTAATGACAAATGATAGCTTAATGAAGGTCGAGAGTATTGCAGAATGCTCCCCCTAGGACGATCCATCGTCGTGCAATTTAAGAGGAAAGCAAAGTTGCCAACTATGATTGGGTTGACCACCATGCATGCAGTCTGTTGCAATTCATTAATGTTATAGTCCATCTTTTTATAATGGGTTTCCTCTTCAATACATTCTGTCAAGCCTTAGATTCCAGCAAAGGAGTACAGGTGCGTTTCCTAGGGCATTTTACAGAGTATGCACTCTTGAGGGTCTGGGGGTACTACCAGGGGTGAATCCCTGTGGCAGAAAATGGTTTTAGGGCATTTCACAGGGCTAAAAAGAGTTCTCAAAACATGCAACTAAAGACTATTAGTTGCAATTTTCTTGCAAAAAATCAAATTAAATAGCTACAAGCCCTATACTTGCATTGCCAAGTTGTACACACATGCGTATTTGCATACACAGAGGTAGGTCCTTGGAGTATGTGTTGTCTTTTTTGACGTCAGCATTTGACTGTTTGGGCAAAAAGTTCTAATTTGAAAGCTAGGACCGGCTGGTACAGCTCATAGTCTATAATCTTGGTCTAGTAGCTAAGAGTAATACTTCCAATCTGATTGGAACTAGAGTCATAGTAAGTAAGGGTGCAATGATCAGGAATCGATACAATCAAGTACCACACCAACCCAGGATACCAATGGGAAAGTGACAAACTCACAGTCAGACACCACAAACTAGAGCCAAGGGGTCAGCCCTTTCCGAGCAGGTGACCAAAAGGCACATATCAATAGACGCGCACAAAGACATAGCAAACACAAGACAGAAAAAACATAAAAGATCCACAAAAAAAAGGTACCGCCTTGGAACTGTCTGTAAAATATTTTACTGGAGGGCTTAAACCGGTTAAATGGTGCACCAACCTCACCCTTAGTTCAGATGTGGATCAAGACACATAGATGTTTGGTTTGCATGAAGGACCCCTAACTTATAAATGCATCATCTACTAGAACATATAAATCAAGATATAAAAAGGAGATAAAGCAAAGATAAGGACTCAACAGAAAATAAAACTGAATACCAGAGCAAAAGAAATCCAACAGGTACACCCCGGTGGGCCCGACAAACAGCAAAAGCATCAGGCCCCTACCATCTCATCAATAGATAAGTCTTTAAGTCAGAACCGTCATACAGTCTGAAGTCCAACCCACCGGCGTGCAATTAAAGAGGAAAGCAAAGCTGCCAATCGTAATTGGGTTGACCACCAAGCATGCAGTCTGTTGCAATACATTAATGTTATAGCATATCTTTTTATAATAGGAAATTATCTTAATGAACTCCGCTGAAAAATTATTAGGGCCAACAATCTTCTTCAATTTATATACCAAATCACCATAGAATTCAGGTTCTGAACGTCCTTGGAGCAAGAGAGATTCAAGTCCAACTTGGAATTTAGATATCAAATCATAGTATTGTCTGTAAAATTTAGAAAAGGTTTTGCGAAGTTTATGATACCAATAGCCATGTTTAAGAAGTTTCTGAGTTAACAAATTATAGCAAGTGTTGAAGTCAGAAAGATGGCTAGATGCTCTAGCAAAACGAATGAGTTGAGAGATATAGTCTCCATAGGATGTAGAGCGAGGAACATCACCATCTAAAATTGAGAAATTGACAATTTCAAAATCAAAATCGTCACGTTTATCATAAATTATGGTAGAAACAATATCATTAGAAATAGACAAATGCAAGTCTAAAAATGCAGCTTCGGTATCAGAGGTATTTGTTTATGAAGTTGGAGCTCTGAAGGATATATTTGACTTACCATATTGTCAAAATATACATCGTTAATGTTTAAAATATCGTCCAGATATCTTGATTTAGTGTTAAAAGCCTCAATAACATCAGCCTGCTTATTATCAGAAAGAGACATCAAAAAGTCCCTCTCATAACAAAACAGGAATAAATCTGCAACCAGGGGAGCACAATTAGTGCCCATAGGAATCCCAACTACTTGTCTATACAGCTTTGTGCCAAATCAAATAAAAATGTTGTCCAACAAAAAAGTAAGCGCATCACATACATTTTGACATGACCATACATGATATTTTTTAGGTTTTTCTAAAGTAAAAATGCATTTCTATCATTACATGCAAGGTATATCCACAGGAATACATTCTCAGTCCACTGCTGTTTCTACTATATATAAATAGCTCAAATATCTAACTCCTTGTCAATGACACAAGCCTATAGACACCACAGATGAAAAATAAAAATCAGATCTTGAAAAAATGACACAATGAGCTTGACTTGAATCGGTCCCGTAGATTCACAAGAAGATTTTTAACATTTTCCCTACATTAACAAAGGCAAAACTTGCTTCACACACAGGTTGTCATATTTTCAATGTACCAATATAATTTGGTCAATCTCTGTTGAGGGTTACCCCAGAACCATTTGTCAAATTATTTACGAATTGGACAGGTAGTTTTTGCGAAGAAATTTTAACGTTGTCCCTATATATACATATGTACATAGAAAACTTTGTCAAGCCCCCTATAGGATACAAGAAAACAACTTTACCTTTAATGTAGCCATAAATGGCTGATGCCTGTTGTGTTTATCTTCTATAATATCAGACAATCTTAGATAATCCATCTTTTGTTCTATATAGGCTGTCGATATATAACCAAGAACACTGTTTAACCATTTATTTATAACTGACCAGTCTTCCATGTCAACATCATGCCGATCAACAACACATTTGCAGTGCATTTCTAACAACCTACAAACAATGGCATAAATGACAACATTATTCTAAACAATGTGTATCATAAAATTATTAAATTTTGTAATCGCGGGTGTAAACGAGAGCATTTTGAGTCTAATGCCTTAAATAGTTGGAAACTAAATATTTTTAAGATTTTTGATGGTAGAATTTCATTTTATTGCAACAATTAAGATCTTCATCCACCTAAACCAAATTTTAATTTTAGACATTTGAAGAAAGGGGTCAAGGAGTTCCATAAGAGGTTTGTTTTAGCACCTGCAGATAAGGCTGCTAACAATGGTGTGGTCATATGAAAAAGGCATTATATAAACACCCTAAAGTAAGAACTTAGCACTGTAAAAACATATGAGCATTACATGCTTGATGACACGTCTGTCGTTGATAGATATGGCAACTAAGTTTGGGATGTTTGTGGATGAGGATCATAGCAAGCTTCCTATACTATACTGGTCACCTAAACTTCAAAAACGGCCCTAAAAGTCAAGTTTTATTGCTAATTCTAGTTCATGCACAACTACTGAGTTGTCTATTCTTCTGACTTCTTGCCTCACTGTGATCAAAAACCATGTCATTAAATTTTGCAAAACAGTTTATGAAAGGAATGGTAAAAAATTATTTTGGTCTATCATAAATTCAGGTGGAAATCTTAATAAATTAAAGTCTAGAGGTTTTCTAGCATCTAGTGTGTCTACATATGATTTCGCTACTCTCTATACTACATTGCCTCATAATCTAATCAAAGAAAAACTAACAGAAATAATTGAACAAACCTTTAGCAGAGAGGGCTCGCTTTATTTGGCTTGTAATGATAAAAATGCCTTTTTTCTTCTAAACAAACTAAACACAATAAGTTGTGGTCATGTCAGAAAATGTGTGATAATCTCTATTGTCTTTTGGACAATATATTTATAAGATTTGACTTGAAAATATATCGACAAATTGTAGGTGTTCCATTGGGTACTGATTTTGCTCTTGTTGCAGATTTTTTTGTTTTGTTATGAGAGAGACTTCATGTTGTCTCTGTCAGACAATAACCAAACTGATATTATTGAAGCTTTTAACTCCACCTCCAGATGTTTAGATGACTTACTTAATATTGATAATCCTTATTTTGAACAAATGGTAAATCAGATATACCCCTACGAACTTCAGTTATAAAATATTAAATAAAGCGAATTCTTCTGATACAGAAGTCCAATTGTTTTACTTTGACCTGTCCATAACGATTGGTATTTATCTAAGATTTATGATAAATGGGATGATTTTAATTTTGAAATAGTAAATTTCCCATTTCTTGATGAAGATGTTCTTCGCTCCCCTTCCTATGTTTCCTATATTTCGCACAGCGCTCCAGATAGCGTCCATACAGATGTAAATTACTGGTCTGTTTTCCAAAAACATGGGTAGAGTTGAAAATTAGTATGTACCAAATACTGGTGTGTTTTGCCAGAACAGTACATTTTTAGCTGTAACCCTTAATTTTCATCCATTTCGAATCAGAGGAGGCTTGATATTTGAACTGATTTATCAAAATTTATGCGTTCAGGAAATCCAGATTCAACTTGCTGGACTGCTTATTGGTGTTTTATTTTTGCCTCATTAGAACCTCGCCTACATTCAGTTGCATCCTCTTACCATGTCTCCCAGTTTCACTTTGACCAGTACTGATGGTAGTCATAATTATCTGGAGCACTGTTCACAGTTCATTTGTTTTGCGAGAGTGTGTTCTAATGTTGATGACTTCAACAACAGAAACCTACTTTTGACTGCTAAGTTATTAAAACAAGGTTGCTGATATCATAAAATTCGAAAAACATTTCGTAAATTCTACCACCGACACTCAGAGTTAAATGTTAAGTACAATATTGGTTTATGATGATACATTACAATAGTTAGGAATCCTTCATGTGAGCTTAACATTCTTTTGAGCTTCAACAACAACAGAATCTAGGGCGAAGGTTTGTTACCGGTAAAATGCATTTAAGCCCCCAGTGTTTTTCTGTTGTTGATGATTCGTTGTTGATTGTTACTCCCATTGTTGGATTCTGTAATTGTTCTATGTTTTGTTGTGCGTTACTTTGTGTCCATTCTAGTTTTGCAATCATCTCAATGGGGAAGAGAGAGCTTGTTACTTTGCTTTATTTGACTTCCTGGTTTCTCGTGATTGTTGTGTGGCTCTTCCTGGCAGTGCCATGGGTTTGTCTGCAGTTTGTGATTGTGGTATTTCCTGATTATACTCACTTTTTTATACATTTCTATAACTAATGGCATAATTTTATCTTAAATTTATAATAAACAAGACGATTTTAATTTTGAAATAGTAAATTCCCATTTATTGATTGGGATGTTCCTCACACTCCTTTGTATGGGGTATATCTACTCAGAAAATCAATTGAAAGATTTTTGAAATTCAATTCCATTGCTAACATTCAACAAATTAGTAACTAGTTTCAATATGCATGCAATTTAAAGATCCAGATGTCTGCTATTAAAGTGCATATTTAATTCAATTCACTCTTCGGCAGTTAACAGTAGACTTTCAAAAGATCTAAACCACTATACTTAAAGTTAGCGAACATTTAAAAATAATTAAACCCAATATTTATTGTCATTGAGAATTTGACAAAACACCACTGCAGCGATTGTCATGCTGTAAAAACAGGAATCCAGGGCCATAACTGCGTTCCAGATTAATGAAAAATAACTGGCAACAATCCCAATCTAGATCTTGCCAATATAAATGCATTTATAAAATTTTGTGAAATTCTATCCATGTGTTCTCAAGATATAGAGCAGAAACGAAATTCTGATATCAATCAGGGTCATAACTCAAATAAGCAAAAAATGACAGGTAACAATCCCACAGTAAATTGTGTCAATATAAATGCATTTTTTTTTTAAATTGGTGAAATTCTGTCCATTTGTTCCAAAGATATTGAGCTGAAACGAACTTCTGACATCAATCAAGGGTCATAATTCAAATTAGCAAAAACTGATAGGTAACAATCCCAAAAAAAATCTTGTCAATATAAATGCATATGAAAATTTTGTGAAATTCTGTCCACTTGTTCTCAAAATCTTGAGCTGAAACAAAATTCTGACATCAATCAAGGGCGTAAACTAGGTAACAAGTGTGTTAAAAAGATGCATAATAGGCTATAACAATCCTAACATACATCTTATCAATATTAATGCATATATAAAATTTGGTGATAATCTATCAGTTTGTTCTCAAGATATTGAGAAAAAAAAAATTCTGACGTCACTCTTTTACAAATTTGCAAAAACAATGACAGATAACACTTGTCAATATCAATGCACATACAAAATTTGGCCAAAGTCTATCTTTTCATTCTCAAGATGCTGAGCAAAGACGAAATTTTGACATCAGTCAAGGACCACAACACTGTTACAAATGTGTGGAAAATGATGTGTAACAATCTCAAGCTCAATCTTGTCAGTATCAATGCATATACATAATTTGGTAAAACAAGAAGGTTCTTAAGTAGTAGAAGTTCAGTCAACAGCTGCTTCAAAGAACAACCAAATTTTGAACGAGCTTTGATGTTAGCCCGTATTTCATCTTTCTGGTCGACGCCTCTACCAACCATTTAGACTACAGTGGTCAAGGACTGCGTGTATTAATATGGCAAATTTCATGTCTTACAGTAAGTCTAACATGTAAATGTATAAACCGTTATATAGACCTTGAATAAACCTAGATAGGTTAATATTGGTTTTTATCTTGCCCTAAGTGGATATTGAGATATAGGACAATAAGCAATTCATTTCGAACATGCCTCATATAATAAAAGTAAACACATTTTATGAAACTAAAATATTTTAAGCTAAAAAAAATATCATTTTAAAATTCCTACTTCGTGATTCTGTTTTCTGTGAATATTGAGTTATCTCCTCTCTTTTTAATATGATGCTACCCATTTCTGAGCGTACCACCAAATCAAAAATAAAGTAGAGACTATTATTTTCAATTTGAGACTGGTTTCTTTGGTTAGAATGTTGAGGTAAGTTTTCTCAAAAAGTCAGACTGGCTTACTTTTATTTTTAAGTTCTTTGCCTATCTCAGTTTTACGTAATTAAGAGTAAGAGGCTAATAAACTTTACAATAGAGCAAACAAATTATATAAGCAGCACTTCTTACAAGATGTAATGTTCAACATTTCCTTAGTCCTTATATCCATTCGGAGGTCAACCATGAACAACATTGATCAAAATTCCATTAATTAACAAAGGCATGGAGTTTATTGATTTACATAGTACCTTTAAGGATAATTTAGTGAATTCATCTATTCCAAATTACTTTAACAATTCTGAAACTCCTTTCATTTGCCATAAATATAACAAACCAATTAGGTCTACTATATTTAACTTTAATAAAAATTGTAACTGATATAAATATAGATTCTAATACTCCTGGCTCCTGAGATTGTCAAAATTCTAATTATTTATATCCCCCTGCAGGGCATGTGATAACATGTAATCTAAATGTAATTCCTGACGCTAGAGTTCGCAATATTATTTCTAAAGGTCCTAAATATAGATTTCCCTCTAATATTGATTTCCCTAAATGTCGTTTAGACATCGCTGCTTCTTAAATGGCTTCAATAATCAATGGTGTAAACGAGAAAATGTTGAACCTGATGCCATGAAGGAATTGAAAATTAACATTTTAAAAATTATTGATACTTATATTTCATTTTACTCTAGTAATACTAATCGTTTACCCCCAAACCTTAATCTTCTTTCGTCATCTTAAACGAGGCATATCAACTATGTTTTGGTTCCAGAAGATAAAGCTGCTAACAATGTTGTAGTTGTTTGACGATTGTATTATATTAATACTCTTAAGCGTGAGCTTGTTGACACCAATGCCTATAAACTGCAGCTTTCTTTGAGTGAGAGGGTGGTTGTCAATGGGCATGGTTGACATACAGCCCTACGTTTTGGTGTCAAAGCTAAAGAATACCAAGACAAAGTTCTGGTTACCTAAATTCCATAAAAACACATATAAAGCAAGATTTATTGCAAATTAAAGTTCTTGTACGACAACAGAACTTTCTAAATTGTAAACCTCATGCCTTACAGCTGTTAAAACATGTTATCAAGTACTGTGAAAACGTATATGAGTGATCCAGTTAAAGTCTATCTTTGTCTATTAAAATTTCAGGTGAAGTTTTAGATAATATTAAAGCTAGTGATTTCAATGCGACCAGTTTGTCTACTTATGATTTTCTACTCTTTACACTACTTTACCTCATAATTTAATTCTAAATAAACTTATTGATCATAGTGAAAGAACTTTCAATAGAGAAGGCTCTCCTTACCGTGCATGTAATGACAGCAACTCATTTTTTACTTTGGAAAAACCTAAAAAATATCATGCATGTATGTGATGGGCTGATATGTTTTTATTGGACAACATTTTTATACGATATGGCACCAAGTTGTATAGACAAGTAGTTGTGATTCCTATGGGCACTAATTGTGCTCCCCTGGTTGCTGATTTATTCCAGTTTTGTTATGAGAGGAACTTTGTGATGTCTCTTTCTGATTATAAGCAGGCTGATATTATTGATGCTTTTAACACTACATCCAGATATTTGGACCATATTTTAAACATTGATAATGATTATTTTGACAATACGTTAAGTTAAGTATGCCCTTCAGAGCTCCAACTTAATAAAGCTAATACCTCTGATACCAAAGCCGCGTTTTTATCTATCAACGAAGTCCGAGGGATATAGTTTTGGCATCGTCCATGCATCCATCCGTCTGTTGATTTCGTCTGTTCATCCCTCCGTCCATCCACACTTTTTGTCTGTCCAGTACCATATCTCAGTACTTATTGGTCAGATTTAATCATTCTTGGTACAAATGATTAGTACTATGGACTCTCAATATCCTATAAGTTTGGTCAAAATTGACCCCTTAGCACTTGAGTTATTGCCCTTGTTTAGTATAGGCAATTATAAGGCAAAACCTATATTAGCAGCTTTTTTGTGTGATGATCTTCACATTTTTATCAAAGCTATAATATTTAACAACTTCTCAATATAGACCATGATTGTCAAGTGCCTGTAGATAAGCATGGCAGTGTCAAAGTTTTACCCCACCCCCCTGATCCCACCTGAGGGGTCAAAGGTCAAATATTTAAATTTTGCAATAACTAAGGCAATTGTTAATCTTTTTGCCGAAATTTTGCATGCATGCAGAGTAGCAATAGATATGCAACATATCAAACGGGATTTCATTATGAAGGCCTGGGTCTGAGCCCGTTGGGTGGAATTAGGGGGTGGGGCCGAGGCCAAAATTAAACTTTTTCAGAATATGGTTATGTTGCATATCAAATTAAAGCTGACGACGCTGGCAGCAACATGGTAGCAAATATTTTGCCCACAGACACATCCTCGACCCAGGGTGTGGGGTCAAAAGGTCAAACTATATCTTTTTTCTGAAAGTAGTCATGTTGCATATCAAATGGAAGCTGACGACGCTGGCAGCAACATGGTAGCAAATATTTTGCCCACGGTCACACCCTCCACCTAAGGGGTGGGGTCAAAAGGTCAAACTATATCTTTTTCTGAAAGTAGTCATGTTGGATATCAAATTAAAGGGAATTTAGCATAGAGCTCCATGAAAGCAAATATGCTGTCATTACACACACCAATGACCCCTGGGGTGGGGTCAAAAGGTCTTTTTTTTCTAAAAGTGGTCCAGTTGCATATCAAATTAAAGTGGAAGAAGTGTAGACCTACGTGCAAGGTAACATTTTGAATTTACACACACCCTTGACCTCTAGGGTTGGGTTTAAAGGTCAAGATATTGAAATTGTGTAGATGTAAGTATATTTTTTTATTAAATTAAGCACTAAAACATACTCTGAAGGTGAACTAAGGGTTAAATATATGAGATTTATGTTTTGTGATTTACATGTTTCTCTCCAATAACCCTTTGTCGGGGGACATAAATTCGTCAAATTTGTCTTGTTAGACTTGCATTTGTCAATTTCTGATGATATTGTTTCTACCAAAATTTATGATAAACGTGAGGACTTTGATTTTGAAATTGTCAATTTCCCATTTTTAAATGGTGATGTTCCTCGCTCTACATCATATGGAGTCTATATCTCTCAACTCATTCGTTTTGCTAGAGCATCTAGCCATGTTGCTGACTTCAACACTCGCAATAAATTGTTAACTCAGAAACTTCTTAAACAAGGCTATCCGTATCAAAAACTTTGCAAAACCTTTTATAAATTTGATAAACGATACTAAGATTTGATATCTAAATTCCAAATTGGACTTAAATCTCTCTTGCGCCAAGGACTTTTGGAACCTGAATTCTATGGTGACTTGCTGTATAAATTGAAGAAGATTGTTGGCTCTAATAAATTTTCAGCGGAGTTCATTAAAATAATTTCCCATTATAAAAAGATTGGCTATAACATTAATATATTGCATCAGACTGCATGCTTGGTGGTCAACCCAATCACGATTGGCAACTTTGCTTTCCTCTTTAATTGCAGGCCGGTGGGTCAGACCTCAGACTGTATGACGGCTCCGACTTAAGGACTAATCTATTGATGAGATGGTAGGGGCCTAATGCTTTGGCTGTTGTCAGGCCCACCGGGGTGTACCTGTTGGATTTCTTTTGCTCCAGTATTCAGTTTTATTTACTGTTGAGTCCTTATCTTGCTTTATCTCCTATTTATATCTCGATTTATATGTTCTAGGAGAAGATGCATTGATAACTTTAAAAAATAGGAGTATTTTGTGCAAACCAAACATCAATGTGTCTTGATCCAAATTTGAATTGAGGGTGAGGTTGGCACGACGTGAAACCGGTTTAAGCCCTCCAGTAAAATATTTTACTGACCTATCTAAAGCGGTGCTTCTTTTGTGGATCATTTATGTTATTTCTGTCCTGTTTTTGTTATGCTTCTTTTGTGGATCATTAATGTTATTTCTGTCCTGTTTTTGTTATGCCTTTGTGCGCATCTGGTTTCTGGTGCCTTGTGGTCGCCTGCTGGAAAAGGGCTGACTTCTTTGCTTTCGTTTGCTTTGTCTAATGGTGATTTTGTCACTTTCCCATTGGTATCCTGGGTCAGGTGTGGTGCTTGATTGTATTGATTCCTGATCTTTGCCCTTTTTCTTACTTTTATTTATAATTCAGAATCAAGAGTAATAGTCTCATTAGATTGAACATATCTCATAAGTATAATGACTTTGGTTTTGACATTTTTCAAAACATCTACTTCAAATGTATTCCTATCTAAATACAATAAGAAACAAATAACTTCTAGCGATAAGTCCAGCTATTTGCCTAAATAAGAGGCTAGTTTTATTTTGCTGAAATAAGGACTGGAGACACTAGGCACATTCAACAAATATTCAACAAATCAGGGTATCCCAAAAGGTATGAAACGTTTCTAAACTTGAATAAAAGAGTCAAACCTTTAAGTTTGTCATACCTAAATGTGCTCAAATATAAAAGAATATGTGAAAAAATTATTTCAAGGCATTGCTGGCATTGTCCTCTGTAAACGTTATGTTTCTGGTAACGTCAAAGCTGATGTCACCAAATAAGCCAAATTAATTGAATTTTGGTACTGAAATAGGCTTAAACGTGATATTCTAGGCAAAATGCTTTACTTGTAATTAAATTGTTCAGTATTTATCACATAAAACAAAACAACAGTGTCATGCAAATACATCAATTGGTTTTGTTTTATTACATGCACACTTAACTGTATAGGAAAGTTCAAACTAAACACCAGGTATCAGTGGCCTTTATAGAGAAAAGTGGGCGGGGTAACAATAAAGTGCACACCTAATAATATAGTCAATTCATTTAGCAACTATATAATCTAAATGAGTTGGGTCATATGCAAGAACTGTCTCTTTTGTATTTTTACATGACACCAAAACTGCAGCGCGTTGGTTACCATGGTAACAGACTTCATTTTTTAAAACTAAAATGTCTTAAAATGTCTTAAAAAATGCTCATTATGAGCAAGGTGGTTATATAATTTGAGTCTTGATTATAAAACTTGAGGAACACCTAGGAAGACAAAAGCTATGACAAACAAGTGAACACATAATATACATTTACAAGAGCAAGGATCATGAAATGAATATCAATACAATGCTGCAACCAGATTCAATTAATATATAGTGTCAAAAAGCTAGCCATGGAAGTAAAAACTGTGTTAACCAGAAAATTAGACCCCCCTTTTTAAAAACTAAATCTTGCAATTTCATAAAATGAAATCAAGTCGAAATACGGCATTATATTATTTCTATGTAAAGTACATTAATCAATAAAAACAATAAGCAAAATATCTTTTTTGAGTCAATGTTATAAGACTTTCAAAGCGTTTCATGTGTTTTGGGACACCCGGTACATATAGACCAGCCGTATATGTATCATTGTGCCCTAGTCTGTATATCTGAATCATTTTTTACCTTAATGCATGCTGTAACCATACTTCATTTTGATTGAAGTTTTATTTTGATCATCAACTGTACTTGCTATTTCAGCAACTTGTATGGGAACCAGACCGTAAAACTTGGGTAAACAAACGTCTAATCGCGATAGGGTATATATATATATTTATACAGTTGATGTACGTATGCGTCGTGATCCATTTTGTCAGATGTTTGATGTCTTCTTTTGCTTATACAACCCCTTTCCCCCCTAGGTAGGGGTGAAAGGGGCTGTATCTAATCTAATAACAAACTGAAAGACACCAGTTTTAACTTTTCAATAAGAATCATCACAATTTTAGCGTGTAACTCGTACACATGCGCAGAAGGAATACCTAAAAGTTTTGGAATTGAAGAGTAATTCTATCCTTAACATTTTAGCACTTTAACTTTGTGAAAACTACCAATGTATTTTCTCAAAGTCTGGTCTCAACGGCACCCAGTATAAAGACGAAAATTGAGGGGTGTGAATAGAAAGTGCAAGTTTTCACGGATTTGTAAAAGATAAATTGCTTTTGAAACATATTTTTACGCATACTATGTATATTTTACTGCCAAACCACACCAATTTTAAAAACCTTTGGGGCAATTTGAAAATTTGCTGTTTGTAATCATGTCAATTAGGAAAAATATACGCCTTATTGTAGAGATTCTTTGAAATTGCCATACAGTAGGTTAAAGTTAACATATAATTGTCATTTGAACATACTAGGAAAGGCCCTTATCCACAGTGCTACACACCAAGGCCCAATGTCATAGGCCTTCTAGTGCTGGAAAGTGTTTAAATATGGGCGTGGCAGCCATCTTGTGACCAGCACCATAAGAACATTTGTGTTTGTCATGCTTTCTTGTCTTTACATTGAAGCCTTTTGGTCAACTGTTGGGAAAGGACTGACGTCTTGGCTCGCTTGTATGTGAAGTTCCCTTGTGTTTTGTCACTTTCCCATGTGGTGTACTGGGTCAGGTGTGGTACTTATTTGTATCGATTCCTGATATTTGCCTTCTCACTTACTTTCTTTTCCTCACCATTAGGCGTCTTTATATATAATTTAAGAACAATTGGCCCAGTGGTTTCAAGACGATGTTTGCAAAATGTTGACATATGACATATGTTGGAGCCCTTGGTATATTATGAGCTCAATCATGAGCATTTTGCTCAGTTAAACTTACAAGTGACAAAATTACCTTGAATCTAGCAGCCTGCCTATTATACAGAACTGAGGATAGTTACTGTCTCCTAATGCTAGTAGTGAGTACTCAAGATGAGACAACTCCAAATCTCTTTCAAGCATAGATACATAGAACTGTCTAGCATCTGATGGTGGTACACCTATGAACAACGAACATACAGTTACAGTTATTGTTCCTGAACATGAAATGTTAAGCAGTTAAAACTAAAATTGTCAGAGGATCTGACTTTAGACCCCACTGCAGCGCTCTTCATCTAATAATAATGACAAATGTGCAAAAAATCCCAATTAACATCAATCAAGGGTCATAACTATGCCGCCAATTCGCAAAAAAAAACATGTATATCTAGTATACATTAATGCATATATAAAATCTGGTATAATTCTGTCTAGTTTGTTTGTTCTAAAGATATTGGGAAGAAATAAAATTCTGACATCAATCAAGGGCCATCACTTTGTTACAAATTTGAAAAAAATACCAGGTAACTATCCCAACCTAAATCTTCTCAATATGAATGCATATATAAGATTTTGTGAAATTCTGTCCATTTGTTCTAAAGTTATTTTGCGGAAACGAAATTCTGACATTAAAGCTGCATAGTCTGTAACTTTTGATCTTTTCATTTTAGAAATAATGTTTCTATTTTTCAAGAACACTGTAAAAATACTTAAATTCAGGTATACAATTTACCCTTTTCGTAATAATTAACAAATTATTAGTGCCAAAACAACAGCATTTATGTTAAAAATAACTGTATAGAATTATTGGAGGGACGCAAATAATTACAAACAAGAGAAAACCACCTGTTTTTATAAGATAATTCACTTTTCCATGCAGTTTTTAGCTGTAAAAATTAGATCTATTGTGACAACATAACTTTATTCTACTTTTACAAATGATTTAAAAAGAAACTATTTTTTTTTGAAAAATGTTCATAGTTACAGAGTATGCAGCTTTAATCAAGAGCCATAAATCTGTTACAAAGTTGCATTTATTAGAGCATTATTTGCACCGTCTGCTTATAAAACTATCTGCGTTTGTAATAATAGAACAATCATCTGGCTATATGGCAATATATTAATAAGTTTATTATGATGTAGTTTATTTGTGAATTCTTAGGGCCTACACACACTATATACATTCCATGGCTTGACCCACTACTTTCCACTCTACTAAACATAATGTTTGACTATTTAAAGGATCAAGTCCAGGTGAGACCAAATAGCTACCTATGATTTAGCCCATCCTGTAACAAATGGAGTTCCTAGTGAGGATCAAACTCACGACCCCTCTTTTTCCCATTATAAGTCAATGTGAGTTATCAGTTACCATAAAAATAAGTTTGGTCCAATCTTCTTAAAACCATAGTTCAGCCTATCTCTTACAGATAAAATGTCATCAAAGTAAGCCAACTGGTTTCAGATATATTGAAGAAAATATAAACTGTAAAATATACTGTAAACTATAAAATATAAAGTGTGGATGAACACACAGATGGAAAGACGTACAGATGGACAATGTGGAAACAGTATTCCTATTACAGTTCAAAGTTTGTACAAATGGGACTATACAGCTCCCAATTTAATAATCAGAAACCGGCATCTTGTACGATATATGGATACTTGACTACCCCTAGGGATACTGCTTTTATTACCTAAACCTACTTTTACTGAACATGGTAAGTTAACCAATGTGCCAAATGCAATGTGCAAATTATGGTTAAATAATGAATGTGCAACTGTGCCCCCTAGAGCAGTCGGTAACGTGTCTGATTGCAAATGCGTGTCTGACTGCAGATCCAGTCGATCCTGCCCGGTCCCATACTTCCATAGAGATTGATCATGAAATAATTTCTATGGTCATTCTCCTCCCTTCCACTTATTCCAGAAGGGTTGTTGTCAGTTACAAGCAAAAGTATGTGCACAAAATACTGGTCTACCACTTGGCCAAGGTTGCCTGGGGGAAAAAATGTGGTCTGGTGAATTGACCGTCTGGACATGACAATAGCTATTGACTGGGATGTAAAGTAATGATGAATGTGCAATTTCTGTAGCATAATAATGGGTTGTCTAATTCATTATTTCCAAAACAAAACATAAAGGAAACATCTTGATAAAAGGTAAAATAATAAGATGCTTCTTTGTGTAATGAACGTCTGTAGTGATCTAAGATCCACACAGATTTACAAGCAGACTATGATTCCATGGTGCAAAACAGAAGTAGATGTGGCATTCTAATTCATTCTGCAGCAGGACAAAGGTAAAATGACTCACCATCTCCACTTGTAGATATTACTATAAAGCAAACTTGTTCCTCTGAAAAGTCTATCAAGTGATAGTCTCTTGCATTCAAGACTCTTGGTTGAAAGGCGTTGCCTGAGTCGTTATTGTTCAGCTCTAGAATTCTGAAAACATACACAAAAATTTACATTAATATAAAGTGGTTCAAGCCGAGAATTCTCGGACATGAAAAATAAATAATCTGTAGAAGATATGGATTAGATTTTTCCCAAAATCGAACTTGACGTAAATTTAATAAATATATAAATACATGCGTATAGAATTTAAATTCAACGTGCAAATCCTTCAAAAGAGATTAAATGGAAAACATTTTCAGACGGACACTATAAACACCCCCCTACCCATTTTTTTAAAAGGAAGATACACAAAAACTTGTTGACCATCAAAATAACTGGCAAAACTACCATGATGCGTAAGAAGTATTCTTTCTTTTATTATGCTCTCTATTCCAAAGGCCTGACTGTGTAATTGGCATGCTCATCGCAGCCTTTACTATTCATTCATACCTCTCATGGTGGCTCAAATATTATTTAAGATCCACCAGCATATAGGAAAAGTTCTATTACTTGTTAAAGAGTAACTTGGCGATTTCTTCACTACATCCATACTCAGTTCCATAGATTATCAAAATCTGCCTTCCCTCAGTTTCATAATTCTTTTTGTACTTGTCAACTTTCCCCTTCTCATCTAGTTTTACATCCACTTCATCATCTAAAATTATAGTTCATGGTAAATTAAAGTATTAAATAGCTATGTCACATTCTTCTAGTCCATTTTAAATTAGATTATTAAAGTGTCTATGCCACATTCTCATATTTCATGATAAATTAAAGTATTAAAGTGGCTATGTCACATTATCCTAGTTCACAGTAAATTAAAGTGGCTATGTCACAGTCTCCTAGTTTGTGGTAAATTAAAGTATTAAAGTGGCTATGTGACAGTCTCCTAGTTCGTGGTAAATTAAAGTATTAAAGAGGCTATGTCACAGTCTCCTAGTTCGTGGTAAATTTAAGTATCAAAGTGGCTATGTCACATTCTCCTAGTTCATGGTTTATTACAGTATTAAAGTGGCTATGCCACATTCTCATATATCATGATAAATTAAAGTATTAAAGTAGCTATGTCACATTATCCTAGTTCACAGTAAATTAAAGCGGCTATGTCACAGTCTCCTAGTTCGTGGTAAATTAAAGTATTAAAGTGGCTATGTAACAGTCTCCTAGTTCGTGGTAAATTAAAGTATAAAAGAGGCTATGTCACAGTCTCCTAGTTCGTGGTAAATTAAAGTATCAAAGTGGCTATGTCACATTCTCCTAATTCATGGTTTATCAAAGTATTGAAGTGGCTATGTCATATTCTCCTAGTTCATGGTAAATTAAAGTATTAAAGTGGCTTTGTCACATTCTCCCAGTTTATGGTTTATTAAAGTGGCTTTGTCAAATTTTCCTAGTTCATGGTTTATTACAGTATTAGAGTGGCTTTGTCACATTCTCCTAGTTCATGGTTTATTAAAGTGGTTTTGTCACATTCTCCTAGTTCATGGTTTATTACAGTATTAAAGTGGCTATGTCACATTATCCTAGTTTATGGTTTATTAAAGTGGTTTTGTCACATTCTCCTAGTTCATGGTTTATTACAGTATTAAAATGGCTATGTCACATTCTCCTAGTTCATGGTTTATTACAGTATTAAAGTGGCTTTGTCACATTCTCCTAGTTCATGGTTTATTACAGTATTAAAGTGGCTATGTCACATTCTCCGAGTTCATGGTTTATTAAAGTGGTTTTGTCACATTCTCCTAGTTCATGGTTTATTACAGTATTAAAATGGCTATGTCACATTCTCCTAGTTCATGGTTTATTACAGTATTAAAGTGGCTTTGTCACATTCTCCTAGTTCATGGTTTATTACAGTATTAAAGTGGCTATGTCACATTCTCCGAGTTCATGGTTTATTAAAACGGCTTTGTCACATTCTCCTAGTTCATGGTTTATTACAGTATTAAAGTGGTTATGTCACATTATCCTAGTTTATGGTTTATTAAAGTGGTTTTGTCACATTCTCCTAGTTCATGGTTTAATACAGTATTAAAATGGCTATGTCACACATTCTCCTAGTTCATGGTTTATTAAAGTGGCTTTGTCATATTCTCCTAGTTCATGGTATATTACAGTATTAAAGTGGCTATGTCACATTATCCTAGTTTATGGTTTATTAAAGTGGTTTTGTCACATTCTCCTAGTTCATGGTTTATTACAGTATTAAAATGGCTATGTCACATTCATGGTAAATTAAAGTATTAAAGTGGTTATGTCACATTATTCTAGTTCTTGATAAGCTAAAGTATTAAACCGCGGTGCCACGGGGTTGTCTGCGGTTTGTGATTGTGGTATTTCCTGATCATACTCACTTACTAGTTGTGTTATATAACTCCTATTTAAGACATCCTCTGACAGGCTGAAACTAGCTTTCACTGGTTGGAACAGATCTTGATGTCTACCAGTGATGAGCTAAACTAAGCCCAGATCAGGTAGACATCAGGATTTATTTGTCAGTGCTGACAGACATCTAAAAATAGATTGAACTAAATTTTGCCCAGGACAGATAGACACAACATTTTTTACTGCTGCCTGACAGCGAAAAATAGATATTATTGAAAAAAATGACTCAAGAGAAAGACGTTATGTATATCACAGGTCAAAAGTTTTGAATTAATTTTTTTTTTCATTTTACGAAAACAGTAATTTAAAGAAATGGGTCCATAGATTGCTCACCTGATTATTCCTTGTCCTTCGTTCCCCTTAATCTGATATGCAACATGACAATATTCTGAAAAAGTTGGCCATTTTTGCTCCAAAGGCATTATTCGAATGAACTTGGTAAAAGTCCACTGGGTGATGATACATACCTAATATCAATGCTCTAGGCATTGTTGTTTCAGACAAAAAATAGTTCATCATGTTTTCCCTATATAAATCGCTTTAAAGCATATGACCCCCAGGATGAGACCATTTTTTGACCCAGGGGTATCATTTCAACAAACTTGATAGAGGTCTACTAGGTGATAATTCATACCAAATATTAAGGCTGTTTGCCTTGTGGTTTCAGACAAGAAGATTGTTCATGTTTTCCCTACCTAAGCCTAGTAAAACAAGTGACCCCGAGGCAGGCCAATTTTTGACCAAAGGATATAAATTGAACAGTCTTGGTAGAGGTCAACTTGATAATGCTACAAACCAAATATCAAGGCTCTAGGCAACATGGCAATATTTTGAAAAAGTTTGCCATTTCTGTCTCCAGGGTCATTATTCGGATGAACTTGGCAGAAAAAGTAAGCAAGGGTGCAAAGATCAGGAATCGATACAATCAAGTACCACACCTGACCCAGGATACCAATGGGAAAGTGACAAATTCACAATTATACACCACAAACGAGAGACATGAGGTCAGCCCTTTCCCAGCAGGTGACCACAAGGCACATGTGAAGTCCACTAGTTGATGCTACATATTGTCCGATTTTATTAACCTGACACAGGTGCATAATTTCACGGTTAGTGCACAAGGTATTTTTACCTTCCGTCGACTTTCGGTATTTACCGTAAGTTTTACAGGAATTTTGCAAGTACTTATGTACATAATGAAACGTTTTGTACCGTCCTACTGACTAGCCAAGTGGTGATGATACAGAGTTTACAACCAAAAGGTCGTGAGTTCGAGTCCACGTGAGTGTCTGTTTTTTTTTTATTTATCTTTATTAGATTCGTTAAATTTCATTTATTGTAGATGTACCATGACCTCTTAGGAATGAAATTTTGAATCATTCTATATCAAAAGGTTGATGCATAACGCGTAAAATGAGCCAGTCTGTCCGAAATATCTTCAGAGATTTTGGCAAATATTGTTCCATATAACAGCCAAAATATATGGTTAAAATGTATTCCCTAAACAAGTTGTTTGAGCTAAAGTTCAGTGGGAAAACGTCAGAAGAAAAGTATGCAGCAATTCTTGGCACTAAGGCAAAACAGATTTTTTTTAAATATCTGCGATTACTTTGAAAAATATATTAAAAGCACAGAGATTCAACTTCAGATATCGAGAGTAGGGAAAACGTTCTCGGTGAGGGTCCTACAAAAATAACAATAACAAATGCAAGTATAGATAAACAAATAACTTTGAAGCGTAACTATATTTACAAAATTGAAAATACGGATCTAGAAATAGGGGTTTCAGGCGTTTTATTATGTATACTATTCTATTTTGAAGCACGTAGATGTTCCAGACAGACTGGCTCAGTATGGTGCGTTACGCATCAACCTTTTGAATATAATGATCTAAAAGACATTACTCAGAGGTCGTGGTACATCTATAATAATGAACTTAAACAAATCGAATAAAGAGGTAAAAGTACAAAAAAACAACACAACAAAAAAACATAAAAAAAAAGATCTTATGTGAACTCAAACTCAGGACCTTTTGGTTGTAAACTCTGTACCATAACCACTTGACTGGTCAGTAGTACAGTGCTAAAAAGTTTCATTATCTGCATAACTACTTGCAAAATTCTCGTAAAACTTACGGTAAATACCGAAAGTCGACGGAAGGTAAAAATATCTTGTGCACTTACCGTGAAATTATGCACCTGTGTCAGGTTAATAAAATCGGACAATACCAAATATCAATATTCTAGACTTTGTTGCTGCAGACAAAAATATTTCATCATGATTCTCTATATAAGCCTATGAAAAGCATATGACCCTTGGGGTGATGTCATTTTTAGCCCCAGGGGTATCATATTAACAAACTTGGTAGAGGCCTACTAGGTGATGCTTCATATCAAATATTAAGGCTCTTAAACAAGAAGATTTTTCATGTTTTCCCAATATTTGCCTTTGTAAAACATGTGACCCCCAAGGCGGGCCCATTTTTGGACCCAAGGACATAATTTGAACAGTCTTGGTAGAGGGTAACTAGATGATAAGGTTACAATCCAAATATCAAGGCTCTATGCAACATGACAATATTCTGAAAAAGTTGGCCATTTTTTTTTGCTTCAGGGGCATTATTTGAATGAACTAGGTAGAAGTCCACTAGGTGGTGCTACATACCAAATATCAATGCTCTAGACTTTGTTGATTCAGACAAAAAATAACTCTATGCCTTGTGGTTTCAGACAAGAAGATTTTTATGATTCCCTATATAAGCCTTTGTAAATTATGTGGCCACAGGGCAGGTCCGTTTTGACCCCAGGGTCATAATTTGAACAAACTTGCCTGCCTGCCTAGTTTTAAACAAAATCACGGTTTATAGCTATGGTTTCCTCTTTAATTGCACGATGGTTGGTCAGGTCTCTGACTCAATGACAGCTCTGATGTAAATCTTTAATTGCTGGGTTGGTGCTGGATGCTGATCTGTAGCTGGACCCACCGTGGCTCAACTTGAGGTTTTCTTTAGCTGTGACTATCTGAGAGTCATGAGCCCTTTTCTTTGTTTCACCATAGTGTGTTAATTTGATTAGATTGTTTCTCCATGATGGTATATTGCAATAGTTAGGAAGTCTCCATGCGAGCTTACTTTTGTGCTTCAACAATAGCAGAATCTAGGTCGAAGATTTGGTACCAGTAAAATGCATTCAAGCCCCATCCCCACCCAGTGGCTTAGGCTGATGTCTACTCTAAGGTAATGGTTCTGTTGTTGTTGTTGATTCGCTGTGTTCATGAAAGCTCATAAAGGAAAACATACAATAATAGTAAAGCTACTAGCACTTTCTTCCTTTCTTGATAAGACTGTGAAAGTAAAAAGTATACAAAGACCTGAACCAAACACAAACCTCCTCACATGCGCGGATCCAGCGGGGGGAGGGGGTCTGGACCCTCCCCCCTGAAAAACCACAAAATTACAGGGTTCCTTTAGCAATACTGGTCCAGATCCCTGAAAAATCACAAAGCTACAAAGCCAGCACATAATGTTGGACCGCCATCGGCCCGCTAGCGAAACACCATTGGATCCTCTCCCCCATAATTAAATAAAAAAAAATAAAAGGAAACGTTGTCAGAATTGGGTCCCCTCTGACAAACGTTTCTGGATCCGCGCTTGTACACACACAATGGGAGCAACAGCAAACATTGAACTGACATCGACGACAACAGAATCATCTCCTTAGAATGTACAGCTATTGAAGCCCCAGTGGTCTTGATTTGTTATACTGGGCTAATCTTTTTTTTCTTCTTCATAGATTCTGCTGTTATTAAAACATATAAACCGTTCAGTGATTGTGGAGGCGTCCTAACTAGTCAATATATTATCACAGAGAAAAAAAAATCAAATTAAATACATGATGTAACTGTAATGAAACAAAGAAAATGGCTTACAATAGGCCTTAAGAGTTGAAGTAAAGTTCAAGTTGGGCTACCATGGACTCAGACAAAGGCAAGCTTCGGGCACCAACTCACAGATAAAAGACACGATTGAAGAGAAAACCAAAGCTACAAACCATAATAATTGAGTTTACAACTAGGGAAAAAGAATGTCGTATAACATTTATCATAATGACGTTGGGTATGGGAGTGAAATAACGCCATGTAATAAAATCGATAAACCACTCAGTGGACGTCATAACGGTTATGACGTCCATAACAACGTAGCGTACATAATGACAAACTCATAACTTTTTTACGCCAGAAATGAGTTTTCAAAGTAATCTTAATGTCATAATATAAATAGAATCTAACATTCGTGCAAGCCTTGCATTTATCTCTTTTCCCCCAACTCATTTCATAAAATCAATAAAACAAGTGCCCATATGGTAATTTATTTGGTTTCCACCAATGGCGTAGCCGCTACGCACATCAAAGGGAGTCTACTGGAAGAAGCAATGCTTCTCTTCAATCGCCTCCCTTTTCAAAATAGGAACCCTTTTCTTATGATATGGAAAATCCCTTTTACCACATAAGGTGACCCCCTTGAATGTTACTATTTGTATTGCGCACGTGCGTAACTGCGTAATGGGAGCTACGTCAATGTTCACTCACCAAGAACAATAAAGGCATCAATAGTATTGTTTTCACAACCGTTAGAGGTTCTTGCTAGAGTTTGGTACAGATAACCTACTAGGCAGCATACCAGTGCTATCAACCAATACCACATTATCGTCGATCTCGTCTCAGTCAGGTCAATTAACCCAATTCAATATACCTGAATCTGTAAGATATAAGTGGCATAACTTAAAGCATCACACCAGAGGCGAGTTCAACAATTGGAGCTCTTGCAAGCGTTCGTTGTACTGATGTCTGGCTTTTTCACATTAAGAATAAAGATAGGTACCAGAACGGGCGCCCGCGAGCTCTCATATTGATGAATATATAGAATATATGTATCATAACTTAAAACATCACGCCTGAATCTGTAGGATATGTGTATCATGAATTAAAGCATAAAATCTGAATCTATAATGTATATGTGCTATAACTTACAGCATGATAACTGAATCTGTAGGATATGTGTATTACCCATTCGTACGTAGAATTGCCTACTGATGTCGCCAGCCTAGCGCGTCAACTACACATGTGTATATAGAGGATCTTACATGAGTGCTCATGTTTTATTGAATTTATTAAACGAGCTGGGGAAAAGAGATAAAATGCGAGGCTTGCCGAGCATTTTATCTCTTTTTCGCAACGAGTTTAATAAATTCAATAAAACAAGAGCACGAATGTTAGATTCTATTTATCATATGACATTAAGATTTATTTGAAATATCATTTTCGGGCGTTAAAACGTTATAATTGCGTCATTATGTATGCAACGTTGTTATGGACGTCATAACGTTTCCCGTAAATCGATAAACCACTAGTGGTTTACATACTTTATTGCATGGCGTTATTTCACTCCCAGACGCGACGTCATATGATAAAAGTTATTAATAAAACTCTTTGACAGAATGGTCATTTCTGATAAGAAACTGATGTTTCCAGAACGTTCATCAATGTTTCTACAAAATAAACTAAAGAACCCTGACACTTTTTACTTGCTTCAAACTCGTAAATAACAAAGACATTAGAAAGTATTCTTCGAAAAACTATATTTAACAAATATAGAACATGACGTCACAACGTCAAAAATACCATTTTTTAATTTTTATCAATTTTGCCTCGGGAGTTTATGTCTAGATGGTTTTTTTTTTGTTTTTTTTTTTTTTCATGTATGCAAGGTCACTACCAGTACAGACAAAAGTGCATTTTAAAAATTTTGCAATTTCTTGCTGTAGCGTATGTTATGGGGTTTATAAGTTGGGCTTTCGACGTTGTCTAATCGGCAGTGTTTTTTCTTTGTTTTAGCAATTCTAGAAACTGAAATGACTTGGAGTCAACCAATCATTGTAAAGCCCGGGTCACACATTCACGGATTGGACGCAGGCTTAGCCACGAATACGATCAGGCATCATCCGTGGCAATCCGTACTAGTCTGTAGATTTCCGTATTTCATCCGTAATCATACATAGTAGTACTTGTACATCCTTGACAAGTTTTGAACATTTTCAAAATTGGACCACGGACCAAACAACCGTAGCACATCCCTAGTAAACCGTGTTAGAACCAGTAGCCACAATGTTATGCATCCGTATCGGACTGCGGAAATTGGCATTTCCGGGGTCATCCGTGGGATTTGATCCGTAGTCGAACCGGCGAGGCGATCCGTGAATGTGTGACCTGGGCATAAGAGAATGCATTTTCAAGGATCAGAACTTATGTATCGCGTCGCGTTAAAGGGTAAAAGCGGAATAAACCAGATTTAACGTCAATTAAGAAACAACGTAAACTATGGATAATAACCGTTTTTTCTTCGTCAACGTATGTCGCAGTTTAGTTTGCGCGGTCTACTTTGTTATAGTGCCAATGGGCTACACTTTACTTTAATCGCGTATGACTTTCAAGCTTTGCAGTATACACTTATCAGCATGTAATTGTAACGCTTGACGCCGCTAAATGGACGTAGGCGGCAACTACGGAGCCTTTTAAAATGACTGAAACTGTCAAAATGCATTCCAAACATCATACAAAGTGAAGAGAGTTGATAAAATGACAGTGCTTTTTAAAAGCTCATAAAACGCTGATAACGTAAAATTGACGTTAAGAAAATGAAATTATGCTTTTGGGTTGAACAATGCACGCATGCTTTATTTGAATGCCCAGATGATGTCAGTACAATAACAACTGAGTATTGGAATCTATATTAATATCAGTTACAATTTTATTAAAGTTAAATATAGTACACCTAATTGGTTTGTTATTATTATAACAAATGATAGGAGTTTCAGAATTATTAAAGTAATTTGGAATAAATGAAATCACTAAATTATCATATGTAAATCAATAAACTCCATACCTTTATTAATGAATGGAATTTTGATAAAATGTCGTTTATGGTTGACCTCAGAATCGATATAAGAACTAAGAAAATGTTGGACATAACACCTTGTAAGAAGTGCTGCTTTAAATAATTTGTTTGCGTTATCGTAAAGTTTATTAGCCTTTAACTCTAAATTGCGTAAAACTACGATAGGCAAGGAACTTAAACATGATATAATAAGCCATGCCGACTATGATTATTTAAAGATCCTGCAGAGAAGCATTTATAAGCGTTTTTTCAATACAAATTTAGCGCTTAATGTTGCCATTTTTGCGTTTACCACGAGATCTACTTTTACATTTTTTTACATTCCAACACAGAAAAAACATCGAAATCTGACATTTTAGAAATATTACCTTCATGGTATATATACTAGAGGACTTTGAAAACGAATCACTATATTTTCTACTTTTTTTGCAAACCGTATATGCGATTGAAAAGCTACTCGCAGGTTTTAATGTGCAACCCAGAATTGGTATGAATCAGTCGTTAATTTGGCTGCACTATCCACAGGAGCTTGAAGTTCGATCCTTAAATCACCCTTATAGCCTCAAAACCAAAAGCTCACAATGTCATTACGTAGTAATGACCAGGTCATTAATACGTAATGACACCGTGAGCTTTTGGTTTTGAGGCTATATAGGTGATATAAGGACCGAACTTCAAGCTCCTGTGCACTATCAAGCGACGATGCTGATGACGTCAAATGGGTACATACAGCATCCAGCATCTTTCTGCACAGTTCTATGAAGCTTTTTGATTATTTTTATGTTTAAACTGTGGCGTGTATGATACCAAGTCACCAAAAGAGTTTATAGACTTTTTCTAATTAAAAGTAATTGATAACTTCAATATTTCGAAAATAAGCGTCAAATTTGAACATCAATTTATAACTCCTTTTTAGAAACGTCTCCATAAGTTACCTTTATGCACGCTTTCATTATTGATATTGACTATATACACTGGCAGTCACATGGGGAAGTCGTTTTGGTGTAAATCATGGCAGGATATCTGCTGTCATGTGATCGAGAACGTCTTTAAAAATTACGTTAACGTCACTTGCACAATAAAAAATACACGTGATACACGCATAATGTATGCATAATCTGTCATTGGTGTATGTCCTTAGCCTCTTCCAATAAAACCGGCGTAAAAAATGAAACTTTGAAAGGCTCAAGGCGTTGAATTTTGTTACTAGACTATGGTAATCAGGGTGGGTGGGGTATGTCGGTATTTTTAAAGGAGTGTAAGTTTGAGCATATCGAACTGTCGATTCATTTCTAATCGTTCAATGATGAATGTGCAATCGTAAAAGCAAAGAACGCAAATCTGTTGAGTCAGGAATCAAAACGAACGCGTGTTAACTTCCAGCTGAATTTGTGTCCTTCAAAATTGACCACCCCTTTCTTAAAACGGATACTTTTTCAATGCCGTAAAGTAAATTTGCAAACATGAATTTTCTAGGACACACTACAAGCTGGTCAGACTATGATATGCAGTAACAATTATCTAGCTGACATTCTAAGGGTTTGTGAAATGAAGGATTTAATCTGGGTGATGCGTTTTCAAAGTCCTTAAGTATATCATCATTAAAGCCTAATAAAGGAAAAGGCGATTGTAAAAATTGTATGTGATCCGTCTTTGTCCGTCGTCCGTTCGTCGGTTCGTAAACCTTTTCCTTAAACCACATCTCCTCCTGAACCACTGATCCTAATTTCATTTAACTTCACATGAATGTTCCCCATGATGCCCTCTTTCAAAATTGCATAAATGGTTCTGCTCCACCTAACAGGAGGGCTGCCAGAGCTCCAGATAAGAAATATTTTAAATGACATCTCCTGAACCACCGACCCAAATTCAAAATAATTTCACGAAATTGTTCCTCTCTCTGGATACCCTCTACCAAAATGACACAAATTGTTACACTCCGCCGAAGAGAAAAGCTGCCAGAGCTCCAGATAAGAAATACCTTTAAACAGTACTTCCTCCTGAACAACTGAAAGTGGTCCAAATTCAAAATAATTCCACAGGATTGTTCCTAATGATGCCTTCTTCCAATAGTGCACAAATGGTTCCAGTCCACTGAACAAAGGGGCTGTCAGAGCTCTAGATAAGAAATGTATTCAAACGACATCTCCTGAAACACTGGTCCAAATTTCATATACCTTCATATGAATGTTACTCATGATTTGCATAAATGGTTCCGCTCAACAGAACAGGAGGGCCACCAGAGCTTCAGATATGAAATCTTTTAAACGACATCTCCTCCTGAGCTACCGACCCAAATTCAAAATAATTTCACAGAATTGTTCCTCATAATACCCTCTACCAAAATTGCACAAAGGATTACACTCCGACGAACAAAAGAGCTGCCAGATATCCAGATAAGAAACGCCTTTAAACGGCATTTCCTCCTGAACTACTGGTCCAAATTTAATTTCACAGAATTATTTCTTGATACCTTCTACCAAAATTGCACAAATAGTTCAGGACTGCTGAAAAAGGGCTGTCAGAGCTCTAGATAAGAAATATCTTTAAACCGCGACATCTTTTGAACCACTGGTCCAAATTCCATTTTAACTTGAAATGAATATTCCCCATGATGACCTTTTTCGAAATTGCATAAATGGTTCTGCTGCACCAAACAGGAGGACTGACATAGCTCCAGATAAGAATTTTTAAACGACATCTTCTCCTGAACCACTGACCTAAATTCAAAATAATTTCATTGAATTATTCCTCATTATGCACTCTACCAAAATTTTACAAATGGTTCCACTCCACTGATCAGTTATTCTCATGTGAGCGACTCAGGGCCCAATGGCCTTGTTGTTTAATCTAGTTGATGAATTTGTATCAAATATAATTTTTTCAACCTGCTGAATCACAATTTTACTAGGTGAATGACCATTATTTTTGAAAAGGTGATAAAGAAATCGATCAAATTTATAGGCTTTTTCATTACGAATGTGCTCATGAAACCTAGTCTTAAGGGATCGGCCAGTTTGCCCAACATATTGCATGCCAGAATTAATTTCAGTTGAAGTTATATCATAAATCAGATCAGATGAAATTCAGTCCATATTATTATTATTGATAATGGAAAATTGCCTACCATTTACAGATAATGTGATAGTAGTTTTAATACCTAAAAGTGTTCAACAGACACACCTCTTGGCATTGCACTTAGAAACATTAGGATACATCCCAGGTCATTCGAATGCATTAAATGGTTTAGTATACTTGAGGGTCTGGATGGGGGGGGGGTCTGGTATTCACTATTCATTAAAAATTTAGCCCATTATTCATCTCATTAAAATTTTGGGCTATTCATTAAAATAAGACCAATTATTCATTATAGGTAAGAAAGGTGGCAAAGAAATCTGATTATTCACTATTCATTAATTTTTTCTTCAAATCATTAAAAACATAGGATTATTCATTATTTTTTAGGATCTCATTATTCACTATTCATTAATTTTTTGGCTCATTATTCACTATTCATTATAAAAAAAAAGGGCCATTATTCACTATTCATTATACCCCATCTAGACCCTCATACTTCCTGGTTATAGGTGACCTAATGGTAGGAAGCATATCCTGAATATTGTGAACAGAACTAGGAATGCTTACAGAGGACACCAAGTGTAAACTAATGGGAGGAATACATAATTTCTTAATTTAGTTCTTATCACAAAAGCTGTGTGGGTAAGTACCATCCCAAGACAAGCAATAGTCACAACGGTTTATATTAAGATGACAAGCCAGTATTACTATGCATCCTTAAAAGCAAATGAAGGCATGATAAATGCAAGCGATAATCCAAGTGGCTAATACAAGTCCACAGGGATATAGAAAGCAGAAGTTATACAACAGGGTATGAAAATCGGTCATCTAGTGATCTTAAATGCTGTACAAGACTTAGAGGATATCCAAGGACAGGAATAATGGAAGGAGATTGTACACAGACTCCTGAGAATCGGATTGGAATAATAAGAGCATTAAATGAAAGTGCAGGGAGACTTTTAGGGCAACCACGCAGCACAGACAAAACAACTCTAATAATCAAGTAAATAAAGGATGCGCCTGGTATAGAAAGCAGAAGTTATACAACAGGGTATGAAAATCGGTCATCTAGTGATCTTAAATGCTGTACAAGACTTAGAGGATATCCAGGGACAGGAATAATGGAAGGAGATTGTACACAGACTCCTGTGGATTGGATTGGAATAATACGAGCATTAAATGAAAGTACGGGGAGACTTTTAGGGCCGCCACGCAGCACAGACAAAACAACTCGAATAGTCAAGTAAGTAAAGGTGCAAAGATCAGGAATCGATACAATCAAGTACCACACCTGAGCCAGGTTACCAATAGGAAATAACAAACTCACAGTTAGACACCACAAACGAGAGCCAAGAGGTCAGCCCTTTCCCAGCAGGTGACCACAAGGCACAAATAAATAGATGCGCACAAAGGCATAACAAACGCAAGACAGAAAAACAAAAAGATCCACAGAAGAAGACAGCCTTGGAATGGTCAGTAAAATATTTTACTGCAGGGCTTAAACCAGTTTCACGGCGCCAACCTCCCTCTTAATTCTGATGTGGACAAGGGCATATTTGGGAAAGTGACAAAACACAAAAAAACACGACAGCCAAGAGGTCAGACCTTTCCCAGCAGGTGACCACAAGCACATTGGTAAAGGTATATGTCGCTTTGCCGGCATTAACGTGTATTGTCGGTACTTCATAGAGCGGATGTGGTAGGTATTTTCATTTTGTCGTTGTTAATACTATATAGAAAAACATGCCATATGCCAAAGGGACTATAGACTTCAATAATTTCTAAGTATTTAGTATGTGCATGGCGATTTATGTAAGCATTTAGGAATAGATTCGAGTACCGATCGAATACCTATCATCCAGATCGGTACTCGAATCTATTCCTAAATGCTTACATAAATCGCCATGTGCATGCTGAATACTTAAAATGATCTAATTCTATAGTCCCTTTGGTATACAGCATGTGTTTCTATATAGTATTAACACCAATATCTACCACTTTCGGTCTACGAAGTACCGGCAATACGCGTAAATACCAGCAAATCGATGTATACATTTACCAGTGTGACAAGGCTACAAGGAACATACACGACTGCACAACACACACCAACATGAAGCATAACTAACAAAAACGATCCACAAAAGAAGCACCACCTTGGAACTAAGCCAAAATGTCGATTTTCTAGAATCGTGTGTAGGCCTATTTTAGTGTTACGCCCATTGCTTAAACATAACATAACATGGCATAATTTTATAAGGCATTTATCATAATACATATGTACGAGAGTAGTAATGGACGGCACTCTGGGCTCAAAATTTTTTAAGCCTGAAAAGAACTTAGAATTTTTCAGGCTAAAATTTTGAGCCCATAGATGCCTATCCTGGTAAGCTTGAGTGACAAGCTGTGAATAACTTAGATTATTTTTAGGGTTGTTTTGGCTTGGTCTATGATTGTGATAGTTTACTGGGTTGTTGAGAATAACTTAGTTTATTTTGCGCAAAAGCGCTGGCTGGTCTGTGATTGTGATAGTTTTCTAGGGTATTGAAAATAACTTAGTTTATTTTGCTCAAAAGCGCAGGCTGATCTGTGATTGTGATAGTTTTCTGGGCTATTGAAAATAACTTAGTTTATTTGCGTGAAGATCGATCTGATTGTGACAAATTCCTACCTGGTGGGCATATTGTGGTCATCTTTTTATAAAGACTAACTTTACTTGCATCACAAACAACAGGGTTCCTAATTTGCATATCGTACATTTAGTACGTTGCAATAGCGAATTATATTTTACGTAAGGAATTATGGGTTCATGAAGTTCTGCGTATCTTATAGTCTCTTCAGAAAAATAACTTAGATATTCAAGGCTTATTTCTGTAGCTAAGAAATATTACATTTAGCTCAATTTTTCGCTTTTCGCGACTTTCAATGATAAGTTACGTCATATAGATTATACATGACGTCATTGAAAACTAAGTAGTATCTTCTAAAAGCGACAACAAGTATAACTTTTCGAACCAATAGATAACTTGGTCATTTTAAGAGGAGAGGTATTCAGATATGATGGGGCTTTTAATTATTATTTTAGCTTTACATTTTGGTCAGACTCTTAGCTTGATTTTAACTTAGTACTTTTATTAGTTGATTAGGGTAATTATATCCTAAAAGTTAAGTTGTATAAAATGTCGCTTGAGGTTGTATCTCAAGACCTCAACTCCTAGACGTAATATTCTGTAGAATCAGTTAGGACTTTGAAAAGAACTCAGTCATTTTATCTAGAGTAGGTGTGTACTTAGCAATGATAAGTCTGCTTGAATGTTTCTAAGGATAATACTTTTTCAGGTTCTTGCATGGTGTCGTATTTGATAGCTAGTATCAATCTTTTGATTAAGTTAGAGCTTCTGTTGATACGTTAGATAATCATCATTGGCATGTAATAGTATTTGGGTTTAATGATAAGAGAGGGTATAAGTCAAATTGTCAAAATGTGTAGGTGTGGAAACTCCACATTGTGGAAATGTGGAGGTGTGGTGGATCCACATTGTCAAGATGTGGAGATGTGGTGGATCCACATTTTTAGTGTGGCGGTCCACATTAATTTCGAATTTATCCAAGAATTAACGTCAATTTCCATTATGCTGACCCACAATATATCTGCATTTATTCACATTTGAAATGTGGAAATCCACATTGCTCCACAATACATCCACATTGCTCCACATTACATCCACCTTCAAAATGTGGAGATGTGGTGGATCCACATTGCATCCACATTTTACGTGTGAAGGTCCACATTGCATCCACATCTCAAGCGACATGGACACTTTCATCAACATCTTATCATTAAACCCCAATACTATTACATGCCAATGATGATTATCTAACGTATCAACAGAAGCTCTAACTTAATCAAAAGATTGATACTAGCTATCAAATACGACACCATGCAAGAACCTGAAAAAGTATAATCCTTAGAAACATTCAAGCAGACGTATCATTGCTAAGTACACACCTACTCTAGATAAAATGACTGAGTTTTTTTCAAAGTCCTTACTGATTCTACAGAATATTACATCTAGGAGTTGAGGTCTTGAGATACAACCTCAAGCGACATTTTATACAACTTAACTTTTAGGATATAATCACCCTAATCAACTAATAAAAGTACTAAGTTAAAATCAAGCTAAGAGTCTGACCAAAATGTAAAGCTAAAATAATAATAAAAAGCCCCATCATATCTGAATACCTTTCCTCTTAAAATGACCAAGTTACCTATTGGTTCGAAAAGTTATACTTGTTGTCGCTTTTAGAAGATACTAATTGCTTTTCAATGACGTCATGTGTAATCTATATGACGTAACTTATCATTGAAAGTCGCGAAAAGCGAAAAATTGTGCTAAATGTAATATTTCTTAGCTACAGAAATAAGCCTTGAATATCTAAGTTATTTTTCTAAAGAGACTATAAGATACGCAGAACTTCATGAACCCATAATTCCTTACGTAAAATATAATTCGCTATTGCAACGTACTAGATGTACGATATGCAAATTAGGAACCCTGTTGTTTGTGATGCAAGTAAAGTTAGTCTTTATAAAAAGATGACCACAATAGTAGGAATTTGTCACAATCAGATCGATCTTCACGCAAATAAACTAAGTTATTTTCAATAGCCCAGAAAACTATCACAATCACAGATCAGCCTGCGCTTTTGAGCAAAATAAACTAAGTTATTTTCAATAGCCCAGAAAACTATCACAATCACAGATCAGCCAGCGCTTTTGCGCAAAATAAACTAAGTTATTCTCAACAACCCAGTAAACTATCACAATCATAGACCAAGCCAGAACAACCCTAAAAATAACCGAAGTTATTCACAGCTAGTCACTCAAGCTTACCAGGATAGGCATCTATGGGCTCAAAATTTTAGCCTGAAAAATTCTAAGTTCTTTTCAGGCTTAAAAAATTTTGAGCCCAAAGTGCCGTCCATTACTACTTACGAGGGTCAGTCAAAAATAACTGAGAGTTGGTTAATATCTTTTTACAGGGTAGGCATTTTTGACTGAAACTTATTACAAATATAAAATGAACCTTCTGGCTTCATTGCATATAGAAGTTGACGTCTTATTATCTTCAATGTGCTGTTGCTAGGCAGCCAAAGACCGTCTCTAAACGATATACGTTCCCGTTGACGACACTTCTGACTAAGCAGCCATGAATCTAAAATTATTTCAAATCTAAAACAGTATAATAACGGACCTTTTATCTCGCCAATTGTATCAAACAATGTGTAAGCAATGTTTTGAAGAAGTGAAACAGAAAGTAAAGACACTACATGCGACGTTCGTTGCCTAGCAACCAAAATCGATGGAAATTCCATTCTTAACAAAAACACCAGATTTTGTTGCTATGGCAACCGTTTATTCCTGGAAATATTCAAGACATGCACTTAGATATTAAAACCAATTACTAAATACAATGAATGGTCATATGATATGATACTTAGTTGATAGTATTGCTCTAGAATGAACCGTTACAGGTGGGTGGGGTACATTTTGGGTTGAAATTTTCTGAAAATTTAGTTAGTTTTCCTATTATTTATGTAATAAAATTCCAACACCTCAATCTCTGTTGTTGCATTTAACAAAATACTTTCAAACACTTTATTTGCAACTAATGCATAAGTTGATGAAACTTAAATTTTGTATAGTGTTTCCATGGCAACGCTATATTCTATCGTGAACGCATGACGTTATTTCACATTCTTCGGTTGCTTAGCAACAACAATCTGTACGTTGCATGGTCTTGTATTTTGCATATTCTGACGCAAGACAGTTCATTGCATGCAATGCCAAATTTGACTAGTGTACGTTAGCCTACGTAAGAGATATGTACCAACTCTCAGTTATTTTTGACTGACCCTCGTATATAGCCTCTCCACTGAAAAACATACACAAAAACGTAATCTCAAACGACGTCAACGTAAGAGGGGGTAACGTAATAAAACCGTCACAGGAGAAATTGGTACCGACCAAAAGTTGACAGCTTTTAGCAGATAAAAGGGGAAAATATCTGAAAACTATGGATATGTGATTCATGCTTATTTATGTTTGTTTTAGAATACACAGCATGTCTTTCTACCTTTGTTAAAATGGTTCTTTACAATTTGGAGGAGAATATATACAGTGTATATGAAAGTGCTTTTTTAAAAGTCTGTAACTTATTAAATTTGGAAAGATAACATAATGCGTCGCTACAGTGCTATAGTGTTCTATCTACCATTGCACAAGTTTTGAGAAAAATGAGCTTGAAAATTTTAGCATCCTGATTTTTGATGCCTTATTTATCACAGACCTTTGAATAATACCAGAGGGTTAGAATATATGCATGCAGTGTAAATGACCTTGGTTTGATGAAATTTGGACAGAAAAATGGAATTTACGGGCATTTTACAGTTTGCAGATAGAACATTATGCCCTTAAAATCGCCTGCTGCGTTCAGTGCTATAGTGTTCTATATTTTCCTACAGCTTTTTATTCTGTTAATGGAGTCCAATCATATACTAGTCTGAACAGAAATGATTATTTGTGCCTAAAAGTAGCAGATTTAGTTATTTATTTTGCATAACAGTACCAAACCGCACGGGTCATGCCATTAAAATTTATGCAAGGGAGGTAATCTGTTTCTACAGTTATTTTTTCTGTCAATGGGGTCAATATGTATAATATTTTAGAGTGACTTGATTATTTGGACCTAAACGTAGCAGATTTAACCATTGATTTGTAATTACATCGACATATTACTTCAATTAAAGCAGTTTGAATATGTGTAAGGGAGGTAATCTGTTTCTTCAGCTTATTATTCTGTCCATGGATCAATTTGCGTTATATATTTGACTGAGAAGATTATTTGGACCTAAAAATAGCCAATATAGCCATTAGTTCGTCATAAGACCAACAAACTACTTCAATTTAGGAAATTTAAATATATGGAAGGGAGGTAACTGCAATTTTTAACAATTTCTCCAAGGGAAGTGACTTTATGTAGATAGAACATTATGACACTGAACTCACCCAGTCACGTGACATAATCATCATTGGCCATTGGATGAAAATCACTTAGAACACTATAGCACTGAACGAAATTGTCATTTTGTAGATAGAACAGAAAAGCACAGCGATTTTAAGCTTACTGGGAGGAGATAGGCAAATGAAACCTTCACCAGTAGATAGAACATTTGATCCCCTTTCCAACGGTATGCATAACGCATTTTTGACCAAAATGTCACTTAGAACACTATAGCACTGAAGCGACGAATGGTGTATGCACAATTAAAACGGCCAAGCTTAGATCTTTTGTTTGACATAAAGCATAGAATCCTAACGCGTTTGTGGATGGAATTATGAATGCGTTTTCATTACATATGGAATCCCCCTCGTAGTCGTCACTTGCATTGACCAATCACGGAACCAAACAAGCCCATTAATTCAACATGCTCGAAGTATTCCTTGTTTAGCAATAAATCATGAATTGGTTTAAACATATTTATTTCTCAAATAGATACATACAAATGCAATAATTACAAACATTATAATTAGGATTTGAACGAGCTTCCACTAACATATTTGCAAATTATATTACTGATGGGGCACTTGCTGTGACGTCACGACTATAAACATTCTTAAAAGCCATCACAGAGTCAACATTTCTATACTCATCGCGCATGTTGTTCCAGTCGCGAACTACTGATGGAAGAAAACAGTTATAGTAAAGAGAAGTACGTACATTGACTAGATGATTATTATTAGAATTGCGTAAATTATAGTTCGAGGAGCTGTCAGTAGTTGCAGATACAAATCTGAAAGGTATGGAGGAGATAGGCCACGGACCATTTTGAAGAAGATAGTTAGCTTATGATTATATCGTCGTGTTTCCAGAGTTTCCCAGCCTGTTTCCTCATATAACGAGTTAATCAAGACTTATTTTGTCGGGCCAATTACTATTCTGGCTGCTTCAATTTGGATTTTTCTGTTTTCTTGCTGATTGCAATTATCCCAAACAACATCTCCGTATATAAGTAGTGGTCTGATAAAAGAAATATAAATTGTTTCTAATGATTTACGATCAAATAAGAATGTGAATTTACGCATAACGTTAATTCGTAACCATACCTTTTCCTTAATATATTCGATTTGTTCGTGTCATGTACAGTCTTTTGATATATGTATACCAAGATGTTTGTGAAAGGTGACATCAGTTAATTGCTGATTATGCATGAAGATATGTGGATGGATAGGAGTATTAACCTTTCGAAATATATGAAGGTATTCACTTTTAGAAGAGTTAAATGTGAAAAGCACAGCTTGTCCCATTTGGCATTGGCTCAAGGTCTATGTTTAGTAATTGCGCTGTGACATCCGGATGTTCCACAATAAGATATAAACTTGTATCATCAGCGAAAAACCGAATTTGTGCATGGATCTCATTCATGATATTAATAAATCGGCAAGGTTGCATACTTTCATGGAGATCGATCATGAAATAATTTCTACGGTCATTCGCCTCCCTTCCACTGAAGCTGTTGACCATAGCTGTTGACTTGGGACGTAAAGCAACAAAACAAACAAAAATCATTAATAAAGAGTAAGAATAATAATGGTCCTAATATAGAACCTTGGGGACACCTGCTTAAATGAAGGTCCATAAGGATTCAACTCCAGCTAGCACGACTCTCTGTCTACGTTTGAAGAGATAGATGGTAAACCAATCCAGTAGGTTTCCAAAAATACCCGCTGCTCTTAGTTTATGGATAAGACCTGCATGCCAAACTCGATTGAAGGCCTTACTAATATCACAAAAGATAATTTGGACCTCTTTGCCAGCATCTAAAGCTTTACAAAATCTATTATATAGGAAAAGTATTTGAGTCACAGTTGAGTCACCAGGAATAAAACCAGATTGAAAGGGTGTCAAGATATCATTTTCAAGAAAGTGGTTATACAATGTTTTAAAAACAATTCGTTCAAGGACTTAATTTGTGTTACTCAACAAGGAGATAGGACGATAGTTTGAGACAGCTGTTCTATCACCACCCTTTGGAATAGGACACACATGTGCTTCTTTCCAAATGTCTGGGACGATACCTAAGCTTAGGGATTGATTGTATAAAGAATACCAGTAGTAATGGGTGTCACTATTCGCCAAATCTTAATAGAGACGTGCAAATAATCCAGCGTTGGAAGATCAAAACCTTTTTTAGAAATATCTGCGTATGTACGAAGAATACATCCCTGTCTCTAGGTACTTGCTCATATGCGCAAATAATCCAGCGTTGGAAGGCCAGAATCATTTTTAGGAATATCTGCGTACATACGCAGAATACATCCATGTCCCAAGGTGCTTGGTTGTGTGCGCAAAGAATCCAGCGTTGGAAGGCCAAAATCATTGTTAGGAAAATCTGCATACGTACGCAGAATACATCCATGTGCAGAAATGATCCAAATAACAAGTAGTCTTGTGCATATCTACGCACAAATTCCAACCCTGTTCTTAATGGTTTTTTTACGCTGTACGCAGATAATCCACATAATCCACAAAAGCAAGCTTTTCATTGCACACATAAGCAAAAAATCGACCACAGGATGGTTTGCGCCCTGCGCATGGATCAATACATACCTCCTTATGAATAAGAGACACATGACATCCCTTCTTATAGGCCTTGAGCTGGCTATAGACCCCCCCCCCCCCCAGGGGGAATTTGGTACACTATGATTTTCTGAAACTACATTATATAAGACACAAAATAAAAGATGTTAGCCCTCTGAGAGTGGCAGCGTTAACGTGTAACATCACGTTATATACGTTACCGCCCAAAATAGCATTAAATGTCCCTGATAATGTCTCAACCATGACATGTTCGTACATATTTGCATGCTGACACAGGTTTATGATCTTATAATACAGTTACATATTTTTCGTATTAATTTTAAAAATATCTTGAGCTATTACCGTTATATACGTTACTTAATGTTTCCTGCTTTATTTCCGAGTATCGGTATGGTATTTATTGAATATACTTGTATTACATCTGTCACAGAATATATATTTAATCTATAAGACTGCTACTTAAATGATTTAAGTTCTTTATTATGGTCGCTTTCACTATTTTTCAGGCCCATGTTATGTATGTTACCTTCAAAATAGCATTAAACATTCTAGTTAATGTCTCTCACAAGCCCTGTTTATACTTATTTGCATGCTGGCACAGGTTTATGTACTTCTTCTAACAAGGTTTACCTATTTTAAGTATTCATTTATTAAATGCCCCGAGCTTTGACTGTTATGTGTGTTACCAAATGATACATAAGCTATTCTGAGTATCTGTATAGCAGTTGTTGACTATACATGTATAAAGTCTGTCAGAGAATCTAAGAAATGGACAGCTCAGTTCTGGGCAGGGTATATGGATATAATTCAGATAGTGTTCACACTGATTAGGGCTACAAAGAAAACAACTTTGAATTGCATGTCAGCTCTATCTGTATGCATTGTTCCCAATGTTAATTGCAAACGATCACAACAGATACGCACAATATGTACCTGTGTAACTGATAACACATATAAATTTATCTGATACACATCGTAGATGCAAAGAACTTCTCGAACAAAATGGGTTTATTGTGACACGACCATTGGTTCTTTGCTTGAGAAATGCTTTTGAGATAGTTATGAGGCAAACAATAAAGAGGTATTATAGGCTTCAGCAACTAGAACTACGCTTCGTACTACAGATGGAATGGTGTATTACTCATCACATCAGAGCTCAATATATTGAAACAACTCTTCAATGCACTGAAATGAAATACGAATACTAGAGGCAGTTTCAGGCTTCACCAATCCTTTTAGTTCTAGTTTTGAAGACAATGAACTGTGCTTTTTTTGTCTTTCGGTGTTCCTGCTAAGCCTGGCATAGCTAATATCTTATTAAGGCTGATGACATTGGCAGGAAGGCTGTTGCAGACTGCAATGAACCACTTTTAGTTTAAAAAATCTGTCTTTCACAACCCCATAAAATGCTACAAGCTAATAAAGTTTTGAGGTTTGCGAGGTCAAGCAAGAAGATATTGTCCAATTTACAAAACATAAACAGCCAGCAGCTAAGGGCTTAAAGGAGCGTCTTTGGTCAGCATGACGGCTTTCTATTGGACATATTGTTGACCTTGAGTTGACACATCGGTTCCTTCTGGGACCTGTACCATGGTCACTGTCAACTCCTGATAGAATTTCCAACCAAACTGCCAAGTCCAAACTTCTGCATTGCTTGCAATCACACATTGAACCATCATTAGATTGGCCATGTAGTGCTGCACATAACTTTGATGTTAATGCCATAACTACAGAGCATAATAGCTTTTCCTGTCACCTTCAAGGATCTGATGGCACCAAAATTCAACCAGGCACTAAAGGCAGGGCATGTTGGTTTTGTCACTTACAAATAGCAGCAGTCTATAAAGTCTCAGAAACGTCTTAGAAACATTCAAGTGGGGGGAGGGGTTCTCTATCAATATAAATGGCAGCAGTCTATAAAGTCTTAAATTTCTAGTGGGGGGAGGGGTTCTCTATCAGTATAAATGGGAAAGAAACAAATGTTACACGTTAACGCTGCCACTCTAAGAGGGCTAACATCTCCATGTACACATATACTGATATAGAACTATCATTACCTGGGTGTTTTGTTCAACACTGGTGTATGCAACAAAAGGTGCACCTTCTGAATGTCAACAACATTGGCAAGGATATGGGGGAAGAGATCTACAGTAATACACTGTTTAACAGATTGTGACACTACCAATGTGCCGATGTGTTAGTACCACAGAAAGGTTGTTTCTACCAAACTGATAGAGAACCCCTCCCCCACTAGTTCATCAACATTCTAAGCAGGGTAGGAAAACAAATTAAAAAAAACTGCTCTAGGCATTCATCGGTGATATGAAGCCCTAACATGTGCTATTTATGTAATTGTGAATAAGCTGCAGTACGACATGTTTATGAAAAGAGTACCAAAGCCATACCCATATACTTACTATTTCAAATGGCATGAAAATGAGATTACCTCCACCCTGCTTTTCTGTCCGTAAGATGTACATACAGAGATTGAACTATCAAGTCTTTCCCATGAAAACAAGTGAGCCTATTCAGATATGGACAAAATGTGTGTAAAATAAATGGGAAGGAAATCAAGTACCTCTGGGTGAAAGAAAACTTGATTGTACCCTAACAAAAGAACCACATAATTATATTTTACATTTTGTGTGATATGGGGTTACCATGTTCAAAACTCAACAACTCGAACCATATAAAAGATAGAAAAATAATATTTGCAGTTTCCAAAAGGTACATAAACATACTTTAATACAAAATGAGTTATTAAGCACGTTAACATTTAAAAAAAATATCAAACTATATTAGTTTCATAAATCATTTCTATAGGAATAATGAAAAAGTAGCATACGTAACACTTTGGGGTGAATATTTGTTTTCAAAGGTCCATATCTGTGATGCAAAAATAGCTTATGTGGATGATATAGCCAATTTGTAAATCTTACCTTATGGTTTGCACTTTTCAGATGTCATGTCATTTACTAAAACTATCAAAGATGATGGGTAATATGTATAATTGGCTGTTACAAGGTAATGGTGCCATTACCAGAATGCTAGCATATTGCAAAATCCTTGCAAGATGAACCTGATAGAGGATTAATATGTTGTTTAGAAAAATTCTTTAAACACTTGGATAATAGACAAAGATTTGCTCTATAACTTCTACCTGATGGGGTTTCTTTGATCTTTTTAGTTGTTACTCGCATATTGCACTGTATGTTACAAACTTTTCATGAGTATTATGTTAACTATATTTTATGTCTCTATAAAAGAAAAGAGGGTTTATGGTAGTTTATGTTTTGAGTTACTTCCCCAGCAAATGAGCCAGAGCAAAAAGAAGTACATGGACCTGTGCCAGCATGCCAATACGTACAAGCAGGTCGTGTTGGAGACCATATCTTAAACGTTTAATGGTATTCAGAGAGTAACGTATGTAACCTGGGCTGTAAAATAGTGTAAGACACCATAATAAGGAACTTTAATTCATTTGAATAGCAGCCTTATAGATTTACTACATTCACTGATGGATGTAATACATGTATAGTCAATAACTGCCATACTGATACTTGGAAATAACATATGAAACACTAAGTAACATATACAACGGCAAAAACTCAAGAAATTTATAAATAAATGCTAAAATTATGTAACTGTGTTATAAGAAGTTCTTAAACCTGTGCCAGACTTCAAAAAAGTCTGAATATGTCATGTTGGAGGCATTTTCAGGAAAATTTAATGTTATTTTGTGGGTAACGTACGTAACATGATGTTACCCGCTAACGCTGCCCTTCTCAGAAGGCTAACATATTTCATTTTGTGGCCTTTATAATGTAGTATCTAGAAATCATAATGTACGAAATTCCCCCTGGGGGAGGTGGGGTCTATAGCCAGCGCAATGCCTAGAGAATTACATTTTACATTTTTGTGTGATATGGGGGTACCATGTTCAACATCTAATAACTCAAAAAGTATATAAGATAGAAAAGTAATGTTTGCAGTTTTGAAAAGGTTATTAAAAATTCTTTAATATGATACCAAATTAATGAACATAAACTGGTTTCAATAAAATTTAAGACAAACTACATTAGATGCATTTATCATTTAAAAGGGGGTTCAATTAAAAAATGTAACATACACTACATCCGGGGTGACTATATTTGTTTTGAAATGTCAAAATCTGTGGCCTAGTAATAGCTTACTTAGAAAATATAACCAATTTGGTAATCTTACCTCATCTTTTGCACTTTTCTGAAGTCTTAAAAAGAATTTTAATTATCAAATATTTTGTAGGGTAACGTATGTAACAGGCTGTTACAGCTTAACGCTGCCATTGTCAGAGGGCTAACATGTTGCAAAATCCTTGCAAGACATTGGGCTTTAAGAAAAATATGGTCTACAAAATTCCCCCTGGGGGGGGGAGGTAAACCATATCCAGCCAGTGGCCTAGGCCTTGAGCTGGCTATAGACCCCCCCTCCCCCCCTCAGGGGGAATTTGGTACACTATGATTTTCTGAAACTACATTATATAAGACACAAAATAAAAGATGTTAGCCCTCTGAGAGTGGCAGCGTTAACGTGTAACATCACGTTATATACGTTACCCCCCAAAATAGCATTATATGTCCCTGATAATGACTCAACCATGACATGTTCGTACATATTTGCATGCTGACACAGGTTTATGATCTTCTTATAACACAGTTACATATTTTTCGTATTAATTTTAAAAATATCTTGAGCTATTACCGTTATATACGTTACTTAATGTTTCCTGCGTTATTTCCGAGTATCGGTATGGTATTTATTGAATATACTTGTATTACATCTGTCACAGAATATATTTAATCTATAAGACTGCTACTTAAATGATTTAAGTTCTTTATTATGGTCGCTTTCACTATTTTTCAGGCCCATGTTATGTATGTTACCTTCAAAATAGCTTTAAACATTCTAGTTAATGTCTCTCACAAGCCCTGTTTATACTTATTTGCATGCTGGCACAGGTTTATGTACTTCTTCTAACAAGGTTTACCTATTTTAAGTATTCATTTAATAAATGCCCCGAGCTTTAACTAATATGTGTGTTACCAAATGATACATAAGCTATTCTGAGTATCTGTATAGCAGTTGTTGACTATACATGTATAAAGTCTGTCAGAGAATCTAAGAAATGGACAGCTCAGTTCTGGGCAGGGTATATGGATATAATTCAGATAGTGTTCACACTGATTAGGGCTACAAAGAAAACAACTTTGAATTGCATGTCAGCTCTATCTGTATGCATTGTTCCCAATGTTAATTGCAAACGATCACAACAGATACGCACGATATGTACCTGTGTAACTGATTATACATATAAATTTATCTGATACACATCGTAGATGCAAAGAACTTCTCGAACAAAATGGGTTTATTGTGACACGACCATTGGTTCTTTGCTTGAGAAATGCTTTTGAGATAGTTATGAGGCAAACAATAAAGAGGTATTATAGGCTTCAGCAACTAGAACTACGCTTCGTACTACAGATGGAATGGTGTATTACTCATCACATCAGAGCTCAATATATTGAAACAACTCTTCAATGCACTGAAATGAAATACGAATACTAGAGGCAGTTTCAGGCTTCACCAATCCTTTTAGTTCTAGTTTTGAAGACAATGAACTGTGCTTTTTTTGTCTTTCGGTGTTCCTGCTAAGCCTGGCATAGCTAATATCTTATTGAGGCTGATGACATTGGCAGGAAGGCTGTTGCAGACTGCATTGAACCACTTTTAGTTTAAAAAATCTGTCTTTCACAACCCCATAAAATGCTACAAGCTAATAAAGTTTTGAGGTTTGCGAGGTCAAGCAAGAAGATATTGTCCAATTTACAAAACATAAACAGCCAGCAGCTAAGGGCTTAAAGGAGCGTCTTTGGTCAGCATGACGGCTTTCTATTGGACATATTGTTGACCTTGAGTTGACACTTCGGTTCCTTCTGGGACCTGTACCATGGTCACTGTCAACTCCTGATAGAATTTCCAACCAAACTGCCAAGTCCAAACTTCTGCATGGCTGGCAATCACACATTGAACCAACATTAGATTGGCCATGTAGTGCTGCACATAACTTTGATGTTAATGCCATAACTACAGAGCATAATAGCTTTTCCTGTCACCTTCAAGGATCTGATGGCACCAATATTCAACCAGGCACTAAAGGCAGGGCATGTTGGTTTTGTCACTTATAAATAGCAGCAGTCTATAAAGTCTCAGAAACGTCTTAGAAACATTCAAGTGGGGGGAGGGGTTCTCTATCAGTATAAATGGCAGCAGTCTATAAAGTCTTAAATTTCTAGTGGGGGAGGGGTTCTCTATCAGTATAAATGGGAAGGAAACAAATGTTACACGTTAACGCTGCCACTCTCAGAGGGCTAACATCTCCATGTACACATATACTGATAGAGAACTATCATTACCTGGGTGTTTTGTTCAACACTGGTGTATGCAACAAAAGGTGCACCTTCTGAATGTCAACAACATTGGCAAGGATATGGGGGAAGAGATCTACAGTAATACACTGTTTAACAGATTGTGACACTACCAATGTGCCGATGTGTTAGTACCACAGAAAGGTTGTTTCTACCAAACTGATAGAGAACCCCTCCCCCACTAGTTCATCAACATTCTAAGCAGGGTAGGAAAACAAATAAAAAAACTGCTCTAGGCATTCATCGGTGATATGAAGCCCTAACATGTGCTATTTATGTAATTGTGAATAAGCTGCAGTACGACATGTTAATGAAAAGAGTACCAAAGCCATACCCATATACTTACTATTTCAAATGGCATGAAAATGAGATTACCTCCACCCTGCTTTTCTGTCCTTAAAATGTACATACAGAGATTGAACTATCAAGTCTTTCCCATGAAAACAAGTGAGCCTATTCAGATATGGACAAAATGTGTGTAAAATAAATGGGAAGGAAATCAAGTACCTCTGGGTGAAAGAAAACTTGATTGTACCCTAACAAAAGAGCCACATAATTATATTTTACATTTTGTGTGATATGGGGTTACCATGTTCAAAACTCAACAACTCGAACCATATAAAAGATAGAAAAATAATATTTGCAGTTTCCAAAAGGTACATAAACATACTTTAATACAAAATGAGTTATTAAGCACGTTCACATTTAAAAAAAATATCAAACTATATTAGTTTCATAAATCATTTCTATAGGAATAATGAAAAAGTAGCATACGTAACACTTTGGGGTGAATATTTGTTTTCAAAGGTCCATATCTGTGATGCAAAAATAGCTTATGTGGATGATATAGCCAATTGGTAAATCTTACCTTATGGTTTGCACTTTTCAGATGTCATGTCATTTACTAAAACTATCAAAGATGTTGATGGGTAATATGTATAATTGGCTGTTACAAGGTAATGGTGCCATTACCAGAATGCTAGCATATTACAAAATCCTTGCAAGATGAATCTGATAGAGGATTAATATGCTGTTTAGAAAAATTCTTTAAACACTTGGATAATAGACAAAGATTTGCTCTATAACTTCTACCTGATGGGGTTTCTTTGATCTTTTAAGTCGTTACTCGCATATTGCACTGTATGTTACAAACTTTTCATGAGTATTATGTTAACTATATTTTATGTCTCTATAAAAGAAAAGAGGGTTTATGGTAGTTTATGTTTTGAGTTACTTCCCCAGCAAATGAGCCAGAGCAAAAAGAAGTACATGGACCTGTGCCAGCATGCCAATACGTACAAGCAGGTCGTGTTGGAGACCATATCTTAAACGTTTAATGGTATTCAGAGAGTAACGTATGTAACCTGGGCTGTAAAATAGTGTAAGACACCATAATAAGGAACTTTAATTCATTTGAATAGCAGCCTTATAGATTTACTACATTCACTGATGGATGTAATACATGTATAGTCAATAACTGCCATACTGATACTTGGAAATAACATATGAAACACTAAGTAACATATACAACGGCAAAAACTCAAGAAATTTATAAATAAATGCTAAAATTATGTAACTGTGTTATAAGAAGTTCTTAAACCTGTGCCAGACTTAAAAAAAGTCTGAATATGTCATGTTGGAGGCATTTTCAGGAAAATTTAATGTTATTTTGTGGGTAACGTACGTAACATGATGTTACCCGCTCACGCTGCCCTTCTCAGAAGGCTAACATATTTCATTTTGTGGCCTTTATAATGTAGTATCTAGAAATCATTATGTACGAAATTCCCCCTGGGGGAGGTGGGGTCTATAGCCAGCGCAATGCCTAGAGAATTACATTTTACATTTTTGTGTGATATGGGGGTACCATGTTCAACATCTAATAACTCAAAAAGTATATAAGATAGAAAAGTAATGTTTGCAGTTTTGAAAAGGTTATTAAAAATTCTTTAATATGATACCAAATTAATGAACATAAACTGGTTTCAATAAAATTTAAGACAAACTACATTAGATGCATTTATCATTTAAAAGGGGGTTCAATTAAAAAATGTAACATACACTACATCCGGGGTGACTATATTTGTTTTGAAATGTCAAAATCTGTGGCCTAGTAATAGCTTACTTAGAAAATATAACCAATTTGGTAATCTTACCTCATCTTTTGCACTTTTCTGAAGTCTTAAAAAGAATTTTAATTATCAAATATTTTGTAGGGTAACGTATGTAACAGGCTGTTACAGCTTAACGCTGCCATTGTCAGAGGGCTAACATGTTGCAAAATCCTTGCAAGACATTGGGCTTTAAGAAAAATATGGTCTACAAAATTCCCCCTGGGGGGGAGGTAAACCATATCCAGCCAGTGGCCTATTAGCTTAGGTTTAGCTACTCCAGAGTTCTGCGTTCCAGTTCATATTTCACATTTATATATTGTCATTAACACTTTTTGTTATCATTCTGAACATTGCACAACTAGAAAAAGTCATATCAATAAATGAGTGCATGTGTACGTCTTACATGTTGGACAAAGGTCTAGAGTCAAACAACACTCCAAAAAAATGCACGTAATCTTACACCTATGCTATGGTCCGATTTTTGTCATAGCCACAATAACTCCTAGCAGCAGGGAAACGGATCCGTGTGCAATTTCATAGCCGAATGTGAGGGAAATAAAAAGTGCGATTTGTGCTTACCGAAAGTGAAAGTAAAGTGCAAAATCTAGACCGGAAATGAAATTCTGATACTATTCACATATAAGCCGTGTGTCCTCTTTTTTTCATTCGTGAGCGCCCACAACGGGTGTTTGGTTTAAACGTATTTATTTCAAATCAGTTTATACAATACAATACAATTTTCAATCATACAAACATTAGGATTAGAACGGAAGCAAGAGCTTATCAAGTTCTTCTCCTTTACAATATTTTGACAAAGTGTAGATGGCAATGACTTCAATTTTGCATAATACAAATTCATGGGCTAAAACGACATTTTGAGAATACAACATTAATTGAAGAAAATTAGACAATAGAGGCTAAACCATAATTAAGAGAGAGAGAGAGAGAGAGAGAGAGAGAGAGAGAGAGAGAGAGAGAGAGAGAGAGAGAGAGAGAGAGAGGGGGGGGGGAGAGAGAGAGAGGGGGAGCGAAAGAGGGAGGGAGAGAAAGAGATGTGGTGGGAATAGTCTGAATTGTCCAGGTTGGACGAGAGCTATTTGGGGTATTGTCAATGGTTACATTTACCAGTATCACTGAAGTATCTTAGGTACAGACAATTTATATTGCTTAGATGCTCAGAAGCTGTGCATAAATATATTCAGAAAGCAAGCGATTCTGAGCAACGGGTGTTTGAATTGATGGATAGGATAGTTTCTCCAGGTTGTCTGATTCCGAGTCAGTTTACTTGTTGTGTCATGGATGCTCGTGAGAGCCGTCGCCTTTGAAACGGTTCTTTTGAACACCCATGACAAATATTAAATTGGATGGATTTGAAAACTTTTCTAGTTGGTAAAAGGAGAATGGTCTAACTGTTTGAGTAATTGAAATTTAGCTTTCATATTTATGATTGAAAACATGTTGTGGATGCTCAAAGGGACTGCCTCATTGAGAGGGTTCTTTTGAGTACCCTGAACAGGTTTTGAAGTGGATGAATGAGAATTTTTCCAATTTTACGCTAAACTAATCAGTGTTAATATTGATAGATGGGAGAGCGCTAGGAAGGTTGGTCTAGTTATTTGAGTAATTGTAATTGGGCTTTCATATAAATTTATAATTTAAATTATATTGTGGGTGCGCAGAGGGATCGCCCTGGTGGGACGATTCTTTTGAGCTCTCATAACGAGTGTTTAAATTGATGAATGAGACAATTTCTACAGGTTGTCTGATTTCAAGTCAGTTTTTTTTTTGTTTGCAAATGGAAACCTTGGGACTGTCTCCTTTGAGATGGTTCTTTTGAGCACCCTGGGCAAGCATTAAATTGGATGAATTTGAGAACTTTTCTAGTTGGTAGATTAGAAAATAGCTAGGGAGAATGGTCTAACTGTTTGAGTAATTGAAATTTAGCTTTCATATTTATGATTGAAAACATGTTGTGGATGCTCAGGAAGATCGCCTCACTGAGACGGTTCTTTTGAGCACCCAAAACAGGTGTTAAAATTGAAAGTGATGGATGGGGTAGTTTCTCTAGTTTTCCTAGTTGGAGGGCGGTTTTCTTATTTACAAACTAAAATAATGTCATGGATGCTCACGAGGGCCGTCTCCTTGGAGACGGTTCTTTTGGGCACCAAGGACAAATGTTGAAATGGATGGATTTGAGAGTTTCTACAATATTATACACATTGGGTGATCAATGTGATATTTAAAATCTAAGTGATTGCACTGAAATTGATTGATGGGATAGTTTCTCCAGTTTGCCAAACTTCTTGAGGAGAACAACGCCTTTAGAGTCCTGTTTTGAATTTTTCAGAAGGGAGAACAGCTTTTAGGAGGCAAGTGTGCTTTTGTGAGGTTCATGGCTTGATTGGCAATTTGACTCAGGCTGTTCTAGGCTATTCGTAAGACCCGGGTTTCCCTAATATAACTGTTATGAGCTTGTTTAAGTTTTTGTTTTACCAAATGCTTTGCCTCAAGAAAAGCACACCTATCTGTAAGGCGTCTTAGCCTCTGGTATTTATCATACAAGCTGTCTCTTTTGCGGATAGTGCGTTTAATTTCTAGGGTCATCCATGGCAGTGACGGCTTATAATTTTTCTACTCTTTACACTACTTTACCTCATAATTTAATTAAAGATAAACTTATTGATCTTATTGAAAGAACCTTCCAGAGAGAAGGCTCTCCTTACCTTGCATGTAATGACAGAAATGCATATTTTACTTCAGAAAAACCTAAAAACTATCATGCATGGTCGTGTCAAAATGTATGTGATGCGCTGACCTTTTTGTTGGACAATATTTTTATTCGATTTGGCACCAAGCTCTATAGACAAGTAGTTGGGATTCCTATGGGCACTAATTGTGCTCCCCTGGTTGCAGATTTATTCCTGTCTTGTTATGAGAGGGACTTTATGATGTCTCTTTCTGATGATAAGCAGGCTGATGTTATTGATGCGTTTAACACTACTTCCAGATATTTGTACGATATTTGAAATATTAATAATGTTTATTTTGACAATATGGTTAGTCAAATATACCCTTCAGAGCTCCAACTGAATAAAGCCAATGCCTCTGATACCGAAGCCGCATTTTTTGACTTGCATTTGTCTATTTCTAATGATATTGTTTCTACCAAAATTTATGATAAACGTGACGACTTTGATTTTGAAATTGTCAATTTCCCATTTTTAGATGGTGATGTTCCTCGTTCTACATCCTATGGAGTCTATATCTCTCAACTCATTCGTTTTGCTAGAGCATCTAGCTATGTTGCTGACTTCAACACTCGCAATAAATTGTTAACTCAGAAACTTCTTAAACAACGCTATCGGTATCATAAACTTCGCAAAACATTTTCAAAATTTTGTAGACGATACTATGATTTGATTTCTAATTTCCAAGTTGGACTTAAATCTCTCTTGCGCCAAGGATTTTCGGAACCAGATATCTATGGTGACTTGGTATATAAATTGAAGAAGATTGTTGGCTCTAATAATTTTTCAGCGCAGTTCATTAAAATAATTTCCCATCATAAAAAGATTGGCTATAACATTAATGTATTGCAACAGACTGCATGCTTGGTAGTCAACCCAATCACGGTTGGCAACTTTGCTTTCCTCTTTAATTGCACGCCGGTGGGTCTGACTTCAGACTCTATGATGGTTCCGACTTAAAGACTTATCTATTGATGAGATGGTAGGGGCCTGATGCTTTGGCTTTTTGTCGGGCCCACCGGGGTTTACCTGTTGGATTTCTTTTGCTCCGGTATTCAGTTTAATTTACTGTTGAGTCCTTATCCTTGCTTTATCTCCTTGTTATATCTTGATTTATATGTTTTAGGAGATTATGCATTGATAAGTTAGGGGTCTTTCATGCAAACCAAATATCTATGTGTCTTGATCCACATCTGAATTATGGGTGAGGTTGGCGCCGTTAAACCGGTTTAAGCCCTGCAGTAAAGTAATTTACTGACCGTTCCAAGGCGGTACTTCTTTTGTGGATCTTTTATGTTTTTGTTCTGTCTTGTGTCTGCTATGTCTTTGTGGGCGTCTGTTTATATGTGCTTTGTGGTCATCTGCTGGGAAAGGGCTGACCTCTTGGCTCTCGTTTGTGGTGTCTACTGTGAGTTTGTCACTTTCCCATTGGTATCCTGGGTCAGGTGTGGTACTTGATTGTATCGATTCCTGATCTTTGCACCCTTACTTACTTTGTACTTATTGTATGTTGTGGGACGTACTGCTCAATTCCAGAATGTAGAGCTTCCTTGAATTCTTCCCAGAAATAGTTGATTGACTTATCTTCATGAGAGGCCAAAAAGGACTTCTGGAAAAGGAGCAAATAGTTCTCAAGTCCCTCTCAGTCAGCTTTTTTAAACATCAATCTTGGTTTCTGCTTGCTTACCTGTGGTTTTATATAGACTTCGGACAGCACAGCATTGTGGTCTGGTTTACCTGGTTTGATGTCTACAGATTTCACTAAGGTTGTGTTGTCTATAAGAAAAAGGTCTAATATGTTTTCAAACCTTGTTGGATGGGTCACTAACTGTTAGGCTAAACTCATTTAAGAGGTCGATGAACTCCTCATACTGGTGTGTGTACTTACAGTCAGGGGAAATGGTGGGGATATTATCTGCCCAGCAAAACTTGGGGAAGTTAAAATCTCCCAATACCCATGTTTGGCCCTTAATTAACCGTTGACACCATTGCAATTGACCTTTTAAACTCTTCAAGGCTCATTTTGTCTGACTCACATGGTTTATAATAGGCAGCAATGGGGAGAGGGCAGACCCTGCAAGTTGTAACTTAATCTACAGTATTTCACAGTCTGTTTCCCGTTCCTGTACCCTATTTGCAATGTATAAATTTCGTATAAGGATGAAAATACCTCCTTCCCTGGACCCCCTATCCCGCCTAAACATGGTATAACCCAGGCTGCTTGGGATAATCTCAGCATCTTAGATTTCAGGAGTTAGCCAGGACTCAAATCACAGTGTCAGGTAACCATTGGTCAAGCATAGCATGAAACTGATCAAGCTTGTCTTGTGCTTTAATTGAATGGGCATTTATGTTGAGGACTTTCAGGGATTGCATATCGAAGGTTTTTGTGACTGACGGTTGTGCGCTCAGCAGAAAGTTTTAAGGCCGACTGGCCGAATCAGACAATGAGCTGAAACACTTGTTAGATTCAAAAGAAGCTAGATCTAGGTTGTTTCCTAGTGATGAGACAGAGTGGTTTGGAGCTCTGCATGTTTGACACACCCACGAGAAGTTAGGCTTCATAATATGGAAATTGTACGAATCGTCACCCATGTTTTCACAAATAGGGTGATACAATTGAGAACATGTCAAAACTCTTTCAAGCCACCTACACCGTGTATAATAATGGAAAACCAATATAGGCGCTTATGTTTTAACAAATATTACGCAATTTGATTCAAGGTCCAAATTGCGGACGATCGCCTGAAATAAGAAGCGATTGAATTGCAATATACTTAGCCAAAGGTATTAAACATGATTCGATGTCAGAAAACTGTTTAGAAACTGTCTAGAACTGGAAATAAAGAATATTTTCTTCTGAGATAAAGAAAAGGCGTTAGTTCACACGACGCATGCGCACCAATCTGAGTTGCACTTGCTTTCCAATCATAGTTGCTGACTGTCCACTGAGCAGCTCTTCGCTTTAGTGTGAGGGTCCCACACAGCTGAAGCATATTGGAGCTGTGGCCTGACTAGGGTGTTATGATATGCCTGTTTCACATACCTTTCAGTTTGACATCTTGGTTTTGATATTCTGCCGTACAAAGCCGTGTGTATGGTTGGCATTTCCGCAGTTATCTGGTCAACGTGTAGATTCCGAGATATCCACCCCAAGATACTTTGCACTTGTGACAGACTCCAATACCTGTCCATGCAGTAGGTAATATCTTTTTTCATGTTTCTTGGATCCTGTCTCATGTAGGGGAGACCGGGGCTAGTTTGTCCTCGGGGCATGTTCTGCATGTGGCTATATTTTGCATGTAAACTAAGATATGGGACTGGGAAACATATTTGGAAATTATTTGTGACGAGTTTGTCTAAATGAGTACACAATGGCCGCATTTTTTAAGGGTACATTGATACTGTACCAAAAAACTCGTTTTCTTGCATGATTAGTAAGAATTTTCATGGTAATTTCAGTTTTTTTATTTATCTAAAGATGTGTTAAGATTCTGATTTAAATTCTATATTTTTATTACGAAATGATTATGTGCTTCAATATAAAACATTGCTAATTTCTTCTCCTGCATCTTACAAGGAGCTGTCACGTGATATTTGGAAATAGTCTGTCAGGGTCAAGTTCGACCAATTAAGTCAGGTCAAGTTCGGCCCATATCCAAACTTGCCCCCCCACTTACATAAAATATTTGCCATTGTATTTTAGGTCATCTATTTAGTATAGGGTGTTCATATTATGGATCCTACATATTTAGCATAACGACTGACTGCACAATGATTACCTTTATTTCATCGAAAGTTTCAGATCACCATTTTACATTGAAGTCAAAAGTAAAAATAAAAACCTGTCTAAGACACAAAATGCAAACTTTTCCTTTTCTGTTTATTATTATTAGATCTATATTTTTTTTATTTTGTTTTACAGTACATCGAATAAGACGAGATGTATTCAATGATTAGAAAGAAATAAGTTAAAAAAATTTAAACCCATACAAACCTAGCACCTTTCTCTGGGCCATGGGTACACAGTAAAGACCCAGATCAGACGCCACAGAGTGCGGAGTCTGATCATGGTCTCCACTGATTGTTTGCAGATTATAAAATTTGATGAAAGCACCCAATAGCCTTTTGATTCAAAGCTGGTTCGTCCGTTTGATAAAGGTTGGACATTTTATTTGGCAATAATGGGTTAGGCAGGCCCAAAAGCAATTCAAAGAATAAATCGGCCCAAAAAGCAAGACAAATACTCGGACAATTTTAGTACGACATTTTCAGGCTCATTTTTGGTTAATTTGTATAGTGCGGCCAGCTAACAGAGACTGGGCGTGTCAGACAGAGCGCTGTCATACATGGTCAAGTAAGACTAGTCTACAGTAAATCGGGTGTAATAGCCTATGTACGATTTACTCGTGCAACCAACTGAAGCGCAGACGACAATGGTGACCAATTTTATACGTTAGCATGCCTGGTAAACGTCTATCATAAGTATGCTGCTGGGGACCTGCTGCATTTCATATTCCAGGGTGGATATGCTGTGAAAGTTTTGGGGGAGGGTAGGTTTGCATTTTCTTCAAATTCTATCTGTATGGCAAAACTGGTTTGATTTTTAAGCCTGATACAATAATAATAAATCACCAATTAAAATTCAGCGGGACAAGGGTTAAGTATATGGATCATGAGAAAAGGGCATATAAACATGTGATTTGGTCTTATGGCATATCCGAAAAAGCCTCTAATAATCACTCATTCAGGCGTCTCAAGAGAGACTAGACGTCTAAAAGTTGTTTGGAGTCCTCTTCAACTTCCATACTTTGTTAATGCGAGAAGCGAAAGCCCTGGCGAGGTCATGCGTACATGTAGGCTCGTTGGAGCCTTCGCCACACGCTGATGTAATAAGAACCATCATCTCGAAGAACCAACTCTGATAGTCCATATGTTAGGTTAATGCTGTTACATTTTCTTGGCCCTTTGCAATTCCAACTACAAAAGTTTTATTTTATAATAATAGGCTAGGACAGTTCCTCTGCCGAACTTGCCCCGAAGGGTGACCGAACTTACCTCATGACGGGGCAGGTTCGGCCATCATGACCTGTTCTCCTTGAATAAAGATTACCCTTTATCGTCCAGAGACACATGATGGGGGTTCCCGGGAATGGTACCGCCCTATTATGCCTTACTTAAATATATAGGTTTGGCAGAGCTAGATGTAAACTCGGGGCTGTAACTACCTATAGATGACATAGTACCCTTTTTCAGCGCTGCCAGGTATAAGATAAGCGGCTTAGCCCCTTTTTTCTAACTGACCTAGTTTTACATCATTGTTATATCTTTGGTCCCATTTTCCGACATCCCTGTTTGAAAATACTCATATTTTTGCTCAGATATTCAGCTCAGAAACCAAAATTGTAATATTTATTTGTAAACTTTGTTTACAGAGCATGCAAAGCAGTATTATATTGTAAGAGAGTTGTAAAACACAATTATTAAAAAAAAAAAATTATCTCTATAAAAAGGTTAAATAGGGGACTAAGAAAATAGTATGCTATAAAAGATGCAAAGCGGACGGTAAATGCAAGTAGCACTCAAAGGGTAACATAAAGTAGGAATTCACCGAGACAGTTCACCGACAAGACAGTTCACCGACACGTATTTTGAAGACAGTTCACCGACAGAATTGAAGACAGTTCACCGACAGAATTGAAGACAGTTCATCGGCAAATTTTATATTGTATTTATATGGAATGTCAAAATTTTCACCATTTAATGCTGTTATTATGAACGAAGACCTAATATAAAGCTAGTTAAACTACCTATTTGCTATTGCAAAATGATTTTATTAGACATGCATACAACTGCCTATATAGCGATCATTACATTATCTGTGCGAAAATACGTCTTATATCACTAACGTAAAATAACCTTTAAAATAAAAAGGTAGGCCTGAACAAATCTATTTAAATATTCTAAAGGAATGCTTTGAATTGCTGGCGAATTTCATCAAAAATAATGTACGATTGGCTATAGGATCACATCAATATAGTTTCATGCAGCAATCAAATGTCTGTCTATTAATCATTAATCAGACAAACAAAATATCGCTTTCTCAACAAATTATATCAACATATCACCTCAAATCATAACTCATCAATATTTCTTCACAATAATTATATTTTCGTGCCATATGTCAATATGTAACGTGATAAAAACTGAAAAAAAAGTGTTGGTTAACTATCTTCAAAAGTGTCGGTGAACTGTCTTCAAAACCCGTGTCGGTGAATTGTCTTGTCGGTGAACTGTCTTGTTACCCATAATGTCTTCCCTTAAAGAATCAAGGGAAGAAAACAGTGAGGCAGAATTTATGTTGCAAAGTAATCACATTCTTTTGACATGCAGGTGCCCTAAAAGCGAAAAAGGCGAAAAGTAAAAGCAAGACTTTACTCCATCAAGTAGTCTTGACGGCGAAAATTTCTAAGGCACAAGTGTTCAAACCCAGCTAGCAATCTATATGGGACCCATATTGGTCCCATGTGGGCACCCATATGGGACCCATATGGGCAGTGCAACGGGGTTCCATATGGGTCCCATATGAGCTGGCCCATGTAAATAAAATACAAATGGTAGAAGCAGGTGCGGATCCAGGATTTCTTGCTAGGGGGTTCATTTTTACAAAGGAGGTTTCAATTTGAATATTGTACATGATTATTTGATAGTTTATGCTGATTTTGCTTGAAATTCCTCATAAAAATGGAATCATTATGTCTTAAATGGGGGCTCAAGCGAACCACATGAATCCCCTCTGTATCCGCAACTGTAGAAGCTAGCCATGCATAATAAACAAGGAAATAAGTTTATATAAAGATGATTATATCATTTCTTTTATCTTTATGGGACTGTTATATGGGACCCATCTGGGCAACCCGCATATGGGCTAACCCATATGGGACCCATGCGGAACCCGGTTGCACTCCCCATATGGGTCCCAAATGGGTAGCCCATATTGGACCCATATAGGCATGTTTGCTGGGAAAGGATGGTATAATGAATAAAAATTTATTGTGAAAAGCAAAAACAACAAAGCGAAGCAAGTAAAGCAAAGCAAAGCACGGTAACACATAATCAAAAAAGCAAAAACAAAACTAGGCATAACACAGAGAGGGCATCCACATCCACGGCCGTCCCATCTCCGGACGCCTTAACCCCCGTGGGGGACGTCACCCATTTTACTTTGCGCACGACGATTAAGCGAACAGTCAAGCACAGGAACAATGGCGCATTATTCAACTGTTTGGTGATGCAAGATGCAAGATAACATTATTATTATCTAGTTCAAGTAACCTCAATGTACTTTTTATCTTCAAACAGCTTTTGATACTTGAATTTCGGGACCGGGAGTATGAAGTATAAGCCTGTTTAGGTGTGCAGGAAAATAGATAGATATTGTAGTGACAGTGCCATTCCTAACAGCCTCGCTGTTGGGTTAATTCTTTAGCGACATGGTTAGAGTGGTTGACTGTCACGCAGGAGTTCTGGGTTCGAATCCTGGCGGACCCAGATATTTTCCCCTTGGAATTACTTCACTGGTGGCAGCGGTAATTTGGGAGCGCCTGAGTTGGCCTCTGGGAGCGGTAGCGGGATCCCCTAGGTTGTGGTTGATGCCCGGCTCTCAGAAAATAAAAGGGGGAAGAGTGTAGTGACAGTGCCATTCCTAACAGCCTCGCTGTTGGGTTAACTCTTTAGCGACATGGTTAGAGTGGTTGACTGTCACGCAGGAGTTCTGGGTTCGAATCCTGGCGGACCCAGATATTTTCCCCTTGGAATTACTTCAATATACTGGGATAACCAGTTTTCGCCAACGTAAGCAGATATGGCTCTGAGGATAGCAAGACAAAATACAACATGACCAGAAAATGATGTTATCATAAAATTACAACCTTTTATAATAATGTGTGATACCTTAGACCATCAAAATATATTATTTAATTTCCAAAACTTTGATTTGTTTGTGCACCCGTTTTTGCCGCCATCTTGAAAATAGTAATCTAAGTTCGACAACTCTTGTTGGCCTGAAAAAAGAGGCCTCAAAAAGGGTTGGATAGATAAAAAATCAATAGGTGTTATGAGAAGAACCATTTTTTTCTTTTGATGAACATAAATTATTGTAAATCTTCTATGATTTAATTTATTGTAATCAAAAATATTTCAGTCATGTTTTTTTTCAATTTTCAATTCAAATTCAGATTGAAAATGAACCCCTAGGTCCATTGGGGTGCTACCACACAGACAGTAAATGAAAAAGTAGTCATAGAAGCTTTCTTTTATGTACTTTAGGGATACAATCAAGCCATTGCAGGTGAAAAATTGATATAATTTATCGAAAAATCGTTTTTAGATATATGGTCCGTACAGCTGCTTATTAGCAAGACCATTGTTTCAGAGTCTAAACATTGATAAGAACCCCCTTAAGATAAAATCAATGATTACCCTATTTGGGACCCCAATACATCACTGAGTTTTCTTACCTCCATGGTGAGGATGTCAACAGAAATGAAGCTGGAGGAAGCGATGTATTCACCGAATAAAACATATCAGGACCATAGTTTAAAGATTGGGGTTAAAAAGAATTAGTGAAAATAGCGGGAAAACATTGTTGCAGGCAAGAGACCAATATTTTACCACTCAGATAAGCATTTTCCTATTGCTTAACAACTTAACAGACAGCTTTTCTTCTGCTCTTGGATATCCCTTTTTCAGAATGAGCCTGTGACTTCACAGAAGTGAAAAAACGGTGGGAATGTTCAATTGGCGAAATTACATTCTTGGCAAAAATAGCTAACTCCACTATAGTTTTGACCGGGACCGTGGACCCCCCCCCCAAAAAAAATAATAATAATAAAACAGTGTGGACCCGTATCAAACTACCCTCCTTGGAACAGTCTGAACCGGGTTTGTCTGTAAGTAGTCCGAATTTTCTCTGACATTTTAGTGACTTTTCTTTATTTTGATATTTGCCACTTAGTGGCAAGTATCAAAATATGGAAAAGCCACTTAAACATCAGAGAAGGCTCGGATTAGTCTGTAAGATGTCTTTTAGCAAACAGTGTGGACCCAAATCTGACTGCTCTCCTAGGGACAGTCTGATCAGGGTCCACGGCTAAATTAGACGTTGGCGTAAGCATCTACATGAAGTAGACGACTCCAGCAGAGGTAAATTTTAGATGCATTTCCACGATCCAGTCATTCAACCTATGTAGATCTATTTGTTACGTCTCTGTAGCAAATAGAGTGGATCAAGATCAGACTGTTATCATAGGAGCAGTCTGATCTTGTTCAACACTGTTTGTCTTTATTTTAGATGCATTTCCGCGTCAAGTCGTTCAACCTATGTAGATCCATTTGTAACTTCTCTGTATCTAATCAGTGCTTCTGTTAGTGGATGTTTTGTGCGTTTTTACGCCGAGATATCACGACAGGATGTCCAAAGTTGACATTGCAGACGTCACTTGACTTCCCCATATTCCCTAGGACCCCCACTATCAAAACATGCAACCTACCGATGTTTTGGTTATCCGCCTCTGATATTTTACAACACAGATAGGCAGGTGTGAGATGACCAATGAGCGAAGGTTTTGGCAAAAGTGGGCAGTTCTGAAATGACAGCGTTTCCTCACTCTACCCATATATTTTATTGACCACAGGAACATCTGAAGGATGACCGCATCTTCATCGGCTATCTGTTTACTCGCGACAAATGCGTAGGATGCCTGTTCTGCCGTCACGTTTGTAAACATTTAAAAACATTAACGTTTCTGTTCATGTAATACTCATTCTGTCATTTGAGGGAGAGATAGATTCCATATTGATTTTTATTCATTGTAGCCATTCAGTAAATCGCCGGTATTTTTTCCTTGATAAATTCGTTACAAAATGTACCATGTTACTGGTGATTGCAAACACTCGAGATTGTTTAGCTGTGTGAGGTGATTGAACGCATAACCTACACAGACTCGTGGGTTAGCCACCTGGTCCTCTCTTCACTTGTAAATAACCTGTGTGTAACAAGTTTACTCGCGCGAGACATAACTGCCATCGGTCACGTACGCCAAGCGTGTCCACAGGAAAGTAAAAAAATAGCAATTCATTATTCAGATCATAAGTTCATAACTGCATGAATATTGTTCCTTTAAAAAGGATGTCCTCTGATCATGTCCGTCGTTATTCTACAGATAGAAATGTCTCAGGTAACAGTGTAGACCCTGATCAGATACTTCATCATGCCCCATCTGATCTGGGTCAGCACAGTTTCCCAGGGTATCCATTATAGAGATACCCCTAAACAATGGGTTATGATAGAGCCAGAGGAGCTGATAATAAAATTCACATACATGTAGGTCATGGGAGAATGATTTATTATTTTTTTTTATTTTAGAGCAAAATTAAATTTCTGTCTTATTGTATTTGAAATGTTGGTTTTATGATAATATGTATAATTTCTATGTGTACAATATTGTACATGTACATATTTCATTAATCGCGCGGGCAGCTGGACTTACAGTTTTTAGCCCAGGACTTCCATATTGAAGAGGGTGGAAGTCAGGACTTCCTGATTCAAAATGTTAGTGGAAGCACTGTCTAATAGAGTGGATCCATATCCAGTGTTGTGCCTAGAGTGCGGCATTGCGTCGTTCCAGTGATTTTACCACCAATGTCCCTTAGAACGCACCCAGAGCGAACCTAGGGGCGCACCTCGAAAATCTGCATTTTTCCACTGTTTATTACTATTTCTGTATTTAGTGTAACCTAATAAAGGGAAGTAAATAGCGCAATTTAGTCGGGCACATGGTATTTATCTATTATAATTGTTGCATTGGATATTGATTTTTCAACCAGTCCAAAACAACAACATTGGTGGAAAGCACAACTTTCATAACAAGCTATTTTAATTTAGAAATAGTAAATTTGACGGTGAATTTAAAAATAGGACAATGGCAGAATCTACTTCACTTTCATCTACACCCCTTCTCCAGCCAAAACTATCGACATCGAGCTCAAATTTAAATAAAAACTAAAGCAGCAGTGGATGGAACACCATCGCAAATACCCGCTTTTTAGCTCACCTGAGCCGAAGGCTCCGAGGTGAGCTATTAGTATACCAATGACCCTGGCGTCCGTCGTCCGTTCGTCCGTCAACATTTTTAAACATCTTCTCCTCTGTAACCACTGGGCCAATTGAACTCAAATTTCATATGGAGACTCCTTAGGATGGGGGAACGAAAGTTTGTTCAAATGGTCCTGGTCACATGACCAAGATGGCCGCCATGCCCATATATGGTAAAAACCCTTTTAAAATCTTCTTCTCCAAAACCAGAAGGCCGGTGATCTTGGGACGTGGTATGTAGCATCGAGGATGTGGGGCCTACCAAGTTTGTTCAAATTATGATCCTGGGTTGACCTTGACCTACTTAACGTCAAGGTCAAATTGCTTCCTAATGCATTTTAATGGGGAAATTTTTGAAAAGTTGATTTTTTGAAAACTATTGAAGCCAAAGTCATTATTCTTACTTGATATGTTTTATCTAATGTGACAATGGCTATAAATAAGTTACAAAGGTCAAGGTTGACCGTTGACCTTTCAGCCAAGGCGCTCATATTGGAGTCCCATCAATATATTAAAACAAAGTTTTCTCAAACCATTGGACCATTTGAACTAAAATTTCATATGAAGACTCCTTACAATAAGTTAGCCAAGATTTATGCAAAATGATTTGGTCACATGACCAAGATGGGTCATGCCCATATATGATAAAAACCCTTTAAAAATCTTCTCCAGAACCAGAAGGCTGATGACCTTGGGACTTGGTATGTAATATTTGGAATGTGGGGCCTACCAAGTTTGTTCAAATGATGATCCTAAGTTGACCTTGACCTACTTAACATGAAGGTCAAATTTGCTTCCTAATGCATTTAAATTTGATTTCTTTGGAAAAGTTTATTCTTTTAATACTGTTGAAGCCAAAGTCATTGTACTCACTTGATATGTTAAAAGGTAATTCCAAAGGCCAAGGTTGACCTTTGACCTTTCAGCCAAGGTCACTCATATTGGAGGCCCATCAATATATTAAAACACAGTTTTCTCAGAAACCACTTGGCCAATTGAACTCAAATTTCATATGGAGACTCCTTAAGTTGAGTTGAGTAAATTTGAACCAAATGTTAATGGTCACATCAACAAGATGGCAGCCATGCCCATATAAGGTAAAAACCCTTTAAATATCTTCTTCTCTTGAACGAAAAGGCCAATGGCCTTGGGACTTGGTATATAGCATTAGGGATGTGGGCCCTACCAGGTTTGCACAAATTATGAATCTGGGTTGACCTTGATCTTTATTACAGCAAGGCCAAATTTGATTCCTAATGCATTTATAGAGGAAAAATCTAAAAATGTTCATTTTTCTTTCATCCTAGGCCACTCATATTGGACTGCCTTATACATATCCAAGCATCTTTTTCTAAGAATTCACAAGGCTGTTTGAACTCAAATTTCATATGGAGTATTCAGTGGATAAAACTGTAAATATGATATTATTTTTGGGTCACTTGATCAAAATGGCCATGATTGCCCATATATGGTAATACAAAATATGTTTGAATAATAAGCCTAAGTTGACCTTGACCTATTTTAACATTATTAAGGAGATCAGGTGAGCACTTCAGGACCTTCAGGTCCTCTAGTTTACCTATAACCTTTACTTTTGGGTCAAGATCACACAATATGTAGCTCAGTACCTTCTACATAATATGACATGTGCACCTGTGAAGTTTGAAGTTGCTATGTCCAATGGTTAAGGAGGACATGCATTTACAAGAAAATACATTATATGACCTTGACCTAGTGATTAAGGTCACACAAAATGTTGTCCAGTACCAGCCTTCAGAAACTAATTTCTTTTTGCCCCTCTGGGATCGGATGAACGAAAAACCAGTCGCCAGTCTTATAAATGTCTCGGTAAAATGTACAAAAAAATCCGTTATACATGAGCTTTAGTGAAGTCGAAGTTGAGAATGGTAATCAGTTTTGTAAAGAAATATAATAGGCTTTTGTCTGTGGGTTGTCGTGTCGGCGACTTGTCTTTGTCGTTCAGTTGTCGTGTCGGTGAATATTTTTTGTCTGTCAGTTTTTGTCTGCGAGTTGACTTTCGGTCAGTTGACTGTCGGTGAGTTGTCGCTACATGGTAAAGTTGTTATGCTATTTTATGTCTATACTAGCATGACTAGTTCCAATTCTCATTTTGTTATCCCCACGCTTCTATAATACTAAATAAACGAATTACCGCATAAACTGAAAAATCGAGGTCATTTTCATGCTTGATTTCTTTACTGTTACTTTAAGATATTGCTTTCATTGATAATCTCGGTTAGGATGAGTTTTCATTTAGCATAGATTTAGAGAATTTTGGAATTAAGTGTGTTTTCTAAAAGAACTGCGCCCTCTGGCGAATGTTTCTATATTTAGTGTATGTCACGTTCATGGTCACGCGTCACTATTTTTAGATCGATTGGGTTTCCAATACAAACTGAATGGAGATGACCGAAGCGTTCCGAATTTTTGTGTATATGTCATATGTATATGTGTATTATGCTGTGTCAAGTCGGCCATATTATAAACAACAATGGGGAAAACGCCGCCAAACTCGCCAAAGAAAAAAAGATATGGCTGTAATTTTAAATAATCCCTTATCAAAACTGATTATTAGTCGCGGTAATCATCGCACCTTTCTTTGACACGCGCTTAATAATCCTAAGTGTCAAGGTCGCTGCGCATAATGTACTGTTTACATCGATTGGCTTGGTCGTACCACTTATATCACGGTAGGCAATGACGCTATCAAATATTATTAGTAAAAGGCGCCTCGCTGAAGTTTTTCTGTGATTTTCTTGACGAGAAGAAATAAACATAACCGCATTTACAAGTATCAGCTTTTGTAAAAAGAAAATAAAAAAAAAATCGTCGGTTCCGGGTCATTTCGGCCCATGGTCATTTCGGCCCAATAATCCCTTTTTGGTTCTTAGAAAAAAATAAATCTCACTCCTAAAAAATTTGGTAAAATTGGTCTGCGCGGTAAATGCGAGCAGAAAATAACCATTTTAAGGGCGTCGCGCGCAATCTCACTCTTTAAGATTTCAAAAAGTTGACAGGTATGCAAATAACGAAGTAAGAACTACACCAAAATCACCACCTTAGAACGGTCAGGTGCAAGCTACTGGTGAGGGCTTGAGGTTGAATTTGTTTTTAGCTCACCTTAGCAGCATATGTCAGCTTATAGGTAGGATGCCCATGGTCCGTTGTCGTCAACAATTTCAAACATCTTCTTCTCGGAAACCATTTGACCAATCAAAGACAAATTTTATGTGGAGCCTCTTTGGGTAGGGGGAACGAAAGTTTGTTTGTTGCATCTGGGTCACATGACCAAGATGGCCGCCACGCCCATATATGGTAAAAACCCTTCAAAAATCTTCTTCCCCGGAACCGGTGAACCAATTTCCACGAAACTTGGTATGTAGCAGTGGTGACTCTGCCCATCATACTTTGTTCAAATGATGACCTACGGTTGACCTTGACCAATTTTACAACAAGGTCAAATTTGTTAACTTAGGCTTTTCTACAGGAAAAAGTGAAAGCTGTTGATTTTTTCACAAATATTTCAGCCTCTGACCTGAAACCAACTGAAATAATGAAGAATTGTGAGTATTGAAGGCCGAGGTCATTTCTTGACCTTGGCTAAAGGTCATTTACGTATATGAAAATTAAAACTGGCTTTTCTCGGAAATTGATGGGCCAATCAAACCCAAATTTTATATGTTAGCTTTCAGGTACAAGCAGGGTTCCAGTTTGAGGGCAAATCGGCGAAATACTTCGCCCCAGACCGCTCCGTTTCGCCTATAATGGTCGTAAAAAGGGAAGTGTATTTCGGCATATGGAGGCGCGGTGGCTCAGTGGTAGAGCGTCGGACTCGGGACCTAGAGGCCCCGAGTTCGAACCCCACGACCGCTGTGTAGTGTCCTTGAGAAAGGCACTTTCACCTTCCCAAAGTACTAATAATACCCAGGAAGAAGTGGCTCCGTCTCAACATGACTGAAAAATTGTTTACCGGGACGTAAAACACCAATCAATCCAAACCATTTCGGCATCAGTGTTCCTTTTCAGGCCATTTTGGGGGGCGAAATTCGGCCCCACTCCCAAAGGCGAAACACCTCCTTTTTCCCAATTGGCACAGTAAAATTCCCAAACAGAAGTTGGAAGAAAAATAAGGAGAAAAAGTTTGTTTTTTAACCACGAAAAGTAACAACATTTCCAGGTTTGCCTTTGAAGAAGATAATTTGGTATACAAAAATTTCCTTAAATATTGTATTTCTTTGCATTTTGAGTGTGAAAACCACTCATTTATTGGTTTGGGCAGCTACCACTTAAAAAATTGCAGACTAATTTTTCCGACATTGTCCCTATTTTTGGACAGTACCAGTAACCAACACAACACTAAACTATAATAATCAGCAGACCTTAGTATAAACTTAAATTGACACTAGCTTTAAACAAGTACAGACTTTTGGGGGGGGGGGGGGACTCACAAAACAGTAACAAAACAAACAGAACTTCTATAAAATAGTTAATTACTACCATTGATGGCAACTAGAGTTATGAAAGTTCAAGACACCTTTCTCTGACTCACGCTCAATAATCCTAAGTTTCAAGGTCGCTAAACAGCTTACATTGATAGGCTTGGTCGTACCACTTGACGCAGTAGGCAATGACGCTATCAATAAAATCTGTTTAAAAAAGTGCATTGTTCAGAAATAAGAACCTGGATTTAAGCGATTTTTGGCATTGTTTGGAGGAAAACAAATATAGTAAAAGTCACCTCGCTGAAGATTTTTAGTGATTTTCAAGATGAGAAGATATAAGCATAATCATGTTTACAAGTATCAGCTTTTGTAAAAAAAATTAAAACTCGCCGGTTTCGGGTCATTTCGGCCCATACCTATTTGGGCCCATGGTCATTTCGGCGACTAGAATCGCCAATACAAGTTTCAGATTTCATAAAGCTGTGAAAAATTAACACACATGAAAGGGGGATACAAGTTTCAGCTTTTTTAAATGCAAAATAAAGGTAAATTGACAATCATGAAATATTTCCGCGCTTGCGTGGGCTCTTTTCTAGTTTTTTAAAAAAGCGAAGGGGATATTGTAATCGCCTCCATCCGTCCGTCTGTCCATCCGTCCGTGTTTACAAATGACCACTTATGTGGCTAATAACTGGTATTTTTGACACTTTAGTACTTAAGTACAATTTTCATCCTAAGGTCAAACTGGTGACCTTGGGGTGAGGTCAAAAGATCAAATATCATTAAATTTTGACTACCATGTCAATTCTAAGATTTTTATACCAAACTTTGTTTGCGTTCTTACAAATAAAAGATAGAAAACATATTGAACAGAATTTTCATTCTGTTGCTGGGGTCATGCCCCAGGGATGGAGTGTAGGACAAAAGACAACTAGGACAATAGCCCACTAGGACAAAAGCCCACTGGACAAAAGCCCAACTAGGACAAAAGCCCACTAGGACAAAAGCCCACTTATATGCATTTAACAGGAATAGGTTTGAACTGATGGACAAACCCCTGGGGGTGGGGGTACTCTCATTTTTTCTTTATACGTAGGCATGAGTCTAGCATTTACCATTCACCTCAAAAAATATCAAGAATTTCAAGCACCCCAAATAAATTTGAACTTTTAGCAACCCAAAAAATATCCTCCATTCTGTACCCTGACCTTCAGAAAAAAAAAATCATAGAAATGACCTCTAAATATAGTCCAACTTTTTGATGACCCCCAACATATATCCACTAAATCTTCATACCCCAAAAAATATTCAGCTTTCAGAAAAAATAGTGTTTCCCCTAGCCAGTTTCAGCATGGCACCGCGCCATGCCCCTTTTCTCTAGCGCCATGCCCTTTTTCCCAGCGCCATGCCCCTTTTCTAAAACTACATAAAATGGCCTACATTTTGGTAAAAAAATCATGAGAATCCGACAAAAACTAAGGAAGTTACAGTTTTTTTTTCAGTTTGAAGCCTGAAGTAGCAAGGAAGACACCTGCTGTTACAATATTTTACTCAGTGTTAATCCTTTTACAATGGTCACTAATTACCTGAGGCAATTTTGACACATCACTTTGATGACAATACCCCAATAAGCAATTATTAAAAATGAAGTGTGAATTTGAACCACTGAACAATTTTAAGGTACAAGTAAAATTGTCAAAACAAATTCTGTATCGAAAGGCAGCCTGGTTAAAAACTTAGGGAGTGATCTTGGCTATTAAAGAAAAAAATGATTCCCATAATAATGTGATTCTGATAAATTTTATGAATTAAAAAAAGAAAAATAGTAAGTGTGTGCTCATAAATAGGTGTCAAGAAACTGCCATTCAACAGTCAGTTTGAAAATACTAAAATTAGTCGAAATAAGAAGTATAGTTTGCATTTAAAAAGGACAGATAACAGCTGCATCATACTAAGGGACATAAATTTTTATTTGGCAATATCATAATTCAATTTCCAACTTGGGCTTAAAAGTGCCCTCTTAGCCTGTTGCTGCGCATTAAAAATGCCCTCTTAGCCTGTCGCCACGCGTTCAAAAGTGCCCTCTTAGCCTGTTGTCATGCGCTTAAAGTGCCCTTTTATTGAATACTTTACCATGCCCTTTTTGGGGGCTGGGGGAAACACTAAAAAAACAGCAAAAAATATTGAAATTCAAAATTTTGAACCCCGGGGGGAAAAACGGACAGACAGACCTAAGATGAGGAATCTCCCTTTATTTTCAAATCTGAAATTTCAAACATCTCTTTTTGTTAGACACCTCTCATAAAAGTGCATACTAATTGTTACTACAAGATCAAACGGCATTTAGATTAATTAGACATATGTTTTCCAATTATAATAGAATGTTTGACCCAAACTGTAAATTAATTTTCTTCAAATATCAATGGCTTTTAACACCCAAATTAAATTGTTAGTCGCAACATACAGGAGAAATAACATGTCAGTGAAAACACACTGCAGGTGTGAGTGACTTACCCTGAGGGAGCAGTCTGATCAGGGTTAAACAGTTTTATGAAAGACTTAAACCTATTTTTTTTCCAAAGAAGTAGGCTTTTGTCCACCCTGCCAAATTAAGCAGTGGGCTTTTGTCCAGTGGGATATTGTCCAGTGGGCTTTTGTCGCAGTGGGCTTTTGTCCGTTCCCCCCAGGGATGGGACTTTGGGGAGCTGGGTGGGTCAAAAACTTTAGGGTGGGGATTTGCGATGGTGCCCCATCGACTGCGCATTCTACATTGTAGTTCAATGTTGCATTCAACTATTCATAAATTAAGTACAGCAAATTATAAATGCATTACAAAAACCTTAAGAACTATTTATAATTAGCAGCATTTTAACTATCTATGATAATCTTCTAAAGGTAACTGATTTTCATAACTGATCTGAAAAGTGGCTCAGTTGGTAGCGTAAGACTTAGGATTGAAAATGAAGGGTTGCTAGTTCGAGTATTAGTAACTTCTACAGAGAAGAATCAATACTGGTGTTTACACTCTGTGATTGAGAGGGTTCTGTTGAGTATTCACAACATATGACTTGGTTTAGAAAAGTAATTTAAATTATGCACTTTTATCTTGATGTCAGGTTTTGGTGTATTTCAATGAACGTTGATGCTGTCAAAAGACTGAAGTTGGCAACTAACAGTTACTGAAAATGGGAAAAGTTAAGAAGGCAGCTACAACAAGCAAAGTATGTACATTTGTTTTTTAGCTCAGCTGATCCGATTCCCAGGGCTCACAAGGTGAGCTTATAGTATTGGCTTGGGCTAACATTGTCTTTCCATTCTTTTAACCCTTAAAGCGCCAAGAAAAAAATGCATCTGAAAATGTCATCTGCTGATGGCTTCTGCTGCAAATATTTGCCTAACATTACTGACAAATTAAGTATAGAAGCAAACAGCGTGAACCAAGAACAGACTGCTTCTTAAACATTTCAGCAGACAAGAAAAGCAGACGACTTTTGTTGCAATAGGTGCATTAAGGGTTTAACACCATTTTCTCCTTCACATGAAATATAGTATTTTAGCACTCAAAGGCAGAAATTGCTGTAGTCTGTAGTCCCATCTTGTCCAAATTCAATCTTAATTGAGATAACCTGTTTAAGAATATATTTGATAGATTTTTTTATGTCTTGATAATTAGTAAGTTTCATGAAGTTACAATATAAAATATACAATATAAAACTTGACTTGAGACATGGCAAATATTTTTTTTCTCCAAACAAAAGATGCATTTACAAGAAAATAAACTATTTGACCTTGAGGTGAAGGTCACATGAAACGTTGCCCACTACTTAACTTCATGTGACATATGCACATGAAAAGTTTGAAGTTGCTACGTCTAATGGTTTAGGAAATGCATTTACAAGAAAAAATATTATTTGAAATTGACCTTGGGGTGAAAGTCACATGAAATGCTGCCCAGGACCCCTACATCATGTGACCTATTCATTTGCCTAGTTTGAAGTTGCTAATTCCAATCCAATGGTTTAGGAGAAGATACAATTACCAGAAACCCTACAGATGAATGCACACACACACAAGGATCCCACTTTGGTAATGTACCCTATTTTTCTAAGGAAAAAGATGGTACAATAAATCAACTATGCCTGAGACAAGGTCAAATATGGAATCTATTAACGCGCAAGGGCTAGTAATGACGAATAGCATGATTTGGCTAAAATTCCACCTTGATCAAGATTTTATACCTGTCCATGTTATCATCAATATTCTATAGAAAATAAAGTTGGTGTGCATGGACATTTTCCCCATTATTACTAATATTATTAGTGTAGGGGAAATTTCTGGACACTCAAGCAAGTAGCTCTAAAAGAAATGATTCTATGCATATCCTGAATGTTTGCTACTGTCAAAGACAAATCTGATATAAGGTTTCATGGGTTGGTTGGACAATTGGAACCAAAAATATTGCATTTTTGATCCAATATTTTCAATATTTTATTGCAGGATGAAGGGCAGAAGAAAATCTCCTCATTCTTCCAAAAGAATGCTGTACCGTCCATGTTATTTTCTGAAGTTGGAACAAAAACGTTTCCAAATGCGAAAGGTGTCTCCATATTTCCTGAGGTTGCATCAGCTGAAGAAAATAAATCACAAACAGGTGTTGTTACTGTTATTAGTGAATCAACTGATGCTGATGAATTTCAACCAAAAAAGAAAACCAGAAGTCCTAACATTGAGAAGATAGAAGCTTCTTCAAAGAGTTCTAAAGGTAAAGTAGAAAATTCATCAAAAGGACCTCAATTCAGTAATGAAAATGTGAAACACATGACTTCTGGTGATGTTTCGAGTCGCTCACTGAAATCAAAGGTCAAGTCGGGAGAAATAGGGTGCCAGGTGATACCAGAAACACAGTTCTTGTTTACTCCAGAAAACAAGCAAAATAAAAATGAACAAAACTGTGAGTCAGCTATGCCTAGAGACTGTTTGGAAACAGATTTTGGTATAATTCCAGATACTCCTGTGAGTGATGAAAAGCCAGTGAAACCAAAACGTCCTCTTGGTAGAAGTTTCTTACTGTCTGCTACCTCAATAGCATCTAACCCTATTATAAAAGCTAAAGAAAACAGACAAGTGAAAATGGCACTAAAGAAAAAGGCAAGTTTAGCCAGAAAAGGCCTTGTGTCAGTTTCAGTGACATTAAATGAGAAAAGTACATGTGGTGAAAATAGTGCAGAAAAAGAATCATACTTGGCAGTTGGTAATAATAGTGGAGAGATTGATTTTGATTCTAAAAGTCTTGGAAATATTGACAATAGTGATACCAGAATTCGTCAACCTAATATACAAACTGTATCAACAGAGGATGAAACCCCTACTAAAATATATCCTATTTGTGAAACTGCTTCAGTGAAAAGAATGTCAAAGGCTGGTTTGTCACCAGGCGGTAAAAGAATAAACAATAAGGAGACTGGTTTTGAGATATTAGTTGATAATGATGCTGTTAAAGCTCTTAGCTTTGAAGATGAAAGGTATCAGCAAAATATCTTGGTTCAAAAGATGGCAATTAGTAATTCAGGTATGGGTAGCTCATCAATATCAGAAGACAAGTGTATACTGACTGACAAAGCTGTTGAGCAAACTGAACCATTTGGAGATGTAATTGAATTCGAAAAGCTGAGACAAGAAAAAGCAAAACAGAAAAAGGAAATATTAGATAGGAGAAGAATGGAGCTATTGGAGGAAAGAAAAATGAAAGACAGGCAATTAAAGAAGAAGAACCATGAAAAACTAGTGAATTATCAGTTATCAGGAAATGTAAAACTACATGTAGCAGCATGTGATCGGTCAAGTGATACTTGTGGAGAAACTGTTAGAAATGATGACACATTGGAGGACTTATTGCAGGAATTGAAAAGCCCAAGTTTACTTAAAAGTGAGTCTAAACTTCAATTAAAAAAATCACTTGGAAAACATTTGTGTAAGGCTAGGACTAAAGACACTGTTAATAAACATCAGAAAGCAAATGAGCTAAGTTGCGATACAAATGAAAATGATAGTAATCGACTAGTTAATGCTAAAGCAAAATTTAAGCATAGAAACTTTGATTCCAATTCAAGTTCTGGCTTGATGGAAGTTAAATGGACTGAAGAAGATGAAAGCTATTTTAAGGAACTTGGAATGAGCATTGAATCAGATATTGATAGTAAGGCAGAAAACACATCTCTTAAAAATCTAAACACAGATAATTTTCCTAGTGAAGCTGCAAACAGCAAAACTTGTTACCATCAAAAGAAGCAGTCAGATTTAGAATCTTGTCTGATAGGTGTTGCAGAAACTTCCGTTAAAATAAGCCCCATTTTGAAAACTAAAACTAGAACTTCAGAAACATTACGTCATAATGAGTATAGCAAAACAGAAACCAAGACAGGCTGTGATGTGGATATTAAAGAGTTTCAGACACAAGAAGACAGAAAATCAAATTCGGAGGAAACAGATATTGTTATGTTTACAAACCCATGTGATATGAAGTCTGAAAGGGAGAGTGATGGAATGGAAATAGATGACTTTCCTTCCCAAGTTAGCAGTGAGCTCTGTGAGGAGTTTGATAATCTTACACCATTCAAGTCTTCCAAAAAGAGGTATGAATAAACCTGTATTTTCCTGAGTTTCTTAAGTCAACAATCCCTTTATAGCCTCCCCATATACACCAATGAAGATAAAGGGGCAGAGGTATATTCTTAGCTCACCTGAGCCAAAGACTCAAGAGCTATTGTGATTGGTCGTCATGAGCTGTGCATGGTGCAGAAACTTTTTAAACATCTTCTGAACAGCTGGTCCAAATTTTAAATAATTTCACAGGAATGTTCCCCATACTGCATTTTGCCTTAAAACAGAAAACTCTTCAAGTGACATTGCCTCCTGAGTCCTGAACCACCATCTCAAATTCAAAACAATTTCACAGAAATATCCCCTGAATTGTTACTGCGAGTGAGCTGATCCAAATAAGAAATCATTTCACAAAAATTTTCCTTAATGTCCTCTACTAAAATTGCACACAATGGCCACCAAAGCTGAAAAAAGAATATCTTTGAACAAAATCTCCTTAACCCCTGGCCCAAATTCAGAACAAAATGCTGAACAAAATGGTCACCAGAGCTAAAATAGAATATCTTAAAAGAAAATCTCCTTAGCCCCTGGCACAAATTCAGAACAAAATGCTGAACAAAATGGCCACCAGAGCTATAAATAGAATATCTTAGAAAAAAATCTCCTTAATCACTGGCCCAAATTCAAAATAATTTCACAGAATAAAATGCTGAACAAAATGGCCACCAGAGCTAAAAATAGAAATATCTTAAAGGGCATCTCCTTAAACACTAGCCCAAATGTGCCAGGGCCCAGGTGAGTGATCCTGGGGCATCATGACTCTTGTATATGACTATAGTGCAAAAGCTTTATTGGCCATTTACCTGCGTTGCTTTAGCTAGTCGTCCACCGCATTCATTCGTCTGTCTGTCTGTCTGTCCCTCCGTCCGCAACACTTGGGGTGCCTAGTTTGTGAAATCAGTAACTCTAAAAGTTTTCATTCCTTAGCTCACCAGAGCCGAAGGCTTGGGATAAGCTTATAGGATGGGACTCGAGCCGGTGTCTTTGCATCCACACTTTCAAACATGAATATCTCTGAGACCAGCTGGCTGATCGTAATCAGATTTCACCTGGAGCATCACTGTAGTAGGGGTTAGACTGCATTAGGTTTTTGGCCAGATCGGATCAGAACTCTGTTTTCCATGGCAACAGATAGCTCCCATAGGGTTATAATGGGGAAAATCCTAAGACCACTCTAGCTCCTTCATTTTTGATTGGACTTTTGATTGGTTCTTCTTTATTCTTACAGGTAACAAGGACAACCATAAAATCTCGAATGGGTTCGAAATTCGGCAGGATCTGACCAGTGACTTATGAGTTAGCTGCCCTTGAGAGTCTGGAAAAATCCCCATAGACTTTTAGTGGTAGAAATGTTGTGTCACAGGCCACTCTAGTGCCTTCACTTTTGAACTGATCTTCTTCATTCTTGCAGGTAACAAGACCAACCATAAAAGCTTGGATCAATTTGATTTTCGGCAAGGTTCCACCACTGACTTCAGAGTTAGCTGTCCTTGAGCGTCTGAAATATCAATGAACAATGTTGTGAACACACTAGCACCTTCACTTTTGGATGGATCTGTTTCATTCTTGCAGGTAACAAGACCAACCATAAATGCTTTTGTTGAGTTTGAATTTCGGCAAGATTCCATCACTGACTTTGGAGTTAGCTGCTCTTGAGCATCTGAAAAATCAATGAATAATGTTGTGACCACTCTAGCGCCTTCATTTTCGATTGGATCTTCTTCATTCTTGCAGGCAACAAGGACACCCATAAAATCTTGGATGGGTTCGAAATTCAGCCAGACCGGACCATGGACTGTGGAGTTAGCTGCCCTTGAGCATCTGGAAAATCCCCATAGACTTATAATGGGAGAAATGTTGTGACCACTCTAGTGCTTTCATTTTTGAATGGATCTTCATCATTCCTGTAAATAAGGAGGACATCCACAAAATCTGGGATGGATTCAAAATTTTGGCCAGATCTGACCTTGGACTGTAGAGTTAGCTGCCTTTGAGGTTCTGTAAAATCCCCATAGACTTATAATGGGAGAAATGTTGTGACCACTCTAGTGCTTTCATTTTTGAATGGATCTTCATCATTCCTGTAAATAAGGAGGACATCCACAAAATCTGGGATGGATTCGAAATTTTGACCAGATCTGACCTTGGACTGTTGAGTTAGCTGCCTTTGAGGTTCTGTAAAATCCCCATAGACTTATAATGGGAGAAATGTTGTGACCACTCTAGTAATTCAATTTTGAATGGATCTTCTTCATTCCTGTAAATAAGGAGGACATCCACAAAATCTGGGATGGATTCAAAATTTTGGCCAGATCTGACCTTGGACTGTAGAGTTAGCTGCCTTTGAGCGTCTGGAAAATCGCCATAGACTTATAATGTGAGTAATGTTGTAACCACTCAAGTGCTTTCAATTTTGAATGGATCTTCTTCATTCTTGTAGATATAAAAGCTTGAATGAGTTTGAATTTCGTCAAGAACCCATCACCTATTATGGAGTTGATATCTCAAAAACTATTACAGCTAGGAGCTTCAAACTTAGACAATGAGTAAATTGCCTGGTGAAAAATTTTAAAAAAAAGTTATTTTTTTTCCGATTTATTGCCCTTTGCATTTTTCGAGTAATTGCTCTTTACAAATTTAGAAATTGAAAATTTATAATAAAGATATCTCAAAAATTATTACAGCTAGTAGACTCAGATTTGGTCAGCTGATAGAGGATTGTGAGTAGATTGCTTGGTGAAAAGGATGGTGATGAGATCCTCCTTATCGACAAGCTAACAGTTGGTGGCACAGTGTTTCATAAACACAATTTCTAGTTTCAGAATATGGTCTTGTTGCACACAGTATCAAATTAAGGGAATGAAGTATACAATAAAATGCTAGCAAATATTTTGCCTTACACACTTCCTTTTATTGACCCTCAAGTGAGTTCAAAGGCCATTTTTTTCTGTTCTGAAAGTATTCCCGTTGCATATCAAATTAAAGGGTATGAAGCATAGAACACCAATGCAAGCAAATATTCTGTCCTTTTACACACCCTCAACCCCAGGGGTGGGGTCAAATGGTCAACACCCCTGACCATTTGGGCCAGACATTGAAATTGTGCAGATAAATATATTTTGATTGAACTTAAGTATGTTGTTTCTTAAATACAAAATTGACAGGCTTTATCTTAGTGATACACAAGATGGACTTAGATGATAAACATCTTATGAGAGAGAAATCAGGAGGTGCCATGGTGTAGTGGATAAAATGCTCGCAGTTTGTTTGTTTGATTTGATTCTTTTCGTCCCATCAACAGTCTTTCAGTTATATAGGGACGGTTCTTCCTGGGTTGAACCAGTACTAAGCTAGGATAAATGTGTCTTGCTCAAGGACCACAACGCAGTGACGCCGGTGAGGCTCGAACCCGTGGCCCTTCGGTCTCAAGTCAAGCACTCTACCACTGAGCCACTGCGCTCCCTGCTCGCAGTTTGTATCCCTGGCTTCTAAGTTCTCCAGACTGTGGGAAACTGTAAACACAAACCCATCTCATTGTTGTATGCTGTTTTGTTTCAGAGATGATGCATGTGATTTTCATCAAGAGGCTCCATGCTCAAAGTTTGGCCGTTATGTTGTTTCAGCAGTTGATCATGACAGGTATCAATTTCATTACTATATACCTGTAACAGCAGTTGATCACGACAGGTACCAATATCATTACTATATACCTGTAACAGCAGTTGATCATGACAGGTACCAATTTCATTACTATATACCTGTAAGAGCAGTTGATCATGACAGGTACCAATATCATTACTATATACCTGTAACAGCAATTGATCATGGCAGGTACCAATTTCATTACTATATACCTGTAACAGCAGTTGATCATGACAGGTACCAATATCATTATTATATACTTGTAACAGCAGTTGATCATGACAGGTACCAATATCATTACTATGTACCTGTAACAGCAGTTGATCATGACAGGTACCAATTTCATTACTATATACCTATAACAGCAGTTGATCATGACAGGTACCAATTTCATTACTATGTACCTGTAACAGCAGTTGATCATGACAGGTACCAATTTCATTACTATATACCTATAACAGCAGTTGATCATGACAGGTACCAATTTCATTACTATATACCTATAACAGCAGTTGATCATGACAGGTACCAATATCATTACTATATACCTGTAGCCCATTGATGCAAGCAATTAGAAAAAGTGCTCTTTTTGTGTCGCCTGGGAAGCATGGCTGACACATAAGGATCAGGTTTACATCTATAATGTTGATGGGGTGGAGGCATCTTACGTTTGGTTTCCAATCAATAACTATAATATACAATTATTAAATTAATGTTGAGGTTGACATTGATTGTTATTGAACAGTAAACGTCAAATTGACCGACGCAGAGCAGAGGTCAGTGTGATTAAGTTTACTTTTCAATAACACACCAATGTCTACCGTAACATTAGTCAACACTCATAGCTCCAGATAAGGATTGGAGGCAATTGGGTATTTACCCACCTCTTTTTGACTTAATTGGGTATTTCAAATTTTAAATTGGGTATTTAAAGTTTTTGTATTGGGTATCCATCTGAAAGCAAATAAGCAATGAAACCGTACCTTGTTTCTCCTAATTTTTTGTTTACTTTCGGTTTCACTTTTGGAAAGCACACTGGCAATATTAGTATATCTGAGATCGCTATTTCCAACTTACTTCGAAAATAACGTATCTATCAAGTCATCTTTGATTCTTCGAACCACCAACGCCGTATTAGAGTTAGTTACGATAAGATATTCAATTGCGCTGGGGCTTTTTCGCCGTCGTTATACGCCATTGTTATTGTAAAGCGAGACGAATGTCGTAATGTGTAAATATTGGGTATAGCTAAACAGCGATAAGAATGTTCCTGGACTGGTTTACTATTTAATAGACTAGATTCAGCGTGACGCTGTGTATAAATTTGTACCCAACAACAGCTTGTGATGCGAAAAACGACAATCGCAAACAGAATACAATAGCGTCATACGCTATGAAAAAGTTCGGAATTGAGTATCAAGGATTTTTATTGCGTTTTTGTACGCACAGAAATTATTTTAATTGCGTTTTCAGGTCCACGAAATTGCGTAAATACGCAATACGCAGCCTTATCTGGAGCTATGAACACTGTTTGATTATATAATAAATATATATTATGCCTTTCATGCCATTTTGGACCATTAAAACCATTGACGTTATGGATGGATCGTGCGAAATAATTTGAGGTCACTCCAAGTGAGCCATGTGCGTGCTGTTTTACACCCTAACAACATTCCAGAAAATACCTTTTGAATAAAGATAACCTTGAAAAAAGTTGGCAGGCCACAAAACAGGCCTTTGTGTGTGTGTGTGTGGGGGGGGGTCTGTGTGGGAGCTTGTGTGGGTACATCCATGTATGTATACTGAAACAAAAAAGTTATGTCCGCTTGACGTTTATGTCTGCCAGTTCTTAATGTATGAACACATTGCGTTCATTTACTTACATTACAAACTAATATCATTTATGAATGTTATGCATCTAAACGAAATTCATTTGATAACCAGTAGAGCCGCTGACAACTCAGAGAACATGAGTACCCTTAAAATCAAAAGTCACAACATCAATAGCTTGTGTGTCCATCATAATTCCTATCAGTTCAAGCACATTAAACATCACTGAGCAAACTCTCTCGTAAGATGTTATGCATGTTAGCTGTATGCATTGCTTTTACAACCACAACCATTAATCTGTAACATACTATGACGTCACAAAACATCAGCCAAGAGCGTGGGTGAAGACACTCAGAAAATTCATTTTTGGTCCAGCCTTTTGGAATTCAACAGTGTCGGTCAAATTTGAATTTCTTTATGTCACCACAAGCATTTTAACATTTATTAAGACTAATCAGCATTAAAACAATTGATACTGGAAATTCATGTGCGTTTTTTCAGTAAGGGGTGGGGTATACAACACAGAACTAGTGAACATGTGATGGCCGACATCAGCCATGTTTTTTTTTATTTTTATCTTTGTGTAATCTTTGTCATACACAAGCACAACAAATAAAGCAAAAACGGTGTCAAAATATTGTTAATTTAAGGAGAATCGGAGGTTTTTAAATTGTTATTTGTTTAATGCAAAGGGAGATAATTTCAGTTAACTTCGTAAATTAACGATTTTGAATTGCAATGCCACTCGTTTAATAAGCACATTTGGAATTTTTAGATGTTTTTTCATCGTTGGACGTTCCTGGTTGCCATTTAACGTAAACTGTGTCACGTTTTGATGTTCAACTTGCTGATGATAGTGGAATGAGCTGTTTTCACTTAAGGTTCAATAACTCTTCCAGATAATAAGATAAATCAAATAATTACCAACTTTTGTGTGTCGGACGTTTGATAAACATTTTGGTATATTTTTTGCTGAGACATCTTAATTGGATCAAAAGATACAGTACCATGAAAATCGGACGTATCTTTTTTGTTTGAGTATATGTACAGTCATATGACATAATTATTCGCCACTTTGTAATGTCGCCATTCAAAACAGTGCAATTCCAGATTTAAAACATTACCAGGTACAGCTTTTATGAAACTTGCTGGGATCGAAAACAAAAAGAAAATAGCAATATACAATAATTTATTAAAATAATTATGAAGCTTTTGGTTCTCAAGTAGAATGCGTTTAAAGTGAACATAAATTTTATAATATCATAGTTCCTATTGACAATAAAGTTAACGTGGCGGTGTAGCTTCTTTAGTTTTGCTACAATTTTTTGCAAAAAAATCATGAAATAAGCTGGTTTAAATGGCAAAGGTGGCGAAAATTATGTCCCCATGACTATAAATGTAAGTATGTGGATCATTTTTTGTTGACCGCTGGTCGGCCGGTGGTTCGATTGATCAATTGACTGACAGGGGGTAGATAGATCTCGATGAGGAGAGGTACAGTGTACAAGAACCATAACTCTCTTTTGCATAATTCAGGAGTTTTTGCCCTTTGTTTTGCTTAAATTTAGTCCAGAGCATAACAGTAACACTATTAGAGATATCAATTTGCAGCCCTTTTTGATGAAGTGTTTATTTTTTATTTCACCGATGCTCTTGAAAGTAGTCATGTTGCATACAAATTAATGGGAATGAAGCATAGAACACCTTGCAAGCAATTATTCTGCCCTTTGACACACCCACACCCCTTGAGGTGGGGCCAAAACAATTCTTTACTGAAATTGGTTGTTAAAGGGAAAGTGGCGTAGAACAACAGGCTAGCAAAAGGTTTGACCATATGTACACCCTGACCTCTTTGTTTGGGTAAAAAGGGTAAAAAGATCAGACATTGAAATTGTGCAGATAAGTATATTTTGAGCAAACTTAGCAACATTGGCTATACTACATATAATTGACAGTGATCTGAGTGATACCCAAGATAGACTTAGATGTTGGGCAAATGGGATTTATATTTGAGCCAGTGCATGAGATTTCCAACCATGTGGTATGTGCAACCAGCAAAGCCTCAGATCAGCCTGCGCATACACGCAGTCTGATCAGAGCCTTTGCCTGTCGTTCGAATATCCTATGAGTGTTAAGCTACTGACTGAACACCATTTGAGGTTTTTAGCCTAAAAGGAGGCTGCACAGGCTGGTCTGAGTCTACACTTGTCAAAATGCCACATTGTTGGAAATCATGTGTCACGGCTCATTTTGTGACAAACATGCTCTCCTCATGGGCTAGGACCCAGGTGAGTGACAGGTATTTTCCTAGGCCTGGTTATCTGCCAAATATCGGCTCCTTCCCAATTAAAAAAAAGATCAGCAAAAACTTCTCAAAATGGTGAATAACATTTCCAATTTCTAAGCTCAACATTCTGGTGAACATCTCATGAAAATCCAACCCAAAATACCAAAGTTAGAGATGATTTCATACACATTTTTCAGCAATTATGAATGCAACCAATGCAACAAGTTATAGCTCTATGCTATTATTTTCTTATGGTTTCTAATCAATTTGAAATAAAGATCTAGTCCGTTTAGGCTGCATCAAGATTTTCCAATTTTGATGGTTCAAATATTTTTTCTCAAATTCAAAAGGCCCCTGGCCCCAACTTCAGAAACATAGGAAAATCCTTGAGTTGGGCCCTCTTGTTTGATTAATAGTGTATTTGAAATTTTAATTATATGAAGCCTTATTTTCTTTTGTCTCTCATAGTGCAAAGCATGAAACAACACTCACAATTGCTACATGTCAAGGTGATGTCTCCAGAAAGTGTATTCTCCATGGTTTTTGGTGAGTTCTTATCAACATGTTTACCACATCATATCATATATACAGTAGAAACCTGTGTAAAACTGCCATTCTCAAAACGACCGAAAATTGGATTTCAAGACCAATTAGGGCTTAATGCTGGTCAAAAGTAGTGCAGAATGCAATACTTTTAATCATCATTAAGATACCAGCTGTCATTATGATCTTTGTTTTGTTTATTTTTGAGTGGCCGTTTTACACAGGTTTTACTGTATCACATAACTTTTTATATGAATGACTTCAATAGGAACCGCGACATGAGATTTCCAACAATGTGGTATGTGCGACCAGCAAAGGCTCAGACCAGACTGCGCATAGGGGCAGTCTGATCAGAGCCTTTACTAGTCGCTTGAAGATTCTTTGAGTGTTAAGCTTCTGACTGAACATCATTTGGAGTTTCTAAGCTTAAAAAGAGGCTGCATAGGTTAGTCTGAGTCTTCACTTGTAAAAATGCCACATTGTTGGAAATCACATGTAGTCTAATCCATCTCGTTTCCTGCAATCAACTCCGGTTCTCTTTTTTCTGCGTCATTTTCTCCACCACTTCAACTGCTTTCCTACACATCCTCTTAATTCTCAGTGTTCTTATATGAAAGAACTGTGGCCACTCACTGTATTTGCCATTATTAGAGCATGACTCTGCTCAAATTCGTGCCCTTGAGCATCCAAATTTTAAGCCTGAGATCAAGATTAAATGGAAAATTAGTTAAGGGAGCTTATCACATGACGTCGTGTCTGGGAGTGATATAACGTCATGCAATAAAATTGATAAACCACTAGTGGTTTACAGATTTAGTAAGGTTTCGTAATGACATCCATTGTAATGTTGCGCAAAAGAGGGGAAATTTATCTTGACAATTTAACACTCAAAATGTGACTTAAAAAGGATCTAAGATTCATGCTCATTTTTTATTGAATTTATTAAACTTGAAGCGAAAAAGCAATAAAATGCTCAGCAAGACTCGCATTTAATTTGCTTTTCCTCAACTAGTTTAATAAACTCAATGACACATGAGCACTTGTGTATGATCCACTATTTAAATTCCGCATTCTTTGACCAATGGCACAAGTGTCCACCCAAAATGATGATATGTTGTGTATACTGTCAAACACTCTATTTGCAGCATCAAAATTTGGGAATTTTAAAAACTGACATATTGGCGGAGTTTTATTTTGGCTCGTTCTCAATCTAATGTCCTAAACAATTGTTTTCATTTCTCATAGGAGCTATGCTAAAGGGAAGCAGGTTTCAAGCTGGACCCTGACAGTTAGGGAGAAAGGAACTTCTCCCTCCAGGATAATAAGGGAGAAGTGTCAGACAGTCAGATAGGGAGAAGTTATAGTGCAAAATGACAGCATTTTCTGTTAATTTAAAAGCACATACTATTACCATTAAATGGATCGAGAAAAAGATGCAGCTTTTGGGTCAATTGGGTATTTACGCAACCTGGTTATCCTCAATTGCGTTCTTGCAAAAACAATTGCGTATTTTCATATTTTTTATGCCACGTTTTCTTTTTCTGTGATTACAACTTTTCTTTTTGCATGAAGCCATCGGGAATGTGCTTGCATATTTATTCACTCCCATCGTCTGCCTTTCTAAAGTATCAAACTCACGGATTTTATTGTACCTGAAGCAAATCTCATCCCCTTGTTGACATTCGAGCGTGTATACTTTGCAAAGTTTCACTTTCATCTTAGTGTTTTTCCGCGAAATACTGGACTGGGCAACAATATTTTCATAAAACTGGAGTATATTGCGCCCTCGCTAGTAAAAATAAAATCAATACTCGACTGGCATTTGTTTATTAGCCGAATGGAAACAAAATGGACCAAATGGTACGCAATGACATCGCATGTAATTGCATACCGATCGTTAGAATTGCTTTTCGGTACGCACACATTTCATTTCAATTGCTTTTTTGATGATTTTAATTGCGTATTTACGCAAATGCACTGCTTATCTAGGGTGCTGAAAGGGAATGACACATGCAGCAACATGTAAGCATGGTAGCAAATATTTTGCCCACAGAACTCTCCCCCACCCCCCTCTGGGTCAGGTTGAAGTCAGATATTGAAATTGTACAGATCAGATCATTTTTTTTATTGAATTAAGCACTGAAAACTAGATAGGCTTTTAACTTTGGTCTGTATGATACCGAAGGTGAACTTAGGGGTTGGAGAAATGGAATTTATGTTTTGTGATTCTCAAAAATAACCCTTCCCTTCGACAAATTTGCCTTGTTTGACTTCTGTTTTGCTGATTCTCGAAATTCTAGTTCTATGAGGCCATTAAATTTCAGTTCATGACATGGTTTATAATTAAGAGCCATTTCATCCACTGGGCCAATTGAACTCAAATTTTATATGAAAAGACCTTAGGGCAGGGGAACTAAAGTTTGATCAAATGGTCCTGGTCACATGACTTGGATGACTGCCACACCCATATATGGTAAAAGCCCTTTAAAGTCCTCTTTTCCAGAACCAGAAGGCCAATGACCTTGGGACTTTGTATGTTTGTTCAAAGATGATCCTAGGTTGATCTCCATTTACTTAATGTCAAGGTCTAATGTGTTTCCTCATGCATTTTAATGGGAAAATTTTAGAAAAAAAAATATTTTTTGAAAACTGTTGAAGCCAAAGTCATTATTCTCTCTTGATGTGTTTAACATAATGAGACAATGGCTATAAATAAGTTCCAAAGGCCAAGGCTGACCTTTGACCTTTCCATCAAGGTCGCTCATATTGGTGTCCCATCAATATATTAAGATATTTTTCTCAGAAATCACAAGGCCAATTCAGCTCAAATTTCATATGAAGACTCCTTAGGACGGGGGAACTGAAGATTAGCCATTTCCTTTGATGGATATTAAATACTTTCAGGTTAGATACTCATGTGAAGCTTGGGGACATAGTGAATGTATTAGCCAGTTTCAGAGATGATGAATGTCATATAACAGACAGAGATGGGTTACTCGTTGTTAATCCTGATACTCTCTTATCTGGTACTACAGTAGTCTCAAGTGTCTTCTGTATGAGAAAGTAAGTTTTAACTCTTTACTACATATGCTATTTTTAGATCATGGCATCATTTTCTAATTTTAGACAACATTGAAAAAATCAAGAAAAATAAGTTTTGAAAACTTTTGTAAACATTATGGAAAATGGAGCATAATATTTTCAAATACATGATATTTTGAAGGCATCAAACAGCCCTAGAACGTGCTCCATTTTCCATTATATTTTACAAATACATGATATTTTGAAGGCACCAAAAGGCGTTATTATGGTGTAAAGGGTTAAGTATATTGTTGTCAATATTGTCATTCTGATTTCAACTGGTGACATGATCAACAAATCTCGGAAAACTATTGTTTATAGCAGTCGCAAGCTGATTTTTAAGCGTTACAATGTAAAAAAGATTGATGTTCAATGGTTTTAACTCTTTTTACTAGTGAGGTGACTTAAATTTGCTGAAAATGGACTGCTATTGATCTTGTGTCCAATGGTAATAAACAAATGTCAGTCGGCACAATATAATTCCAGTTTTATGAATAAAATGTCCAGTATTTCTTGGAAGTGAAACTTTGCAAAGTGTTTGTGGGCCACAAATGTCAACAAGGGACAAGATTTGCTTAAGGTACAATAAAATCGGCTAGTTTGATACTCGAGAAAGGCAGACGATGGGAATGAATAAATATGCAGGCACATTGATGGCTTTATTCAATAAGAAAACGTGTAATCACAGAAAAAATGTGGCATAAAAAACAGTATGCAATTGATTTTTCAAGTATGCAATTGAAGATAACCAGGTTGCATCATAAAAATTATCTAATTGACCCAAAAGCTTATTTAAAGCCCTGCATCACACTTTATACAAATTTGTTTTGTTTGTTTGTTTGATTTGTTTCTTTACGTCCCATCAACAATCTTTCAGTTATAAAGGGACGGTTCTTCCTGGGTTGAACCAGTACTAAGCTAGGATTAATGTTCTTGCTCAAGGACACAACGCAGTGACGCCGGTGAGGCTCGAACCCGCGGCCCTTCGGTCTCGAGTCAAGCACTCTACCACTGAGCCACTGCGCTCCCGTATATACAAATTTGAATCAAGATTAAACGACTTGAAGAATCCAAGAATTGTAACTCTAAATTGACTAATTTTGGAGAAAAGATATGCAAACTTCTTGAAAAATTGTACCAGCCGCCAATGGTTGTATGAGAGATACCCAATTCATGTTTGATAAATTCCTGTTCTGGTCTGTAGACCCAGAAGTATGTAAGGAGGACGACTGTTTCAAGGGAAAGATTGCTGTTGGAAAATCATGATTATTGTCTAATTGACACTTTCTTACCATATCAGGGGTGTAAAATTCCACTCGCATTTGCGAGTTAACTTCTGATTCAGGCAAGTAGAATACCTTCCAAGCTCGCCCTTACGGTCAAGTGCATTTTCTGACATGTAAAATGCATTTTATCCTTTAGCGAGGACTAAACGAAAGTAACACTACAGATTGTCGATCTTTTTCATCGTAAACCGGAGGTTTATATCTGACTGTTACAACTATGCATGTGCATGTTCAGACTGGTTGCAGTTAACTCCCCAGCGGCCACCTTTCAGTAGATTTTACTCGCAGAGCCTCCTCTATATGGGGAGTTTGACCACAGAGGTCCTAAAAAATGGCGGGCGAATTCAGACATTGAACACCGCATTTTTGTTTACATAAACACCGGTCGAATAGTACCACATTTGCTGCCCAAATTAAATGTCACAGCGAGACATTAGATCGTTTTAAGGGAAGAAAATAGGGGTAGGAGATAATGAGAGACAGAAAAAATGAAGCCTCAGCAGAAAGACCATGATAAAAAAAACACTATTTAAACACTATGTAAGTACATGTATGATCAGTTATTAAGGGTGAGTGATAATGCCATGAGAGCGAGTAGCTTTTTCCACACCCACTAGTCCTGCAGGGCGAGTGAGTAAAAAAATAATTTTACACACCTGAATATGCTTTTTGGAACACACCATCAACATTGATTGATAATGAAAGTGGAATCCTTACTGAAGCAGGGTTTTTCACAAAACACCATTCATATCTGAAATGAAACCTAACTGGACAGGTGTATTTTGAGGATCTTACATGAGTGCTCATGTTTTAACAAGTTGGGGAAAAGAGATAATATGAGGATTGCTACAAGCATTTTATCTCTTTTATCTAGTTAGATAAATTCAATAATACATGAGCATGAACCTTAGATTTTATTTATCATAGGAAATAAACTTAACTTTGGAATCACATTGATGGTCTGAAAAAGTTAGCATATATATGTAGCGCTATTATGGGAGTCATTTCTTAATGCTACCAAAATCTGTAAACCATTAGTGGTTTATGGATTTTATTATATCACATTATATCACTCCCAGACGTGAAGTCATATAATAAAATACTTTGTATATTTAATTCCAGCTAAACAAAATTCACAGCCTGAGAGGCAGGTGTAATTGGTCTTCATCCGTCGTGTTGTGAGTGGTCCGTCCGTAAACTTTTTCTTTAAATGACATCTCTTCCTGAACCACTGGTCCAAATTATTTCAAATAACTTCACATGAATGTTCCCGTGAGGCCCTCTTTCAAAATTGCATAAATGGTTCTGCTTCACTGAACAGGAGGGCTTCCAGGGCTCTAGTTAAGAAGTCTTTTAAACAACAATTGAACCAATGGCCCAAATTCCAAATAATTTACAGAATTGTTCATCATAACACCCTCTACCAAAGTTGCACATATGATTCCTTTCCACTGAATAAAAAAGTCTGCCAGAGCTCTAGATGAGAAATATCTCTAAATGGCATTTCTTCCTGATCCACTAGTCCAAATTCGAAACAATTCCATAGATGCACTCTACTAAAATTGCACAATGGTTCTGCTACTGAACAAAGGGGCCACCAGAGTTCTATATAAGATATGTCTTTAAATAGCATTCCTCTTGAACCACTGTTCCAAATTCAATATTGTTTCACAGAAATGTTCCACATGATGCCTACTACCATAATATAATAACTATATAATGGCACAAATGGTTGGAGGTACTGAAGAATAAGGTTGCCAGAGCTATAGATAAAAATATCTTTAATTGACCTCTCCTCCTGAATCACTGGTCCAAATTTAAAGTAATGTGATCCCAATGTTAAGCTGAACTGAACTGAACCAAAAGAGCTAAAACTAGAAATGTCATTAAATTATATCTCTTTTAACCGCAGGCCAATGTATCATCTTATGTGCCAGGACTCAGGTGAGCGACCCAGGATCCTAGAGCCCTCTTGTTTGGCTTTTTATCCCAGTGAAACACTTCTGGCAGCTCTTTGTTGACATTGGAAACTGTGCATGTGCTTCTGGTTTGTCACACAAATCTAATGGACTGTATTGAAACCACTGTATGTTTTCTTTTCATCTTCAGAAATAATTAATACCTTTTGGTATTAGATACTAAACCGTGTTAGCTTGAGGCTTGGTTTTTACAGCGTCCCTGGGACCCAGGGCATCAACAAAAATGAGTCCCATGCAAGTTATACTGAGTCCCAGAAAGTTGACACTGAGTGATTGATGATCAATAATAAAAACAAGAAAGAAGCAGTGATGGAGTCATTGACTATTAAACTTCTTTGCTTATCAAAAGTTTTTGCTTGGTGTCGATGACACTTTAGATTGTAAATTCTCCCCAAGGTTATTTGACATGTGCCTGTTGGAAATCGCTGAACCCGTCTGTGAAATCATTTTTGAACAGATAAAGCATCGAATTGTGATATTTTTGGCTCCAGAATTAACTTTATTAAGTTTCTAGCGTGATCCTCGAGACAGACAGTATTTTTTACCCAGCGAATCAATTTTGGGAAAACCGTAAATCTTTATTTATAGCAGAGCCTCATTCTGAATTCAACTGTTGCTATTAACAACGCCTCTTGGAAAACCTCAATAGCAGTCTCTTTGTGATTTTGAAGCGTTGCAAAGTACAAAAGACCAATTGTCAAGGGTTTTAACCCTCTTTACTATTGAGGTGGCTTAAATTTGCTGAAAGTCAACTGCTTTTGATATTGCGTCCCATGGACGCAAGCTACTTGTCTATTTTGCATACCAACAATTTTCGTTGCGTATTTAGATATTATTACGACGTAAACGTGAACACTGCTAAATTTGGGTAATAATGTAAAATTGAATTTGCCTATTTGAGAAGATAGACAAGCAATCACATGTCTCTCTTTTCGTGTCTGGTACCAAACTTCCGTGCTATACACTTCTGTGCATGCATAGGGCACCTTTTTCTTGGATGGATATATTATGTAGTCAGTAGAATGACTTACATTCACATATTTTCTCTTTTATTTTTAGATCAATATTGAAAGAAAAATTCAAGGTAACATATTTATTTTAGTTTTGTTAATTTGTTTCATTCAGTTTTCTTACATGTTTAACCTTTGTGTCATTTTCTAGTAAACACACTTTATAATAACTTTAAAATGCCAAAGAATCTAAAAAAGAGCTGCTTTTTTAGCTCACAAGAGCACAAAATGCTCAAGTGAGCTATTAAGATCAGTCAATGTCTGTCATCCATCATGTGTCCGTCAACAATTTCCTTATATTAAATGACAACTCCTCCTATACCATTGGGTCACTTTTAACCAAACTTCACAGGAATGTTCCTTAGATGACCCTCTACAAAAGAGGCCTAAAGAAATTTGATCTGTCAAAAAGCATGGCTGGCAGGGGGACTCAGCTTAGCGCGGTAGCAAAAACTTTGAACATCTTCTCTGAAACTTGTGGTCAGGATTCAAAATATATTGGTAGAAATGTATAGTTATAGGCTACCTTCAACAAGAATAACTAAAACAAATTTGATCGCTCAACAAACATTGCCACTAGAGGGCGTGGCCAGTTTCCCTAATGTACCTATGTTTGAAACTTTAAACATCTCCTGAAACCAGTGTTCAGAATTGAAATTGGTTTGGCCGAAATGGTCACTCGATGACCATCTGCAAAAAAAAATGCTAAAAGGAAATTTGATCCATCAAAAACTGAAAACTCTGAAAAGTTCTTTTAGAATTTATGTATTTATGAAAGGGCCCAGTAAAACTTACATTTCAAAGTAACATAAGCTTCCCAATGAAAAGAGGCAATAGGATGAGGTAGTCTCTTTATTATATTTTTCAGGGCTCTGATACTGGTAATATACAGATGCTTTATGGGAGCATAATACATAGTGTTTTTCAGCAGGTAACCAAAATTCCCATATGTATTGATGCATTACATCGGCCTCAATGCGAGAAAAGCTGTCTTTGGTGGTTTGCGAACAACAAAGGTGCAGACCAGCCTGTGCATTCGCACAGTATGATCAGCGCCTTTGTTATTCGCTTATTGAAAAGTATCATATCTAGACTTGTTATGAGCAAAATTTCAATTTTCTAGCTAGTCCATGAAGCCGAGCAGGCTGGTTTGAGCCTTGCTTTGTTGTAAACCCCAAAGACAGATTTTGTCGCATCATGACCAAAAAATAAGGGAACCCTTGTATTTCATTTTTATGTATTTTTTTTCGCCTGAAACACAGAAAAGATATAGAGCCCAAGTTAATATTGGGCATGACCTCCATGTGCAGCAACACCTGTACCACACCCTGTCGGGTATACTGGAGATGATCAGCCTATTGCTGCTCTTGGAATCTGCAAACCATTGAGAGGCAAAGTCAGCAAAAAGAAACCAGTAACAAGGTTCCCTTATTTTTATATGGGGGTATACTGTTAAATTCAGCCTGTCTGTCATTCTGTCCTTCCGTCAACATTTCAAGGTTTTTTGCAGAATTGTCTAATAGGTAGCTTTTGTCCGATTTAAAGCTCATCCGTGGTGTGTGTGTGTCCGTAAACATTTTCTTAAAACATCACTTGACCCACTGGTTCATATTTAAAAAAAAACTTCACATGAATTGTCCCCATAATGTCCTGGGTATGACGTAAAATTGCATCCCCACCTCTGGGTTAAGAGGATGCCACAGTCTGGGTGGCAGAGCTAGATGGCAGCCATCTCCATATCGATGGTTTGCCATACTAGCTATTGTGGCTTGGCGGACAACTCTTTCTCTATAAGAACAACGACAAGGCACGATGCCCGAGTGCGGGAACTGCAGATTCTCAGAGGCCGTCATAAATCTGAGTTGGGATGTCAGCTAGGACAGGCGATCCCAGAAAAACCTTAGTTCCAAAACAAACATGGCAGTATCAACAAATGCAGTCAGCAGCACAGATAAGCAGCGCATCTGCATAAATATGCAATTAAAATCATCCAAAAAGCAGTTAAAATTAAATGCATGCGCACCAAAAAGCAATTTTTTGAGCGGTATGCAATGACATGCCATTTCATTGGGTACCATTTGGTCCATTTCTTTTCCATTTGGGTAATACATAATTGCCAGTTGAGTATTGATTATTTTTTTTACAAGCGTGCGCACAGTAAACACACTGGTAAATGTATACGTCGATTTGGTGGTATTTATGCGTATTGCCCGTACTTCATAGACCGGAAGTGGTAGATATTGGTGTTAATACTATATAGAAAAACATGCAGTATGCCTAAAGGACTATAGAATTACATCATTTTTAAGTATTCGGCATGCACACGGCGATTTATGTAAGCATTTAGGAATAGATTCGAGTACCGATCTTGATGATCGGTACTTGAATCTATTCCCATGCACCATGCCCATGCACATACTGAATACTTAAAAATGATCTAATTCTATAGTCCTTTAGGCATATTGCATGTTTTTCTATATAGTATTAACACCAATATCTACCACTTCCGGTCTATGAAGTACCGGCAATATGCGTAAATACCACTAAATCGACGTATACATTTACCAGTGTGGTAAAACTCCAGTTTTATGAATAAAATATCCATGACCAGTCAAGTATTTAGTGGAAAAACATGGAAGTGAAACTAGCAATGTGTATCCGAGCAATAAATATCAATAAGGGGATGAGATTAGCTTCAGAGGTATGATAAAATCCGTTAGTTTGATGCTCTGGAAAGGCAAACGGTGTGAGTGAATAAATATATGCAGGTGAATTCCCCATGGCTACATTCAATAAGAGAAACATGGCAGACATTATATGTAACTGCAAAAAACGTGGGGTAAAAAAAATAAAAATACGCAATTGATTTTGCAAGTACGCAATTGAGAAAAATCAGGTTGCGTAAATACCCAATTGACCCAAAAGCTTATCTGGAGCTCTGGTAGTCACGTTAGACGATGCTGGCAGAAGCCAGATTTGTCAGTGGCATCTCCGGGTTGGCCCCTTCTCAGGTGTGGGTGGCAGGGTCCGGCCATTGAGGCAAATCCAGCAAGCATCAGAGAAATTTCAGGGTGGGCACTCTTAATGTGAACACTCTGAAAGGGAGGGTCTGCGAGGTGGTGGAAACACTATCTTGCAGAAAAGTAGACCTTTGTTGTGCCCAAGAGACCAGATACTGGGGTTGTCATTGCCGTATAATTAAGGGCAAAGACTCAAGATACAAACTGTTCTGGTCTGGAAACAGCAAAGGTACTGCTGGTGTTGGAGTGTTTGTGGCGGAGAAGTGGATTGAGAAGGTATTTGAGGTCAAGCAAGATCATCCTTGTGAGTGGTGGTATAAAATAGTTATACCATATTTGTCCACCTGTACGTAAGATAATCCACTCGCTAAGGCTCGTGGATTATCTCAGCATACTGGCCCATGGTATAACTATTACATAACTTTTGCAGGTGTTGAGAAAGAAGTTGTTGACAGAAGAAGATATTTTAGGAGAGGCTGATAGGATAGTGAAACAAACAGCCAATCTTCTTGATATGTAAGCAGGAGTTGAGATGATATAGAGGATATTTACTTTTTTGAGGTGAAAACCAAATATATTTCATTGAGTGTGTTGATAATTTCGATGTTTTCAACTCACGAAATGACTCATATTTGGTATTTACGGAAAAAAGATAAATTTTCTTTTTTTATTTTATACTTATCAGATTTACGGTTTGCTTCAAGCTGAATCACAATAATATAAAAGGAGACAAAGAAGTATTTGTGACCAAAAATTCATTGGTCAATCTATAATCATCGGTTCTTACAGATAAAAAGAAATTTATTCAGTGTCAAAGTGCGAGACAAGTGACGTTATAAGTGACGTCATAAATCTTTGATGACGTTTCATAACATAGATTACATGCATTGCCTCACTCATTGAAGCGGGAGGTGCTGAAAATACAAAAATGAAAAAAATTCAGCAAATCTGAATTATTTTGGTACCAAAATGTTCCTCGAGTTCTAATGAAGAAAATGCCTATTCACACTTGATGTTTTGTTAATAAATAAGAAAGTTATAGGTGTTTAAACTTTCGAAGTGAGCTGCATTAACTGGATGGAAAAGTCAGAGGTAATCCAAAAAGGTGATATCAATCACTAGTGAAAATATAGGCTGATATCAATCACTAGTGATTGATATATCGTTTCACTCTGTGAAAATCGACTATTATTTGTTTTAGATATGCATTGATTTTACTGCTAAGTATTAAATAAATTCTCTTATCTTTATTGAAATAATATTATTCTCATATCTTCATTGAAAGATAATGTTGCGGAAAAAAATTGTTGAATTGTTGTTTTAAGGGTGTCAACAAATTACTCACAGAAATGAGTTTTTGAGTGATTCCCTCAAATGGACCCCTTACACATTGTTATCTCCCTTAGCAATCGCTCTTCAGTTAAAAAATCGGTAAGTTTTTCATAATATGGTCATGTTGCATATCAAATTAAAGGGAATCAAGCATACAATAACATGCTAGCAAATATTTTGTGCTTACACACAGGGGTGACTTCGGCAGTGGACTTAAAAGGTCAAATATTTTTTTATCTCTGAAAGTAGTCATGTTACATACCAAATTAATAGGAATGAAGTATAGAGCATCATGAGAGCAATTATCAAAAGGTCAAAATAGTTTTTCTCAAAGCAGTCTTGTTGCAAATTAAATTAGAGAGAAAGAAGTGTAGAACAAACAAGCAAGGAAAAGATTTGACCTTATACGAGCGATACACTTCTGACCTCTTGGGCTGGGTCAACTAAAAATTGTGCAGATAAGTATATTTTGATTGAACTTAGTGCATTGGCTTTAGTTGAAATCTGAGTGATACCAAAGACTTAGTGTTGGAGAAATAGGATTTTTATTTTGTGATAAACATAATCTCTTTATTATAAGCCAGGACTCAGGTGAGCGATCCATGTCCCTACGACCATCTTGTTTCATTTTTCAACTGAACCAAGGTAGAAGTATAGAACAGAAAAAAACTGCACTTTACATGCATCCATGGGTGAAAGTTTTCAGGATTAATCCTGAATTCAGGATTTTGAGGCTGACTTTCCATAGAAAGTCAGCCTCAAAATGCTGAATAAGGGAGATTATAATAGGTTCTCTGATTAGTTTTCAGATAATCTAAACACAATTAACCATTTAAACTTGAAATTATTCAATTTTGTAGGCATCCAGCAAGTTTTAAAAATTTGAATTTCTAAAGTTCAGGATTTTGATGGAACTTTCACCCATGCAACATGAACTGTTCACAAGATTTGTTAAAATACATATGCTTTGCAATCAGAAAACACATGTATCCTAAACAATCACCATGCATGCATTAGCTGCTCAGGAAATTTTCCACTCTGCACCAGACTAAATTGATTTCAGGGTTCTCACTAGGATTTTGAAAGTAGGAGTAAAATTGCTGTCTGCTGGAAAAGCTTAGAGTTTTACCATTCTTCAGAATTGGAAACATTGGACTGAAAAATTAAAAAGTCGGAGTAAATAATTAAAATTTGGAATTAATGAGAACTGTCTACTATCAATGAGGATTTGACGTTTCTGAGCCATTAGACACATTAAGAAAGTGAGTATGACCAGGTAGGAGTACAATCACACTGCTGTTCTGCTAGCAAAATCATGCCTTTAATATAAAATACTAGTGCAGATTTACAGCAAAAATTAATTACATGGTCGAAAACTTTCTGGATTATCACTGAATTCAGGATTTTGAGGCTGACTTTCCACAGAAAGTCACCCTCAAAATACTGAATTAAGATTATAATAGCCTCTGATTTAATTGACAGATGACCATTTTACACTTGAAATTGCAAGTTTTTAAAGACATACCACAAGCTTTATTGTTTTGAATTTCTAAAGTTCAGGATTTTTTGTAAAGTTAGAACTGTCCTAAAACATAATATTATTTTGTTTCAGGTATGGTCACAATGTCACAGAGGATACAGTTAGGAATGAAATCAAATCTTATATTCCACAGACCATAGCTTGGATAAAGCAACACACCAATATAGGCCAAGATATGTTTGGAAATCAGAGGTATATACAACACATGCGCAGATCCAGAGAGTGGGACAGGGGGTCCAGACCCCATTCCCACCCCCCCCCTGAAAAATCACAAAAATATGGGATTTCTTAGCAATACTGGTCCTGATACTCTAACAACCAAGCCAGAATTCAATGTCGGGCCATCATCAGCCCACCAGCAAAACTCCATTTTAATGGTGTTGAACATTTCGCTGGAGAACCAATAATGGCCAGCTTTTAGTGGTATTTTTATATTCTCTCCCCTCATCAACTAAAAAAAACAATGCCAGAGTTGGACTCACTCTTACAAAACTTTCTGTATCAGCACAGTCATGCAACAAGAGAGTGACATTATAAGTGTAGATCTATTGGGAATTTTGCCACAACAAAAACCACAACGGCTCCTGGATTCTTAGTAATCAATCTAACTTTGTATTGGCATGAGCCAGAATGATAGAAACAGGCTGTCAGCTATATGTTATCTATAATTTTATAATTAATCTTGTTTTTAGTCAGCACCTTTGTTTTTTATCTGTGCATATTGATCTATGCTTAATCAATTTTAACCCATTTAAGCCTAACACCCTTTTTGTGGGACATAGGCAAACAGTGCATATCCAGATAAGACACTGCAAAAATGTGGCATCTGATCAGGGTCTCCACTGTATGCTCACAGAATTTTCTATCAAAAATTGAATTAAAATGAAAACTACCACCCAACAACCCTTTAAACGGTAATGGACTGGTCCAATTACTATTTAGTGGGAAATTCCATTTGGTTTAAATGGGTTAAATTTTGGCATTTATAATTAATGTGGTGTTATCAATTTATGGTTGAAATTGGCTTATACTGTCTTTGTTCTTGTAGCTATTTATCAGATAAACTTTTAGTTCATCAACATTTTCAACCATCTCCCTTGAAACCACTGGGCAAAATATGCTCAAATTTCATATAGAGACTCTGTAGGATGCGGGAGCTAAAGTTTGTCAAAATGGTCCTGGTCACATGACCAAGATGGCCACCATGACCATATATGGTAAAAACCCTTTAAATTTTTGAAAAGTTAACTTTTTGAAAACTATTGAAGCCACTTGATATGTTTAATTGAATGTGACAATGGCTATAGATAAGTTCCAAAGGTCAAGGCTGACCTTTCAGCCAAGGTCGCTCAATTTGGAGTCTCATCAATAAATTGAAACACATAATAAGGCCAATTGAACTGAATTTTCATATAAAGACTCTATATAATAATTTTGCTAAAATTTATACAAATTGTTCTGGTCATATGACCATGCTGGCCGACAACATCATATATGATAAAAAAAACACGCTTTAAAAATCTTCTCCAGAACTAGAAAGCTGATATCCTTAGGACTTGGCATGAAACATTTAGAATGGGGGGCCTATCATTTTTGCTCAAAAGATGATCCAAGTACTGTTGCAGCCAAAGTCATTTTTTTTATGTGATATCTAAAAGGTAATGGTTTACCTTTGACTTTTCAGTCCAGGTTGCTCATATTGAAGTAAAGAAGAAGTCAAAGATCAGGAACCAATACAATCAAATACCACACCTGACCCGAGACACTATATGGGAAAGTGACAAAAACACAAGAAAACATTACAAACAATAGCCAAGAGGTCAGCCTTTTCCCAATAGGTGATTACAAGGCTGCAATGAGCAGAAAAGATAGCATTGTGACAAAAGAGATCCACAAAAGAAGCACCACCTTGGAATGGTCAGTTAAAAAAGGAAAAAAAATACTGGAGGGGTTAAGCATGTTTTACAGTTCCAAGCTCACCGTTATTTCTGATGTGGATCAAGACACATAGATGTTTGGTTCTCATGAAAAATCCCTAACTTATCGCTGTATCATCTCCTAGTGAATATAAATCAAGATATAAAAAGGAGACAAAAACAAAGATAAGGACTGAACAGTATATACAACCACAGGAGCATGAAGTTCGATCCTTAAATCGCCCCTATAGCATTAAAACCAAAAGCTCACAATGTCATTACGTAGTAATGACCAGGAGTGAAACTAAATTTCAGGCACCTTTGAATCGCCATTACCAGGAGGTTTTGGCGAAAACTGAACATCTAATCATAAAAACTATGTCGAGGTCATGCGAGGCATGGATAACTATTTCTGACATATCACTGAGTCAAAATAATGAGCGTTTAAAAATAAGGAAAAAATAATGGTAGCCATTCCGGCTCCAGTATCCGGTTTGACGCAGTGAATCCGAGCCTTCGTCACACTTGGAGAAAATACATTTCAAAACTTACAAACTCTTCAACCAAAAAATTAAACAATCAGATAAATGTGTTCAGAATATTAAATAAATCAAACCCTTACATTTACTTATAACGAAAAGTTCTGTTTTTCATAAACTTTGCGGAAATCAAAACTGAAACCGTTGTTTTTCAAAGATCGTGTGACGTTGACGTCGCGCACCTTTTGGCGTACAAAGCGTTACATCAAGTTATAGCATCATGGGGCTTATTCCGTAGAGGAAAACGTCATTGCCTCATTGTTTATGCCCTTACAAATAGGTTTTCCGGTACTGTATCAACTTAAAGTATATTTAAGACATTGTCCTGTTTTGTCTTAACGTCGCCATCTTGATCATAAGGTAGAAGAAAAGTTATCGAACACTTTGACGTTGCCATAGCAACATTCACTGCCGATTGACCGGAAACTGGAGCCAGAATGGCTACCGAGAACTTAGTTTCACTCCTGGTCATAACTACGTAATGACACCGTGAGCTTTTGGTTTTGAGGCTATATAGGTGATATAAGGACCAAACTTCAAGCTCCTGTGATACAACTGAATACTTGAGTAAAAGAAATCCAATATTTGAACCCGGTGGGCCTGACAACAGACACAACATCAGGCCCTAACCCTCTCATCTATAGATAAGTCTTTAAGTTGCTGAGGTCCGACCTAAAGAGGAAAGCAAAGTTTCCAACTGTGATTGGGTTGACCACCAAGCATGCAGTCTGTTGCAATACATTATTATAACCAGTCTTATAATGAGGAGTTATTTTGATAAACAGCTCTAAAAAAATATTAGAGCCAACAATTTTCTTTATGTATACACTTAGTCACCATAAAACTTGGTTCCGACAGGCCCTGGCACAAGAGAGATTTAAATCCAATATTGAATTTGGATATCCAATCATAGTATTGACAGTAAAAATTAGAAAAAGTCTTGTGAAGTTTATGATACCAATAGCCTTGTTTAAGAAGTTTTTGAGTTAACAGTAAATTGTGAGTGTTAAAATCAGCAACATGGCTAGATGCTCTAGCAAATATGATGACTTGAGAAATATAAAACTCCATAGGATGTAGGGCAAGGAATATCACCATCTAAATGGGAATTTGACCTATCATATAGTCAAGATAAATATTATGTTTAAAATACCATCCAAATATCTAGATGTAGTGTTAAAAGCGCCAATAAGATCAGCCTGCTTATTGTCAGAAAGAGACATCATAAAATCCCTTTCATTGCAAAACAAGAATAAAATCCGCAACCAGGGCAGCACAGTTAGTGTTCATAGGAATCCCTACAACTTATCTAGCCAAAATCATATAAAAATGTTGTCCAACAAAAAAGTCAGCACATCACATACATTTTTATAAGACCATGCATGATATTTTTTAGGCTGTTCTGAAGAGGAAAATGCATATCTGTCTTTACAGGCAAGGTAAGGAGAGCCACCAATATAGAAAAAACAGTTTTCTCATATTGAACTCAAGTTTCATATGGAGACTCCTTAAATTGAGGGGAGTAAATTTATGACAAATGTTAATGGTCACATGACCAAGATGGCCACCATTCATGTTATTGCATACCAATTGGCCAAATTGTTTTTTGGTAAGCATGCATTTAATTTTAATTGCTTTTTTGATTATTTTAGTTGCATAAATACGCTGCTTATCTATGCTACTGATATTATATTTTATCTTTTTCAGAAAAACTAAGCCAGATATTTTAATAACTAAAGTGAATGACATAGAAGAAAATATTTGGTCGCCAAGGTTAGTTGTTTGTGGTATTGTTTCAAAGAGATAATACTTAGATAAATGCTTGTGGTATTGTTTCAAAGAGAATATACTTAGATTATTGCTTGAGGTCTCAAACTATCTGTTTAGTCCAGTTAAATTTAAAACTCTTTTAAAAAAAAAATTTTTTAACACCTAAAAATGCTGTCCCCAGATTCTCCCTTATCAAGACCTCTATTTCCCTCATATCTCCCTCATATCTCCCTCATCTTCATCGGCAGATTATCAATTTGGGTTTGGCAAATATGGTCCTTAAATAAAGGATCTTACATGAGTACTCTTTATACCCCAGACATTTATGCCGAGGGGTATCATTATACTTCGGGCGTTTATGCCGAGGGGTAAATAGTTTCCGACTTTCCATTCGTCAGTTTGTTCGTTTGTGAGTTCGTTCCATCATACTTCTGTTACGTCACAGTTTTAGTTAAAGTTTCTCCAATGGTGCATATCTCAGTAACTACTGATCAGAAAGCATTCATATTTGAACTAAAGTTACCCTTGAGGGTTGGCATGTTCATCATGACTTCAGACCCAAGGGTCCCTGCCCCTGGGTGAGGCTGGAGGTCAAAAAGTTTCTCAGGTGATGTATAATGTATATCTCAGTAACCACATATCAGAAATCATGCATAATGGAACAGTAGTTACCCTGGAGGGATTGCATTCACATCATGGCTTCATACCCCTGGGTCCCTGCCCTAGGGTGAGGCTTTAGGTCAAAATCGAGGACACCTTTAAAAAGTATGACAAAGTCTTGGTTAAAGTTTCTCCAGTTGTGTATATTTCAGTAACCATTTATTAGAAATCATTCATATTTGGACCACAGGTACCCTGGAGGGTTGGCATTCACATCATGACTCCATGTAGGGGCTTTAAGTCAAAATCTAGGACATCTTTAAAATCTTATTATTTTGACTTATTCAGATATTTAACCATTTACTAGAAAAACATTCATACTTCAACAATTGGTACCATTCATAGTTGGCTTTGACTTGATGGCTTCAGACCCTTGGGTTGATGCACCAGGGTCGGGCAAGAGATAAAAATCTAGGTCATTTTTATGCCCCAAAAGGAACTCTGGGAGGCATATAGTAATCACACTGTCCGTCCGTCCCGCTTTGTGTCCGGTGCACATCTCCTATATTCTTTGAGGTAGGAATTCCAAATTTGGTGTGTGGATGCATCTTGGGATGGCAGAGTGTCACGTACCATTTTTTGGTCACTGTGACCTTGACCTCTGACTTAGTTTTTATAGAAATCACAATGTCCGTCCGTCCCGCTTTGTTTCCGGTGCATATCTCCTATATTATTTGAGGTAGGAATTCCAAATTTGATGTGTGGATGCATCTTGGGATGGCGGAGTGTCGGGTACCATTTTGGGGTCACTGTGACCTTGACCTCTGACCTAGTTTTTAGAATAATCGTGTCCGGAGCATATCTCCTATATTATTTGAGGTGGGAGTTTCAAATTTGGTGTGTGGATGCATCTTGAGATGAGGAAGTGTCGCATGACCTTGAACTTGACCTCTGACCTAGTTTTTTAGAAACTACATTGAGTCTGGTGCATATTCCTATATTCTATGGGATAGGAATTCAAAATTTGGTGTGTAAATGCATATTGGGATGACAGAGTGTCATATATCATTTTCAGGTCACTGTGACCTTGACCTCTGACCTAGTTTTAAGAATTATAATGTACGGAGCATATCTCTTATATTCTTTAAGGTAGGAATTCTATATTTGGTGTGTGAATGCATCATGGGATGGCGGAGTGTCACATACCATTTTCTGGTCACTGTGACATTGACTTTGACCTCTGACCTAGTTTTAGAATAATCCTGTCCGGAGCATATTTCTTATATTATTTGAGGTGGGAATCTCAAATTTGGTGTATGGATGCATCTTGAGATGACGAAGTGTCCTGTACCATAATTGGGTCACTGTGACCTTGAACTTGACCTCTGACCTAGTTTCTAGAAATTGCATTGAGTCTGGTGCATATCTCCTATATTCTTTGAGATAGGAATTCCAAATTTTGTGTGTAAATGCATCTTGGAATGGCGGCTTGGCACAAACGATTTTTGGGTCACTGTGACCTTGACCTCTGACCTAGTTTTTAGAATAATCATGTCCAGAGCATAACTCTAGTATTATTTGAGCTAGGAGTCTCAAATTTGGTGTGATGATGCATCTTGGGTGAGGAAGTGTAGCAAACTATAATTTGGTCACTGTGATCTTGAACTTGACCTATGACCTAGTTTTTAGAATAATCATGTCCGGAGCACATCTCTTATATTATTTGAGGTAGGAATCTCAAATTTGGTGTGTTTATGCATCTTGGGATGACGAAGTGTCGCATAATACAATTGGTTCACTATGACCTAGAACTTGACCTCTGACCTAGTTTCTAGAAACTCCATTGAGTCTGGTGCATATCTCCTATTTTCTTTGAGATAGGAATTCCAAATTTGGTGTTTAAATGTATCGTGAGATGACGTAGTGTCACATACCATTTAGGTCACTGTGACCTTGACCTCTGACCTAGTTTTAAGAATTATTGTGTTCGGAGCATATCTCTTATATTCTTTTAGGTAGGAATTCCAAATTTGGTGTGTATATGCATCTTGGGATGGGGGAGTTTATTAAACGAGTCGAGGAAAATAGATAAAATGTGAGGCTTGCCAAGCATTTATCTCTTTTTTGCAACAAGTTTGATAAATTTAATATTACAGGAGCATGAATGTTAGATTCTATTATCACATGACATTAAAATTACTTAAGATCGTATTTTTGACATGAAAACTTCAAGATTTCGCCATCTTTCAAGTTACATGAAATGGACATCATTATGTTACGTTACTAATTCTGTTAGCCACTAGTGGTTTATCAATTTTATTGTATGGCTCTATATCACTTCCAGACACAACATCATGTGATAAATGGCCTTCTCCAAAGATTGTTGAAATATTTCTGTTCAGTCAAAGATAGACTGGCCCCTGTCCTTAAAACAATTTTTCATCAATGTGTCATATCATATACTTGTAGCTAGTCTAACTGATGGCTCTGTTTTAAAACAGATATGTATATGATATGACACATTGATGAAAAATTATTTTAAGGACAGGAGCCAGTCTTAGTCAAAGATTGTGATTAGTTTTGAGCTCATCTAAGCCATAGGCTCAAGGTGAGCTTTTGTGATTGTTGTATGCCCATTGTCAATTGTGTGATGTGTGTTGTCAGTCACTTTAAACTACAAATATTGTTAATTGATGACTTTAATCATCATATTGATCTTTATCTGATAATTTGGTGCATAGCAAAAAAAAAATTGGGCTGACAATGTTTCTTTGAATTTTAGATTTGGTATCAAGGGAAAGATTGACCTGACAGTGGAAACTCGTTTGAAGGAAGAGAAGACTACAAAAACACTTCCGCTAGAACTGAAGACTGGAAAGCCTAGTTACTCTGTTGAACATAAGGGGCAGGTAATCATTTTCATGTTTTTGGCCAGTTTTGACAACTGATATTTGGTTCCTAATGGCAAAAATTTTAATTTTTTTTAAATTTCAAGAAAAAAAATCCCAATTCAAGGAACTAATAAATGGGGAAAAGTAATAAATTATCACCTTGTCATGGCATGTTTTTGTTTTAGAAAGGGACGAGTCCCAATGATACAACTTCAGCAACAAAGGGAAATAATCGATGATTGCATGTTTTTGACTGGTATCCTACTCTGCTGCATTGATTTCTATTATATAATTGACACCAGCCTGATAATTTGTAACCAGTTTTCTCAATGTCTCATAAAGTGATATATTACAGAAAAAAAGAGTAAAATATTTAGGCAGTTAGCTTTAGCATTGGGGAGTACTGCATTTCCTCCCACTAAATAGTGTTAGGTAGATGAAAAGCCGACCAAAAATCATGAGTGCCTGCTTTGACAAAAGCTTGTTCATCGACAGACCAATGCATTGTTGCAGGTCTGCCTTCCTAGTGTTGTTCAAAAATAATTTTCGGATTTCAAATGTTCTTAGTGTTGTTCAAAATAATTTTCTGATTTCAAATGTTCTTAGTGTTGTTAGCAGTAAAAAGGACTTAAGTCTTAATAGTACTCTTCTTTAATCTTCAATACTGTTCTTTTGAGCAGCAAAACAAATGTTCTAGGCTCAACATCAACAATATTTCAGTCATGTTGGGACTCTCCCAAGGGGGAAAAAGAGCGGGATAGAACAAAAGGCCCAAACAAAGCAAATTTCATCCTGCCAACAATACAAATGTGACAGGGCCATCTCTCCTAAGCTTTTGCAGAAAATGTATCACCCTCATATTTAACTATTTTTTTTATCATACCACTGGCATACAAAGTATATAGGGAGTATATAGTTTTTGCCTTTTCTATAACCAGGGCCTTTTCTAGCTATTTTGAGAAAAGGCCCCTGGCTAGAATTGGGGAAAATATGCGTCAATTTGGGAATTTTTAGAAGTGTTAAACAGTAAAAAAACACACACGAAAAAAAAACTTTACATGTGCATGATTTATTCATGTGCATATGAGAGAGTTATATCATACAAATGTAACCATCTTTACTGGGGTTGTAATATAACCAGCTGTTCTGCTTTTGATAATTATGTTAGGTCAAATGTCCTTTTGTCAATTTGAGAAGTTTCAATTTCAATAGCATCATCATCTGAACTTAGATTAGATTGTTACTTGCTGTTGCTGATTTAGATGGTGGTTCAACATAAGGCCAAAAAAAAAGACGCGTGTTTCTGATGACCCTTGAAAAAACACTAAAAGAACACAATGGTTGGTTGGAAAAAGTTTTTTGTGTGTTTTTAGCTCACCTGAGCCGAAGGCTCATGGGTGAGCATATAGTATACCAGTCACTCCGTCGTCCGTACGTCAACATTTTCAAACATCTTCTCCTCTGCATAGCTCCAGATAAGGATTGGAGGCAATTGGGTATTTACCCACCTCTTTTTGGCTTAATTGGATATTTCAAATTTTAAATTGGGTATTTCAAGTTTTTGTATTGGGTATCTATCAGAAAGCAAATAAGAAATGAAACCGGGCCTTGTTTCTCTGGACTTTTTTGTTTACAATCGGTTTCTTTTTCAGAAAGCACACTTGAAATATTAGTATAGCTGAGATCGCTATTTCCACTTATTTAAAAAATCCAGCGTATCTATCAATTCATCTTTGATTCTTCGAACCACCAACGAGGTATTAGAGTTAGTTACGATATGATATTATTCAATTGCTCTAAAGCTTTTTTGCCCACGTTACGCCATTGTTATTGTAAAGCGAGACGAATGTCGTAATCGTGTAAATATTGGGTATAGCTAAACAGCGATAAGAATGTTCCTGGACTGGTTTACAATTTAATTGACTAGATTCACCGCCACGCCCTGTATAATTTGTACCCAACAACAGCTTGTGATGCGAAAAACGACAATCACAAACTGAATACTATACGCTACAAAAAAGTTTGGAATTGAGTATCAAGGATTTTTATTGCGTTTTTGTACGCACAGAAATGAATTAAATTGCGTTTTCAGGTCCACGAAATTGTGTAAATACGCAATACGCAGCCTTATCTGGAGCTATGTCCTCTGAAACCACTGGGCCAATTAAACTCAAATCTCATATGGAGACTCCTTAGGACGCGGGAACGAAAGTTTGTTCAAATGGTCCTGGTCACATGACCAAGATGGCCGCCACGACCATATATGGTAAAAACCCTTTAAATATCTTCTTCTCCAGAACCAGAAGGCCAATGACCTCAGGACTTGGTATGTAGCATTGGGGATGTGGGGCCTACCAAGTTTGTTCAAATGATGGTCCTAGGTTGACCTTGACCTACTTAACGTCAAGGCTAAATTTGCTTCCTAATGCATTTAAATGGGGAATTTTTTGAAAAGTTGATTTTTTTGAAAACTGTAGAAGCCTTAGTCATTATTCTCACTTGATATGTTTAACCTATTGAGACAGTGGTTATAAATATGTTCCAAAGGTCAAGGTTGATCTTTGACCTTTCAGCTAAGTCGCTCATATTAGAGTCCAATCAATATATAAAAACATAGTTTTCTCACAAACCATTGGACAAATTGAATTCAAATTTCATGTGAAGACTCCTTATGCTAAGTTAGCCCAAATTTATACAAAATGTGTTGGTCACATTACCAAGATGGCTGCCATGCCCATATATGTTAAAAACCCTTTAAAATCTTCTTCTCCAGAACCAAAAGGCCAGTGACCTTGGGACTTGGTATGTAACATTGGGGATGTGGGGCCTACCAAGTTTGTTCAAATGATGATCCTAAGTTGACCTTGACCTACTTAACGTCAGGGTCAAATTTGCTTCCTGATGCATTTAAATGAAGGTTTTTTTTTTTTGAAAAGTTGATTTTTTGAATACTATTGAAGCCAAAGTCATTAATCTCACTTGAAATGTTAAGCTTGATGAGACAATGGCTTTAAATAAGTTTCAAAGGTCAAGGTTGTCCTTTAACTTTTCAGCCAAGGTCGCTGATATTGGAGTCCCATCAACACATTAAAACATAGTTTCCTCAGAAACCACTACGCCAATTGAACTCAAATTTCACATGAAAACTCCTTATGATAGGTTAGCCAAAATTTATACAAATTGTACTGGTCACATGACCAAGATGGCCACCATGGCCATATATGGTAAAAACCTTTTAAATATCTTCTTTAAGCCTTGGGACTTGGTATGTAGCATTGGGGATGTGGGTCCTACCAGATCTGTACCAATGATGAATCTAGATTGACCTTGACCTACTTTATGGCAGGTCAAATTTGATTCTTAATGCATTTATATGGGAAAAATCTTGAAATGTTCATTTTTCTATAACAGTTTAGGCCGAAATCATAATACTTGCAAGAAATGTTTTACCTTATTAGACAACGGTTTTATATAAGTACCAAATGTCAAGCTGACCTTTGACCTTTATCCAAGGCCACTCATTTGGCCTGCCACATACCTATCTAAACATCTGACCTATTTAAGCATTATTAAGGAGATCAGGTGAGCGCTTAAGGACCGTCAGGTCCTCTAGTTTAGCTCATGTGAGCCGAAATCTCAAGGATCAGTCTTTGTCCATCATCCGTCCGTCCGTAAACTTTTTCTTTAAATGACAATTCCTCCTGAACCACTGGTCCTAATTTCATATTACTTCACATGAATGTTCCCCATGATGCCCTCTTACAATATTGCATAAATGGTTCCGCTCCATAGAACAGAGGGCCGCCAGAGCTCCAGATAAGAAATCTTTCAAACAACATCTCCTGAACCACTGACCCAAATTCAAAATAATTTCACAGGATTGTTCCTCATGATGCCTTCTACCAAAAATGCACAAATGGTACCAGTCCACTGGACAAAAGGATTGCCAGAGCTCTAGATAAGAAATGTCTATAAACGACATCGACTCTTGAACCACTTGTCCAAATTTCATATAACTTCACATGAATGTTCCCCATTATGCCCTGTTTCAAAATTGCATAAATGGTTCTGCTCCACTGAACAGGAGGGCTGCCAGAGCTCCAGTTAAGAAATCTTTTAAACAACATCTGCTCCTGAACCACTGACCCAAAATCAAAAATAATTTCACAGAATTGTTCCTCATAATACCCTCTACCAAAATTGCACAAATGGTTACAATCTGCTGAACAAAAGGGCTGCCAGATATCCAGGTAAGAAATACCTTTAAACAGCATTTCCTCCTGAACCACTGGACCAAATTCAAAATAATTTTTACAGAATTGGTCCTCATGATACCTTCTACCGAAATTGCACAAATGGTTTGGGGTTGCTGAACTTGAGATAAGAAATGTCTTTAAACAACATCTCCTCCTGAACCACTGGTCCAAATTCTATATAACTTCATATGATTATTCCCCATGATGCCCTCTTTCAAAATTGCATAAATAGTTCTGCTGCACCAAACAGAAGGACTGCCAGAGCTCCAGACAAGAACTCTTTTAAACATCTCCTGAACCACTGACCCAAATTCAAAATAATTTCACAGAATTGTTCCTCATGATGCACTCTACCAAAATTTCAATGGTTTCACTCCACTGATCAGTCATTCTCAGGTGAGCGACCCAGGGCCCAAGGGCCCTCTTTTTTCAAATCCTACAGAGTGGTCCATTTATAGGAAATTTTTTAGAGCAAGCTGCAGCTACATAACAAATGATAAACCGTCCGCTTATTAATATTTTTTTACTTAAATTTATTTTTGTTTGATTTGATTCTTTACGTCCCATCAACAATCTTTCAGTTAAACAGGGACGGGTCTTCCTGGGTTGAACCAGTACTAAGCTAGGATAAATGTGTCTTGCTCAAGGGCCACAAGGCAGTGACACCGGTGAGGCTATTTTAAATCTCTCCCAAAAAATGATAATTCTTAAAAGTTACGATTAAGCGAGAGGCGACGCCATCTTGAAAAAATATAGTATTGTGACTGTTTGCATGATAGTTGTGATATACACAGCCGTTGTGTCCATTTTCTACATAACGAAACGGACCAAAATGCGCGAAAAACAACATTTTTTTTTAACTTCAAATTGGGATTTTTTTTTGGAAATTGGGAAAAAAGGAGGATATTTTTGATTGGGAACGGGGCCTTTTATGGGACCCTGGTGATAGGGAGAAAAGGCCCTGGTAAATATGTTTGTCTGTTTGTAAACTTTTTTTTCATTCAAAGATTTCTCAGCAACTACTTGACTTAGGATTCTAAAACTCAGTACAAAACTTGTTAGTGATGAGTTGTATTGTGAAGAAAAAAAAAAACAAAAAAAAAACAGCCACATATTGTTTATTAGTCCTTTATTTGTCCATTTTTCTTTCTCTCTTGCAAAATTTTCTGTCAAAGATTTCTTAGGAACTACTTGACGTAGGATTTTGAAACTTGGTACAAACATCAAGTATGAAAAGTTGTACTGTGTATTAGAGGATCTGCTACATTGTGCTGATCAGTCCTATTATTTGTCCTTTTTCCTTTTTCTATCACTCACTCCAATTTAATGCATATATAAATTTTTGTCAAAGATTTCTCAGAAACTATTTGACCTAGGACTGCAATTTAGTACAAACATCAAGTATGACATCAGGTATGACAAGTCGTACTGTGTATTAAAGAATCAGCCACATATGGCATATCAGTCCCTTCAATTGTTCATTTTTAGCTCACCATAGCCGAAGGCTCAGGGTGAGCTTATAGTATGGGACTCGAGCTGGCGTCCTTGCGTCCGTCCGTCCGTTCACACTTTCAAACACGAATATCTCTGAAACCAGCTGGCCAATCATAATCAAATTTCATCAGGAGCATCATTGGGGTGGGGATTGACTGCATTAGGTTTTGGGCCTGATCGGATCGGAACTCTGGTTTCCATGGCAACAGATAGCTCCCATAGGGTTATAATGGGGAAAATCTTGTGACCACTCTAGCTCCTTCATTTTTGATTTGTTCTTCTTTATTCTTGCAGGTAACAAGGACAACCATTAAAGCTCGAATGGGTTTGAAATTCGGCAGGATCTGACCAGGGATTTATGAGTTAGCTGCCCTTGAGCATCTGGAAAAACCCCCATAGACTTATAATGGGAGAAATGTTGTGACCACTTTAGTACCTTCAATTTTGGATGGATCTTCCTCATTCTTGTAGATAACAAGACCAACCATAAAAGCTTGGATGTGTTTGAATTTCGGCAAGATTCCATCACTGACTTCGGAGTTAGCTGCCCTTGAGCATCAGAAAATTAATGAATTATGTTGTGACCACTCTTGCAACTTCATTTTTGATTGGATCTTCTTCATTCTTGCAGGCAACAAGTAAACCCATAATATCTCTGATGGGTTCGAAATTCAGCAGGATCCGACAGGGACTTATGAGTTACCTGCCCTTGAGCGTTTGGAAAAATCCCTAATGGGAGAAATATTGTGACCACTCTAGTTCTTTCAATTTTAAATGGATCTTCCTCATTCTTGCATACAATAAGAACAACTATTAAAGCTTGGATGAGTTTGAATTTTGTCAAGATCCCATCACACATTTTGGAGTTGGCTCCCCTTGAGCATCTTAAAAATTAATGAATAATGTTGTGACCACTCTAGCTCAATCATTTTTCATTGGATCTTCTTCATTCTTGCAGGCAACAAGTAAACCCATAATATCTCAGATGGATTAGAAATTCAGCAGGATGCGACCAGGGGCTTATGAGTTACCTGCCCTTGAGCGTTTGGAAAAATCCCTAAAGACTTATAATGAGAGAAATATTGCAACCACTCTAGTGCTTTCAATTTTGAATGGATCTTGTTCATTCTTGCAAACAATAAGGACATCTCTTGAAGCTTGGATGAATTTGAATTTCGTCAAGATCCCATTACATATTTTTATTTTGGAGTTAGCTCCCCTTGAGCATCTTAAGAATTAATGAATAATGTTGTGACCACTCTAGCTCCTTCATTTTTGATTGGATCTTCTTCATTCTTGCAGGTAACAAGGACAACCATAAAAGCTTGGATGAGTTTAATTTAAAGTAGAACCAACTTTAGACTGTGGAGTTAACTTCCCTTGAGCATCATAAAAAATCTGCATAGACTTACAATGGGAGATCTGTTGTGACCACTCGAGCACCTTCATTTTTGAATGGATCTTCCTCATTTGTAGGTACGGGGACTTCCATAAAAGTTTGAATGAGTTTGATTTTCTGCCACACCTATCCACCAGCTACAGAGTTAGCTGCCCTTGAGCATCTAAAATATAACTATACAATGTTGTGACCACTCTAGCACCTTCATTTTTCATTTGATTTTTTTCATCCCTGTAGGTTACCAGGACATACATAAAAGTATGGATGGGTTTGAATTTCCGTCAGATCCCATAACTGACTACGGAGTTAGCTGCCCTTGAGTATCTGAAAACTACACTTTCACCAGGTTTCCAATGCAATTTTTATTCAGATCTTTTTAATACTTGCAGATAACTAGAACCGGCATAATATCTTATGTTTTTGAATTAATTCCTGGTCACTGTTTCAAGTTCAGAGTTATCTGCCTTTGAGCATCGTAAATTCTGGTATCTCCAAACATAATGCTGGCTCCATGGTGAGCGATCGTTGCCCATTGGGCTACTTGTTCTTCCTTTCCAGTAAATGATGCAAAATTCCCAGTTGGGTCATGTTCCCTAAATGCTGAGAAAAAATCTGATTTCTGATTTAGATATAAGCTATGCTTTCTTTAAATGCTCAACTTTTTCGAGCATAATTCAACATTTCCTTTTTAGCTGGATTTTATTTTATTGACTCTGTCCATCGGATGTGGGCTTATGGGTGAGCTAATAGTATAACAATGACTTTTCAAACAATTTCTAGTCAGAAACCACTGGGCAAATTGCACTCAAATTTCATATGGAGACTCCACAGGATGAAGGAAAGAATGTTTGTTCAAAATGGTCTAGGTCACATGACCAAGATGGCCACCATGCCCATATATGGTAAAACCCCTTTTAAAATCTTCTACAGAACCAGAAGGCCAATGACCTTGGGACTTGGTATGTATCATTAAGGGTGCCCGGCCTACCAAGTTTGTTCAAATGCTGACCTAGGTTGACCGTTACCTACTTAACATTAAGGTCCAATTCTTCCTAATGCAATGAAATGGGATTTTTTTTTAAAAGTTGATTGAAGCCTAATTCTCTCTTGATGCATTAAACTTAATCAGACAATGGCTTTAGATTAGTTCCAAAGGTCAAGGTCAACTCATACACTGGAACGCCTTATGAACGCGGTCGTATATAACATGATGTTCGATAGAACGCTGGTATAATGTGGTCCCCGTTTTTTTCCCCTAAAATTGACCTTTTTTCCAGAGATGGCAGGCGAGACAGAATGTCAGACGTCTGAAACGGTCAATTCACTGAAGCTAAAAATAGCTTGGCCTGATCTCTATTGTTGTATAGATTTCGATGTATTGATTTTACCTGATCAATTTAATTGTTGGTGTTTGTTTTCTTTTAAAATCCAATTAGCCATTGTTGTTGTCATTTTGACATGCTTGGGAAGTGTGTAATTATTCGGAACATCTCACCTAATGTCAGATCTAAATTGAGTGTTTTATTGTTGTGAAATTTGCTTATTTTAAATCCATTGTTAAATCAAAGAGTGAACTAGGAGTTTAATGTAGCTCACCGAAACAGCATTTAAACCTTATTATTATCCTTATAAAAATCACATTTCTTTTTTTAGTTTTTGTTTTTTCAAAAGTATTGAGCATTTTTGCGAACTACTTTTAGCATGTTTAAAAAAAAGCACATAATCTCTTTTACTATTGCTATATATATATAAGCGTTATGCAGCATTTAGCTCCCTTACTATATAAACAAGTACTAGCTTCGCGGAAAAGTTTCAGCATCCCGGAAAAAACATCGATGTGCCGTGGGCAGGTGGGTGGGGTGTCGCATTGTAGCGATCATGACCACTTATTACGCTGTGGGCAAACTGTGGCGCCCAGGTACCACGTTCGAAAGGCCGTACAGTGTATTTTAGTTCCATAAATATATTAAAACATACTTTTCTCAGAAACCCCTAGACCATTTGAACTCAAGTGTCATCTGGAGACTCCTTATGAAACAAATTGTTTTTGTCACATGGCCAGGATGGCCACCATCATCCATGCCCAGTGAAAGTGGTCAGTATTATATAGCATATGATTTGAAGGAATAGATAGAAGTGCAATCAACAATAAAAGTGTCATTATATAAATTAATTAGGAGCGCAGTGGCTCAGTGGTAGAGTGCTTGACTCGAGACTGAAGGGCCGCGGGTTCGAGCCTCACCGGGGTCACTGTGTTGTGTCCTTGAGCAAGACACATTAATCCTAGCTTAGTACTGGTTCAACCCAGGAAGACCTTAAATTGAAGCCTTCTCATTAGAAAAATAATTTCTTTTTGAAGAAGACACGGGTTTACACCGCCGGCAAAATGTAGGTATACACTGAACGAACCTTATAAGTGGCCACTTTTTAAACTCATTTTCCCCACTAAGCACTAATGATATTGAAATGTACTTTTCCCAAATATGTGCATTTCAATGGTCTAAAATTAAGATGTGCTTTATTAGTTTTCTTTCACTTGAGGCTTTTGGGGTTCAAAAATGAAAAAAAAAAAATTTTAGAAGGAAATAAGTGTTTTAGTGTAATTTTTGTCGAATTGAAGTACAGGTGATTACAAAACTGTCTAGCCAACTTGAAAAAAAACACCAAACACTTGAAGATTTTCTTATGACATGAATTGCAGAAGAGCTCATATTGGTCATTTAAATGTCTGCGAATCTACACTCCTTTGCCTGTATGGACTCTGGTAGGCTGCTATATATTTTTGTAGGTAACCCTGTATTCTATGATGTGTTCAGACAGACGTGAGGACCCAGAAAGAGGGTTGCTTCTATATCTTAAAGAACCCAGCATGAAAGTTATACCTGCTGATCATGTCAATCAAAAAGGTACATGTCATTTTCAGCTATTTAATCTTGTCTTTGAAAACAGATAAGGTTTCTGAATCTATTAAATTAAAAAAGTTGACATTTATTTTCGCAAATTGTTTAAACCCTTTACTCCATGATAACGCCTTTTGATGCTTTTAAATACTATGTATTTGGAAATATTATCGAAAATAGAGCATTTGCTCCAAAAGAGCAAATGCTCCATTTTCCAAAATATTTTCAAAAGTATTCAAAACTTTACTTAAATTTTTCTTGATTTTTTTTTTCAGTGTTGTCTAAAAATAGAAATTGATGCCATAGAATGTGCAGGGGATGGGGGGATGATCAGTTGCAAGCACACAATAGAGTTCTAGTCTTGCATTGAGGCCTGCATCTTATACAATATATCATTTTATCACATGACATTGCATCTCAGAGTGGTATAACTCCATGCAATAAAACTGATAAACAACTAGTTGTTTACATTAGCGTTGCACAATGACGTTTATCATAACCTTACATATTAAAAGGTGGCAAAATCTTGACCCTTTCACACAAAAAAGCAATTTTCAAGTAATTTTAATGTCCTGTGATAAACTTGTTGCAAAAAAGAGATAAAAGCGAACGAGGCAAAGTAAGTAAGGGTGCAAAGATCAGGAATCAATACAATCAAGTACCATACCTGACCCAGGATATCAATGGGAAAGTGACAAACTCACAGTTAGACACCACAAAGGGAAGAGCCAAGAGGTCAGCCCTTTCCCAGCAGGTGACCACAAAGCACATATAAACAGACACGCACAAAGACATAGCAAACACAAGACAGAAAAAAACATAAAAGATCCACAAAAGAAGTACCGCCTTGGAACGGTCAGTAAAATATTTTACTGGAGGGCTTAAACCAGTTTAACGGCGCATATCTCACCCTTAATTCAGATGTGGATCAAGACACATAGATATTTGGTTTGCATGAAAGACCCCTCACATTTTCAAGCCTTGCATTTTATCTCTATTCCTCAACTTGTTTAATAAATTCAATAAAACATAAACACTAATGTAAGATCCTCTGTGAACCACATTGTAAAACTGGAATGGACCCCTGGCCCTGGTTCAGTATTCTTTCTATTGCAGGTCTAGTACAGCTCAGAAATGAGATGGCCTACTACATTTCTCGCCAGGTTGTGAAAACCTGTGATCAGGAAGGTCAAACAACTTTCCATCTTGGAAGATTGCCAGATCCCATTACAAATCTAAGAGCATGTCAAAAATGTCCACACCTAATCAACTGTGCAATATACCAGAGGTATAAATGATAACATGAGTCTCACCAAATTATTTTAACTCTTAAAGCGCCAATCACAACTGCAGCAGACGACAAATTTTGCAACATTTTTCCCGATTTTCGACAAAAATAAGGTATGATATTACATGAGAATCGTCTGCTGAAATATCATGCCTTATTTGTTATTTTTGAAAAAGCGGCAAAATTTGAAATTGTCGTCTGCTGCAAATTATAGGTGGCGCTTTAATTGTTAAATTTCAGAACTCTCCCATATTCTGGTTTGGACTCTTCATTAGCTTATTTGTTTACCTTAGAGAGATACTATATACTTAGCTATGGAGAGAAAACCTGTAATTTTGTGGTTTGAGACCAGGTACAGTTAACCCTCTTTATAACGTCAGTGTTTGTTCCCTGTGGTTTGTAACGTTTAAGTGAATCTGCTGTAATAAAGAATTAGTGGTGTTGGTTCACATGTAGATGGATATTTGAGAGCACACTTATGCATTTTTTGAGCACATTTGTAATTAACCCATATAAATTGGTGTTCTTTTAATGGAACAGGCATACAATGCAGACCCAGATCAGACACTTCATAGCATATGATCAGGGTTTTCTATGTTTGCTTAGTTGAAGGTCTATCAAAATTTCAATAAAAGGTAAGTGAGTATGATCAGAAAAGTCCATTTAGCTTATATATTTTCACATAACACTTAACCCTTAAAGCGCCACCTATAATTTGCAGCAGACGCCGATTGCAAATTTTGCAGCTTTTTCAAAATTAACAAATAAGGCATGATATTTCATGAGAATCGTCTGCTGGCAGACGATTCTCATGTAATATCATACCTTTTTTTGTCGAAAATTGGGAAAGGTGCTGCAAAATTTGTTGTCTGCTGCAGTTGTGATTGGCGCTTTAAGGGTTAATTTCCCCATTACAACAATCACATAGTCTATGGTTACTTTTTAAGGAAGTCGAACATTGTCTTCTGTACGGAACAACCATTGTATGTGTCCAAGGTGCACATAACCTTCCATAGATCATCTAGGTGAGTAGAGAGTGTCTTGTTCTGCTCACAGAAACTGATTACCAGGCCAGACCTTTTCTGGCATCAATTTTCTTGACAGTTGGCTCTTCTGGTTTGGCGTCTTCATCGTTGTCGCTGATGTGATTGGCTGATCTAGTCACAGTAACGAGATCCAAGATGCTGTTGTCAGCATTTCACCTGTGTCAAAATCTCTGTCAATATTGAGGTAGTCAGCAGCATTCATTCTGTCATCAGCAGCAGGCAATCAGTGCAGAAGTCTGTAGCTCAGCAAGTGGAAGATCGTCATCAACATCATCAGTCTCAACGTTGGTTGTTGGCTGTAGCGTAGGTGACAGAATCTTGATGTGGTGCCAGCAGTTGACTGATGCCCATGCATCTTTGATGTATGTGATGGCTGTCTTGATGGAAACGACCTGCTCTTGTCTGTTCTCAATGCACTGTAGGAAATAGCAAACAAGTATACCTCTTTAGTACCCCTTGAAGTTGCATCATGACTGGATTGACATGTCTCTTCTTAAACTTCTGTAGCCAGCCCTTGGAATAACGGAAGTCTTGAATGCGGAGTTGATTTCTGTACGTCTTGGCTTTCTCTATAAGCATGTCGTTCCTTGCTCTAATGTCGTTGAACCAAAGAAATAGGGCCTGCTCTAGGTTCTCAAATCTCCCGGTCCATTGGCGTAGAGATGTGTCTCCATCTTTTGGTGTGGCATTCCACTTCTCTTTGTCATGGAGAATGTCACTGACGGTTGATCTCCTGACCGGTTTCCCCCATTCTCTGGCAAAGAGAGCAGCGGTGTTATCTTGGGTAGCCTTGGGATGGTCAGTCTTGTAGGCGACGATCTCTTTCTTCTCTGCGATAGAGAACTGCGTTCTGTGTTGTTTAGCAGGAGGTTGCAACATAATGAAGGTAAATTCAAAAGAGAATTGATAAAAAACCAATGTTAGGCACTTCTTTTAAGTACCAAATTTTTGACATCTCTGCTCAAAATTCCAAACTTCTCAATCAATTAAAGAGCTCAAACTATTTCAATTAAGGTAATTGATGAACACTGGTCAAATAATTAAAGTGCTACCTGTCAAGTTGTCAAAAGACATGGTATGTTATCTCTACTGACTAATTAAGTTGTCATTGTTGAATTACCCCCCTTGATTAACTGTCCTTTTGTATTGTGCGACATCATGCTAAAGGGTTTTCGGCAGATGGATAGTTTTATGAAAACATATTATCGGCTAATATTTCTTGTTCTACAGAAAGAAAAATGCATTTTAAATCTAGATTTGTCCCCAAAAATGACTGTCCGTGTCGGTAAGTGTGATTTCTGTTATAACATAGTAATTTTATTAAGAAAAGAACCACCCCAAGAAATTTTGTTCGAATGTCAAATGTTTTGCTGTATCGTTAGTCGTTATAATGAGGTCTGACTGTAACAACCTGCTCAGCTACAGAGACTAGCTAGAATCTTGATGTTTTGGATTGTGTTCACATGATTGCCCCTTTTGTAACCCTTTAGAAATCCAAATCCATTTTACTGTTAAAATTAATGCAGTCCTATTTTTCACATCAGTAAAACCTGTCTAAAACAGCCACTCTCAAAAAGACCGAAAATTGGTTTTCAAGACCAATTATTGCTTAATGCATGTCAAAAGTATTGCAGAATGTGCCAAAGGGAGCATTCTGTAATACTTTTGACCTTCATAAAGACAGGTTTTAATGTATTATCATTTTTCTTGCTTTCAAGGTTTACCACCTGATACTTTGTCAAATCTATTTTTATTTTACCAGGGAAGTTGAAGGGAGAGAGTCTAGCAACAGTGGGATGTCTGGACTGATTAATGAGAGCCTGCAGCATTTGACCGCTAGTCACATGACCTATTTCACCCATTGGTGTTTGATGTTAGATCTGGAATCTCAGAAAGACCAGGAAAAAAGGACAGTAGCAGATATCTGGTGTAAAAGCTCAATAGACAGGTTTAAATGATATTACTTAAGGGATACCTGCTTTATGCCCCCCCCCCACTATAAAATATACACTTAGAGTGTTTACCCTTTGAATTTTTCCAAATCCATGTCCAGGCCATATCTTCTGTAATATTTGCAATTTTTTACAGTAAGATTTACTGTAGTCACTAACTAAAAAGTTAGCTGCCCTTGAACATCTGATCTGCGCCTTTTTAGCTCACCTGAGCCATTGGCTCGTGGTGAGCTATTGTGATCGTTGGATGTCCATCGTGCGTCATCCGTCGTCAACAATTGCTTCAAACCACTTCTCCTCCTAAACTACTGGCTGGATTTTGACAAAACTTAGTAGGAATAATCCTTATATGACCTTCTTCTAAAATTGTTCAAATGGTTCCGGTCCATTGCATATCTAGGTCACACAGGCTAAAAATAGATGAAAACTTTAAAAATCTTCTTCTCTGAAATCACAAAGCCTAGAGCTTTGATATTTAGTATGTAGCATCACCTAGTGGACCTCTACCAAGTCTGAACAAATTATAGCCCTGGGGCCAAAAATGGCCCCGCCTCGGGGGTCACATGTTTTACATAGGCTTATATAGGGAGCAACATGAAAAAATCTTCTTGTCTGAAACCACAAGGCCTAGAGCCTTGATATTTGGTATGTAGTATCATCTAGTAGACCTCTACTAATTTTATTCAAATTATAGCCCTGGAGCCAAAAATGGCCCCACCCCGGGGTCACATGTTTTACATAGGCTTTAAAAGAGCAACATGAATAAGTTTCTTGTCTGAAACCACAAGGCCTAGAGCCTTGATATTTGGTATGTAGTATCATCTGGTGGACCTGTACCAAGTTTGTTCAAATTATATCCCTGGGGCCAAAAATGGCCTGGCGGCGGGGGTCACATGTTTTACATAGGCTTAAAAAGAGCAACATAAAAAAAGTTTCTTGTCTGAAACCACAAGGCCTAGAGCCTTGATATTTGGTATGTAGTATCATCTGGTGGACCTGTACCAAGTTTGTTCAAATTATATCCCTGGGGCCAAAAATGGCCTGGCCGCGGGGGTCACATGTTTTACATAGGCTTATATAGGGCTCAACATGATAAAATCTTCTTGTCTGAAAACACAAGGCCTAGAGCCTTGAGTTATGGTATGTAGTATCATCTAGTGAACCTCTACCAATTTTGATCAAATTATAGCCCTGGGGCCAAAAATTGGTCCTGCCTTGGGGGTCACAGGTTTTACACAGATTTTATAGGGAGAAACATGAAAAATATTCTTGTCTGAAAGCACAAGGCCTTGAGCTTTGATATTTGGTATGAAGCATCAACTGGTGGACCTCTACCAAGTTTGTTCAATTTAGACCCCTGAGGCCAAAAATAGCCACGCCCCAGGGATCACATGCTATACTTAGGCTTATATAGGGAGAAACATAAAAAAAAATTCTTGTCTGAAACCATAAGGCCTAGAGTTTTGATATTTGGTATGTAGCATCACCTTGTAGACCTCTTACAAGCTTGTATAAATTATGCCCCTGGGGTCAAAATGGCCCCAGGCCAGGGTCACCAGGGACATGGTCAGCTTTCTACAGATACCAATATGTAAGCTTTAAACAAAACTCAGGTGAGCGGTTTAGGGCCACTTGGGCCTCTTGTTTGATCACTAACCCCTGAAGACAGGTTTTCTCGTGTCGAGGTCTTAATAATGATCTCAATTTATGTTAAAACTTTTCACTTATCTGGGTGTAAGCAGATTGTTAGTAAATTGCTGTATTACTACACCGGATAGGCAGCAACAGGCTTTCAAGTGGGCCCTATTTTTCCTACTTTTCCCAACTTTTTTGATCTGCTCCTACTTTTCTCTACTTTTTCATGAAAATGCCCTACTATCCCTACTTTTCACTCTAAAATGTCATTTATGCATAAAAGTCCAGAAATTTTTCCTTGCTCGCTTCGCTCCCTCGTATTTTATAAAATTACTTCTATGTTCATTAGGGGAGCACGCCGCTTAACACCTACCTAAAAATTTAATGTTTAACCTAAAAGTCTCTCTGTTTGTCTAGTACTATTGTCACAGGTATTATCATGCTCATTTAATCTGAAATTACATATTTCAAACAACTTGATGTAATGAACTTTATATTTGGAAAAGCCCTACTATCCCTACTTTTTTACACCGATAATCCCTACTTTCAGGGGTGTAAAATTCCACTCGCCCGCTCGCATTGGCGAGTAAACTTCGGATTCGGTCGAGTGAAATAACTGCCTCGCTCGCCCTTACGGGCGAGTGCATTTTCAGACATTGTAAAATGCATTTTAGCCTTCAGAAATGACAAAAACAAAAGTAAAACAAAGATCGTCGATCTTTTACTTCGTGAACCAGATGTTTATATCTGATTCTACCACTACGCATGCGCATTTTCTGACTGGTACAATTAAACTCCCCAGGAGCGGTGTTTAAGAAGAATTTATTCGCGGAGCCCTCGCTCGATGGGGAGTTAGACGACGGCGGTCGTCTCAAACGGCGGGCGGATTTCAGACATTGAGCACCGTTTTTTTGTTTATTTCAACACCGCTTGTTGCGCAAAATGTCACAGCGAGATATTAGATCCCTTTTTGGTAAAAAAGCAGGGGGAGGTGATGATGAAAAGACAGAATCTGCGCGTGTCTTGAAGCAGAATGAAAAAAGAAAACCCAACAGAAAGAGTATGATAAAAAACGCAGAAAGCGTGATGTCAAGGAAGCATGGCTGGAAGAATTTTCATGGGCGCAGAAAGATGATGAATTGAATTTGTATTGTAAAGTTTGTAGGAAATTCCCTAGCCTTGCTGACACAAAGTCGTCCCTATTCACTGGGATCTCCACTAACTTTAAGAAAGAGACTTTAAAGTTCCATGATAAAAGTTTGAAACACAGAAAATGTGTTGATCACCAGAAAGTCCTTGATAACCCAACAACTTCATCACTCGCAAAATCAGTAAAAAAAGTTGATGAAAAAAATTATGAAGTCTATGAAAAGTTGATGAACACAGCCTACTTTGTAGCTTCTGAAGGTGAACCCTTCACAAAGTATCCCCGTTTATGTGCACTACAGGAGAAGAATGGTCTAAACATGGGTACAAATTACTTAAACAGACAAGCATGTAAAGTTTTTATCACAAGTATTGGAGAGGTGTTGAGAAATGAGACTATCCAGTTCATCAGAAATGCAAGATTTATCAGTATTCTCAGTGATGGTTCAACTGATAGAAGTATTTTAGAACAAGAAATTGTTTATGTTAGGTATACAGGGGAAGATGGTAAGGTTCAAACAAGGTTGGCAGATATGGTTGATTTGACTTATGGACATGCCCAAGGGGTAAGTGAAGGTATATTTAAGGCATTAGAAATGGTTGAGCTGCCATGTTCCTTACTAGCCAGGAAACTGATAGGGATCAACACTGATGGTGCCTCTGTCAATATGGGAAAGAAGGCAGGCGCAATTAAATTAATTAAAGATAGAATAGATGAAGAATTGGACCAGAGTTGTGAGCAATACATGACAGTTGTGCATTGTATTGCTCACAACTTAGAACTTGCAGTGTGCGATTCGAAGAAAGGGTGCCCTTATCTAGATAAATTTGAAGAAACTCTAAAAGGAATATTTAGATTTTATTATTGTTCCCCAAAGAAAAGGAGAGAGTTATATGATATTGCTGCTTCTTTAGATAAAGAGCTTAAACATTATGGGGGAGTGCAGCAAGTCAGATGGGTGGCCAGCCAGAACCAAGCCTTAAGGGCCTTACTTGAAAATTATGAAGTGACATGCATCCATTTAGGAGAAATAGGGACAAAGAGTATTGATGATGCTGCTAAGGCGAGAGGCTACCTCCAACAGCTAAAGACAAAAAGGTTTCTGTGTTTTTTGCACTTCATGTTAGACTGGACCAATCTCCTTAGAAATGTCTCTGAACTTTTTCAGGACAAGAAAGCTTTAATATCTGAAGTGAGTAAGAGGATAAATGAGTTACAAGCAAATTTCACTAGGATGAAAACCAGAAGAGGTAAAAACTTGAGAGATTTTCTTAAGGACAGTGAAAACGGTGAGTTTAAGGGTATTGAAATTACAAATGATGTTGGAGGCAGAAGGGGACAGGAAGATACTATTGACCGTATAAATTCAGATATTGATAGTCTTCTGAATGATGCAGTTTTCTTCTTGGAGGAGAGGTTTATAAAGCACATTGGAGGAGAGCCCCATTCCCTATTTAACATTTTTGATTTTCACTGTTGGCCTGATAAGGCCTCTGAATCATTTAAGACATATGGGGATGAAGAAATTGAGAAATTAGTTCAGCATTTCACACCAGTTTTAACTGAGGAGGAGCAAGAAAATGCTGTTGACCAGTGGCTTGATCTTAAGCTTTTTGTTGCCAGAAATATGGATAGAACATTAATAGAGGCTTATGAGAGTGTTTTGAACCCTAATAATGCCACTGATCATATAAGACGCATACTTCCATTGATCAACATTATGCTTACTCTATCTCCTACCACTGCTGAATGTGAAAGAGGTTTCAGTTTGATGAATGGATTAAAGACTCAAAATAGAACTTCTATGAAGCAAGACAGTTTAAGCAGTTTAATGAGAATCAAGGTTGATGGTCAAGAGTTTGAAGCTTTTAGCCCTGCTGATAGTTTAAATCAATGGTTGGATAGTGGCAATCGTCACATACATGGTCATAAACTGTCTGGCCCAAGAGGTCCAAGGCAGACCTGGGGCCAAATACTTTGAAAAGTATTCAAATACATTACAGTTACTTTGACTTTTCAATGATTACAATTACATTACAATTACAGGACCTGTAGAAATGTAATGATTACAATTACAATTACTTTAGAAATGTAATCAAATACATTACTAATTACTTTTGAAGTTTTTATGTAAAATTGCAAGGCTATATAGTACTTACTTAAAAAAAATATAAAGATAGATGGGGTCTTTGAAGTTATATATAAAGCCATGTCCTATACTGTTATTTCTTAAATTAGCTATAAAATTTTATTCATGTTCATATTTAAGTTAAACAAATATATATACACTATGCACAGTTCATATCAATGTGGTTTTAAAGTTTGTTACATCATACATTATATCTGCCTACATACTTTATAGATCTATTTCACTATACAGTACCACATAGCAAGATAGATTTATAAAAGTATGTAAAATGGAAATTGTCTGTTACACAACTGCAACCTTTTGCTCAGTCAGCTACTTTTAAATTGTTATCACTCAGATTTAATTTGATAATTGCATTTAATTATCACATTAAGTTTTTCAAAAGTGTCATCTTTGAGGGAACATCTTTCAGGCCTAAAAGCTTTGCCTGCTGTGCTCAATAAGCATTCTACAGGAGCAGATGTTGCACTATTGGAAGAAAAAACAGTTAACCATTTCACAAGAAAACATACTTTTGTGTAATAACCTTTGTTCAGTTTGCACACATACACAGGTAGCTATTAAGAAGGCCATAAGTACCTTTTCACATGAAATAGCTATATTCAATAACAAAACATTTAACCTTTAAGTAGTCTTCTTTTCTGGGTTTGATGAATTTACATATGAAATCAGCTAAGCATGTCAAAATGAACAGAACTAGTTTTGTTTCTCAACATTTCTTCAAAGCCCTCCAGCAAATAGGAGAAACAGAAATGCTGTCAAGAGTGAAATTTGCAAGAAAAATGTACCTTATACCATGTTAAGTTGTCTATTGCCATATTTTTAATTTTGAAAAAAAAAGTTTGGTTTTTAATTTTTATGCAAAATGCAAATTACTCTTAAACACCATGTTAAGTCTGAAATTGACTAAATATTTTAAAGTGTGCTACTTTTATAGTCCACAAAAGTCAATATGTTTTATTTATCCTGTGTTCTTTTTCTCATTCATAGATCTGAATTAAAATATAACCATTAGTCACCTATTTGTTTCTTGTGTTGGGCAAATTTTCTAGGTAAATAGCTTATTGTATTTGAAAAGTATTTGAAAGTAATTATAATTACAGCTTAAATAATTTCAGTAATCATTACAATTACATTACATGTATTTGAAAAAAAACATGATTACAATTACATTTGATTACTTTGAAAATTGTATTTAATTACAGATGATTACAATTACTGATTACAATTACCCCAGGTCTGGTCCAAGGGCACCAAATGTTGAAGCAGCTGACAGTGACAGTGAATCAGATTGAGTCTTAATAAATCAGAACCCTATTAATAGTACTGTACTCACTGTTTACAGTAATGGATCATAAGTTTCCTTAATCCTAGTCACATCTTTTATTTTATTTTATTATACAAGAGCTAGTCAAAGCCCATCTGATCATATGCTTGTTCAACAGTTGTTTTTTTTGTCTTATTTGGATATAAATAAAACCAAGATTGTGTTAATTTGAATACTTTATTGCTTTCATTAATATATTATAATACATGATACAAATATGATTAATCCTTAAGGGCGAGTGATAATACCATAAGGGCGAGTAGGTTTTTCCCCCCACTAGTCCTGCAGGGTGAGTGAGTAAAAAAATAATTTTACACCCCTGACTTTTTCACTACTTTTTCTAAATTTTTATCCCTACTTTTTCCCTACTTTTATGTTGATGGGCACTTGAAAGCCTGCAGCAAACGAAAACAATGATACTATTGACGAACTAAGATCAAAAATCGTTAGAAACAGAGTTGTCGATTGCCCTTTGTCGCCCGACTGGCGACATATGGCAATCAAAAACACTATTTCTAGCGATTTTGATCAGTGTTCTTTGATTGTTAGGAGTGTTTTGGATTACCCAGTGTGATTACATTCCAGGGAGGCTGTTGGAGAGTGTATCAGTGGAGTAGTATTAACTGACAATGGTGAGGTGGAGGATGAAAATCAAGATACCAGGATTTTGTCTTTCCAGAGGCACACAAATAACAAAAGGTCACTCATATAAACTTTTCACATAAAAGTGGATTATTTAACCCATTACTCAATAGGCTATTTTTAGCTCACCTGAGCGGAATGCTCCCGGTGAGCTTATAGGATGGGACTCGAGCCGGCGTCCGTCCGTCAGTGAGTCCATACTTTCAAACATGAATATCTCTGAGTCCAGCTGGCCGATTGTAATCAAATTTCATCTGGAGCATCATTGGGGTGAAGGATTGGCTGCACTAGGATTTGGTGCAGATCGGATCAGAACTCTGGTTTCCATGGCAACAGATAGCTCCCATAGGGTTATAATGGGGAAAATCTTGTGACCACGCTAGCTTCTTCATTTTTGATTGGTTCTTCTTTATTCTTGCAGGTAAAGAGGACAAACATAAAATCTGGAATGGGTTCGAAATTCATCAAGATCTAATGGGAGAAATGTTGTGAGCACTCTAGTGCCTTCCTATTTGGATGAACCTTCTTCATTCTTCCAAGTAACAAGTACAACTATAAAAGCTTGGGACGAGTTTAAAATTCAGCAAGATTTGATCACCGACTACGGATTAAGCTGCCCTTGAACGTCTGAAAAATCAATGAATAATGGTGTGACCATTCTAGCTCCTTCATTTTTGATTGGATCTTCTTCATTCTTGCAGGCAACAAGGACAACCATAAAGTCTCGGATCAGTTTGCAATTCTGTCAGATTTGACATTGGACTGCAGAGTTAGCTGCCCTTGAGTGTCTGGAAAATCCCCATAGGCTTATGATGTGAGAAATGTTATGACCACTCTTGTGCTTTAAATTTTGAATGATTTAGTTTGAATTTCATTAAAGATCCCATCACTCTTGCAGGTAACAAGACCAACCATGAAAGCTTGGATGAGTTTGAATTTTGGCAAGATTCCATTACTGATTTTTGAGTTAGCTGCCCTTGAGCTTCTGAAAAATCAATGAATAATGTTGTGACCACACTAGTTAGTGCTTTCATTTTTGATTGGATTTTCTTCAATTCTGCAGTCAACAAGGACACCCATAAAATCACGCATGGGTTCGAAATTCAACCAGATCGGATCTTGGACTGTTGAGTGAGCTGCCGTTATGTGTCTGGAAAATCCCCATAGACTTATTTTGGGAGAAATGTTGTGACCACTCTAGTGCTTTCAATTTTAAATGGATTTTCTTCATTCTTGCAGATAAGAAGGACAACTATTAAAGCTTGGATTAGTTTGAATTTCGTCAAGATCCAATCACTTATTATAGAGTAAGCTCCCCTTGATGGTAATGTTGTGACCACTCTAGTGTCTACATTTTTGATTGGATGTTCTTCATTCTTTCATGTAACAAGGACAACCATAAAAGCTTGGATGAGTTTGCAATTCAGCAGGATCTGACCAGGGACTTATGAGTTAGCTGCCCTTGAGCATCTTAAAATATCCCCATAGACTTATAATGGGATAATTGTTGTTACCACTCCAGTGCCTTCACTTTTGATAAGATCCTCTTCATTCTTGCAGGCAATATGAACATCCATAAAATCACGGATGGGTTTGAAATTCAACCAGATCGGCTCTTGGACTGTTGAGTTAGCTGCCCTTATGTGTCTGGAAAATCCCCATAGACTTATTATGGGAGAAATGTTGTGACCACTCTAGTGCTTTCCATTTTGAATGGATCTTCATTCTTGCAGATAAGAAGGACAACTGTGAAAGCTTGTATGAGTGTAAATTTGGTCATGATCCCATCACCTATTATAGAGTTAGCTCCCCTTGAGCATCTAATAAATTGATGGATACTGTTGTGACCACTCTAGCGCCTTCATTTTTGATTGGATCTTCTTCATTATTTTAGGTAACAAGGACAACCATAAAAGCTGGGATGGAGTTTGAATTTCAAGTAGAACCAACCTCAGACTGTGGAGTTAAATGTCCTTGAGGGTCATAAACATCTGCATAGACTTACAATAAGAGATCTTTTGTGACTACTCAAGCACCTTCATTTTTGAATGGATCTTTCTCATTCCTGCAGGTAACAAGGACACCCATAAAAGTTTGGATGAGTGATTATTGGCCACACCCGACCACCAACTATAGAGTTAGCTGAACTTGAGCATCTGAAATATAGCTGCTCAATGTTGTGACCACTCTAGCACCTACATTTTTCATTTGATTTTTTCATCCTTGTAGGTTATCAGGACATACATTAAAGTATGTATCGACCAGATCCCAGCACTGACTATGGAGTTAGCTGCACTTGAGCATTTGAAAAAAATATTTTCACTATTTTTTATTCAGATCTTTTTTAATACATGTACTTGCAGATAACCAGAACTGGCATAATATCTTATGTTTTTTAATTAATTTCTGGTCACTGTTTCAAGTGAAGGGTTACCTGCCTTTGAGCATCACATAATTATATATCTCCAAATATTATGCTGGCACCCAGGTGAGCGATCATTACATCATGGCATCATTTTCTATTTTTAGACATTATTGAAAAAGTCAAGAAAAAATTAAGTAAAGTTTTGAATACATGTACTTTTGAAAATATTATGGAAAATAGAGCATTTCCGCCAAAAGAGCAAATGTTCGATTTTCCATAATATTTTCGTATTTCAAAGGCGTCAAAAGGGGCTATTATGGAGTAAAGGGTTAATTTGGGTGATATAGGTGACCTTGTTGGATGAAAATTGTTGTATTTTCCATTTTAATTTTAATGTGTACATATAAGGTGTATTTTATGAATTTATGAAGGACCTTGCATGAAGTCCTATTTATTCTGCTCAAATTTTCAGAGCCTGTGTCTATGATTATGTATAAGTGACAGCTATTACTGTGCTCATAATAAAAAAACTGACATTCAGTGCACCTAACAAAATAAGTACAGTTACAGTCGAACTTTGGTCGCTCAAACTCGCCTGTCTCGAACACCATGGATCAATGCAACTCATTCATCAGTCCCGGCGATTTCCCTATATATTTAATGTAAAAATACACCCCAGGCTGGAACAGCGATGGCTCGAACTCAAAACACGGACAACAGGGCAATTTTTATTGTATAAACGCTTGGCTGGCTCGAACCAATATTAGCATATTATTAACATGAATCATTCAGATGCTTGATATTTGTTAATTATTTTTCATAAGCACTCCTGGACAATGATGATTTTGCACTTGGGTAAACCTAAATGACGAGTTCATTCATTGAGCAGAAAGTGTCAATTATGCAATTAGCGGCAATTTATTAGGTCAAAGTTTTGAGTGGAGTAGTGTAATTACGAGGGATGATCTTAAAGTTTTGATCCTGGTGTGATTTCTGTGTAACCAGCGATGCAAAATACCTGAAAATTGTACCAAATAATAATATATTCTTTGTCTATGGAGTGCTTTGATATGTTTTACGTAACTTGAAGGAGCGACCGGAAATCCATCCCAAAACAGCCATGCCCTCAATGCACTGACATATCAAGCAGATTGTGCATGTTGGAGACATCACAATTTCCACAAGAGCAGTCTCAGTATTTCGTTTATATGGCTGCTCAATGCTCATCCGTTAGCCAATATGTTCTGAAGATATGGCAAACTTTCCATATGATTTGGGTTTTCTAGGCCCTTTAATGTATGGCTATGCAACTGTCAGCTATAATCAAACGTTTGACCTCTTGAAATTTCGGCCAGCCCTTACTGTTGTAACAACAGCTGTATTAAAAGTAAAAATTGATTTAGGCAAACGAAGATGAACTGACTTTTGTCTGAAGGAATTATAAAGTATCGGTATCGTCGGAGTCTGATAGTTACCCACGTAAGAAAATTTAAACGAGTCCACAAATTAGGTCAATATCTGGAGGTACACAGATTTGTATGTGTACATCTAAAAATAAAACCAAATTAATTGTCCAAATGTGCATTATATCGTAAAATGATGCAACAAGGGATTAAATTGAGCACAAAGCATCCATCTGAAACCACTTAAAGTTTTGAAAATTCTTATTTAAAATCAATCATTTTTTTTTTCAATAAAAAATAGAACTTTTTACAATATTCCAATTAAGATGAAGATATTTTGTAAGCAAATTAGTATTGGGCTTAAATATTTTGTCAATATTTGGTTCAGTATGTTTTTAGTCCAAATTGATAGATGAAAATAGAATGTTCATGGAAATGAACATTCTGTTATGTATTCAAAATGACGTAGTTGTCGATTTTGATGACGTCATAAGAATTCCGCATTGAGCTTTAAATATTGAATCGACATAACCTGTCGTCATTCTATAATTTGAATGCACATTACAAGTAACAAAAAGTAAAAAGACAATGCAGTTTTATTTTGTAGTTTTAAAGATGCTGGGCTTGAAAGATTCAGATTCAAATATTATCATTATTCTATAATATAAAAAAGGCCAGTGGTATGGAGTGGACCATATATGCTGTTCTGTAAATATCAATCAAAACAGTACAGCTAGAAAATATTAGCATCATTGTAAAGGTAAAAAAAGATCTTTTGAATGGTGCATAGTATGCCTCCTAAAAACGTCTATGGACAAAGCTACAAGGCAACGATCAGAACTTTTGGATCATCCCTCGTAAGTTCTCACTTGTCACCGCACAACAAATGAGATGTTTTGTTATTAACAGTTGGCAGTTCAATTCAGACTACAATCTGGTCAGAGTGTTGTGGGGGTATAGGTTCTTCTTGTTTAACATCTTAAAGCAGGCCACCTTCGGCCTGCCAGCGCAACATTATTCAAATGATGTTTCGCTTTGGGCAGATAGTGGCCCGACACCGTGCGCTGGCTCAGGGTTCACACAGGCTTGATCTGACTATCTGTGAGTCATGAGCCCTTTTCTTTGTTTCATCATGGAGTGTAATTTGATTAGAGTGTTTTCCATGATGATACATTGCATTAGTTAGATGGCCTCCATCTAACATTTCTTGTACTTCAACAACAGCAGAATCTAGGGCGAAGATTTGGTACCAGTAAAATGCATTTAAGCCCCCGGGTGGCTTAGGCTGCTGTCCGTTCTAAGGCGGCGGTTCTGTTGTTGTTGACTTTTTGAATATTGTTACTCCCATTGTGGGAGTCTGTAATTGTTCTATGTTTTGTTGTACGTTACTTTATGTCCATTCTAGTATTGCAATCATCTTGATAGGGAAGAGAGAGCTGATTGCTTTGCTTAATTTGTCTTCCTGGTGTCTTGTGATGGTTGAGCGGCTCTTCCTCGCGGTGCCGCGGGGTTGTCTGCAGTTTGTGATTGTGGTATTTCCTGATCATACTCACTTACTATTTTTGAAAAGTACTTGAATATACAGGACTCTCTTGAAAAGTCCCTGAAAATAAATTTGCCTTGAAAAGTACTTGAAAAACACTCAAAGACCTTGAAAGTCCTTGCATTTTACCATTTACAGGATTCAACAGTGTTTTTGGTGACATAAATCAGTATAAAATTGTGGTGTCTTTATTTGGTGCAGCAAACGCTGCACCAAATAAAGGCACCACAATTTTATACTAATTATCTTAAACTAATATCTTTAGTTATGGACTCTAGCATTTCAGAAGTAGAATTTTAACATGTAAATTAGTATTTTTCTTAAGTTATCAGTCATTCAAAACAGTAGGAAAGTCTTTGAGAAGTCCTTGAATTTTACACAATCTTGCCTGTATGAACCCTGTGGCTGTATTCAGACGGGCATCAGACTGTGTGGGTGGACAGTCTGGTCCGGGCGAGTTTGTATAAAGATGTTGCTTGACAACAAACCTGACAACTAAATTATGCTAGCCGATGGGATAGCGAATGCATTGATCATCATGTGTATGTGCCGTTGCAGATCAAGGTATATACCTGACTGCAGAAACATCGCTTATAAATTTAACTCTAGCATGCAAAGGGGTAAATTGACATAAATGACAGATGTCACATGCACTTAGCAGCTTTGATCGATAAAAATGTGGTGTCCATGGTAAACATAAAGTACACATGAACTACCTTGAAAATTGTCAGTTCAGGTATCGCTTGAATCCATCAATGGGTCAAACTCGCACTGACGGTCCAGGCGAGTTCAACCATTGAAGTTTGACTGTAGTTTGTTTGTTTTGTTGCTTTACGTCCAAAACAACAGCTATGGTCATTGGGGGGCAACCAGTTCACCTGACCACACTTTTTTACTGGGCAAGCTTGAACAAGCGGTTAACCAGTACAATATGTACATACTTTCGCTTTTAACTGACAACAACCTTTCTTGAATGACAGATACCTATATGTACGCTTTAAACAAAACTCAGACAAGCGATTTAGGGCCACTTGGCCCTCTTGTATATCATACTGTACAATATTTTTAAGCGTTGCTAAAAGTCAGAATTCAAAATAATTTGGTAGAGTAGCTAAAACTAAATATGAGTAAGGGCTATTCCTGAAAAAAAATACCTGGAGGGGGAAGAAGGCACTTTTTTTTACCCCACCACCCATAGAATTAAATTTCCACAGACGCCGACCACCCATGTAATCAGAAAGGTTCATATACCAACTACCCATAGAATTAAATAAGATATGTATATTGATACAAAATGTTCGATAGTCAATTTAGAGTAAGCAAGTCTAACGTCTACCCATGTAAATTATTTTATAAGCTTCCGTAAAAAAAAGAGGAAAGTGCAAGTCATGCTCATTTTCCTATACTGTGTTGTCTACACCCATCAACATAACATCAACAGCCACTGTCAATCAATGAAAAGCTTCTTGCTTTTTAGTTTTGAAGTGAATGGTTTTAGATCAACTTGCTAAACTTTATTTGTATTTTTCTGTCTGACTTCACCCTCATTGGTCCCACTCAGGTGTTAATATAAAGGTGATAACCGGAACAGCCAATGTTTTATCCAATCCTTCACCGCTAGTTATGGATGTTGCATATGGAAACTTTCGTAGGTTAATATATTGCTTTACCGATTGCATACACAATCGTGTTTGACATGCAATAATGGCTTTATAAATATGGAAAACAAGTTTGTTTTGTTTTATTTTCACACAAAATAAATTAATTTATGCATAGATTGGATGATATCACACAACAAAAAAAACAGGAAGATTGGGATTCAATATTTTGATTGATACAGGAACATTCCATTTAATATACCTATCAAACATCTGTAACCAATTTTCCGATAAAACCCCACCACCCATGTAATCAGATCTTTTCAAACACCAATTACCCATATATTTTGAAAAATGTCAGCACCAACCAACCATAGAAAAATATATTGTTTGCCTTCTTCCCCCCTAGGTGTTTTTTTCTGAAATAGCCCTAAGCGTCATTTACATTTTTAAAACCAGGAAAGGGGTACGTGCATTAAGGGGCTATTTTGGCCCCCTCTAGAGCCAAAAACTGAAAGTTGCTTTTCACCAATTTCATCTTATTGGTTTATTAGAAGAATAGCCTAAGTGTAAAATTCTGGCATTTATTTTACTTTGACCGGTTGCTATGGTAACCAAAATGGCCGACAAAATAGGCTTAAAAGAGAGAAATTGCCATTTTATGCCAAATTTGAGGCTTTTGGAGACCGATTTTTTAAGAATTAGATATCAGCACAAGCAAATACCAAAAAAACCTTTTTAATATATTGTGTGCCGTGATAATTCTCATCATCTGTTAAAATATTTTTTGGTATTTGCTTGAGCTCTATATTAATTCCTCTGTTACATGTCTCAAATTTGCTCCAAAATGGACATTTTCCAATTTTCAGCCTATTTTGGCGGCCATTTTTGTTACCATAGCAACTGTAAAAGTCGAATCAATGTCAGACTTTTACACTTTAGCTATTGTTCTAATAAACTAATAAGAAGAAACTTGTGAAAAACAATTTTCATTTTTTGACATAGGGGGGCCAAAATAGCCTCTTAATGCACGTCCCCCTTTTAATCTTTTTCTAGGAATACTCCACTATCAGAGATTGGTATAAACAAACAAGACAGTGTGGTTGTTAGTTGTGAAAGACCATCCTGGATAGCTGTGTGCACTGGCTTTGTTCATCACATATCAACCAAGGATATCCAAATACTTATTGACAGGTGTGTAGCTCTAACTTTTTTTTAAAAACCAGAGTTCTGATTAGAAGCCAAATTATTTAAGAAGTGCAAAAAAGGAATTCTATATATTTTTTTCTTTTGGTTTTGTCAGGGACTGTTTTCAGACAATACAAATATGATATGCTTACTTGAAAAGTCCTTGAAAGTGAAATCAACTTTGATAAGAGATGTTGAATCACTCAAACAAAAATACCTTGAAAAATACTTGAATTTTACTATTTTCTAAAAGACATAATGCTATTAATGGTGTCTAAAATCAATGTAAAATTGGTGTATCTATTTGCTGCAGCAGATGCTGCACCATATGGGCCCAGTCGCGAGAAAACCTGTCTTCGGGGTTTCTGACAAAGCGAGTTTCAAACCAGTTTCCTCAGCTACAGAGACTAGTTCGAAAATTTACTTGATGCAAGTTTAGATATGATACTTTCCAATAAGGGAATAACAAAGGCACTGATCAGACTGCGCGGATTGGCAGGCTGGTCTGCGCGTGTGTTCTTAAACCCTGAAGACACGTTTTCTGGCATTGAGGCCCATATAAGGTACAACAGTTTTTTGCTTAATTTCTATAATCACTTCTCTACTATCTCGGTCCTCACTTGCAAAGTTGAATTTTGAAGAAATTTAACCAGTTCCTGCTTAACCCATATACATTGTAAGCCTAGTGTCCTTTTTGTGGGATATCGGCAAACAGTGCAAAACCAGATCAGATGCCGCAAAACATGTCGTCTGATCAGGTTTTCCACTGTTTGCTAACTGTTTGTCTTTTAAAATAAAAATGGAAAATACCAAAATACCACCCAACAATCCTTAAATTGGAAATGGACTCATGACCTTGCAGGGGTTTTCTCAACATTTTGGGAACAAGACCCGACCCGTAGAATTGGTAATTTTCACATTGTTTCATACAAAATTTTCGAAAATACTCACACCATATAAAATATTCAAATAAAACAAAATAATGAGGGTGGTGTGGTGGTGCATTTTCTGCTGCAGATTAAGAGAGATGGTCCTGTCATATTTGGCTTGTTAGCAATTGAAATTTGCTTCACTTCAGTCAAATTTGGATGGGAGGTTTTGGGCCTTTTAGTCTATCCCATTCATTTCCCCTTGGGGGAGACCATACATGACTGAAATATTGTTGACTTTAAGCCTTGAACAGAGAAATACCTTGAACTCCTCAAAAACTGGGAAAAGCTCTGGGACATGAGCTTTAACCCCTCAAAATGCCAAGTCATTTGTGTGACCCAGCACAAAACGCCCTTACAAACTAAATATCACCTCCATGGCTGTGTACTTGAAAGAGTCCCATCTGCGATATACCTTGGGGTCACTCTAATAGCCTTAAAAGCATCAAGGCATGACTGCACTGTCAATAATGTACTGCTCCATAAAATAGGGGTGTTACAAAGTTATGCCATGCAGTTATTCGTATTTACAAATGAACTTTTACAAGTGATTCGATGGCGCAGTAAGTAAAACGGTTGTACTCAAAGAATCTGAAAACAAAGTTGAGGGTTCGAGTCCAAGGTTGAGGGTTCGAGGCCCAGTTAAACCTTTTTTTTTGCTTTTACAAAGATGCAGGAAATTTTCGTGATTTACATGTTCGCAGAAAAAAAACATGTTTTGATGTATTATGCACATGTAAAGTGACTTCACTCAGTAAAATGGTGAAGCTAGTATGAAGATACAGCAATGGCGCAGGGGCTATTCAACTTCTGCATGGAGGAAAAGAAGTCTGGAATGAAACTGTCACTGAATCGTGTATGGGACAGGACTGCAGCACTCACTGGAGTTAGCAGATCTACCGCTCAGAAAATTGTGGAAGAGAAGAAGAAGGCACAGGACGAGCAGCAACAGGAATTTAAACTGCTTTATGATACATGTTAAGAAGGATAAATGCTCTTCAAAGTTAGTAGCTGCTTCCTGATATATGTTAAGAAGGCTGAATGTTGTTAATGTAAACTGCTGTATGACACATGTTAAGAAGGATATATGTTGTTCAAAGTTAGCAGCTGCTACCTGATATATGTAATGAAGGATAACTGTTATTGAAAATCAGAATTCAAACTGTTATATGATACATGTTAAGAAGGATAAATGTCGCTGAAACTTGGAATTTATTTCTCTATATGATACATGTTAAGAAGGATAAATGCTCTTCAAAGTTAGCAGCTGCTACCTGATATATGTTAAGAAGGATAACTGTTGCTGAAGGTCAGAATTTAAACAGATATATGATACATGTTAAGAAGCATAAATGCTCTTCAAAGTTAGCAGCTGCTACCTGATATATGTTAAGAAGGATAACTGTTGCTGAAAGTCAGAATTTAAACTGCTATTTGATAAATGTTAAGAGGATAAATGCTCTTCCAAGTTAGCAGCTGCTACCTGATTTATGTTAAGAAGGATTATTGTTGCTGAAAGTCAGAATTTAAACAGATATATGATACATGTTAAGAAGGATAAATGCTCTTCAAAGTTAGCAGCTGCTACCTGATATATGTTAAGAAGGATAACTGTTGCTGAAGTCGAAATTTAAGCTGCTATATGACACATATTAAGAAGGATATATGTTGTTCAAAGTTAGCAGCTGCTACCTGATATATATATTCCTGACCTTTGCACCCTTACTTACTTTAAGAAGGATAACTGTTGTTGCTGAAAGTCGGAATTTAAACTGCTATATGATACATGTTAAGAAGGATAAATGTTGTTCAAAGTTAGCAGCTGCTACCTGATATATGTTAAGAAGGATAACTGTTGATGAAAGTTGGAATTTAAACTGCTATATGACACATGTTAAGAAGGACAAATGTTGTTCAAAGTTAGCAGCTGCTGCATGATATATGTTTAGATGGATAACTTTTGATGAAAGTCGGAATTTAAACTACGATAATGATACATGTTAAGAAAAATAATTGTTTTTCAAAGTTAGCAGCTGCTACATGATATATGTTAAGATGGATAACTGTTGCTGAAAGTCAGAATTTAATCTGGTATATGATACATGTTAAGAAGAAGAATGGTTGTTTAAAGTTAGCAGCTGCTACATGATATATGTTTAGATGGATAACTTTTGATGAAAGTCGGAATTTAAACTACGATAATGATACATGTTAAGAAAAATAATTGTTTTTCAAAGTTAGCAGCTGCTACATGATATATGTTAAGATGGATAACTGTTGCTGAAAGTCAGAATTTAATCTGGTATATGATACATGTTAAGAAGAAGAATGGTTGTTTAAAGTTAGCAGCTGCTACATGATATATGTTAAGAAGGATAGCTGCTGCTGAAAGTCGGAATTCAAACTGCTATTTGATACATGTTAAGAAGGATAAATGTTGTTCAAAGTTAGCAGCTGCTACCTGATATATGTAATGAAGGATAACTGTTATTGAAAATCAGAATTCAAACTGTTATATGATACATGTTAAGAAGGATAAATGTTGCTGAAACTTGGAATTTATTTCTCTATATGATACATGTTAAGAAGGATAAATGCTCTTCAAAGTTAGCAGCTGCTACCTGATATATGTTAAGAAGGATACTGTTGCTGAAAGTCAGAATTTAAACTGCTATATGACACATGTTAAGAAGGATAAATGTTGTTCAAAGTTGCTAAAAGTTGGAATTTAAACTGATATATGATACATGTTAAGAAGGATATATGTTGTTGAAAGCTTGTATAAACTGATATATGACACATGTTAAGAATATATATTGGTTAAAGTTAGCAGCTGCTACCTGATATATGTTAAGAAGGCTAACTGTTGCTGTAAGTTGGAAATTAAAGTGCTATATGACACAAATTAAGAAGGATAAATGTTGTTCAAAGTTGCTGAAAGTTGGAATTTAAACTGATATATGATACATGTTAAGAAGGGTATATATTGTTCAAAGTTAGTAGCTGCTACCTGACATGTTAAGAGGGATGAATGTTGCTGAAAGTTTGAATTTAAACTGCTGTATGGCACATGTTAAGAAGGATAAATGTTGTTCAAAGTTAGCAGCTGCTGCATGATATATGTTTAGATGGATAACTTTTGCTGAAAGTCAGAATTTAAACTGCTATATGATACATGTTAAGAAAAATAATTGTTGTTCAAAGTTAGCAGCTGCTACATGATATTTGTTAAGATGGATAACTGTTGCTGAAAGTCAAAATTTAATCTGGTATATGATACATGTTAAGAAGAAGAATGGTTGTTCAAAGTTAGCAGCTGCTACATGATATATGTTTAGAAGGAAAGCTGCTGCTGAAAGTCAGAATTTAAACTGCTTTATGATACATGATAAGAAGGATAACTGTTGTTCAAAGTTAGAAGCTGCTACCTGATATATGTTAAGAAGGATAACTGTTGCTGAAAGTCAGAATTCAATCTACTTTTTGATACATGTTAAGAAGGATAAATGTTATTCAAAGTTGCTGAAAGTTGGAATTTAAACTGATATATGATACATGTTAAGAAGGATAAATGTTGTTCAAAGTTAGCAGCTGCTACCTGATATATGTAATGAAGGATAACTGTTGCTGAAAGTCGGAATTTAAACTGTTATATGATACATGTTAAGAAGGATAAATTTTGCTGAAACTTGGAATTTATTTTTCTATATGATACATGTTAAGAAGGATAAATGCTCTTCAAAGTTAGCAGCTGCTACCTGATATATGTTAAGAAGGATAACTGTTGCTGAAAGTCAGAATTTAAACTGCTATTTGATAAATGTTAAGAGGATAAATGCTCTTCCAAGTTAGCAGCTGCTACCTGATTTATGTTAAGAAGGATTATTGTTGCTGAAAGTCGGAATTTAAACAGATATATGATACATGTTAAGAAGGATAAATGCTCTTCCAAGTTAGCAGCTGCTACCTGATATATGTTAAGAAGGATAACTGTTGCTGAAGTCGAAATTTAAGCTGCTATATGACACATGTTAAGAAGGATATATGTTGTTCAAAGTTAGCAGCTGCTACCTGATATATATATTCCTGACCTTTGCACCCTTACTTACTTTAAGAAGGATAACTGTTGCTGAAAGTCGGAATTTAAACTGCTATATGATACATGTTAAGAAGCATAAATGTTGTTCAAAGTTAGCAGCTGCTACCTGATATATGTTAAGAAGGATAACTGTTGCTGAAAGTTGGAATTTAAACTGCTATATGACACATGTTAAGAAGGACAAATGTTGTTCAAAGTTAGCAGCTGCTACCTGATATATGTTAAGAAGGATAACTGTTGCTGAAAGTTGGAATTTAAACTGCTATATGACACATGTCAAGAAGGATATATGTTGTTCAAAGTTAGCAGCTGCTACCTGATATATGTTCCTGAGCTTTGCACTCTTACTTTAAGAAGGATAACTGTTGGTAAAAGTCGGAATTTAAACTGCTATATGATATATGTTAAGAGGATAACTGTTGCTGAAAGTCGAAATTTAAACTTATTGCTATATGATACATGTTAAGAAGGATAAATGTTGCTGAAAGTTGGAATTTAAACTGCTATATGATACATGTTAAGAAGGATAAATGCTCTTCAAAGCTAGTAGTTGCTACCTGATATATGTTAAGAAGGATGAATGTTGCTGAAAGTTTTAATTTAAACTGCTGTATGACACATTTGAGAGGGATAAATGTTGTTGAAAGTAAGGAAATGCAGTATGATACATGTTACAAAGGATAGATATTGTTCAAAGAAAGCAAGTTGCTTCATAGGATAAATGTTGTTTGAATTTAGCAAGCTGCTATGTTATACAACCATTTCAGACTTTTCAAGAATTAATCTCAGATTAACTTCTTCATAATCTCTGTATTCATAGTTTTCTACTCCTGTTCTTCTCAGGGCATCCAAATAATGGTGATCAGATCTTCATTAGTAATTTGTTACAGCCAAGAACTTTTCTCAAAAGAGCTCCATTAACTAGGGATTCTTAGTTTTCTGGTCCTGTTCCACTCTGAGTACACAATCATATGTGTGCGACAGACCTTGTAGATAAAACTAGGTTTAGTCTCCAATTAATTTTATTTCTCCCTGAGAACTTATGTTCTGCTGCTCATTAGTATCATCTCCATCAAACACTTTCATTGAGTAGTGGTAACATATGTCACTTAGAGGGTACAAAGCAGTTCCACCAATGTATGTTTAGATGCTTCTAGTGAAACATTGACAAATAGTAGTGTAGACCCGGGTATCACAGATTACTGCATCTCAACACGAACTGCATGGTTTACTTAGTTTAGGGACAATAAAATATCTTAATTTGGAAATTGCAACCTGTGACCCTCAATTTCATTTAATTTCAATATAGCTAATCTTAAGAGGCTGTAAAGCTAGAAAAGAATATAAAAAATTCACCTGTGTGAATATAAAGGGTGAGCTTAGTTGCCTCCCCCTAGGTTTGTCATGTGTACATGATGTTTATTTTCTAAAGTTATTGAGATCAATTCAGTCAAGGAACCTGCGAGTTCTTCCTGCATCCTTGTTTTCATACAAGGAACCCAGTGCCTGGCTAAGGTGACGCTTTTCTCAAGTTGTTGAGCAATTTATGAATGGGTTTTTCTGTCCCAGTGGAAGAATGAAAAAGTCCCACTTCTGCATACAGAGAGTTCATCAAATTTCTCGCCTAGATAGGACTTAGGTCAAAGACCTAGGATATTATTTTTTCAACTATGCATTTTTGGATATTTTTGTCTGATTTCATCTGATCATTATAACATGGTATAGTGTCAAAGAGACCTATAACATTGTACATACATATATTAAGATATGCACCTTTGGATAGTTTGTTTGAATTTTTCTGCTGATTATAACATGGCATAGAGTCAAAGAGACCTTGACAAAGTATATATATTATGCACTTTCGGATATTTTGTCTGATTTTTCTTCTTATTATAACATAATATTAATGTAAAGTAAAATAGACCTTAGGTCTAAATTATGTTTTTATTTAAGATTTGCATTTTGGATATTTTGTCTGATCTTTTTCTAATTATATTCAGGGGTAGTGATAAAGAGACTTAGGACATTTAGATCTGTGTTATTTTAGACTGATATGCATTTTTTGGATATTTTGTCTGAATTTTTCCTTCTGGTTATAACAAAGTGTAAAAGATACCTTGGACATATATTTTATAATGATATGCATTTTTGGATATTTTGTCTGAATTTTCCTTCTGATTAATACAAGGTATTGAGAAATTTTTTATAAATGTTGTTAAAATGATATGCCTTTTTCGGATATTTTGTCTGATTTATCTCTCAATTTTTACAAGGTAAAGAACTAACTTTTACTAAGTAATTGTTGGTTGTACCAGCATTGAATTTGAAGCTGAGGCTATACAGTTATAGCCCACATCCAACTGTGTATTTTTCAGTATAAATCTTCATAAATGTTAACTATACTCATATTTTCTTTATTTCTTGCATTTATTCCCCTGGCGAAATCAGTGAAGTTTATATTTCTTGAATAAAAGAGTGCTAATTTCTATTAGGAGCTAGAGAAAACTAATCAGGTTTTCAGGGGTATGAAAAAGAGTATTTGATGAATCTAAAAATTCATCATTCAGATTCTGTATACGGATTGCAGAAATAGCAGTTGAATCAATTCATAAAACACAACTTGAGGAATGTGCGTGAATGTAATACATTCTGTAGCAAACCTTATGTAACTGGTAGGTTGTTGCAGACTGAAACATCATCTTTATTGCCTATTGTAACTCCCATTCAGTTTGATACAATTTTAGGGTTGAGGGTTATAATTTCTAGATTAAATTTATGTCCATAAACTTAGAAAACAGGGCAGACCAAGTTGAGATGCATTATTCTGCATCATCTCATCTTGGTCTGCACTATTTGACAACATTTTAGGAAGCATCACAACATATGATTTTCTAACTCATTGATACCATTTTAGTAACATGTTATTGGTACTCATTTGTCATATTTGACCATGCATGATGCCCCAGTTTGAATCCATCACTTAAGCCTTGAAAAGTAGTACATGTGTTTAAGTGCAATTTTGGGTATTGTCCACCAAACATTCCTGCGGCGGGAAACAGGGAAAGTTGTCTGGGTCCCATCTTTCGACCATTTCCAAATTAGCATCAATACAGTTTTTAGCTCACCTGACGCCGTCGGTCCATCGTCTGTCTGTCCACAAATTTCAAACATTTTCTCGTCTGAAACCACTGGGCCAATATAACTCAAATTTCATATGGAGACTCCTTAGGAGGCGGGAAGGAAGGTTTGTTCAAATGGTTCTGGTCACATGACCAAGATGGCCGCCACACCCATATATGGTAAAAACCCTTTAAAAATCTTTTCCAGAAACAGAAGGCTGATGACCTTGGGACTTGGTATGTAGCATTGGGGATGTGGGGCCTACCAAGTTTGTTCAAATGATGATCCTAGGTTGACCTTGACCTACTTAACATCAAGGTTAAATTTTCTTCCTAATGCATTTAAATGGAAAAATTTCTGAAAAGTTGAATTTTTGAAGACTATGGAAGCCTTAGTCATTATTCTCATTTAAAATTCTTCTTCTCTAGAACCAGAAGACCTGTGATATTGGGGCTTGGTATGTAGCATTAATGAAATTTTCTCCTGAACCTTTAATCCATATTTAAAATAATTTCACAGAAATGTTCCTCATAATGCCCTCTAGTATAATTGCACATTTGGTTCTGCTCTGTCAAACAAAAGGGCCACCAGAGCTTTAGATAAGAAATATATTTAAATGACATCTGAACCACCGGTCCAAATTCAAAATAAGTTCATATAAATGTTCACTAGTCTACCAAAATGGTTCTGCTCTGCTGAACAAAACGATGCACAGAGCTGGTATTTTTTTAATGACACCTGAACCATTTGTCCAAATTCAAAATCATTTCACAGAAATGTTACTCTTGATGCCCTCTACCAAAATTGCTCAGACCATTCAGCACTGCTGAACAATTTGGCCATCAGAGCTAAAAATAGCTTTAAATGATATCTCTTTTACCACATGGTCAAACATCATCTCGGCATGTGCCAGGATTCAGACGAGCGATCATGAGGGCACTTATTTATCCTTTATGCCATGTGTATGTCCACTGAGTTGAAGTCTCCGACCAGTGTAATGAAGATACACATTTAGCTTTTCTCATTTCATGTGATGATGATAAAGTACTTTTTACCAATCCAAATATTGATAATGTCAAAAAATCAGGCATCTGTCAGGTCATTTAAACGCATTTGCGTTACTTTGTAAAATAAGTTTAGCAATTTCTTATGTTTCGCATGTATGTGCTCATCTTTGTGCAATATCAAACAATTTCAATTGCAATGATGAGAACAGGATCTTAGGCAAATGAAACCACGAATTGACAGACGCCATCCTTTAAATAGGCATTTGTGGATAGCAAGAATTGCAGGAGGGGTCAGTAAGCAAAATTCACATCTGTTGAAAGTAATGCTAAAATGATAAGAATGTGATTTTTCGTTTGGTGGTCTTACATCTTCCTCATGCATCATATGCCTATAAAAACTATTGGTTATGTGACAGATTTGATAGAGATTTCATGCTGAAAAAAAATCAACATTTGATTAAATTTCTAATGTTAATTGGCGTTTCAATTCAACAGAGACTCAGTTTACACGGATGTCATAGGCTTACAATGTAACTCATTTTATGGTTGATAAAAACTTAAGTTGCTAGAAAATGGTGTGACTCGTTTGGGCGATATAGGTGACGTTAGATTTTATTTTTCGGCTCGTGCTCTATAGCCATTAAGATGTTTCATTTAACACTATTTTTCTGAATGTGTGTGAAGGCATCAAACTGTTTAACTTGTCAATGTGGTACATGAAAAACCCACTAGAAACACCGTTTTAAGGCGATAACATTAAAAGCTTTGATAAAACGTCAATTGTGAAAAATTGGCCCTTCCCTTACAGAAATGAAAATGTAGTGGCTCTAGAGCTACAATATTGCGGCTCTAGAGCCGCAATAAAATTTTAGAGTCACAAGTATTAGCCAGAAGAAAGCCAATTGTAGCGGCTAGCAGCTATATTGCAGCTCTAGAGCTGCAAGTACTAGCCGCTACTGGCTAATAGTGCGGCTAGCGGCTCTATGAGCCGGAAGCTTGCCACAAATCAAACATTATTATTATAGGAGAGACTTATTGCCAGACACTAGCCACAACTCAAAAGTTAAATATTGAGACAAAAACATACAGTCACTAGCAGCTCTTCTTGCCAGAAGCATGCCAGAACTTGAAATCATGTGACCACTGTGTGTAACATAAAGTTTTGGAGGGAAAGAGATGATAACATATAATGGAAGCAGTTTGGAATTCAGGGTCTGGAATTCTAAATAAAAAGGATTAATGTGTGCTTCAGTTGATCACAAATGACTACTGCACATTTTAGGATTAAAAGCTCAGGTCTGTATTTTGATAATATATCACTGATTTAATCTGGGAGAGCTAAATAATATACTCTTTGTTTACTTCATCAGGCACCCCACCCACTATTTTTCACAAGGGTATTCAGCATGCAATAATTTCAATTACATATAGAGCCACCTCAAGAAGTAAGACTGGAAGCTGTTTATAATTTAAGATATTTAGCAATAATTGTGTATATGTAGTACTTTACTTAATTTTATACCATTTAATTTGTTAGTTCTTAGATATATGCTATATGTACAGAACTGTTGAAGCAGTTGGGCTCTGCTTTCCAGTAGGAAAGTATGAATATTCCTTTTAAAAATAGGATTGCCCATAAAAATAGGAAAAAAAGCTGTTAAAAAAGATGAATTGTAAAGATTAGCTTGAGTCCTCTATCAATACAAATAATATGTATGCACAAGTGTATACACAATTTCTGGCTTTATTGCCGCTTTATAGCCACAACACATCTTCCGGCCTTATTGCTGCTATAAAGCCACAAATTCTACCTGCAACCAATTAAGCCACGCCTACTAGCCACAACAATGCCACAACTTAGAGCCGGAAAACTAATTTGCATACGAAATACTTTAATGCGGCTCTAGAGCTGCAAGTAGTAGCGGCTCTAGAGCTGCAATCTTGCAGCTCTAGTGCCGCAGGTATGAGCCAGAGACCAAATATTTCTGTAAGGGTTTATTTCTCTGAGAAAGTTCAGAAAATTGCAGCATTTCCTATGCTTTTTTGGTTTTCATTGACCAAACAATCGCTTGAAAATGTTTTTGGCTTCCCCCAATGATCAGAAATACCCATGTTACCTGCTAGTCTTAAAATTTAAATGAAAATTAATGCTAGCATTAATTGGAGTTTATGGGGAATGCTTTTAGTGAAGGTCTGTCTTTTAACCTAATAAATATGACCTAGCAGACACCTGTGTGTATTGGCTGATAAAAGCATTCCAGCCTCAGTTCTTATCAAATTGTTTTGCTGGACATGCACTTGTACTAAGCTATTACTGTGAAATATTAAATAATACTGAGACATTAAGCCAACAACCCAGACAAGAGTTATCAAGCCAGACCAGTGTGTTGTTGAATATGGTGAATACCATGTCATCTCTGGTGAAACAAGTTCTAGATAAGCAAGAGGGAAAAGATGATGTGGGCAGACAAACTCTGGACGCGTTTTCAACAAACAGGACCCAGATGCATACAGGTACATGTAATATTTCGGACACTAACTTAGTTGCAAATGAAAACTTTGGGATACACCCTGAGCAAATTAGAAACATAGATTTTGTAACAGAGACAGTGAGGGACAAAATCCTAAGTGGCAAATATGTTAATGGGGCAACTTTGTTGATCTATCACCAGCTTAAAATTTGACACATTTAGTTTTAATTAATTAAATACATTTTGTTTTAATTAATGACATGGTAAATTTGCAATAAAATTATTGATGATAAGGTGAGAGAAAGATGAGAGAATGTGTTTTTAGTTTTTTCTGTATTATAGTATGGGAGTCTGGATGGAAGAGTCTGAAATAGGGTTTTTGGTGTAAAATTAGTTTGAAAATTTAATTTTGGCATTTTTGTATTTAAGGGTTAAGGTATTCATATTTTCGAAAAAGTATGTGTTCAAAAAGGTATGCTTGGCTTGGGGCTAAGTTGGATATAAGATTGGAAATAATTTTGATGGCTAGAGAACTGTTTGTACTTTAGATTGAAGAAATTGACAACTTGATTTCTTATCAGCCCTGGAGCAGCTATTACTTGTGATGTTTTATCACCTCTTGGCAAACTTAGATATTATGGGTTAGTGGCAATCTGTTGGCTTCTAGCTTACTTAGGTGAACAATGAAGTTGTTAATTGAGGTAATGGTTGTCGCCTGATGAGTGTGTTGATAACAATATCTCACCCATTAAGCAAATTGGCTTCTAGCATAGTTTTGGCACAGGTCTGCAGTGAATTTTAAAATTAATAACATTGGTTATAATTAGAGAATATTTTGGTTGGACAATTCTAAAAAGATTTCTCATTGGCTGTTTTCGGACCTAGGGAGTTTTGCTGGGACCCAGATTGTGGGTTCATGAGTCAGTCTTAACCTGGGAGCAGATCAGTCTAGATCTTCCTTCGAAACTGAATAATAGGATGTTAACATTGTAGACTTTACATAGACCGTTGACTTTGTGGTTTTCTGTGTTAAGGTCTTATAAATCTTTGTTTAGCCTATAGGACAGTTTTTGGAAATGTGATGTGCCCAAATTTATAGACTATGAACTTCAGACCTAGGACTTAAAAATAAATAAAGCAAGGCATTTTAGGAATTAGTTTACTTATTGGTGAAAGCTTCAATTTAGTTAGGTTATGAACACATATTTTCTGGAAAATTATATGGCTGGTGGCAGTTGAGGTTGAGGAGAATTAAAGTGAAATATTTTATTGTTTGTGACTGCGCGTTTTAATGAGTATATACAAATTGAGAACATTTTGATTTACCGGAACAGTGAAATTCTATAAGAGAAGAACAGTGAATAGGTAGTGAATGAATATCAGTGGTAATTTAGAACTTTAAGAACAGTGAATTCAACAGTCTGCATCCATCGCGTTTTAGGAACATTTTTGCATTTATTAAAATTATAGAAAATTCAAATTGTCTCAGTGTGTTACTTCTAGTTAGTGCTATTTAAGGACTGCGTCACAGGGTACCGAAAGGGGAGAGAAATCCAAATCATATTATATCATAAGTTTTCTGGAGTGAGTTCTGGGTGCTGCCTATCTTGAGTTAATTCCCCAAAATTTAGTCAAGCGAGTGCGTTCACCCAGTCTCATCTCCAGACTGATACAGGGGGCTTAACTCGCAAACCCCCTAGACCCCCTTTCGCGCCTGGTGACAGATCCCTGAGTATACTGATCAATTAAAGAAAGACACATATAGGGATGCTCGACTGAATCGGTCACTAAGTATCGAAGAATTTATAGTGGCGTTTAATAAGTATAAGCGTATACACTGTACTAGACATGCTTGGCACAAAGCAGAGCTGGATGCATATGAAGCTAGCATTATAGAGATCTCCCGTGTGTATGGAAAGAAATTTTATGAATATCATAAAATTTTCTCACAAAAATGCGCGATGGCCTTGGAACAAGGAAAGAAAGTGAATTGGGCTGAAAAAGACAAAGATCTGTTACAAATGATTATTGGGGGCACTGCATGTAATGCTTGTGGAATTTGCAAGGAAGTATCACATGCTACAATGTTTTGCCCACAACATACTAGTCAGCTGGGAGTATACAAACAGCAAGGCCAATACACTAACACCACCACACAGAACAATAACATGAATACAAGAGCTACACAGATTTGCCATTTTTTTAATGGTAATGGCTGTAAAAGGGAACTTTGTCAGTATATGCATGCATGCAAAATAAGCAAATCTTTCTCACATGGACAAAAACAGTGCACTGCCCATCAAATTTCCACTTTAGTTAAGCCTGCTCAAAGGTTCACACAATCTTCAAGTAAGAAAAACTGACTAAGCAATATTTTCCCCTCAACACAAGTAAATGTGAAAAGACTGCAATATGAATTGCAATACCATCCAGATGAAAATTTTGTTTCTTATTTGTGTTCCGGGCTAGAACATGGATTTGACACTTTGGTATCAGATACAAACCTTAAGACAAAAGAGTGTAATAATCTATTGACTGCGCGAGACAATCCAGAAATTGTAGATGAATTATTAGAAGCAGAGTGTGCGAAAGGTTATGCATATGGTCCTTTTTCTGAGGCACCATTTGAGCAATACCGTGTAAGCCCCATTGGTGTTGCTACTGGGAAATATTCAGGAAAGAAACGATTGATTATTGACCTGTCATCACCTCGAAACAGCAGAAACCATCGCAGCATAAATGAACTTATTGATAAGGAACAATGTAGTCTTACTTATGTTAAGATAGATGATGCTATAAAAAAGATTTGCGAGTATGGAAAAGGGGCAGTGCTTTGTAAATTTGACATAAAAGATGCTTTTAAGCATTGCCCAATTCAAAAAGATCAGTGGCACTTATTCTGTGTTCAGTGGCGGAAAAATTACTATGTTCTGACTAGACTTGCATTTGGTTGCCGGTCATCACTTAAAATATTTGACACATTAGCACAAGCTGTATGCTGGATAGCCATTAACAAGTAAGATGTTGAATGTATACTACATCTGTTGGATGATTTTCTGACAATTGATAAACCAGATTCAGAGGGCAGATTAACATTCACATCCATGTTACATATTTTCAATAGTCTAGGAATTCCACTGAGTGAAAATAAATTAGAAGGGCCATGTACTTGTCTTGAATATTTAGGTGTGATTTTAGATTCTGAAAAAATGCTATGTCTCTTACCTAGAGATAAGGTAGAAAGAATTATGAATTTTATCAAGGATCTCCTATCCAGAAGATCCTGTACCAAACGACAATTGTTTCAGCTTTTAGGGCACATGAACTTTGCTTCTCGTGTCATACTAGCAGGCAGAGCTTTTGTTTCCTATTTGCTGTCACTAGCATCTTCTGTGTCTGAATTACACTATTACGTACATTTGAGCAGTGAATGCAGACAGGATCTTCATATGTGGATGGATTCCTTACAAACTGGAACGGAATATCTCTTTTCTATGAAAATGAATTCACTTCTTCCTTCGATATTCATTTACATACTGTTGCTGCCTCAACTGCTGGATTCGCTTTAGTGTACAAGACTCACTGGATGAGTGAGAAATGGCCATCGAAAATGCCGAGCATTCCTGATAATTTATCTTCTATGGCCTTCATGGAGCTGTATCCAATAGTTGTGGCAGCTTATATATTTGGAAAAGAATGGCAGACAAAGAAAATAATGTTCATATGTGATAATCAAGCAGTGATCTCAATTTTGAGGAAGGGTAGATCTGCGTGTCCGCATATAATGAAGTTGATGAGAACATTTACCTGGTTGGCTCTAACCAATAACTTTCATTTTTCTGCCTCCTATATCGAAAGCAAGAAAAATATTGAGGCTGACCTACTTTCACGTTTTCAGGTGGAGGAGTTCAAGAAGCTTCGGCCGGATGCAGACCCACAAGCCACCCAGTGTCCCAGTCCAGACCAACTACTGTGGAATTACAACACACAGTTAACAATCTAATAATTAACTCTGTCAGTAGGTCAACAAGAGTGGCCTATCAAACTGGGATTAAAACATTTATTCAGTTCTTGTTATTACAAGGATTAGTTCATGATTGTTCAAGGTTGCCTTATACAACTGAAAACAATTTAGTTGATTTTGTTGGTTACTGTTTTCAGCATCTGAAGTTGAAGTATAGCACTATCAAATTATACTTGTGCGGTGTAATATATAGATATTTGGTGCAAGGGGACCTGTCTCCCTTTGATGATGTTTCCTTGAAAAGACTTCATGCATCTCTAATAGGCATTAAAAGAATCCAAGGTTCACATCGTAACCCAAAAATGCCTATTACAGGTGACATTTTACGAAAGTTATGTAGGTGCTTAGACAATAAATGTTTTGATAACTACACTAATTCACTATTAAAGGCAGTTTCTCTCTTAGCATACCATGGTTTTTTACGCTGTGGGGAATTTACCTCAAATAGTTCTTTTTGCCATGAAGTTCATATGACTTTGAATGATATTTTAATTCATGATGATCATCTGTCAGTCAATTTGAAACAGTCTAAAACTGATCCATTTAGAAGAGGGGTTGCAATCTTGGTTTTTCGGACAGGTTCAGATTTATGCCCTTATACAGCTGTAATTAAATACAAACAATTGAGAATTCAAAAATTCCCGAATCTCAGCAGTCAAAGAGATCCGTTTTTTGTGACAATTTTGGGAAACCCTCTGACTAGAACATTCTATATAGAGAAGTTAAAAATGCTTCTTGAGTCTATTGGATTAGACAGCTCAAAGTTTTCAGGACATAGCCTGCGGAGAGGAGCTGCAACCACCTGTGCTGTTCATCGCATTGAAGATCATGTAATTAAAAAATTAGGTAGATGGTCATCAAACTGCTACCAGAGTTACATTGATACCCCCAAATCAGTGATCAAAGACACACAGAGAGCTATGACTAAGGGGATTATTTAACATTATGCCTATATCTGCTAATACACATTTTCAGATGTAACAATAAGGCTTGTGATGCAATGATCCCAGAAAATTGTGATGCTACCATATATACTGACAAGAAAACTTGCACAAGTAGAACATTTATTGGGATGGTTCACTATTTAATTTGACTGGTTGCAATTTCGTCTTCTCTATCTGCAGTCTACTTCCAGGGTGTTATCTAGAGCAATTACAACAGGGTTGAATATTAATCTGGTTACCACTTATCTGCCTGAGGTCTAATAACAATTAATTATCTAGAGCACTTACAACAGGTCTGGATATTCCCACACTGCATGGTGTGAAAGAAGTGGGTCAACATCTGTAATTCCTTATCTTGTGTATTGACCTGCCAGCTTAAGCACTTAATGAGTTTATAATTAAGAAAGATGTTCATCAGATTTCTCCTTACAAATTAGGTAGTGCCAGAATTAAAAAAAAGGGGCTTTACCCTTTGACTCTATATATGCCTGTTTGTTAGCCTGGTTAAGCATTCTAGTTGCTATCTACAACTGATCTAGAGGTAAATACTGATTGGTACCAAGCTAGTTGGGACAGTCATCAGGTACCACACTAAAACTAACAACCAGCATAATTCAGGCATTCACAAAAGGGCTGTCTTCTAAGGATCAACAGCTCATTAAGGATGGTCAATAGTAGTCTGGCCTACATATAATCTGTAAATAATAGTGCCATTTAGCTGTAATATCATATTTATCTAAAATGTTGAAGTCATTTTAATGTGAATATAAAACAATGTATGTATGTATTGGTTCTAAAATAGGGACCCATAAAACAAAAATGTAAAAGTCTCTTAAAATTGTAAGGTCCTTTAAAATGTGGATCCCAAAAACTGTAATCTCTGTAAGGGTTCTAAAATTGAAGTGGATCTATCTCTGTGAGGGTTCTAAAATATGGACCCATGAAACAAAAAGTTGTAAAGGTCCCTTAAAAAATGTGGATCTAAAATACATAATTTCTGTAAGGGTTCTAAAATATGACCCATAAAACAAAAATTGTAAAGATTCCTTAAAAAATCAGGATCTAACAAATGAAATCTTATTAAGGGTTCTAAAATATGGACCCATGAAACAAAAGTTGTAAAGGTCCCTTAAAATGTGGATCTAAAATACTTAATTTCTGTAAGGGTTCTAAAATACGGACCCATAAAACAAAAAGTTGTAAAGATATCTGTGAGGGTTCTAAAATATGGACCCATGAATCAAAAAGTTGTAAAGGTCCCTTAAAAAATGTGGATCTAAAAAAAAAATACATAATTTCTGTAAGGGTTCTAAAATATGGTCCCATAAAACAAAAATTGTAAAGATCCCTTAAAAAATCAGGATCTAACAAATGAAATCTAATTAAGGGTTCTAAAATATGGACACGAAAACAAAAGTTGTAAAGGTCCCTTAAAATGTGGATCTAAAATACATAATTTCTGTAAGGGTTCTAAAATACGGACCCATAAAACAAAAAATGTAAAGATCCCTTAAAAAATTAAGATCTAAAAATGAAATTTCTTTAAGGGTTCTGAAATATGGACCCATGAAACAAAAGGTTGTAAAGGTCCCTTAAAATGTGGATCTAAAATAAATACATAATTTCTGTAGGGTTCTAAAACATGGACCCATAAAACAAAACATTGTAAAGATCTCTTAAAAATCAGGATCTAAAAAAGAAATCTCTTTAAGGGTTCTAAAATATGGACCCATAAAACAAAAAGTTGTAAAGGTCCCTTAAAATGTGGATCTAAAATACATAATTTCTGTAAGGGTTCTAAAATATGGACCCATAAAACAAAAGATTGTAAAGATCCATTAAAAATCAGGATCTAAAAAAGTGTAATCTCTGTAAGGGTTCTAAAATATGGACCCATGAAACAAAAGTTGTAAAGGTCCCTTAAAATGCGGATCTAAAAAGCATAATCTCTGTAAGGGTTCTAAAATATGGCCCCATGAGAAACAAAAAGTTGAAAGGTCCCTTTAAAATATGGATCTAAAAGTGTAATCCCCGTAATGGTTGTAAAATATGGACCCATGAAACAAAAATTGTAATGGTCCCTTTAAAATGTGGATCTAAAAAGTGAAATCTCTGTAAGGGTTCTAAAATATGGACCCATAAAACAAAATTGTAAAGATCCCTTAAAAATGTGGATCTAAAAAGTGTAATCTCTGTAAGGGTTCTAAAATACGGACCCATGAAACAAAAAGTTGTAAAGGTCCCTTAAAAATGTGGATCTAAAAAGTGAAATCTCTGTAAGGGTTCTAAAATATGAACCCAAGGTCTCATAAAGCCTACTTTTCATTATGTTGATGGTGGTTTATTATCTTTTCCTGGCTATTTGGGGCTATCTCCTGACAGGGTCATACGATTTGGGCGGAAATTCACAAATAATTATTAATTATTTGTTTATTTTGCCCCAATACCCATAAAATATCTTTCTAATTGAAATAACATAATTGTTATTGAATTGCCTCTCAGTTCCCGGACGCCTGTCATCTGGTGCGGGGCTTTTGGAGAACAGTCTAACTGTGCATACATCGTCTCTTTGTATGGACTGATCTCCTCAGCCCTGCATCCGCTGGGCCGTCTGATAACTGAGTAACCTGTCACGGGCTGGCCCCTGATGGCCAAGTTGTATATTTGGTTTTCTATGTATGTTCTCTTAGTAGCCTGTTAGTATACACACGGTATGTTGAATAATAAACTGTAAAATTTATCAAATGGTTCTTGGTCATTTCCCATAAACGTCACGTTAGCAAGGCCGTTGCATTTGGTAATTCCATGTTTTTTTTAAATGGATATTCTTGTCAGATGTTCAGTGCTTGTATCTTCATGACAGCAAATGAAACTTGAGATCTGATGTGGATGGGCCCACCCATACAAAACAATTGCTAAACTTATTGTGCATAGTATATAATACTTAAAGAAAAAATATGTGAGTTGGGATTAATTTATGAGATTTGCAGGGGTTTTGGGAGCTCAGTGGTAGATTGATTGACTCGAGATCAAGGGGATGCAGGTTCATGCCTAATCAGCATCACAGAGTTCTGTCCTTGAGCAAAACACATTAATCCTTGCTTAGTAGTACTGTTTCAACTAGAAGGACTTGTCCTGACAGAACTGAAAAATTGTTGACCCGGATGAAAGAATCTAATCAAACAAAATTAGCAGGAGTTTTGTGTGTAAAAATGGCTTTGGGACCAATTTTTCACTTTGAATAGTCGAAGTAAATAAGGGGGCAAAGATCAGGAATCAATGCAATCAAGTACCACACCCTGACCTAAGACACCACACTGGAAAGTGACAAAACACAAAAAAAATTCACACACAAGAGGTGTGCCCTTTCCTAGCAGGTAACCACAAGGCTGCAATGAACAGACAAGAAATCAAAGATAACAAGTTATCAACATTGGAACAATAGAGGTAGAATTTGTATAGTGCATTTCTTAAGAAGAAATTAGAGACCAAGCGCTGCCTTTGAAGTTTTGAGGGTCATCAAGTGATTTATGTTCAAGCTAATGAAGTTTTACCGTAAGTGAAAGTTGAATGTTTTTTTCTCTTTCAGAGATGGAGCTTACAGGCTTTCCAGATTGAAAGAGAAAGTTTTACGTATTGATAAATGTAATAACTTTAGTACAGCTGGGATGTTTTATACCAATGTCTCAAGATTAATGCAGGATGACCCTCACTGGTAAGTTTGTAATATTATGACTACTGATATTTTAGTACATAGGTGAAATATTCAAATCTTTGGAATGAATATGACATTTATTTCATCTCTTGAAGTGAAAAAATATACCTATTGCAACTCATGACCACTCTGAAGCATAAGAGATTGTATCACATGACGGCATGTCTCAGAGTGATATAACACCATGCGATAAATTTGATAACCCACTAGTGGTGTACAGATTTTGAAATGTTACGTACGGTAATGACGCCTATTATGACATTGCATAAGATGACAAAATCTTGACATTTTTAAACCAAAATAGTGATTTTGAGTAATCTTAATGTCATATGATAAAAAGGAATCTAGCATTTTTACTCCTGTATTACTGAATTTATCAAACTCCTTGCAAAAATGACGGCATGTCTCGGAGTGATATAACACCATGCGATAAATTTGATAACCCACTAGTGGTGTACAGATTTTGAAATGTTACGTACGGTAATGACGCCTATTATGACATTGCATAAGATGACAAAATCTTGACATTTTTAAACCAAAATAGTGATTTTGAGTAATCTTAATGTCATATGATAAAAAGGAATCTAGCATTCGTACTCCTGTATTACTGAATTTATCAAACTCCTTGCAAAAAGAGATAAAATGCTCGGCAGGCCTTCTATTTTAACTCTTTTCCTCAACTCAAGACCACTACAAAACCAGAACGGACACAAAGTAACGCACAACAAAACACAGAACAACCACAAACCCTTACAAGGGTAGTAACAACAAGTCAACAACAACAGAACCACCGCCCCAGAACGGACAGCAGCCCAAGCCACCAGGGGGGAGGGGGGGGGGGGGGGGGGAGAATCGCCCAGTCCGCATAGAAGCCTACCAACCACCGCAACGCACCACCACAGAGAAACACTAATTAAATTAACACACCACTCTGAAACAAAGAAAAGGGCCCACAGCCCCCAAAGAAAACATCAAGCCGAGCCACGGTAGGCCCAGCTATAGATAAACACCAGGCACTAACACCACTGATCAAAGCTCCACTCCAGAGCCGCCACATATCCCAAGTCAAAAGTAATTACCATTATTTTTTGATATACAATAGTCTTAAAACCTTTTGTTCCTCTGATAACTACTGCTATTGGAAACTATTAGGCAATTGTAAGTAAATTGGAGCTGTTTGCTAAGACAAAAAACAAAGTTGTTTTCTGTGTTTACAAAGCCATTATTGCATGTCAAATGCAATTGCAGTTTGCAATCAGTAAAGCAACATGATAATGTACGAAAGTTTCCAAATACGACATCTACAGTCATGTCCCCTAACATTGCGCGGCCCCTAACATTGCGCACTAGCCCTAGTGACTATACCACATTTAATCAGTTAAAATCTTTTTTGATATTTAATATCAGTTCGCTTTTGGAAAGAGAAAAACAGCAAAAGATTTTCACTTATGTTTTCACGGCTGAGCAGGGGAGGATTTTGGCAAAAATTGGCAAATGTTGTTAAAAACTGTCTGACCTTAATTTCAAATGCCCCAGGCTTCAGATTATCTATTTTGAATCAAGTTATTGATGAACTAAATTGTTGAGAACAACCTGGTGTTACTTTCCCTGGTATATTTTGTAAAAGTAATTCATTAAAGTTAAGTTATTGAAAATGTTACAGGAAGTGCGCAATGTTAGGAGACTATTTTTGTTATTCTAAAACAGGGGGTTTGTGCACTTCAAAGCAAAATTGCTTGATCGAGAAAATATTATTCATTTCAAACTCTGTGTAAATAAAGTATAACTATTACTTTATTTGACTGTGCAAAATAGTTAAAGTTTGTGTCTTTCTTATTATATCAACGGAGGTTAAAATGCTTAAGTGCGCAATGTTAGGGGCCTTCACCGTATATGATTTGCACTTTCCTTTTTTTTATGGAAGCTTATGAAATAAAATAATTTGAATGTGTAGACGTTAGACTTGCTTACTCTATATTGAACATTTTGTATGGATACATATCTTATTTAATTTTGTGGGTAGCTTGTATATGAACCTTTCTGATTACATGGTAGTTGGTGTCTGTTGAAATTTAATTACATGGGTGGTTGGGTAAAAAAAGTGAGTTCTTCTGCCTCCCGGTATTTTTTCTGGAATACCGTAAAATGGATTATTATATAATCTATAAATAAACATCTTCTGATTGCATGGCTTGCCGGACATGACGTTGCAAAGCACACGGCACAAGGTAATATTGACTGGCTTACGGGAAGTGACGTCAGAACGTCACGTAATTTTGCATGATCCATCCGTAATGTCAACGTTTTAATGGTCTAAATGGCAGGAAATGCATAAGATTAATTTATTATATAATAAAACAATTGTTGACTTATGTTTCGGTAGACATGGAGTGTTATTGAACAGTAAACTTACCCATATTGACCTCCGCTCCGCGTCAGTCAATATGACGTTTACTGTTCAATATCACTCCATGTCTACCTCAACTTAAGACAATAATTGTATAATATTTTTGCGTCGCCAAATTTTCGCGTTTTTGCCTCAAAAACATGAGGATAAATATTCGCGGTTTTTAATTTTCGCGGTCTTTTGTACCCGCGAAAATTATCACTGCATGTTAAATATCCTGCGAAATGTCAGAAGTATGTATTTAGTTGGTCATTTCCAACGGTTGATACTAGGTACTCTCCGTATTTCATCTGGAAGATCGTTGGTATTAAGTTTTCCCATGTGCATAGAATAGCGGTCGACTAAAACTGGCAATGCAATGACATTGTCTTTTTTCTCTCAAAAAACAATCACTTTTTAGTACCATTTATTTAATAATTATGTGAACACACTTGAAAGTAAATTATAGATATTTTGCAAAATATGTGAACACATACTGACAATTTTAATCACTGGTCCAAGTCAGAATAAATGATCAGTTAATTTAAGGTTAATTAACCTATTATCTTTCCAGCTTGTCCAAGTAATCTACTGACAGTATAACCCTTGAACGCTCACGAACATGGCTTTGATTGATCTATTCATGTGTTCAATGAACATGTAGCTTGACCTGTAAACTACGCTGGTCAGACTATGAAAAACGGTGCTTAGCACAAATGAATACACAATTATTGATCAATATAAAGGCAAATAAACAATTGGTCAAACTTGGAAAATATTTTGCGGATTTTAATTTTCGCCGTTCACAACGTGACCGCGAAATACCGAGAAAATTGGACAACACGAAAATTTCCCATTTTACGGTATCTCTTACCTATATATGATGAAATGGCATATCTTGTAAATTTGGTGCTGATTCAATTTACAACAAATTATACAAGTTTCATGCTGGTAGCACACATGTTATGGAAAATTTCTGTGAAGTCTATTTTTAGGAACAAATATCATCGTGCCTGCATTCGTCATGTGATACAGGGTTTTATTATATAACCTATAAATAGACATCTTTTGATTGGCCCAGATGCCTATCCACTCGAGTCCATAAAACTACATATCACACGGGCTGCTGGTTTTTCCCATTCAATATTAGTTTTCTAAAAATAGACTTCATAGAAACTTTCCATAATAGGTGTGCTTTCAGCATGAAACTTGCATGATTTGCTGTAAATACAATTCAGTGAGTGACAGCAGCACGAAATTCACAAGATTTGGTGCTTCATCATATACATGTAATTCAGACTTGCTGTTGAATATAGTAATTAGCAGAACTATTAAATGAACTAATGAATTCTTCCTTCTGGATTGATGCATTAAACTTGGAATGGTCCATTGTATAATACAGGTTTTAATTTCTAAACAAAATTGCAGTTTTTTCCCTGAAAATCATTTTTGTCTTAGCAAACAGTGTAGACCCTGATGAAATGCCACATTATGTGGCATTTAATCTGGATCTTCTCTGTCTGCAGTTGTAATTACAAATAAAGTATGCATTCATTCCTCTTTTAAATGAAATAAGTTAGTCATCATGTAAAAAAAAGAAAATCAAGACTGTCCAAGACATAGTCCATAGCCAAGATTTTGTTGTTGTTGTTGTTGCTTTTATTTGTTTAGAGAAATTATATAATAAAACTATTGTTGACTATCAGGGTTTCAGCTGGACTGAAATTTACAGCGGACATTTTGTCCTAGCAGCCCCAATACTTTTTGGACATTTGGATTTTTTTGAGGACATTTTTTCAGACACCCATTTTTACCACCATTAACTGAAACTGCTATCTGCCCTTCTCATAATGAAAACAGGGGTAGTTTTGCTACTATTTCGGATGGTAAGTGGGGCCTGATTGATTGGCTGGCTGTTTATTTAATGAGGAGACTGGAGCCGCTTGTTGATCGGTGGAAGTGGGTGGGGTACAGTTTTTTGCTGCTATTTGCGGTCGCTGCACGACTCGTTAGTCACAGAAAGTGGCTGTTCAGGTAATGATGGAGTGGGCAAACTATTTTGGGCTATAAAAAACTTGAGTGCCTGTTGTTTCTTGGTGGCAATTAAGTTTTTTAGTCATTTTACCAGCGAATGCCAATGCAAACATGCTGTCCGCTTCAAGATGAAATCGAGGGAAGAAATTAACAGGATGCAATTGACCAATCAGGCGCCGCATAACAAAACACTATGACTGGTTTGCTTTAGTGAATAAGCGTATTAGGGTTAAAATTAAGCGAACCAGTCGGATGCTTACAGAAATTTGGCCAATCAGCGATCGTTTTATAACACAAAAATACTATTGCATCACTGTGCATTACCGTACAGTGTGCGCTTCTGAAAATCGTCTTGGACAAACTGTCCAAACTGGACAGCAAACTCTCGGACATCTGGAACTATTTTCGGACTATGTCCGAGGGCCGACGCCAAACTGAATCCCTGACTATTGAGGCATTGGACATGATATGATATTGACCTGAGAATACCAATATTGACCTCGTCTGCGCCTCGGTCAATATTTGTACTCTCAGGTCAATAACACATCATGTCCAATGCCTCAATATTCAATAATTGTATAATATCAGCTCAATTGGATAGGCATCTGGGCCAATCAGAAGATTTTATTTATAGATTATATAATAATTCCTATTACTGGTCTATCGGCTTTCCTCTAATTGGATTCTTATTAATAAATCTAGGTACCTGGCATACTACAAGTTTTAAGAATTGATTTTTTACGATTCAGTTTTTTTTTTAACCATTAAAGTGTCAATCACGACTGCAGCAGTAGACAAATTTTGGGACAGCTTTCCAAATTTTTCGACAAAAATAAGGTATGATATTACATGAGAATCGTCTGCCAGCAGACGATTCTCATGAAATATCATGCCTTATTTGTTATTTTGATAAAGCGGCAAAATTTGAAATTGTCGTTGGCTGCAAATTATAGGTGGCGCTTTAAGGGTTAAATATTCAGCTTTCACCCATGTATTCTGTTACCTGTCATTTTTTGTTTTGTTGTTTCCAGCCAGCAACTGAGACATTTGATAATAGATAAAGTTAAACCAGAGTTCCTGAATACACTCTCTAAGGGAAACATAGAAAAAGGTGAGTACAGTAAAACATGTGTAAAACGACCACTCTCAAAAAGACAGAAAATTGGTTCAAGACCAATTATCGCTTAATGCAGATCAAAAGTATTGCAGAATGCTCCAAGGGAATGCTCCATGGGGAGCATTCTGCAATACTTTCGACTTCCATTAAGCTACCATTTGTCATTAAAATCTTTGTTTTGTCTATTTTTGAGAGGCTGTTTTACACAGGTTTTATTCTAATTAATCCTGTCATCTTATGGGGTGTAACATCATAAACTTCACTCTGCTGTCTGCTGTCAATAGGCTGCTCAATACTCACATTTATTCATGATCAGATGTCAGTCCTTGGAGCCCACTTCATTACTTAGTGTTTGCAGAAGATGCTGTTGTTGTTTACTCTACTCCTTCACCCCTTGAAAATACTCCTTCACCCCTTGAAAACACTCCTTCAGCCCTTGAAAGCACTCCCTAACCCTATGAAAACACTCCTTGATCCTTTGAAAACACTCAGTCACCCCTTGAAAACACTCATTCACCCCTTAAAAACACTCATTGACCACTTGAAAATACTCCTTCAACCCTTGGAAACACTCCTTCATCCATTGAAAATACTCCTTCAGTCCTTTAAAATACCCCCCCCCCCCCTTGAAAACACTCATTCACCCCTTAAAAAACACTCATTCACCCCTTGGAAATACTCCTTCACCCCTTGAAAACACTTATTCACCCCTTAAAAACACTCATTCACCCCTTAAAATCACTCATTCACCCCTTGAAAATACTCCTTTAACCCTTGAAAACACTCCTTCATCCCTTGAAAACACTCATTTACCCCCTGAAAATACTCCTTCAACCCTTGAAAACACTCCGTCACCTCTTGAAAACACTCATTCACCCCTTGAAAACACTCTGTCACCCCTTGAAAACACGCATTCACCCCTTGAAAATACTCCTTCACCCTTTGGAAACTCTCATACACCCCTTGTAAATACTCATTTACCCCATGAAAACACATTCACCTCTTGAAAAATGCTCCTTCACCCCTTGATAACACTCATTCAACCCTTGAAAACACTCATTCACCCCTTGAAAACACTCATGCACCTCTTGAAAACACCCCTTCACCCTTTGAAAACAAAACTAATTTGACACCTAAAAAAATTGGAGCAGGGGTTGTCCTTAGATGCTGGCCTGCTCTGTTCATCCCCAACCTCAATAACCCTGGCCTTCAAAAGTATTGGAAAAAAGACAGAGTATGGAGTAGAGTGGGAGGGGTATCTGATATGGATATAAACAAATGGAATAGGAGCACCCTTTTCTCAAGAGTGATAGATTTTTGGAAAATAGTAATACCTAAATGGCACATACCTTATGTGACCACTGTTTGTAGATCCTCAGAAATGATCATTTCCCTGGCCATTCGTTGTCTTGGAAGGTCATGATGCATTGAAACTTTTTTTCCATTTCTGTGCGCCAGACCATTGTGAAAATGTATGTTAGTCTGACCCTTAACATATTTCTGCACTAACAGTTAACGTGTCTTGCTGTATCCTTTGTCTGAAGCTTCCTCCGTGTCTGGGACTTGTAAGCAAGTATAATGCTAGCTTAACCCTATACTCCATAGGCTATTTTTAGATCATGACATCATTTTCTATTGTCAGACAGCATTGAAAAAATTCAAGAAAAATTTAAGTTTTGATCACTTTTGAAAATATTATGGAAAATGGAGCATTTGCTCCAAAAGAGCAAAAGCTCCATTAACCATAATATTTTCAAATACATGATATTTCAAAGGCGTCAAAAGGCATTATGATGATGTAAAAGGGTTAAAGACAAAGTTGTATTCTTAATGTTTAATATTGAATATGTACAATTTATGTAATTAAGCTTGGTGCAGAGTGCACACCACAAGAACTTAGTTTACCAAGCTTAAGGGTGGAGATGTCCAAGAATCACTATGAACCCCTTCTGAAAATAGTGGTACCCCCGGTAATGGTGAGTTGGCCGAGTTTTAGAAATGGGAAGCACGGTTTCACTAATGGCTGGTTACAACTAAAATGCTATGTCTTTGGTTTATAATATTTTCTGCACAACTATCTGACTGGAATGTGTAAATAATAATCAAACTTGTTGGTCTTTGACAACCCACAAAAAATTTCTCATAATTATTATGCTGAGTTCCAAATGATAATAATTATTTTTTTTTTTTAATCACAGCCTATGAGAAATTAGCAATTTTCAATGACCCCGCAAACAGTATTATTATCTTCCAACACCAACTTTTATAGAAAATAATGTTGCCATTTGCTAGTAACATATAGATTTTACTGGAATAGCCATAATCATGACTAAGGATATCTTTAAAAAATCATCTTCTCATAAGGCTCTCTACCAAAAACTACTGTACTTCCAAGATTTCAGTAGACATTGTATTTCTTTTTTTAAAATTTCTTTAATGATGAAATTTTGGACTAAAATTTTGCATATTTGGCATGAAAAGGTCAAGATATTGCAATATTTTACGGAAGGTTATAATGGACATCATTACCCTACGTTACGTAAGGTTATAATGGACATCATTACGCTACGTTACTCAATCTGTAAACCACTAGCAGTTTATCAATGCATTGGCATTATATCACTGCCAGACTCGTCGTCATGTGATAAAATAATTCATTGATGTTCAACTAAAGGCAGCGACAATGTGGATTATTTGTAATGACAAGGTATGTTTGGGGAAAAGCATAAAAATGCAGAAGCACAAATGAGGACAAATTACATCATATCACAGCATTTTTGACAAAACATTTTGTAATGAAAAAATATCACAGTGCCATCAAACGGCATAAACAAAATTAATTGCAAAAAAAATGATGTTCACAGAAATCTTGGACGCACAGTAGCCCAAATGGTTCCTGTAGGCCAGAGAAAACAACCCACAGAGTTAAAATTAGAAAAAAGGGTAAACCACATCTACTGTTGAACTGCTGTTCTAATTTAAACCATAATAATTTCACACAAATGTTTCCTTCTACCAGAATGTCAGAATGGTTTTGCATCCCTTAAAAAGTGGCCACCAGAGGCCAAAATAAAACTCTTTATACAAAATTTGATTTGTTGGTTAAGATTTAAAACATATCATAGGTCCAGTTTAGCAAAATTTTAGAGCATAGAATTGTAATTATTTTCTTACCCATCATTTAAGCATGTGCTTTGGGTGCTCAAAAGATCCGTCTCATGGAGACAGTTCTTATGATTACTCACAACATATGTTTGGTTGAGAAATATGAAAAATAATTTTCCATAACACACTCTTATCTGGAGGCCTGACATATGTTTCTCATCAAAGCAAAATATAAACTCCATGTTTCTTTTTATTGTCCCCTTCAGAGATTGCTCAAATGATTCCATTCTGCTAAACAAAAGTTAAGTTCCTCCAGGGCTGTTAAGTCTCTTGTTTTTACCAACAATTTATGTTTCTAGTCTATTTTCTGTAGACTAGAAGTTTTGCTATTATTTGTAACAATTTTCTTCTTTCAGTGAAGGCAATATTCAAGACACTGAACAAACCACAAAAGACGTCTATTTTGAAAGTGTTGATGAGTAAAGACTACATGCTAATTAAGGGTTACCCAGGCACCGGTAAGTTATTATCCCCGACGAAGTCGGAGGGATATAGTTTTGGCGACGTCCGTCCATTCTGTCCGTCCGCCCGCACTTTTTGTCTGTCCTGAACCATATCTCAGTACCTATTGGTCAGATTTGATTCATTCTTGGTACAAATGATAAGTACCATGAACTCTCGATATCCTATAAGTTTGGTCAAAATCGATCCCTTAACACTTGAGTTATTGCCCTTGTTTTAGTATTGGCAATTATAAGGCAAAACCTATATTAGCTTTTTTTGTGTGCATCAAAGCCATTATATTTAACAACTTCTCACTACAGACCATCAATGCCAAGTGTCAAAAGGTCAAACTATATCTTTTGGTTGCATATCAATTTAAGGGAATTGGGGGGGGGTCAAAAGGTCAAACTATATCTTTTGGTTGCATATCAATTTAAGGGAATTGGGGGGGGGGTCAAAAGGTCAAACTATATCTTTTGGTTGCATATCAATTTAAGGGAATTGAGCACAGAGCACCATGAAAGCAAATGTGCTGTCATTACACACACCAACAACCCCTGGGGTGGGGTCAAAAGGTATTTTTTTTTCTTTTCTAAAAGTGGTCATGTTGCATATCAAATTAAAGTGGAAGAAGTGTAGACCTACATGCAAGGTAACACTTTGAATTCACACACACCCTTGACCTCTGGGGTTGGGTTTAAAGGTCAGATATTAAAATTGTGCAGATGTAAGTATATTTTTTATTTAACTGAGCACTTAAACATACTTGACAGGCGTTTGTTATGATCTGAATAATACTGAAGGTGAACTAAGGGTTAGATAAATGGGATTTATGTTTTGTGATTTACATGTATCTCTCAAATAACCCTTCGTCGGGGGATAAAAATTCGTTGAATTTGTCTTGCTTAGAATATAGATTTTGGAGGTGTTCTTGTAATGTTACATACTGATCAAATTCATTTGAGCTATCCTTAGATGAAAACAATGTAATGGTCATTTCTGTTAGATTGTCTTCAATTCAGAGAAAACAATACTAAAGGTGTGTTTATAGTCCTATATTAGTCCTATCTTCAAATTGTTTTGCTATTTGACATAATTGTCAAATTATTATTATTTTAGTTCACCTGAGTTAAACTAGTATACCAATGACTCTGGCATCCTATTTTATCTCACCTTAGTTGAGCTAGTATACCAATGACTCTGGCATCCTTTGTCTGTTTACATTTTCAGCTTCTCCACTATAATCACTGTACAAACTAAGCTAGGATATATGTGTCTTGCTCAAGGACCGCAACGCAGTGACGCTGGTGAGGCTCGAACCCGCGACCCTTCGGTCTCGAGTCAAGCACCCTACCACTGAGCCAATGCGCTCCCTTAACTTAGTCTGTGTTAGAAGTACACTTCATTTTTAAATGAAATAACTTGCAGAGTCTCGGCAAAGTCTTTCTTTATTTACAAAAGCATAACTTTTGTATGTGCTCTTTTTTTTCTGACCTAATGTGTTTCCAGGTTTTAAGTGACTCCCGTTTTTCTTTTTTTAAACAGCTTTAAATTGAACTTAGAAGAACGGCACTTAGCATGTGAATTTAAATGCACACCGCATAACTAAAACTTATTATTGGGAGACACCCTTATTTGTAAATGAAGCCCAAATCCCCTGTACAATAGAATAACTTATTTGTTTTTCCCTGTGAATATACCCATGTGTACCCCAATAGATACACATTGCTATGATGCACGAAGATTGGGCCAGTTAAGCAATTTTAGCGTGAAGTTGCGATTGTCTTCACCAGTTCAAACACGTGTTTTGGGTGCTCAAAAGAACCGTATCTTCGAGACAGTTGTTTTGAGTACACACAACATTATTTTTTTTTGTTGAGAATTAGGAAAAAACTCTTGTCTGTGGGACTGGCGAATTACCTCCACTGACCTGTATAAACCATGTTTTATTAATATCGCTATAGGTTCACTTGGGGACTAATTCAAAGAGGAGCAGCAGAAACACACCGAAATTCCATCTTATCCCAGCCTATACAAAAACTCATATTTATGTGGAAAAAATGAATTAAATTACGCAGTCTATATATAAATTCAGTTCTAATTTATTTTTCAATTAAAATCACCATTAAAGAATAATTAGCAAAATAAGGGGGTCACTTAAGATCTGGAAACACAGTAGTGTAAAAATGTAAGGTGACCTATTAGAACTTGGTCTCAGTATAGTTATGTCGTAAATGAAAATGGTTGGCTAACATCTTTTCATAGGACTAATATTGATAGTAGTTTTGTGCTTTCATAATATTAGTATTTATATTATAAAACATTATTCAGGGTTCCCACGAGCACTGGAAAACCTGGAAAATCACAAAAAAAAGTTCCATGCATGGAAAAATCATGGAATTTGAAAAAAACTGAAAAATCATGGAAAAATCATGGAATTTTGTGTAATTATTTGTGTTTTTGACTGCTTGTTTTCTGGCACCTGGTGATTTAACTTTTTATTATTGTTTTAAAATGCATGTTTGGTCCACAACAGGGCCTGCACTTGTTGTGCCTGATTTTTTATAGTCAGATACATGTAGCCTTAAAAATGTATGCAATTTAGGCATGTCTTTTGACCTATCAGATTCTTAATTTGCAGCAAGGGTGAATCATATAAAACAGGCATTCAAGCGGGCCCTACAATTTATACTTTTTTGTTCTACGTTTCCCTACATTTTCATGAAAATACCTTACTGCTTTCCTCTTAAATTGCACGCCGGTGGGTCGGACTTCAGACTCTATGACGTTTCTGACTTAAAGACTTATCTATTGATGAGATAGTAGGGGCCTGATGCTTTGGCTGTTGTCAGGCCCTCCAGGGTTTACCTGTTGGATTTCTTTTGCTCCGGTATTCAGTTTAATGTACTTTTGAGTCCTTATCTTTGCTTTATCTCCTTTTTACGAGGGTCAGTCAAATATAACTGAGAGTTGATAATACCTCTTTATAGGCTAACGTTTACTAATCAAATTTGGCACATGAGTGCAATGAACTGTCCTGCATTAGAATATGCAATATACAAGACCATCCAAAGTATAGATTATTGTTGCTAAGCAACCAAAGAATGTAAAATAATGTCATGTGTTCACGCTGGAATAAAGCTTTGCCACGGAAACACTTTACACAATTTAAGTTATATTAACTTGTGTATTTGTTGCAAATAAAGTGTTGAATATATTTTGTTAAATGCAACAAATGTAATTGAGGCGTTGCAAATATTCCATAAATAAAAGGAAAATTAAGTCAATTCCTGGAGATTTTTACCCAAAAATATACCCCACCCACCAATAACGGTTCATTCTAGAGCAAAATTATCAATAAAGTATCACATCATATGACCATTTCATTGTATTTTGTAATTGGTTTAATAACTGAATGCATATCTTGAATATTCTTAGGAATAAACTGTTGCCATAGCAACAAAATCTGGTATTTTTGTAAAAAATAGAATTTCCATCGATTTTGGTTGCTAGGCAATGGAAATTGCATGTGTTGTATTCACATTCTATTACACTTCTTTAAAACATTGCTAACACATTGTTTGATACAATTAGTGAGATATAAGGTTCGTTATTATAATGTTTTAGATTTGAAATGATTTTAAATTTATAGTTGCTTAGAAATGTCGTCAGCGCGAACGCACATCGGTAAGAGACGGTCTTCAGTTGCTTAGGAACAGCACAATGAAGATGATAAGACGCCATCTTCTATATGCAATGAAGCCCGAAGGTGCATTTGATATGTGTATTAAGTTTCAGTCAAAAGTACCAACCCAGTCCAAAGATATTAACCAACTCTCAGTTATTTTTGACTGACCCTCGTATATCTTGATTTATATGTTCTAGGAGATGATGCATGGATAAGTTAGGGGTCTTTCATGCAAACCAAGATCTATGTGTCTTGATCCACATCTGAATGAAGGGTGAGGTTGGCACTGTGAAACTGGTTTAAGCCCTCCAGTAAAATATTTTCACTGACCGTTCCAAGGCGGTACTTCTTTTGTGGATCATTTGTGTTATTTATGTCTTGTGATTGTCATGCTTTTGCGTCTGTTCATTGCTGCCTTGTGGTCACCTGCTGAAAAAGGGCTGACCTCTTAGCTCTTGTTTGTGATGTTTATTGTGGTTTTGTTCTTTTCCCATGTGGTATTCTGGGTCAGGTGTGGTACTTGATTGTATCGACTCCTGATCTTCGTCATCTTTCTTACTTTTACTATCCTAACTTTCTCACTTAAAATGTCATTTATGCAATAAAATCATCAAAAAAATTTCCCCGTTTGCTTCGCTGGCTCAGATTTCTCAATAATTAAACTTGTTTTTTTGGTAAATGACCACTCAATTTCTCACTTTGAAGTTTTCAGCTGCAAAAGTCATTCTGTTTTTGGATAATTTTAGTGTCACCACTTTTATCCTGCTTATTTTGATATATTATCATTAATTTAATGACTCATTGTTATGAATTATTGGTTTGAAAAAGCCCTACTATCCCTACCTATTACATTGGATTATCCCTACTTTTTCAAAAAAATTTACCCTTACTTTTTCCCTACCTTTTTCGTGGAAGGGCACTTGAAAGCCTGAATAAAAGTTAATCAAAATACATCATCATAAAACTTTTGGAGCCATTTCAATTCAATCATCCAGGTAGTATGGTGTTTCTGATTTTAAAATTGGCCATATAAGTGACCTTTTCGGCTAGTTAACTTCTTTGGGAAAAGATATAGAATCATGAATTATTGAAAGAAATATTGAAAATATATAAGAAAAACATGTTCTAATAACAGTTAGTCACAATTATGCTCAATGTGGTAAAGAATACTGAGGATGCTGCGAAGAGGGGAGGTTGGATGCCGCACGTTAAATGATCATGGAAATTACATTATTGATCATGGAAAAATCATGGAAAAATCATGGAATTTTGTTTTTGAATTTCTGTGGGAACCCTGATTATTACTGACTTTGTGATCATTAGAAACATTTTATAGAGTGTGTTTCTCTGTCAATGAAACTTAACTCTGCCTTTTTCGTAGGAAATCAGTGTTATACATTTTTCCCTTTTATGCAATAATGGTGCAGTATTTCTATTTTAATTTTCTACATGCTGCTTGTCCATATAGTCGACTATAATGTGTGTAAAAATTATTCTGTTTCCTTTACTAATATTTGATACAACCCCCTTTTATGAAATTGATAAGAAACAAATATACCCACACTATTTATGATCTTATTAATCCACCGTAGATAAGTGTTTCGATTCTGTTAATGCTGTTACTTGTGAAAGTTTTATCTAATTTCTTTCAGGTAAGACATCCACTATTGTTGCCCTTGTGAAAGTACTCAGTACCCTAGGATATTCTGTTCTCCTTACAAGTTATACACACAGTGCTGTAGATAATATATTACTGAAACTTAAGCAGGTAATCACTCAGTACCCTTAGATATTCTGTTCTCCTTACAAGTTATACACACAGTTCTGTAGATAATATATAACTGAAACTTAATCAGGTAATCACTCAGTACCCTAAGATATTCTGTTCTCCTCACAAGTTATACACGCAGTGCTGTAGATAGTATACACTAATCAAAAGTTCTAACCGACCAGTTTCAAAATCTGTTTTCTAGAAAACTACATATTTATGACAAGTAAAATGTTTAGCACATAGTAAGGGCAATCTTATATCGGATTTTTTCATGTTTATTCCTGAAATAACATATTCTCTTACTGTATCTAACTGGTTGGGGTGATTTTCATTTATAAACCTCGATTAGTGCCTGCTTTTAAAAATGAAAGTGATCAATTAGAACTTTGGATTAGTGTATTACTGAAGCTTAAGCAGGTAATCACTCTGTACCCTAAGATATTCTGTTCTCCTTACAAGTTATACACACAGTGCTGTAGATAATATATTACTGAAACTTAAGCAGGCATGACTCAGTACCCTAGGATATTCTGTTCTCCTTACAAGTTATACACACAGTGCTGTAGATAATATATTACTGAAGCTTAAGCAGGTAATCACTCTGTACCCTAAGATATTCTGTTCTCCTCACAAGTTATACACACAGTGCTGTAGATAATATATTACTGAAACTTAAGCAGGTAATCACTCTGTACCCTAAGATATTCTGTTCTCCTTACAAGTTATACACACAGTTCTGTAGATAATATATTACTGAAGCTTAAGCAGGTAATCACTCTGTACCCTAAGATATTCTGTTCTCCTCACAAGTTATACACACAGTGCTGTAGATAATATATTACTGAAACTTAAGCAGGTAATCACTCTGTACCCTAAGATATTCTGTTCTCCTTACAAGTTATACACACAGTGCTGTAGATAATATATTACTGAAGCTTAAGCAGGTAATCACTCTGTACCCTAAGATATTCTGTTTTCCTCACAAGTTATACACACAGTGCTGTAGATAATATATTACTGAAACTTAAGCAGGTATAAATGACTAAAAGACATCTTCCTCACATGTTCAGAGCGGACTAGTTTTTATAATGGAAACAGTCTCAAAATGTGAAAGCTCATGGGTGAGCTAAAAGTATGCCAATGACTTGCGTCCATCGTCTGTGGATCCAAACACAGTTTCAAAATTTAATGTCTTCTTTAAGCCACTGGGCCAATTGAAATCTAGTTTCATTTGGAAACTCCTTATGATGGGGGAAGGAATGTTTGTTCAAATGGTTCTGGCCACATGACTAAGATGACCACCATACCCTTATTTGTTATGACCCTTTAAAAATCATCTACAGAACCTGGAAGTTTTATTAGCTCACCTGAGCCAATGTCTGACCAAATTTCCAAATGTCTGAACAAAATTGGGGTCCTCAGTTAACAAATTTCAGTCAAGCTGAATCCCTGATCAAGATATTTAAGCATATTTTCTCAGAAATTACAGGGTCAGTTTAGGTCCAATTTCATATGGAGTATCCATAAAATGAGGCAACCTTATGTGTGGTCCAGATCAGATGGCCAAAATAGCTACCATGTCCATATAAGGTAATAATTGCTTCTCCATAAGGAAAAGTCCATTGATCCTTGTTGTCATTAGTATGTAGCATTATATCTGCGGGTTCTGCAAAGTTGGTTCAAATAACGATCCAAGAGCAAAGTCCTGTTTAACCCCTGAGAAAATCTTGTAAAACTTGAGGAGTGCAGTGGCTCAGTGCTAGAATGCTTTACTTGATGTGTGTCATAGTGTTTTATTGTGTTTTTTTTCTTTTTCCCATGTGGCGTCCTGAGTCAGGTGTGGTACTTGATTGTATCCATTTCTGATCTTTGCCTCCTAACTTACTTTGAGATTGAAAATTTCACCAATTTGCCATGTTTGGTTGTAAAACAGATTTAGGAAAGTCAACCCTTGTTTATTTTGTGATTTGGCAAACAGTGAAGACCCAGGTGAATACTACATATTGTGGCATTTCATCAGGTTCTGAACTGTTGACTTAGATCTTTAGGGACTAAAATACATCTTAACCCTTAATGTGCCAATCACAACAAAGGTGTCTGCTTTTCTTGTCTGCTGAAATGTTTAAGAAGCGTCTATGGCGAACAGTGTAGACCCAGATCAGTCTGTTCTGGGTCCACGCTGTTTGCTTCTATATTTAATTCATCAGTAATGTTGGGCAATTATTTGCAGCAGACGACATTTTCAGATGCATTTTTTTCTTGGCGTTTTAAGGGTTAATTTGGGCATTCTAACCTGTGACCCCTTGAAATGTACAATGAACCATCCCAGGCTCACTGTTGCAATCCAGATGTAATAAGTATACAAAGGTGGGTTTTTTATTTCAAGTAATAAGTTATCTTTTCTATTACTAGGGTGCTACTTTAAGGGTCTTCATCTAAAAACGCTTCAATCATGTTGATCTGTACCTCGGACCCAGTATAAAGGGACTGGTCACTGATGGAAATACAAAGATATGTTGTCGTGGCTTCATTTTAGCCCTTCAATCATGTTGATCTGTACCTCGGACCCAGTATAAATGGACTGGTCACTGATGGAAATACAAAGATATGTTGTCGTGGCTTCATTTTAGCCCTTCAATCATGTTGATCTGTACCTTGGACCCAGTATAAATGGACTGGTCACTGATGGAAATACAAAGGTATGTTGTCGTGGCTTCATTTTAGCCCTTCAATCATGTTGATCTGTACCTCGGACCCAGTATAAACGGCTGGTCACTGATGGAAATACAAAGATATGTTGTCGTGGCTTCATTTTAGCCCTTCAATCATGTTGATCTGTACCTCGGACCCAGTATAAATGGACTGGTCACTGATGGAAATACAAAGATATGTTGTCGTGGCTTCATTTTAGCCCTTCAATCATGTTGATCTGTACCTCGGACCCAGTATAAATGGACTGGTCACTGATGGAAATACAAAGGTATGTTGTCGTGGCTTCATTTTAGCCCTTCAATCATGTTGATCTGTACCTCGGACCCAGTATAAACGGCTGGTCACTGATGGAAATACAAAGATATGTTGTCGTGGCTTCATTTTAGCCCTATTTCAAAGTACTACAGTCAATACAATTGATTCTGAATAATACCCGAGATAATAAGAAGTTATTACGTGATTGCGATGTTGAAATATTACAAGTATCAGTAAATAAAATTGAAGTTTTATCACCTTTATAGGTTGATGTCTGGCGATTTTCCCCAAATAGCTAAAAGGGATACTGTGGTTACTTACTGATGTTCATAAAGACGGATATACTTACAATAAATATAACAATACAGTCTTAAAGATAATATATTGAGTCACTGCTTTTTAAAGAAAAATCACAGATATACTGAGAAATAATGGAGATATGATTTTTTAAACTTCAACATTCATCAGTTTTGAAAGCTCAGCCTCAACAACGTATATCCAATATTTACATTCACCTGTATGTCAGTGACCAGTCAGTTTATACTGGGTCCGAGTACATATTTCAAAAGATGATGAGCCTGCTCTATTTTAAATATGGGGGTCAGGTTTACAGTCCACTGGGCCAGGTCTGTCTTGTTTTATTCTCTAAATTGGTTTTGTACATGGTATGAGGAGGTTATATAGTTAATATGCTTGCTGTATAAACTTTGCCAATTTTCAACCTCAGCATATAGCTCAATATGTTGATGTGAGATGAACTCGCACAATTTAAAAAGCATATTCATCATTTTTTTTATTTGTATGTTTTTTCAGGACAAAGTAAAGTTTTTGCGGATCGGAAGAATTTCCAAAATACATCGAGATATCCATGAGTTCTGTATAGAGAAACTTGCATCTGATATCAAATCAACAATAGAACTTGAACACTTTCTGCATTCTCAGGTTTGTATTGTTCTGGATAGCAGGGGTGGGCACCAGTGGACCTACAGCCAAATTGTGTCAACGTGACGTCATATGATAAATAATATTAAACAATGGATTATATAGAAATCTGAAAATGCTTTCAGTGCTCCAGATAATTTTGACTACCATCAGTATGGGTTCTGATCCAAATGAAATTTGATCCCCACAAGCTATTTTCAGTCCGTAAATGTAATTATTTTTTATAAGGGCTTAGCCAATCTTTTGTGAAAGCTTGTACTTGTAAAATTGTATTGAATTCGGTTTACATTGTTGATCGACCCATCAATCAAAACAGCGATGTCCCTCTGCACATAGGCCAGAATATTTTGTAATTAGCATGCCTGTTTCATTGCCATTCATGTCATGATGGACCAGTTTGTAAACATGCTGTGCCGAGAAACTCCTACTTTCAGTTTCTACTTTGACTGGTTCATGTGAAATTACAAGGAAACTCCCCGCACAAATTCTTCTGAAAAATGTATTCTTAGAGGAAATATTGGCTAGGGGACGCAACTGTTGGGCAGTTTGTATTGAGACATTAATAAAACATTGATAAACAGTCCAGCAGGATGATTCTGGATTACTCAAAAGCATAAATGTTGGCAGATTTGCAAATCAATTCAAATATCATGCGTCTTCTGATTCGAAATGGATGAAAACACCCCATATCCTTACGGGACACTGTAAAACCGTACCTTTCAGGCAAAAACACACCCGTATTCGGTACATACTACTTTTCAACTCTATCAGTATTTGGGGAAAACAGAATAGTAAATTAGGCCTGTAGGGATGCTATCTGGAGCACTGCTGCCATTCCATGCCAGTATTTTACCATCAGCAGCAGCCTTTACAAACTGTCAAAATTTTAAGTAATTTACCACAACTTACCTGGCACAATTTCAAATTTGTTCTACATAGGTCCAGATAAGGATAGATTTTTTATCCCCCGACGAAGTCTGAGGGATATAGTTTTGGCGTCGTCCGTCCGTCTGTCCACCCATTCCGTCCGTCCACACTTTTTGTCCGTCCGGAACCATATCTCAGTACCTATTGGTCAGATTTGATTCATTCTTGGTACAAATGATAAGTGCCATGGACTCTCAATATCCTATAAGTTTGGTTAAAATCAACCCCTTAATACTTGAGTTATTGCCCTTGTTTTGGTATAGGCAATTATAAGGCAAAACCTACATTAGCTTTTTTTGTGTGATGATCTTCATATTTCATCAAAGCTTTTATATTAAACAACTTCTTACTATAGACCATAATTGCCAAGTGCCTGTGGATAAGCATGGCAGTGTCAAAGTTTTACCCCACCCCCTTTGAACCCACCTTAGGGGTCAAAGGTCAAATATTTTAATTTCGCAATAACTAAGGCAATTGTTAATATTCTTTGCGGAAATTTTGCATGCAGGCAGAGCAGCAATAGATATGAAACATATCAAACGGGATTTCAGTTTGAAGGCCTGGGTCCAAGTTCGTTGGGTGGACTTAGGGGGCGGGGCCAAGGCAAAAATTAAACTTTTTCAGAATATGGTCATGTTGCATATCAAATTAAAGCCGACGACGCTGGCAGCAACATGGTAGCAAATATTTTGCCCACAGACACACCCTTGACCTGGGGGCAGGAGTCAAAAGGTCAAACTATATATTTTTCTGAAAGTAGTCATGTTGTATATCAAATTAAAGCTGACGACGCTGGCAGCAACATGGTAACAATATTTTGCCCACAGACACACCCTCTACCCAGGGGAGTGGGGTCTAAAGGTCAAACTATATCTTTTTCTGAAAGTAGTCATGTTGCATATCAAATTAAAGGCAATTGCAGGGTGCCCACCCGTCAGGGAAAAGTCAGGGAAATTTGTTTTTTCTTCAAGGTCAGGGAAAAATCAGGGAATTCTGTAAAATGGTCAGGGAAATAAGAAAATCTTCAAAAGTCAGGGAAAAGTCAGGGAATTTTAAAATCATGTTTGGTTAACCCCTCAAAAATTAAACAAACAAATATGAGATGATGACTTTAATAGTGTTAGGGTGAATATAATATGCAATTCAGTTGTTCTAATATATATGTATCTTTTGGCTATGAACTGTTATTATAATCTAAAACCTAATTTTTGGTCACATTGTTTTAACTCACCTGAGTTAAAGGCTCAAGTTAAATATGATAATGAGTATATTGATGGCCTGTTGTTGTTGTCTGCTTCCATTTCAAATGAGTATAGTTCTGATCAAATTTAATGTAAAACACATATGGTAGCTAGGGGAAAGGCTGCCATGGGTAACATAAAGCTCCCATAGACTTATAATGGGACAACTTTAAAAATCTTCTCTGAAGTGGCTGAAGCCATAAGCCCCACAGCTTGTTGATTTGGTTTGTAGCAATATCTAGTGGTCTCCTGCCAATCAAGCCCCTGGGGTCCAAACTGGCCACACCCTGGGGGCCATTATCTTATGTTGACTATAATTGAAAAAAAACCCAACCCTAAAAACCATGAGGCCCACAGCTTATATATTAAGCACATGTAGCAATATTTAGTGATCCCCTACATAAATCTTGCCAACCATGTCCCTGGGGTCCAAATTGGCCATGTCCTGGGGGTCGTTTGCTCCAATTTACACCTGGCAAAATTCCCCAAACAGCTCAAGTAAGCTGTATAACATATTAACAAAATATCCTACACAACACAAAGTTATGTAATGTTCTTTTCTGACACGCTTGCTTCCTTTTGTGTGTCTTTTTGATTTAAGCACATATTTCTGGTGTAAAACTCATACATTTCAAGGATTTAGTTTGATTTATGTCAGTATTTATAAAATGCAGGCGTATCAGATGACTTGAAGTGGAGGAGGCGTGCGAGAAAGCGCGGTAAAATGGTCAGGGAAAAATAAATTTTTGTCAGTGAAAAGTCAGGGAATTTCATTTCAGACTAAGAGTGGGCACCCTGAATTGAGCAAAGAGCACCATGAAAGCAAATATGCTGTCATTACACACACCAGCGACCCCTGGGGTGGGGTCAAAAGGTCATTTTGTTTTCTTTTCTAAAAGTGGTCATGTTGCATATCAAAATAAAGTTGAAGAAGTGTTACCTTTATGCAAGGTAACCCCTTAAATTACACACACCCTTGACCTCTGGGGTGGGTTTAAAAGTCAGATATTGAAATTGTGCAGATGTAAGTATACTTTTTATTAAACTAAGCACTATAACATACTTGACAGGCGTTTGTTATGATCTGAATGATACTGAAGGTAAACTAAGGGTTAGATAAATGGGATTTATGTTTTGTGATTTACATGTTTCTCTCAAATAACCCTTCGTAGGGGGATATAAATATGTCGAATTTGTCTTGTTTGCAACTGAAATTGTAATTATTTTCTTATTCAGGAATTTATACTTATGTTTTGGGTGCTCAAAAGAACCATCTCATTGAGATGGTTCTTTTGAGTACCCATAACATACATTTTTGATGAGAAGTAAGAAAAATAATTTCCCAGTATGCACTCTTATCTGGAGCCCTGGTTCTAGATGTTACTTTCAATAATTAAGAATGCAATATTCTTTTTACAGAACATTTTGGCCACAAGTTGTCTTGGCACTAACCATCCACTGTTTACTTGCCGGCAGTTTGTCTCAAATAACCCTTCGTCGGGGGATATAAATTTGTCGAATTTGTCTTGTTTGCAACTGAAAGGATCATTGATGGTTTGGGCCTTATACGCCTATTTTTCTGATTCCCAGAACGCTGCTTTTGAGCTTCTAGTGTGGTGCATGTAGTATCAGCCCAATATGTGAATCTAATGGCAAGAGCCAGCTAGCAAAATATTTTCAAAATTCCTACGCACTCGAGAGTTATGGCGGGAAGAAAGGGGAGGGGGTCTGAAATTTCATGAAAATAAAAAGTGCTTTAAAAAGTGATTTCTGCACGTTTTCTTATTTATTTGGTAGGCATGGTGATATCTATTGAACATACAATATGCAGAGTAGTAACGAATCACGATAATTGATGAAATTGTTTTAAAAACAAAATATGTTTTGTAATAAAATGATTTTGGGGAGATAATTTAGAAGTTACCTGTACATTTTTGACTACATGTACCGTAAATAATACAAAACTGAAAGCTCAACAAAAGAAATAAATATTTTTGAAGGAACGAAAGTGTCCCATTTAGCATTGGAAAGTCAAACTGATTCTAACTAGATCTTTCGAAAATATTACTTTTGCTTTGTTTAAAGGGCATAGTATGTTGAATGTATTTAAAGTGTCCTAATATTTATGGTATACATGATGCATGTATATATCTATATGAGACAATATATTGAACACTAAAGTATTTACCTGTTATAACTCTTTGCATGCCAGTGGATAATTTTGTCGTCTGCCAATAGCCTTTTGCAAACAGTTTGAACCCAGATGAAGACCAATAGAATGTCGGTCTTGATCTGGATCCAAACTGTTAGACACTCCGATGGTGGTCCTGGGTGTTTTATTTTTAAAAACATAATTTTGAAGAAAGTAAGCAGACGAAAATAAAAACATGAACAATTCCCTAGCATGCAAATAGATAAGTACAGGACGTTTGCAAAATAATGTGTCATTTAATAACAGTGAGATTTTTTTCTTATGAAAAATGCATAAAACCTTGCTAATTCTACTTTTAATCTTTAAGTACTTTATATTAAACTAGCACAGAATACAAAGCAATTTAGGAGGTTGGTTCTAGAGAACTTCATTACTGTCATTAATTTCTTATTTGGTAGAAAAGGCATTTTGTGGGCTAAGGCCCTGGGTTTTTGGGCTGCTGAACATCTTTCCCCCCTGTGTGCCAGCAAGCCACTTCCATACAAAGTGTAAAATATGGTAACACATATGCAGGCAAAAGCTTTTGCTGGCACACAGGGGGGAATGATGTTTTAAAAAATGTTTTCGGATTCCTATATATCTTAATGTAAAACTGATTGTTCTACCCAAAATTTTACATCTTTGAAGCATTTTATATCGAAAACGGATTTCACAGCCATAAAGTACTCAGGTCAGGGTAGCTTCAAGGCGAAGAAAGGGGCGATTGACAAACTTTTATTTTTACTGAAAACCATAGGCATTTACCCATAGCAAGTGTCAATGATCCTTGTAATTATTTTCTTATTCAGGAATTTATACTTATGTTTTGGGTGCTCAAAAGAACCATCTCATTGAGATGGTTCTTTTGAGTACCCATAACATACATTTTCGATGAGAAGTAAGAAAAATAATTTCCCAGTATGCACTCTTATCTGGAGCCCTGGTTCTAGATGTTACTTTCAATAATTAAGAATGCAATATTCTTTTTACAGAACATTGTGGCGACAAGTTGTCTTGGCACTAACCATCCACTGTTTACTCGCCGGCAGTTTGATGTGTGTATAGTTGACGAAGCTTCTCAGGTGATTCAGGCAGCTTGTCTTGGGCCATTATTCTGTTCTAAGAAATATGTTTTGGTTGGAGATCCTAAACAACTGCCACCTGTAGTTCAAAGTAAAGAGGCCAGGTATGGTATATGGTATTTCATCTTTGATTTTGGTGAAATTTAATATCGTAGCAAAGTACATGGTACAGTAAAACTTGTGTAAAACAGCAACTCTGAAAAGACCAAAAATTGGTTTTCAAGACAAATTATCGCTTAATGCAGGTCAAAAGTATTGCAGAATGCTCCAAGGGGAGCATACTGCAATACTTTTGACCTTCATTATGTTACCATTTGTCAATAAGATCTTTGTTTTGAGTGGCAGTTTTACACAGGTTTTACTGAGGGGTCTGTTTGACGGTCTATAACATTTGTTCCTTGGGTGGAGACAGGAGTCTAAAGTCACCACTGTATGTTACTGTTAACAGAGACAGATACAGTAAAACACCTTATTTTATACTTAGCAGTGAAATCAATGCATATCAAAAACATATAAAAGTGATATCAATCACTAGTGAAATGATATGATATCAATCACTAGTGATTGATATCAGCCTATAGCCTGTAGCGTTTTTTGGATCACCTCTGACTTTTCCATTCACTTAATGCAGCTCACTTCGAAAGTTCAAACGTCTATAACTTTCTTATTTGTGAACAAAAACATCAAGTGTGGGTAGGCATTTTCTTAGCTAGAACATGAGGAACATTTTGGTACCAAAATAATTCAGATTTGCTGAAATTTTTCGATTTTGCATTTTCAACACCTCCCTCTTCAGTGAGTGAGGCAATGCATGCAACCTATGCTACGAAACGTCATCAACAAATTATGACGTCACTTATGATGTCACTTGTCTCGCACTATGATGCTGAATAAATTTCTTTTTATCTGTAAGTCCTGATGACTATAGATTGATCCAGGTATTTTGTCACAAAAACTCCTTCGTCTTCTTTTACATTATTGTGATTCGGCTTGAAGCATCGTTAATTGATTAAATGTAAATCTTCTAAAAAGTATAAAATAAAAAGAAAATTTACTTTTTTTTTAGTAAATACCAAATATATGTCATCTCGTGAATTGAAAACATCGAAATTTTCATTTGTGCTGCGCACTCATGAAAATTCTGATGTTTTCAACACACTCGATGAAATATATATGGTATTCACCTCAAAAAAGTAAATATCCTCTATCTATACAACGTGAAAACTAATGTGATAGCTGATGCAGTGACCAACCTGTCCATATGTGCAGGCTCATCAGGCTCTACTACTTTCCACAAATACATTATACAAATAATTTATTTTTCGAACTCTAGCCAGTGTGCATAGGGTTAAATCGGCATAAGGGACCAGTTTCACTTGCACCAGCAAGGTACAGCATGGAAGACATTAAGTATACATGACTATCATCTTGAAAATTGTCTGTTTGGGTATTGCTTGAGGCAATGGATGGGTTGAATTGGCTCTGACGGTCAAAATATAATTGATCATGGAGATTTGTTGGTTAATAGAGGGAAGGCTTTTTGTGAACGCCAATACTTGAATGTTTTAAGCCAGAATATTAAACTCTTACTTGAATAAACACTAGGTTACCTTTCACATGACTGAGGTACTACCTTTTTGTGATTTTACTGGACAATATCTGACATTTCATTGGCCAAAATTTCCTAAGCTAGATTTTTTTTCAAACAGAGTATTTGATTTCTCTCTAATTCTGAAGATTTTTTTTTTCAAGATTTGTTTTATTTTGGCCAAACTAGCATATAAACAGCAATGATACATAGAGAAGAATTGATAAGGTTTTGTTGACCTTTACCTAATTTGAAAGGCCATGCATATGCTGATTGTCTTATCTGCACTCTATCTCCTTAACCAATAGATGTATTTTGATTAAGCTTGCACACAGTTTGCAATGGTGCATGTAAAGAAGATGGTAAGATTTTGTGACCTTTACTTTCTCATGAAAGTTGCACCAGTACTTTGAATGTCAAATTACAGTTTTCAATAAATGATAAGTGATATACTGATTTTGTTTCTAAAACAAAGAAGTATTAGGTCACTTGGTAAGCAAGGGTTGGGGGACCTGGCCCCGAAGTTATAAAACATTTTTCATGCTCAGCTCAACTGAGCACGAAATTTCAACTACTTAAAAAACTAAAATAATGATAAATGAAGAAGTTTCTAGCTTTAAGACTCTCAGATGTTGTATTGATCATGCTAATAAATGTTAAAATGCCAACAATTGTTGGCATTTTGACATTTATGAGCAGGATAAATTTTGTGCTCAGCTGAGTTGAGCATGGAAAAAGTTTTATAACCTCCGGGCCTGGCTTTCTTCTAAAAAAAACTGTTTAGATCAATAACCTGATCCATATTTTCTAACCTTGAAGAGTGGGTAAATATCTCTTTTTCAGAAATAAATGGTGTTGAACATCAAATTAAAGGGTATGTAAATAAAAACAACATACAAGTAAAATATTCTTTTGCCCCTGGGGCCCACTTTAATCCTTTATTTAACATATTCACACGTTATAGTTTAATTCTTATATTTAACATATTCTTAACATTGGGTATACAATTTTCATAGCCAAATAATAGAATACACTGACATGTATTGCATTAATTTCATTGCTAAATTATTTTTGTTTGTCCTTCTTTAGAAACCTAGGGATGGATGAAAGCCTATTCATGAGATTGGAGTCTACAGGTGCAACATGTGAACTTAACCTACAATACAGAATGAACTCGTAAGTATACAGAGTTCCACTGCCAAGGCAACTGTTTAAGCCCTCCAGTATATATATTTTACTGAAGTTCCAAGGAGGTACTTTTGTGGATCCTTTTTGTTATTTGTGTTTCATATCTGTCCATTCCTTGCAGCCTTTTTTTTTTTTGTCAACTGCTGGGAAAGGGCTGATCTTGGCTCTTTTGTGTGTGATGTTTTCTGGTGTTTTTGTCACTATCCCAAATGCTGTGCTGGGTCAAGTGTGGTATTTGATTGTATCAATTCCTGATCTTTGCCTTCTTCCTTATTTTGATAAAATTTGGTCACTGGATATTTTTTTTACAATACTGATAAAACTGACCAAAGATGGATTTTTAGCAACTTTTTTTTAATTTTGTGGGGGATAAGTGGGTTGTTGTTTTTTGAAGTCATGCCCCAAATTTTGAAACAGTTGATGGGGCATAATTATACCCACTTTTTTCTTTAGAAAAAAGGATATATTAATTTCGTACCAAATTCGGTCAGTCTGTCCGTGCGTACGTACGGCTGTTGTTTCTGTAAATGCATCTCCTAAACAGTTGGACGTAGCAACTGCAAACTTTGCTTTGCATAGATCAGATGATGTAGAGGAAACTGAGCAACATTTTGTGTGACCTTGGTCAAAGGTAAAGTAATGTATTTTCTTGTAAATGCATATCCTCCTTAACCATTGGATGTATTAACTTCAAACTTTACAGGTTTATAGGTCACAGGATGCAGAGGGTACTGGGCAACATTTCCTTTGACCTTGACCAGGTCAAGGTCAAATGTCAAATAATATTTTTTCTTGTAAATACATCTCCCTAACCCTTGGACATAGCACCTTCAAACTATACAGGTGTATAGGTCACATGGTGTAGAGAGTACTGGGCCACACTTCATATGACCTTAAACCCAAGTTCAAAGATCAAATAATTTTCTTGTAAATGCATCCTTAAATGTTGGATGTAGCAACTGCAAGTTTTGCAGGTGCATAGGTGACATTATGTGGAGGGCACTGAGCAACATTTAGTGTGACCTTGACCCCAAGGTAAAGGTTAAAAAATGGGGTATTTGCGATGATGTACCATCGACTGCTACTCTAGTTCAATTTGCTCTCCTCTTGTAAAATCTGTCTGACTGCCTGTCTGTCTGTCCTTCCATCACACCCTATACGCCTCCAACATCTTTGGAAACATGCATGAAATAAAAAGCAGGTGACCTGTATTTTCTTCTTGTCTTGGTTATCACCCATCCTTGAGTTATGCCCCTTTGATTAAAATAAATAAGTGATTTTTTTTAGATATCTCAAAAAGTATTCTTGGTATTCTGATTTAGGCTGAGGAGTAGATAACCTGATTACCTGTAGTTAGATTCCCTAAAATTATGTGAGTTGTGCCCCATTTAGACAAGCATTTTCGCAACTTAGCTCGCTTGACCTAGAATGCTGAATTTTGGTATACTTTGAATATTGGATGTGCAGAATATTTTAATGAAGATGGTATAACTTTATATCAATTGATAACTGACTTATTGCCGCTCATTAATATTATTAAGAATCTATCATGAGTGTGAGGATGGGATAAAAAAATCTGTCTCGAGGATCACCGTTTGGCATCACGAGGCTAACCGAGTGATGACAAACGGTGATCGAGAGGGACGGATTTTCTTATCCCATCCTCACAGGGATAATGGATTCTTTTTCTTGCTCACCACTAAATACCCCATTTTATATTGGAAAAACATGAAAAAGCCTTCCAGAAAATCCTGAATAAGCTGAGATGAGACATGGTGACATCATTTTAACATTTCAATGGCGTCACAGATCAACATGCACGGCTGACATGTGGTTGTTCATTTTTAGCTCACCAGAGCCGAAGGCTAAGGGTGAGCTTATAGTATGGGACTCGAGCCGGCGTCCGTCCGTGCGTCCGTGAGTCCGTGCGTCCACACTTTCAAACATGAATATCTCTGAGACCAGGTGGCCGATCGTAATCAAATTTCATCTGGAGCATCATTGGGGTGGGGGATTGGCTGCATTAGGTTTTGGGCCTGATCGGATCAGAACTCTGGTTTCCATGGCAACAGATAGCTCCCATAGGGTTATAATGGGGAAAATCTTGTGACCACTCTAGCTCTTTCATTTTTGATTTGTTCTTCTTTATTCTTGCAGGTAACAAGGACAACCATAAAATCTCGAATGGGTTAGAAATTGGGCAGGATCGGACCAGGGACTTATGAGTTAGCTGCCCTTGAGCGTCTGGAAAAATCCCCATAGATTTATAATGGGAGAATTGTTGAGACCACTCTAGTACCTTCATTTTTGGATGGATCGTCTTCATTCTTGCAGATAACAAGACCAACCATAAAAGCTCTGATGAGTTTGAATTTCGATTAAATTCCATCACTGACTTCGGAGCTAGCTGCCCTTGAGCGTCCGAAAAATTAATGAATAATGTTGTGACCACTCTAGCTCCTTCCTTTTTGATTGGATCTTCTTCATTCTTGCAGGCAACAAATAAACCCATAATATCTCGGATGGGTTCGAAATTCAGCGAGATCTGACCAGGCACTTATGAGTTACCTGCCCTTGAGCGTTTGGTAAAATCCCCATAGACTTATAATGGGAGAAATGTTGTGACCACTCTAGTGCTTTCAATTTTGAATGGATCTTCCTCATTCTTGCGTTCAATAAGGACAACTATTAAAGCTTGGATGAGTTTGAATTTCCGCAAGATTCCATTACTGACTTCGGAGTTACCTGCCCTTGAGCGTCAGAAAAATTAATGAATAATGTTGTGAGCACTCTAGCTCTTTCATTTTTGATTGGATCTTCTTCATTCTTGCAGGCAACAAGTTAACCCATTATATCTCGGATGGGTTCTAAATTCCGCAGGATCCGACCAGGGACTTATGAGTTACCTGCCCTTGAGCGTTTGGAAAAATCCCCATAGACTTATAATGGGAGAAATGTTGTGACCACTCTAGTGCTTTCAATTTTGGATGGATCTTCTTCATTCTTGCAGACAACAAGAACAACTATTAAAGCTTGGATGAGTTTGAATTTCGTCAAGATCCCATCACCTATTTTGGAGTAAGCTCCCCTTGAGCATCTTAAAAATTGATGGATAATGTTGTGACCACTCTAGCATCTACATTTTTGATTAGATCTTCTTTATTCTTTCATCTAACAAGGGCACTCATAAAAGATTGGATGAGTTTGAAATTCTGCAGGATCCGACCAAGGACTTATGAGTTAGCTGCCCTCGAGCATCTGGAAAAATCCCCATGGACTAATAATAGGAGAAACGTTGTGACCACTCTAGTGCTTTCAATTTTTAATGGATCTTCTTTATTCTTGCAGATAAGAAGGAAAGCTATAAAAGCTTGAATGAGTTTGAATTTCGTCAAGATCAGATCACCTATTATGGAGTTAGCTCTCCTTGATCATCTTAAGAATTGATGGATATTGTTGTGACCACTCCAGCGCCTTCATTTTAAATTGGATCTTCTTCATTCTTGCAGGTAACAAGGTCAACTATAAAAGCTTAGATGGGTTCAAAATTTGGCCAGACCAGACTTGGGACTGAGGAGTTAGCTGCCCTTGATCGTCTGAAAAAATCCCCATAGACTTATAATGGGAGAATTGTTGTGACCACTCTAGTGCTTTCATTTTGTAATAGATCATATTCATTCTTGCAGATAAGAAGGATAACTATAAAAGCTTGGATGAGTTTGAATTCAGTCAAGATCCCATTACCTATTATGGAGTTAGCTGCCCTTGAGCATCTTAAAAATTGATTGATAATGTTGTGACCACTCTAGCACCTTCATTTTTTATTGGATCTTCTTCATTTTTTCAGGTAACAAGGACAACCATAAAAGCTTGGATGAGTTTAATTTAAAGTAGAACCAACTTTAGATAGTGGAGTTAACTTCCCTTGAGCATCATAAAAAATCTGCATAGACTTACAATGGGAGATCAGTTGTGACCACTCTAGCCCCTTCATTTTTGAATGGATCTTCCTCATTTGTAGGTAAGAAGGACTTCCATAAAAGTTTGAATGAGTTTGATTTTCCGCCACACCCATCCACCAGCTACAGAGTTAGCTGCCCTTGAGCATCTAAAATATAACTATATAATGTTGTGACCACTCTAGCACCTTCATTTTCATTTGATTCTCTTCATCCCTGTAGGTTAATAGGACTTACATAAAAGTATGGATGAGTTTGAATTTCGGTCAGATCCCATAACTGACTACCGAGTTAGCTGCCCTTGAGTATCTGAAAACTACACTTTCACCAGATTTCCAATGCAATTTTTATTCAGATCTTTTTAATACTTGCAGATTACTAGAACCGGCATAATATGTTATGCAGCGCCCTAGATAAGCTTTTTGATCAATTGGGTATTTACGCAACCTGGTTATCCTCAATTGCGTACATGCAAAAATAAATGCGTATTTTCATATTTTTTTATGCCACGTTTTTTTTCTGTGATTTATAATACACGTTTTCTTATTGCATGAAGCCATCGGTAATGTGCTTGCATATTTATTCACTCCCATCGTTTGCCTTTCTAAAGTATCAAACTAGCGGATTTTATTGTACCTGAAGCAAATTTCATCCCCTTGTTGACATTCGAGCGTGTACACTTTGCAAAGTTTCACTTTCATCATTGTGTTTTTTTGCCAAATACTGGACTGGGCACCGATATTTTATTCATAAACTGGAGTGATATTGCGTGCTCTCTAGTTAAAAAAAATCAACTGGCATTTGTTTATTACTCAAATGGAAAGGAAATGGACCAAATGGTACGCAATGACATCGCATGTATTTGCATACCGATCGTCAGAATTGCTTTTCCGTACGCACACATTTCATTTTAATTGCTTTTTTGAGGATTTTAATTGCGTATTTACGCAAATATGCTGCTTATCTAGGGTGCTGATCTTATGTTTTTGAATTAATTCCTGGTCACTGTTTCAAGTTCAGAGTTATCTGCCTTTGAGCATCGTAAATTATGGTGTCTGCAAACATTGTGCTGGCTCCATGGTGAGGGATCGTTGCCCATTGGGCTACTTGTTATCTTTCCCAAGGGCTGGTACGGGTATGTGAGATAGAATGATCTCACATGGGTTAAAACAATGGAAATCTCAATCTGGTGTGCAAGAAAAGATGATCTTTATAGACACCTAAGGGCACAGTGTTTCATGAACACTATATTTTATTGTTTATATTTCAGTGATATTATGTATCTTAGCAACCAGCTAGTCTATAATGGATGCTTGAAGTGTGGCTCTGATTCTGTTGGGAGCAGAGTTATCTATCTTCCAAACAAGGAAAATATATCTCAGGTATGTTTTTACAGCAACAACAGTATTAACTTCTTTTTTTATTTTTTTGCAACTGAGCAGGCTGAGTGTGAGCCTTTGTGATCTTTAGATGTCTGTCATCTGTTGATATTTTGTTGAAACAATTGCTTCAAAGGACATCACCACCTAAACCACTTGGTGGCATTTCACCAAACTTCACAGCAATCCTTGGGTGGACCCCTTTTGAAGTTATTCAAAGATTTCCATTCAATGAGTGCTTAAAATAGTTGACATTGTCGTTTTACAATTATTCAAGTAGGTTTTCAGATTAAATAGCTTTTAACTAGGATAAAAAAACAAGCATCTTGTGTTTTCTAATTATATTATTATAGTAAATGGACTGGTCGGAACTAAAATCTGAATATCCTATATAGAATATCTTGCATTTTTCGCTAAAGTCTATAAAAAAAATGTCATATTCATTTCAAAAAATTGAATATCCTCTATTTTTTCTGTAAAATTGATTAAATATATAGCATCAAAAAACGAGTCAGTGTGATTAGGAAATGCAATGATCATAGTTGACAGACTAACCCATAAATTGTTTAGCACACTGTATTTTACTGGCCGAATATTCTCCCTTAATTTTACTGTTGTTAAAACACATAAGTTGTCAAGCATAGAGTATTTTAATAGCAAAATATTCCCGCTATATTCTGGTGTTATTAAAATACATACATTGTTTAGCTCACAGTATTTTACTGGCCAAATATTTTTCCTATATTCTACTGTTGTGAAAACACATAAATTGTTGAAGTCATATGAAGGCTTCAAGTTTCTTATTTATTTAATAGATTAAAACCACTTACAGTGAAATCATGCACGGGTGGTTGTTATCGCTACAGTACAGGTACAGTCCAAATGAATTTGACAATCCAACCCCCCCCCCTACCCCCCCCCCCCCCCCCCAGGGATGCACTGAAAATCCATTGGTACAACACTATCCCTATTATAGCCCACTCTTTTATAAGACTTGATTTTCTTTTTGAATTAATCAGTAAAAGAAGGCTTTCTTATGATTCTTTTGACTTTATGAACTAAGTTACTGTGAGAAAAAAAATGGGAAAGTCCAGCAAAAGGAAAAAGTTGGCCTCTCCAAGACCCAGATCAGCCTGTACGGACTGATCAGTCTTCAATGTGTGCTCTATTGGTAATCAAGGGTTCACTGTTTCTTCATGTTATCAGACTATGCAGACTGATTTGAATCTTCCCTGTATGCTTGTGCCAACTTGCACCTTATGTTGGACAAGGCTCCTATTCTAATTTACTTTCATGTGTTACAAAGAGATTGTTCCCTGGGAGATGTAGTAGACAAATATTTGAGTAAATCTGTTAATTTACTTTCATGTGTTACAAAGAGATTGTTCGCTGGGAGATGTAGTAGACAAATATTTGAGTAAATCTGTTACTTTACTTTCAGGTGTTACATAGAGATTGTTCGCTGGGAGAGGTAGTAGACAAATATTTGAGTAAATCTGTTGATTTACTTTCAGGTGTTACATAGAGATCCTTGGCTGGGGGATGTAGTAAACAATGATTTGAGTAAATCTGTTGATTTACTTTCAAGTGCTACATAGAGATCCTTGGCTGGGGTGTTACAAAGAGATTGTTCGCTGGGAGATGTAGACAATGATTTGAGTAAATCTGTGGATTTACTTTCAGGTGTTACAAAGAGATTGTTTGCTGGGAGATGTAGACAATGGTTTGAGTAAATCTGTGGATTTACTTTCAGGTGTTACATAGAGATCCTTGGCTGGGAGATGTAGTAGACAAATATTTGAGTAAATCTGTTAATTTACTTTCAGGTGTTACATAGAGATTGCTGGCTGGGAGAGGTAGACAATGGTTTGAGTAAATCTGTGGATTTACTTTCAGGTGTTACATAGAGATCCTTGGCTTGGAGATTTAGTAGACAATGACTTGAGTAAATCTGCTATTTTACTTTCAGGTGTTACATAGAGATACTTGGTTGGGAGATGTAGTAGACAATGATTTGAGTAAATCTGTTAATTTACTTTCAGGTGTTACATAGAGATCCTTGGCTGGGGGATGTAGTAAACAATGATTTGAGTAAATATGTTAATTTACTTTCAGGTGTTACATAGAGATCCTTGGCTGGGGGATGTAGCAGACAATGATTTGAGTAAATCTGTTAATTTACTTTCAGGTGTTACATAGAGATCCTTGGCTGGGGGATGTAGCAGACAATGATTTGAGTAAATCTGTTAATTTACTTTCAGGTGTTACATAGAGATCCTTTGCTGGGAGATGTAGTAAACAATGATTTGAGTAGATCTGGTGATTTACTTCCAGGTGTTACATAGAGATCCTTGGCTGGGAGAGGTAGTAGACAAATATTTGAGTAAATCTGTTAATTTACTTTCAGGTGTTACATAGAGATCCTTGGCTGGGGGATGTAGCAGACAATGATTTGAGTTAATCTGTTAATTTACTTCCAGGTGTTATATAGAGATCCTTGGCTGGGGGATGTAGTAGACAATGATTTGAGTTAATCTGTTAATTTACTTCCAGGTGTTACATAGAGATCCTTGGCTGGGGGATGTAGCAGACAATGATTTGAGTTAATCTGTTAATTTACTTCCAGGTGTTATATAGAGATCCTTGGCTGGGGGATGTAGTAGACAATGATTTGAGTTAATCTGTTAATTTACTTCCAGGTGTTACATAGAGATCCTTGAGGATGTAGTAGACAATGATTTGAGTAAATCTGTCAATTTACTTCCAGGTGTTACATAGAGATCCTTGGCTGGGGGATGTAGTAGACAATGATTTGAGTAAATCTGTTTTGTTTCTTGATACACACAAGGTAAAGTCTATTATAGTCTACACTCAAACTCTTGTTGACTCAAACTATATAGGACTAGAGTGTACACCTTGAGCTACCATCAGTCTCATGTTAATAAAAGCTGTTAAGAGTATTCCTATAAAAAATGAATATCAAATTTACTTAGACTTAACCCTTGTACATCTGATCAGGAATCACACTGCTCAAATTTAGCTAACTTATTTAAATCTACACTCTTGCAGTAGAAGAAACTCATGCAAGTGTACCGGCTGCAACTGGTAAATCTGTTGTAATAAATGTCTCATGCAAGTGTTCTGGCTGCAGCTTGTAAATCTGTTATCAGAAATCTCTCATGCAAGTGAACTGGCTGCAACCTGTAAATCTGTTGTAATAAATGTCTAGTGCAAGTGTACTGGCTGCAGCCTGTAAATCTATTGTATTGTTGTATTTTTTTGACCCTGGAGTTCAAAGGTAGTGACCTATGCTAATTTTATCTCAGATCTATTATTGATAGTTTTCGCCAAATATACAGGAATAAATTAGGTTTTCTGAAATTCAATGTAACATAACGGTAGTAATATGACTATATCGTCCGCTGTGGAGTAGTGGGCTAAGCCCAAGACTCCTAATATACATGTAGAGTGGGCAAGTTTGAATCCCACAAGGAATTTTTTTCCCAGTAAAATAGTTTTGATATGCTGACATGACCGAAAACTCTAGAAAAACGTGAAAATGCTTAATTGTTGTGCAATTGCGTATATGTACACATGTACACTTGATCACACATTTAGTCGCTAGTAAATAGAGACCAAGAGGGAAGATTGGTTGTCCAACATTCTTGATTAACAAGCAACTGCAGTGTTATAATGTGTATATTTACTTAACATAATTCGCACGCACATAAAACTCTAGAAAACATCATTGTCACGCTTTTTTGGTTTTTTTTAGACCATGCAAACCTTTCTTACAGAATAAAATGGAACACGCCTCGTGAGATTCGAATGCTACGAGTCCTGCTCATATACTAGTACACTACAGCGGATAATATTGTCTAACTGCAACTTACATCAGACATTCCATTTCAAATAACCTAATTTGTTCGTATATTCTGCGAAAACCTCCGATAACAGATCGGAGATAAAATTAGCATATGCCACGCCCTTTGAACTTCAAGGTCAAAAAATACAACAATAATAAATGTCTCGTGCAAGTGCACTGGCTGAAACCTGTAAATCTGTTGTAATAACTGTCTAGTGCAAGTGTACTGGGTGCAGCCTGTAAATCTGTTGTAAGAAATGCCTCATACAAGTGTACTGGCTGCAGCCTTTAAATCTGTTGTAAGAAGTGTACTGGCTGCAACCTTTAAATCTGTTGTAAGAAATGCCTCATATAAAGTGTACTGGCTGCAGCCTTTAAATCTGTTGAAAGAAATGCCTCATACAAGTGTACTGGCTGCAACCTGTAAATCTGTTGTAAGAAATGCCTCATACAAGTGTACTGGCTGCAACCTTTAAATCTGTTGTAAGAAATGTCTCATGCAAGTGTACTGGCTGCAACCTGTAAATCTGTTGTAAGAAATGCCTCATACAAGTGTACTGGCTGCAACCTTTAAAAATGTTGTAAGAAATGTCTCATGCAAGTGTACTGGCTGCAACCTGTAAATCTGTTGTAAGAAATGCCTCATACAAGTGTACTGGCTGCAGCCTTTAAATCTGTTGTAAGAAATGCCTCATACAAGTGTTCTGGCTGCAACCTTTAAATCTGTAGTAAGCAGTGCCTCATGCAAGTGTACTGGCTGCAACCTGTAAATCTTTTATAATAAATGGTTTGTGCAATCGTACTGGCTGCAGTCTGTAAATCTATTGTAATAATGCTAGTGCAAGTGTACTGGCTGCAGCTTGTATTTAAACAGTGTCCATACGCATTCTGGAAATGTCAGGGAATTTTATTATGTGTCAGGGAAAAATTAATGTTTGCTTAAATGTCAGCGAATTTTACAATTTCCAGTTTGTAACAAATGATGAGAAACAGAAAATGGCTAGGGCAGTTTTTTAACATTTTGGATACAGGCTAAATCATTTTACAATTTCCAGTTTGTAACAAATGATGAGAAACAGAAAATGGCTAGGACAGTTTTTTAAAATTTTGGATACAGGCTAAATCATTATACCCCCGGTACGAAGTAAATAGGGGGTATATAGCTTTTGCCTTTTCTGTAATTATACCCCCGGTACAAAGTATATAGGGGGTATATAGCTTTTGCCTTTTCTGTAATTATGTTTGTCTGTAAACTTTTTTTTTCGTCAAATATTTCTCAGCAACTACTTGGGTTAGGATTCTGAAATTTTGTACAAAGCTTGATAGTGATGAGTTGTATTGTGTAACAGAAAAACAGTCACATATTGCTTGTCAGTCCCTTTATTTGTTCATTTTTCTTTCTCTCCAATGGAAATTTCTGTCACAGATTTCTCAGCTCCTATTGGAGCTAGTGTTTTAAAATTTTGTGTACACCTTCAGGTAGGCAAAGTGTACTGTGTAAATGGAAATTAAGATGCTAATCCTTATTTTGCCTTCTTTTTTCAATTTTTCATTTTTTCCTTCTTTCACTCTTATATAATACATATGGACATTTTTTCTGTCAAAGCTTTCTCAGCAACTAATTGAGTTAGGATTCTGAAATTTGGTACAAAGCTTGACAGTGATTAGTTGTATTGCGTAACAAAAAAACAGCCACATATTGCATATCAGTCCCTTTATTTATTCTTTTTTCTTTCTCTCCAATGAAAATTTCTGTCGCAGATTTCTCGGTTCCTATTGGAGCCAGTGTTTTTAAATTGTGTGTATACCTTCAGGTAGGCTTAGTGTATTGTGTAAATGAAAATGAAAATGCTAAAGCTCATTTTGCCTTCTTTTTCAATTTTTCCTTCTGTCACTCCTATATAACGCATATGGATGTTTTTCGTTATAGTTTTCTCAGCAACTACTTGATTTAGGATTATGAAATTTTGTGTACACTTTCAGGTAGGCAAAGTGTATTGTGTAAAAGAAAATTAAGGTGCTAATCCTCATTTTGCCTTCTTTTCTCAAATTTTAAATTTCTCCTTCTGTCACTCTTATATAACACATATGGACATTTTTCATCAAAGTTTTCTCAGAAACTACTTAATTTAGGATTATGAAGTCTTTGACAATTTTGTCTTTTTCTCTGAAAGTGTTACAACCTCTGATGGCTACCGCCGGGGGTATGTGAGCTTTGCTCACTTCTTGCTATATTTTTTATAGCCTCTCATCATCATCATGAGGTTTTTGATTAAGGTGCTGGGGCATCATGCACATCATGGGGTCCCTCTCCAGGTAGCTGGCTAGCTGCACACACCGCAGATCTCACTGGTCTCCAGGTTTTCCTTTTTTGGGGTATTTGTAGGTCTTTGTAATACTTTGTCTTAATGTTTTGTTTATTTTGAAACAGGTTCCTGCAAGAGAAGAAAAATGCCAGGCTGGTACCCTGCATAACCCCTCAGAATCAAAGATTGTGATAAAGATAGTAGAGGCCTTTGTCCAGGTATGGTACTGAGTTTTGTTAACGACATAAATACCTTTGTTTTATTGAGGTGTGCTGTGGACCCTGGACTGTTAACACTATTCTTTTAGGGGGCATGACTTCCTTATTCATTCCTTGATGTTCATATCATTTGGGGTCAAGTGTCCACTACAACAAAATGATATGTTGATTTTATGAACAAGCTCTGTCCAAGGTCACATGTCAATGTATCGCATATAAGGTCCAGATTTGTAGGAAAAAGGTCATGATCACAAGCCAAGTCAAATGGAGAAATTGCATTCTGGAGCAGAACCTTGGAGCTAAAAACTCAAAAAGAAACAAACAGGAAACCATAAGGGAAGTAATCTAGAAACAGGAAAGAGTTCTTCAAATGAGAAGAAAGGAGAATGCACCATCCCAATCATGTTGCATCAAAAACCCAGGGATTTCGTAAATGTGGCAGGATATCACTGTGGTGTTTTGTGGTGCTTCCAATATTGGTGATCCAGCAAAGGTTGCTCTAGAGATACGAGAAGAAGCAGGGCTCGAAAAATAGCACTCCCCTGCTTGTATTTACAAGTGCTTCAGGCTGCAGGGCAATGAAAATTTTGATATTTCTAGTGAAATTTATTTTTTCCCCATATATAGCCAATAATTTTTGTGATGCAGGACTAGTGCCTATCTTAATATATTTGGAGACCTGAGCAGTGTGACTACATGTATTGCCATGTGAGGGGACACTCATCTCTTGTTGACTTACAGAAACAATTTGAGCAACTCGGTTACTAATATTATATAAATATAACATTCTTGAGAGGGTGCTAGTCGAAAATATCTCCAGGAATGTGATAATCATATTTTAAGGGGTTATTTTTTCAGCTATCATCCTCTCAAGAATGTTATATTTATTTTATTATACCGAACATTATTCCTTTATTTTCTACCCTTTTCCTCTAATCATGAGGTGGGAAGTTCCAAGGACACCACAATGAGTATTTGCTACAAATGGATGAAATATTACCTTTCACAAAAGGGTTGTGTTTGTAAACAGTTTTAGTGCTCAAGCTGATCATGATTGCCGTTTCAATAAATTGTGACATAATCACTGATGACGGCAAACTTAATAGGCTATACTTAATAGGCGTCCCTTAGATCTACATTGTAAATGGAGTTGCTATGGATGGTGCAGTTTTGTTGTGAACCAGCAAAGTGAGCCTGATCTGCTAAATTTTGATCTCAATGTGTTCCTTTCATTCTAGCTAAGAAAACAAATACCCACACTTTGTGTTTCTGACCAGGCCAGGCCATGGCACATGTATTGGCCACTGTAAATTTAGCGTCTCCTTGCGTAAAGGAACTGTACACGCATCGAAGTCACGCATGTGTTAGTCGAAATTATTGCAGGGGGATAGTCCAAATTAACGCTGTCGGCCTATGGAGGTTTTACATTAGAAATTGATGTGAGATTGATAATATATAAATATAACATTTCCTGAGAGGGTGATAGTATATAAATATTACATTCGGCTGCACCTCAGTTGATTATCACATTCCTCAGGATGATATTTTGGACTATCACCCAATCAGGGAAATTCAATGTAATATTTATTTTATTATACCGAACATTAGATCTTTTATTTTCTACCATCTTAGGCCTAACATTGTGAGGGGATTTCCAAAAGGAAAATAATGAACAGCCTCTTAACTATATGCAGGAATGAAAATATATCTTTCACAAAAATGGATTTCTACGGTCATTCTCCTCCCTTCCGCTGATTCATTCAAGAAGGGTTGTTGTTGGTAACAAGCAAAAGTATGGGCACGAATTACTGGTTAACAGCTTGTTCAAGCCTGCCCAGGAAAAAGTGTGGTTAGGTGAACTGACCGTCCCGCCATGACCATAGCTGTTGACTTGGGACGTAGCGCAACAAAACAAACAAACAAAAATGGTTCTTTTGAACAGTTTGAATGCTCGAACTGATCATGACGTTCGGTTAAACAAATTACGTCATAAAAGTCAATGATGTCAAAATTAATACAAAGCAGCGTCATTTAAATGGAGATACTGTATAAGATGCGTTTTTTGCAAAATAGAAAATTTCGCCAAATCTGCTCAAATTTGGTTTCAGTGTGTTCCTCTCGTCCTAACTAAGAAAACGAGTACCCACACTTTATGTTTTTGACCATAAACAACGAAGTTATTGGGAGTTGAAAGTGACCAAATCATGCCTCATGTCCACAATTACTGTTGTATATCTCCTGACGTGAACAACTCGACGCGCATCGGCATTGCGCATCAGACGACAGACTGATATTTTGGACTATCACCCGCTGCTATGGCAAACGAGTGACAGTATTCGCCATTGCTATAGCAGCGGTGATAGTGTAAAATATCAGTGTTTATCTATGGAAGTTTTGTATGAGAAATTCACGTGAGGTATAATAATTGAAAATATCATCCCGAGCCGAGGTTGATAATAATATTTTTTAGGGATGATATTTTCAACTGTCACCCTCTCAGTGAAAGTAATATTTATTTTATTGTATCGAACAGAACATTCCGCACGTTTCTCTTGAACTGATCAATGGATTATGGCCAATCTCTATATATTGTTTTCTTGTGGCACAACAAAGAATTGATTAGATTTTGGTGACCTTGACCTAATTTTCAAGGTTACCATCCTATAATGACTAAAAATCAGCCTTTTTGGCACACTATCTCCTGAACCATTGGGTTGATTTTAACCAAATTTGGATAGAGAAGTTGTTGTGTGGGTTGAAAGAGTTTGTTAAATTTTAGTGACCTTCACCTTACTTTCAAGGTCACACCAGCACTTTGAAATGTCAAATTTTGTCCCTAATAGGGGGTTTCTGTATGATATTAATGAATTCTAGCTAAACTTTTAAGTAATTTCAAGTAAATTAAAACCCAATTTAAAACAACATGTAAACCGTGTCATTTGAACAAGGATTTACATTCATTTGACAAGTCAGTAAGTAAGTAAGTAAAGATTTTATTTAACAAGGGTGACAATATTGAACAATGTTGCTTATCTTCCATGAGGCCCTCATATATGATACAAACATATGTTACAACTATTTACAATTTTTACAGTATAAGTGAAGACATAAAGCAAAACAAAAATTCATAATTTTAAAAATGGTGACTTACAATTTTACATTTGAAGAAATATTAGTTTAATCCTTTATGCACTAATGGATGCTTCCTTCAAATTTGACACAAGAGACATGCAATTGTCCATTGTTTATATGAAGGGGTCAAGGGTTATACTTAATAATTAAAACAGCATCTCCTCTGAAGATTGTTTTATGTCTTAGCAAACAGTGCAGACTCGGATGAAATGCTGCATTATGACTAAAGCAGCTATGTGCATAGGTATTTATGCAAGAATAAGGGTTTGCTATATCATTTCAACCTTTTACACACCTCAATAGGTCATAAATGAATTTGAGGATAAAATGGGGCAAGGAAATAGAATGTTTTAAATGTAACTATGGTATTATAGTTAAGTGTTTTATTGCCACAAATTACAGCAATGGGGTTGAGTCACAAGTTCTGGCAACATTAGTTATGACCTCCCCCTATATGGTAGTACTGTAAATTCGGAAAGTTTTGCGAGAGTTTAATTTTCGCGAAACTTCGCATATACTAAGATTCGTGAAAATCAAACCCTCGCGAATTGGCGATATCACTCTGTAGTTTACTGACAAAGGTAAATCATGCTCTGTTAGCGATATTTTAATATCTCAAATGTGTCTTTTAACCCTATATGCGAAAATAAAATTCTCACGGAAATTTCCGAATTTACAGTATACTATGAAAGAGCTCAAATATTATACTTTTATTTCAGTGTGGATTAGAGCCAGATGATATTGGTATTATAGCACCTTACCGAAGTCAGGTTTACCTTATAAGATCTAAGCTGGAGGAGGGTGGCCGTCTCTGGGGGTCAAATGTGGAGGTGAATACTGTTGATCAGTATCAAGGTCGTGATAAATCTGTGATCATCATATCTTTTGTGAGAAGCTCAGAGGATCATGAGAATCTGGTAATTGCTGTTGTTTCTGTGTTAAGTGGAACCTTAACCCTTAAAGCGCCACCTATAATTTGCAGCAGACGACAATATCAAATTTTGCTGCTTTTTCAAAATAACAAATAAGGCGTGATATTTAATGAGAATCGTCTGTTGGCAGATGATTCTCATGAAATATCATACCTTATTTTTTTGAAAATTGGGTAAGATGTCGCAAAATTTGTCGTCTGCTTCAGTTGTGATTGGCGCTTTAAGGGTTAACACTAGATGACCTTTTACAATACTGGCTAAAACAAATTAATTTGATCCATCAAAAATATATTTGCCAGTGGGTGTGATAGGTTTCTCTTGTATACCTATATAAGAAACTTTGAACATTTTTTTCCTCTGAAACAAATTGTCAGAATGGCAAGTAATTAAGTCTCCTAAAGACAATGTTTTGCTCTGTTTTGTCTTCTTTAATTCTACCCTAATTTTGTCCAGATGAGTTCTCATTAACCACTGGACAGATTGTTCTGAAATTTAGGGATATGGTTGTGAAGTTGTGCAAGAGGGTTTCAAAATGTTGGACTCTAAGGCTGGTCGGCAGCCATTCCCAAAACCACCCAAATTTCGTACATACTGTTTCTCACATAACCACCATAGATGAATTGTCTGAAATTTGGGGATATGGTAGTGCAAAACGGTTCCGAAATTCAAAATGTCGAACTCTAAAGCTGGCCATTGGGTGTGCCCAGAACGGCCAAAATTTTGTCTGATCTAGTCTGTTTCTCACTAACAACTGAACAGATTTTTCTGATTTTTGTTATATGATATTGACATATGGTTTTCGCAAGATAGTTTGAAATTTGAAGCCCCAGACTCAAGGGCTGACCCGGAGGCATGTCCAGGCTTAACCAATTTTTAAAGTCATTCTTAACCATATATATTATATATTCATGTTTCTCATGATAAGACACATTCAATAACACTGAGCTGGAAGTCCCCCCCCCCCCCCCGGCCACATGTCTTACCAAGTTCACTTCAATTTCTTCTATAATATGTTCTTAAAAGGGTATGTGCTTATCCATTGGAAGCAAAGACTGCACCAAAGCACTGAAACTAGAGTGTGCATATCTCCTGGGCCAGACTAGCTAGTTTCTGCCATTTAGGCTTCATCAGTGACCCTCTAATAGTTTCAAAGATCCACAATGAAACCCATGATCCCAAAGGACAAGAAAATAAAATCTAGACTATAATGAAGGGCAGGGAGACGTTCTACCGTCGCCACACAGTCCCAGTCACCAGCTGTAGTGAAGTCAAATATGTTCTTAAAAGGGTAAAAACTGCTGATAAAAATGCAAAAGAATTAATGAAGAACTGGTCACTAGGTGATCTAGAAAAGCTACACCCAATTCGATCCATCAAAAAATGTACTCTGAAATAGCTGATCAGAATTTTTAAAAAAAATCTGCAGAAATGGTCACAAAGTGACCTCCAAAAATAGCTTAAACAAATTTGATCATGCAAAAATTATAGTTGCCACAGGGGTATGGCTTGGTTATTTATATGGGCAGAAAATGAGTTAATCTCACTATCTCCCCCCGAAAATAATCCCTGGAAGATGTTTCACTCCAAATATCTGGTATACGTTTTACTGCAATCTGATCCTCAGTAAACAAGTTATTAGCCCAGCTGAGCCAAAGGCCCAAGTGAGGTATACATGTAAGCGTGGCTGAAGGCGCAGTTTTTTGTTTTTGTTTGTTCGATTTGATTCTTTACGTCCCATCAACAATCTTTCAGTTATATAGGGACGGGTCTTCCTGGGTTGAACCAGTACTAAGCTAGGTTTAATGTTCTTGCTCAAGGACACAACGCAGTGACGCCCATGAGGCTCGAACCCGCTGCCCTTCGGTCTCGAGTCAAGCACTCTGCCACTGAGCCACTGCGCTCCCTTGAAGGCGCAAGTGAGGTTTTAAGTATGACAAAGCACAATCCAGCCATCCATCATCATCCCTTCACATTTTCAAAGAAGTGTATTTGTAATGTGAGTTGGCCAATTGTGATCAATTTCAAGCATCATTAGATAGGGCTGCATATGAGTTTTGGGCCTATTTGGATAGAACTCTGATTGCATTGGTATCATAAAGCTCCCATACTAGACTTATAATAGGATAACTTACACCCAATTTAGAAAAAGTATTGCTGTTCTTCATCTTCTATAGAAAGGTCAGGATTCATCTCAAAGAATGTACAATTGACCAGCAAGGGGAAAAGAGACAGCCATCTTCCAAGGTTAAAATCAGTTAAAAGCTGGTTAAAACAAAACAAATACCATAATCAGGGGCAGTAACCCCCTGCTAAAATGTGCTGATAGTTCAATGCATTATAATTGCCTTTTTCATTCCAATAAAGATCAGAAATTGATACAATCATATTATACCACACCTGACCCAGGACACCATATGGGAAAGTGACAAAACCCAAGCTAGTATCACATACAGGAGAGCCAAGAGGTCAGCCCGTTCGCAGCAGGTGACCACAAGGCTGCAAGGAACAGACTAGACAGTATGACAGACAAAGACACATAACAAAAAAAGATCGACAAAAGAAGCAAATTACCATATCAGCCTCACCCTTATTTCCTTATGTGGATCAAGACGAATAAATGTTTGGTTCGCATGAAAGATCCCTAACTTATGAATCATCTCCTAGTACATACAAATCGAGATATTAAAAGGAAGTTAAACAGCAATAAGGACTTAACAGTACATACAACTGAATACCGGAGTAAAATAAATCCAACAGTTAAACCCGGTGGGCCTTACCGCAGTCCTTTTACCTCAGTAAGTTGCAGGTAAATACAGTAACAGATATTCAAGTTAGGAGGCAAAATGTGTTAAGTCTTGCAAGAGTTAAGGTTTGTAGTGTTAGTAGTGAGCTTGATCAATTTAGTACATACTTAATTTTATTTTCAGACAGGAGAGCTTCTCAAAGATGTGCGAAGACTGAATGTAGCTCTGACGAGGGCTAAGGTCAAACTGATATTGATAGGGAATGTTTCGACTTTAGTTAACTATCCTCCTATTAAAGAGTTGATCGAGCTACTACAGAACAAGAATCAGATATCCTTTTAACCTGAAAGGGTTATATGATGAGATAATAACACTTTTTCTAACTTTTTGTCAGGAAATAGCTTCCAACTGATTGCCTTTCCATCATTTGATAAAATAGCATATAGTTATGTGTATCAGTTTCGATCAAAGTTGATTTTTTACCCAATGTTCACCACCAAAGATTATAAAATTATCAACAAACTATCTATATATATCAATCAAAGTATAGCTAGATTGTGTCACTAACAAAGTTTACAGAAATCTTTTCTGGGTTCTCTAACTGTATATATACATCCCAATATTTACATTTCCGTTGTAGTTGCCTTTAAGTTAGATAAAACTTCGTTCCAAATGTTTGCATTTCTCAATGCAAAACATTGAAAATCACGTAATGTGAAATGCACATTGGGCGCACTAACGATAAAGTCAACCAATGACTGACTCTGCTTATCAGTGTTTGTGTGACGCAATCATCATATCACCATGACGTACTTAACATATCGTCATGACGTTTTGTACAAGATTTCCGCTGGCTGGCTGTTCCAACACCACGGTTACAAATAAAATAAATTATTTTAAAAGGGTAACAATCGGAGCTTTTATGTAAGGTTGTATGGATTATTTGATTTATGAGACTCATCTTGATCTACCTAGTCATTGCCACTATTCTAGATCTACATTGTGAATGCTACATATAATATAATCATTACAAATCATCTGGATCTACATAATAACTGCCACTCATCTTGATCTACCTAGTCATCGACACTATTCTATACCTACATTGTGAATGTTACATGGAATATAATCATTGCAAATCATCTGGATCAACATAATAACTGCCACTTATCTTGATCTCCCTAGTTATTGCCACTATTCTAGACCTGCTACATTGTGAATGTTACACAGAATATGATCATTGCAAATCATCAGGATCTACATAATAACTGCCACTGATCGTGATCATCCCAATTTCAAGGAATCATTCACATTTTATTGGTATTTTTCTCGTATATTTTAAATACTGAAATGCTTTAGCCTTGATATGTTGATAGTGTGGCTATTTAAGAAGACATGTATGCCTACATTCGACTCTTGACAAGTGTTCGTAAGCAAGTTTTTAGTGTTTCAACTGACAACCCCTACCTTCAATTTCGGCTTGTTTATTCTTCTCGAAAAGACTAGCCAAAAAATATACGTGGCCTAGAATTCCGTATGTGTTTTAATGTTTGTGAAGCCCGAAGGGCATCTCTGAGACATTAAAATCTAATGTTTTGCCTCATATACTGCAAGCTAAAAATCTGCATTTCAATCCTTATATTTGCAATGATTATATTCTATGTAGTAATCACAATGTAGATCTAGAATAGTGGCAATGACTAGGTAGATAAAGATAAGTGGCAGTTATAATGTAGATCCAGATGATTTGTAATGATTATATTCTTTGTAGCATTCACAATGTAGGTCTAGAATAGTGTCGATGACTAGGTAGATCAAGATAAGTGGCAGTTATTATGTAGATCCAGATGATTTGCAATGATTATATTCCGTGTAACATTCACAATGTAGGTCTAGAATAGTGTCGATGACTAGGTAGATCAAGATGAGTGGCAGTTATTATGTAGATCCAGATGATTTGCAATGATTATATTCTGTGTAGCATATACAATGTAGGTCTAGAATAGTGTCCATGACTAGGTAGATCAAGATGAGTGGCAGTTATTATGTAGATCCAGATGATTTGTAATGATTATATTCCGTGTAACATTCACAATGTAGGTCTAGAATAGTGTCGATGACTAGGTAGATCAAGATGAGTGGCAGTTATTATGTTGATCCAGATGATTTGCAATGATTATGTTCTGTGTAACATTCAGTATGTAGGTCTAGAATAGTGTCCATGACTAGGTAGATCAAGATGAGTGGCAGTTATTATGTAGATCCAGATGATTTGTAATGATTATATTCCGTGTAACATTCACAATGTAGGTCTAGAATAGTGTCGATGACTAGGTAGATCAAGATGAGTGGCAGTTATTATGTAGATCCAGATGATTTGTAATGATTATATTCTATGTAGCATTCACAATGTAGGTCCAGAATAGTGTCGATGACTAGGTAGATCAAGATGAGTGGCAGTTATTATGTAGATCCAGATGATTTGTAATGATCATATTCTATGTAGCATTCACAATGTAGGTCTACAATAGTGTCAATGACTAGGTAGTTCAAGATGAGTGGCAGTTATTATGTAGATCCAGATGAATTGTAATGATTATATTCTATGTTGTAACATTCACAATGTAGATCTAGAATAGTGTGGATGACTAGGTAGTTCAAGATGAGTGGCAGTTATGTAGATCCAGATGATTTGTAATGATTATATTCTATGTAGCATTCACAATGTAGGTCCAGAATAGTGTCGATGACTAGGTAGATCAAGATGAGTGGCAGTTATTATGTAGATCCAGATGATTTGTAATGATTATATTCTATGTAGCATTCACAATGTAGGTCCAGAATAGTGTCGATGACTAGGTAGATCAAGATGAGTGGCAGTTATTATGTAGTTCCAGATGAATTGTAATGATTACATTCTATGTAGCATTCACAATGTAGGTCTAGAATAGTGTCGATGACTAGGTAGATCAAGATGAGTGGCAGTTATTATGTAGAGCCAGATGAATTGTAATGATTATATTCCGTGTAACATTCACAATGTAGGTCTAGAATAGTGTCGATGACTAGGTAGATAAAGATAAGTGGCAGTTATAATGTATATCCAGATGAATTGTAATGATTATATTCCGTGTAACATTCACAATGTAGGTCTAGAATAGTGTCGATGACTAGGTAGATCAAGATGAGTGGCAGTTATGTAGATCCAGATGATTTGTAATGATTATATTCTATGTAGCATTCACAATGTAGGTCCAGAATAGTGTCAATGACTAGGTAGATCAAGATGAGTGGCAGTTATTATGTAGATCCAGATGATTTGTAATGATTATATTCTATGTAGCATTCACAATGTAGGTCCAGAATAGTGTCGATGACTAGGTAGATCAAGATGAGTGGCAGTTATTATGTAGTTCCAGATGAATTGTAATGATTACATTCTATGTAGCATTCACAATGTAGGTCCAGAATAGTGTCGATGACTAGGTAGATCAAGATGAGTGGCAGTTATTATGTAGAGCCAGATGAATTGTAATGATTATATTCTATGTAGCATTCACAATGTAGGTCTAGAATAGTGTCGATGACTAGGTAGATCAAGATGAGTGGCAGTTATTATGTAGAGCCAGATGAATTGTAATGATTATATTCTATGTAGCATTCACAATGTAGGTCCAGAATAGTGTCGATGACTAGGTAGATCAAGATGAGTGGCAGTTATTATGTAGAGCCAGATGAATTGTAATGATTATATTCTATGTAGCATTCACAATGTAGGTCCAGAATAGTGTCGATGACTAGGTAGATCAAGATGAGTGGCAGTTATTATGTAGATCTAGATGATTTGTAATGATTATATTCTATGTTGTAACATTCACAATGTAGATCTAGAATAGTGGCAATGACTAGGTAGATCAAGATGAGTGACAATTGTTGTATTGATTGTGATGATTTGCAATGATTATATTCTATGATTTAGATCTGGATGTGCTAGAGGAGAGAGGTGGTAGAGTGCTTGATAGAGATTGAGAGATCGCAGGTTCGAGCCTCACCAGAGACACTGTATTGTTTCCTTGAGCAAGACCTTTAGCCTGTACTTGGTACTGGTTCAACCCAGTAAAACCCGTCCCAACATAACTGAAAAATTGTTGACGTAAAGAATCAAAACAAACAAATAAAAGATCTGGATGTGTCAAATCTTGATCAGTGGCAAAAATTTTAAATCTAGGTGAGATTTTGCCATTTTATAGACAAACCATACACAGCTTGGTCTGATCCTTTCAGATTATGAACACTAACCTTGGAAATGAATGAACCCTTGTTCTGCTGAACCTTGATTGTTCCTCTTTTTATAACACTGTAGTTTCATATCAGCTGGCTTCTGACAAAGCCATCTGATTAGGATCCACACTGGTTTTCACTCTGTTTGAAAGCACATGCTTAGAACTGGAATGCTGAATGCTAACGGGATAAAAACTGAGGAGGTGTGGAGAACATAAACAACATTTACATGTTAAGATGTGAAGATTCTATTGCTAGCACTGTTGTCATTTAGAAATCCTTTAAAGTTTCTATATTGGCCAGCACACAAAAATTTGGTACTTTTTTCATTGGTGAACAGCTTGGACACATAAGACCCTGTGCATATGTGCAGTCTTTGCCAGAGCCTTCACTTCTTGCACACACAAAGTATGGAAGTAGAGGAAAACTCCAAACCTCAGGATATGTAAGCATGGGTATTAAAATGAGGCTTTTGCACATATGTGGTGATTACCCAACTCTCCTAGGTTTTCCTGAAAAGCTAGTAGATTCCTTAACTATGGCACATCCAACAGTTAGCTGCTACAGATTTAAGCTAAGATGTTGCTCTTAGTTTACCCTTGATGGCTAAGATGATGATTCACATGAGAACAGATTTCATACAAAGATCAGAAGCAGAGATGAGATTTCATGCTGGAATTTGTGGCTGGTTGACCAAAGCAAACAGACTTCATTTACTGACAGGACATTTACATAAATACCAGAGGCAGTGATACCTTTTTAAAACAAATGTGAGCAACACTTGCATCCTGCTGAAGCTTCCTCTATATTTGCATGGGTGAAAGTTTTCAGGATTATTCCTGAATTCAGGATTTTGAGGCTTGCTTTTCATAGAAAGTCAGCCTCAAAATGCTGAATTATGCAGATTATAATAGGTCTTCTCTGATTTATATTGGGTGTGTCTAAAGACAATTGAACATATTAACTTCAAATTGTGAATATTTAGTAGGCATACTGCAAGTATAGGTATGTTTCGAAAGTTTAGGATTTTTGAACTTTCACCCATATATTTGTTGTATAATGTATCAACCACAAAAAGTGCTTCGTCAATTTGTTAAGGTGATACAGCTGGGCACCTCTCCAGATCTTGAACAATATTTTGTCCTGATCTTGGCCTAAACTGTTTACAAAGGTGATCAGTAAATTACATAAGTCATCACTAGTGTGGAAAGAGTTATTCTCGTAGACATCTTTCCTGAGAAAAAAATATTTCTTGTATCAGAGCTAATAAGATTTTGTAAATTAAATTTTGAAGGAAGGTTAATATTTTCTGTTGTGTTTTACTTTAATCCTTTCACTATTGTGCTATAAGTGCACACAACATGCAGGGGTAAATAAGGCTATTTTGAGGCTGTTATGTGCTGTTACATAAAGTTTTATACAAAATCCTAACAACTGGAGGGATTTACACTAAATGTCTCACGCTTGTTTAACCCTCTAGTGCCCCAACCCCTTTTAAGTGGTTGGAAAATGATTATTCAAAATTTATACTACTCAAAATTTGATTAGGGCCACACTTTTACTACCATAGTAAACTATATCAAGACTATTGATGTCATCCATGTCTTCTTAAAAGTATCTAGAACAAACTTCACAGAAGATGGTGGATCAGGCCTCCGACTCAATGACGACACTGGCTTTAATCGGTGGGTGCCTGATTTTTGTCATTTGCTGAGCCCACCTTGGCTCAACTGGGAGTTTTCTTCAGCTCTGACAGTCTGTGAGTTGAGAGCCATTTTTTTTGTTTCATCACAGTTTGTTAATTGATTTGGTAGTTTCCATGTGATGATATTTTGCATAAGTTAGGAAACCTCCATGCGAGCTGAACTAATTATGTATTTTTACAACAGCAGAATCTAGGCCGAATATTTTGCCAGTAAAATTAACTTAAGTGCCTCCCACCCCACCCCACCCCAACCCCTGGTGGCTTAAGCTGCTGTCCGTTTTCAGGCGATTCTGCTGTTGCTTATTCATTGTTTGTGGGAGTTTTGTGTTATGTCCTTGTTTTGTTGTGCAGTACGTACTTTGTGTCCTTTCTAGTTTTGCAATCGTCTTGCTGTGGAAGAGAAATTTTCTGGATGTGATGTTGCTGTTCTTTGCGTCTTCCTCATGGTGCCGTGGATTGGTCTGACGTTGTGATTAGTTATTAGAAGATGAACTATTAAAAGAAAGTTTTCCTTGACAAATAAATATATACTTTTTAGCTCACATGAGTACAAAAGTGCTCAAAAGAGCTATTGGGATCAGTCTATGTCCGTCTTTTGTCGTCGTTGTGCATAGTTTTATATTTTTCATGTCATGTTTAATGGTAGCGTTCTGTTCGGAGGTAAGTTGCATAGCTGTCGGAGGGCTGACATGTGTATGTTATGATTGATTTCAGAGGATGGCAAATCGATAAAGATCATTAAACAAGCTCTCGCATACGGAAACAAAAGAGTTATACTAAAACCCTTTCAAAAACAAGTGGTTCGATCTCTAGGGGTTGGGGTGGGTGGTGACTCGGGTGGGGGTAATTTTGGCATGGGTGTGGGAGCCAGTATTTTGAAACCAACCCCAATCATATACCTGGCCTTTAAAAAAACAGCCCTTTCATATACTTGATTTCAAAGAAAGATGAAATATTCATATACATGTGCTGTCCTTTGAATTAATATACCCTTTCATACGAGAAATACGTGCATATACATGGGTGTCAGAAAATTTGAGCCATTCATATACCAACATCAGAAAATAGTGTCATTCATATACGTTCTTATTAAAAAGGGAGTTAATCATTTACCTGTCGGGACTGAAAAAGGGGGCTATTTGGCCCTGGTATTCGGCACACACATCTGTACTATGTCATATATATAGGTAGTTACCACCCCCTACTCCCCCCAAAGGTTCTATTGGCGAGAAACTATTCGAGAAACAAGCTTAATAGACTGTGAGCTGCTAATAGATACCCTCCCCCGGAATTTTGTACACTATGATTTTCTAAAACTACAATATATAAGACGCAAAATGACACATGTTAGCCCTCTGGCCATTGGGGTGTTACTGTGTAACAGCCATGTTAACTACGTTACCCTATAACAGCTTCAATTCCTATTGTGCAAATACAAACCTATACCTAAATCTTATTTATCAACATGCTGTCTGACATAAAATCTCTTAATCAAATGCAGCAAATAGTAAGTATGCGTTAAAACGACCTAAGCCTATCATATTGCAGTTATATACTTTACTTTCAAATATACTACTATTTACTGCTGTGGTAACACTAGACCATGAGCTTTTGTTTGTCTGATTTGATTCTTTATGTCCCATCAACAATCTTTCAGTTAAACAGGGACGGGTCTTCCTGGGTTGGACCAGTGCTAAGCTAGGATAAATGTGACTTACTCAAGGACCACAACGCAGTGACGCCGGTGAGGCTCTAACCCGCAGCCCCTCGGTCTCGAGTCAAGCACTGAGCCACTGCCCTCCCAAGACCATGAGCTGACACAATATATCTGAGGGGGAGTTTTATACACTATGATTTTCTAAAACTTCATTACATAAGCCACAAAATAATGCATGTTAGCTCTTCATGGGTTGGGACGTTACCCTGCAAAAGCAGAGTTTAATACGATACCCTAAAATGATAGGAAATCCTATAGTATATATATATCAAACTGTTTCTTACTCCTACATATCAATCTTATCTTGTAATTGAAATTAAATGACTAGCAGTATAAGTTGAACACATTTAGGCACCTTTTATTACTGTAACATACGTTACATTTCTTTAAATACATTATTTTAGTGCAGTATTAGCATTATATGAGGTTAAACTGCTAGAGGATGTAGATAATTGCCATTTTAGGGCTCAATTAAATGAGAGAAACAATGAATATTACCTTTTTTAATATAAAATTTAAGTGGGATTAAACTCTTGGTGATGAAAAGGAAATAAACTTGAACTCAAAGCAAATAAAATGTCATTTCAATTAAGAGTGTTTTATCGAATATATGTTAACATCACTTACAGAAAATATTTAATTCAATGATCAAATTATGTTTCTTAAATGCTAAAATAATATCACTTAACTGTCTTACACTTATATATGTTTAAATGTTTTTATACATGAAATGATACATTGTATATGCAAGACATTTTCCTCACTGTCTATAGTTCAATTTAGGTGAAACATAATATTAAGCATGTAGTAGTTTAGCATGATCACTTGACCATTATGTAACCCAACAAAATACATATATAACTTATCAGCCATTGATTACAACAACTATATTGATAACAATCAAGGAAAGCTAACTTACAATATCTAAAGTTGTAAGTCATTTTAAGTATGGTCAAAAGAGAGAAATGAAGAATTAAAACAGGTGTTTATCTTTTGAACAAAAACTAAAGTTGTTTTTTTTAATCATAGTTGTTTCTGACCCAAATCTGGCACCCACCATGCCAAACCTATGGTTATATCCCTTATGGTAATGAATCCCTTTATATCTAAAGCATGTCCAGTATACACCTTAATTCGATAACATGCATAACACAAATATTTTTGGAGAATATAACACTTGTCATCTGTTTGATCTGGTTATATGATTTTGTGAAGTAATGAAACATGACAGTATAAGTTTTGTTCTGAAGGTTCTTTCTAAGTGATATATTTAAAAGAGATAATACATAGAAAAGCTCCCTTGAATTGTCAGTATTGTATTGTAGACATGACTAAATGAATGGACTTAAATAATTCATTGGTAATTTTGCTTTGACCTATTTCTGTCAATTATACTTAGTCTAACAGTGAAATTTTATTTTATTCGTATTAAGCATGCCAGATGAAAATATGATCATGGTTACAAAATTACATCCTTTTAATCATTTGCATAATTCAAATCAAGCTACATAGATTATAACTAGTAACGCAAAGAGTAAATCAAATGAGCCTGCACATTTGATTTAACATTGCTTGAGAAAATGATCAGAAATATTATGTTGATTTCATTAACATTTTCATTCATTAAACAGTGAAAGATATGCTGAAGATAAGAAAGTCCATTTAAAAGCTAAAAATAAAGAAATGTGTCACCATCTGCATATGCAAATAAGATATCAGTATAAAATTTTATTTGGAGACAAATTCTTTAAACAGTTTCTGAATACATTCACTTATAATGCATAGTATCTAATGTACACATATCAAATTTTATCGTACCAACTTATATATGCTTGATTCTATCTGGATTGTTAGCACACACTTTTGTATGCTATCACCTCCAATACAACATTTAGTTAAAAAGCAGTTTTTATTACTGTAGATGAGGGAGTGCAGTGGTTGAGTGCTTGACTCGAGACAGAGTGGCGGCGGGTTCGAGCCTCACCCGTGTCACTGTGTTGTGGTCCTTGAGCAAGACACATTTATCCTAACTTAGTACTGGTCCAACCCAGGAATACCTGTCCCTGTTTAACTGAAAGATTGTTGATGGGACATTAAGAATCAAATCAAACAAACAAAACAAAATTATTGTAGATGGGCATACATATACAAGGAATACTTGCCTGTATCGTGTTACTGACTACGTTCGTATAATATGAACAACAGTTAACTGGTTGCACTTTAATTATTTGGTTGCTGTTAAATAAGTAATTGAATAAAACTTAGTAACAAAAGTCTTCAGATAAGTATTACAAAATCTAAATCCACCTTATATTACCATTTCAGACTCAATTTATACTGTCTTTGACATCATTTTGGACACACATAGTACCTTATGATATATTTAATATGGTAATATACGTTATTTTAACAGTTTTGACAAAACGCGGGACTATATTTTTATTCAGCTATCACTTGAGAACTCTAATATGCTTTGTTAATGAAGTTTAAAAGGTAAAAATTTTACCAAGTTGGTATTTTTTTTTAAAGTTCAAACATATATTATTTCACCACAGCTTTGACAATTTGATATAGTCTCTAAATATGAGCTGATAAATTCTATTTCAGAAAAATTATTATCTTTATATCTATTAAACACACACAAAAAAGTTTTGAAATAAATTAAAATACCCTATGGTGTATCATTTAGGGTATAAATCAATATGTAGAACACCCTAAAGTTAATGTAACATACATAACATATTGGCAATCAAACATCAAAATGATATTTTACACCAGAAACAATGTTTAATATCCCCTCCCTGTCTTGCTTATCAATAGAATGCTCATATATGGTGTTTAAAAGCATACAGATATGATTGCATGCTGTATTTTAAAATGAAAAGATTCTTACTTAGCATAACGTTTTCTTCAGGGTTTTCATATTCAACAACTTATAACTCTTGGAGTTTTTGTGATAGAAGCAAGCTGTTTGCAGTTTTGGAATAGTCAGTAAATTGTCTTTCAAAGACATGTTACTTTATTTTAAAATACGTATTGAAAAAAAATTATAAAATGAAACTATTTAACAAAATTTTAATGATTTTATATGATGAGGTTGAAAATGTAACGTAAATGACACCATAATGGGCCTAAATAACTTTGACAAACATCAATATCTGCAGGGAATTAACTGTTCTTGTAAATTACATGACTATATAGCCATTTTGAATCGTTCAAGTACTACATCAACAGCCTTAATTACATAATTTTGTTTTTAAAAATGATGGGTAACGTAATTAACACGCTGTAACACCCCAGCAGCCAGAGGGCTAACATGTTTTAAAAAGCTTGTTAGATGGTAGGCTTTATGAAAAATATAGTCTACAAAATCCCCCCTGGGGGGAGCAAAACCCTTAGTAGCTCATAGCCTATAATAATTACAATTTGTTGGAGCTTTTGTTCAACATTTAATAAGCGTTTTGGTTCATTAGTTTGTTGCTTGACATTCCTTTGAAGATCTTCAAACAATTGGCATGTATATAAAAAGATTATAGCACAATATGTAGCGGAGTTAACCGTACAATACGATTTTTTTTTATGAAATCATATAATTACCGCATACTAGTAATGAAGGTTCAGATGAGCATGTGAACGCGCAAAATCTCGATTGGGTTTTTGCTGCATTCAAACTCACAGTGTTTGACAGAAAACGAAGAAATATGCAAGGTAATGTGGCAACATGAAATTGAAAATTCATAGTGAACAAAACACCCCCTTGGAGACCATTTGGCAGCTCATGGTTTGTGATAGCACTGCACTAAATTGTGATGTCTTTCTAAGTAAGTAACGTATATAACGGTAATAACATAGGCGGAGACTGCTTTAAATGCATACTGGCTGTTTTCTGCATTAATAAATTGCTTTCACCATGTCGATAAATATAGTGCTGCAGCAATGTGGCAAAAAGGAGCCTAATTTTAGGGGTACCCATACCAGCAGGGTAACAAGTAGTACTATATACCAAATTAAAGCTAAGAGTCTGCTCATTTCAAAACTGCATGATGCCACTTACAGAATTTTGTGCGAAATTTTTTACGGCCCTTCAAAAGTATACACCCTAAATTGTTAGTTTTTATTTTCTGTGTGCTTCCCAAGCAGGTATTATCCTCATATATGCACATAAAAATATATTTCTTGTAAATTGTGGAGTGGACCATGAATAAATATAATTATAGATATTGAATGACAATATCCAGTCTGGTTTTCAACATTTTATAAGGTCATTGGGTACAAAAGTCACGAAAACCTATGACATTGACATATCATTAATCTGGATGCAACTGCATGTAATCCTGTTCAATTTTGTAAGGTTTTTTACTGTTAGAAATTGTTAATATTTAATCTATACTATTTTATTATTTTTGTCACACTTGCTTGTAGCAAGGGTGTGGCTTTTTTTAAACAGGGTGTTACACATGAGTACAAATTCGCGTCAGTCATCCGTCCGTCAACAATTTACATTAAAGTGAATTTCTCTGCAGCAATGATAACTGTTATTTAACATTGCATAGTAACTGTGCTCTGCATATTCTTTGAGTATACAGTGGGGCCTGCTGACCTTGATCTACTTTTTACACTCCAGTGACTTTGATATAAATTGACGTCCCTCCTTGAAAAAATTACATTAAAGTGAGTTCTCTGCAGCAGTGATAGTTTAGAGTGTCAAACCTTGTATACAGTGATTCATTTACAATTTTTGGCTTATGGGTCCTAGGACTCGCTGTTTCCCATATCAACGAGTCCAACTACAAACTTATGAGTCCAGAATACTTTTTTTAATGACAAGTCTGCAATACTATTGCATCCTCGGACTCGCCGAAATAAAAATTTACATCCCAGAGACAAAATGATGCGCAAAAGATGCAGGATGCACAGGTAACAAAATCACTGCTGTATAGTAATTGTCCTCGCATTCTCTTTAACCTTGCTTTGTGACATTGACCTACTTTTTATGTTCCAGTATTTTGACTGTGACAGACATATATATATGACTTTACTCGAGCAGGTGTGACACAGCGTTCCCTCAGAACTAATGTCATGAACGTTTTATCAATATCAAAACAGGATGAAGCTATATTGCTCAGCTGTGTCTGCCATACTCTTAAATGACTAGCATGCATGTGAGACACCTTTACTTGTTTAAGACAAAGTGGAATTTCTAAAGACCATGAAAATGAGTTATTCACCAATTACATTTACAGTCAAATGTAATAAAGGTGTAGTGTATTTATCCTTCCATCTGTGAGAGATGTTAAAGCACATGCCATTCTTTATTCCGAATCACTTGTGTTTTGCATGGATAGTGTACAAAAATGCGTTTTCATGGAGCTGCTACTTTGTGTTCATAGGTAGTGCACATACACTGAAGGACTTTAAAAACGCAAAAATCGAAATTCATAATATTTGCTTACTTTTAAAGTCTCAACTTTATTGAGATTTGGCAGAAATGAACATCAAAATGTCAGCAAAACATGTTTTAAATTTTATGTCAAAATGATAAATAATGTTAGAGCAACAGTCTATCAAATAGCAATACCCTATGATTCTAAAACTGCAATTTGAAATTGTCTAGAAATTGGACACGATTTTAAGTTATTGTGATAAAATATTTTTATAAAAAATCAAAAACAAGTTACCCTTGGAGCCCAACTATTCGCCTGGCACTGACAGTACCCAGCCGGAACGGATATCGGCGATGTAAATATCGTCGATACACAATTGAGGTAACTTGGCTCTTAACGCCGGTCGTCATTCTTGGCTGACCAGACCTGCGTGGAACTTTAACTGTCCCAGTAGCCTGGTAACGATATCTGAGGCGCTGTATAGCTTACGGATGGCAATTATGATATCTTGCGACGCCAGAAACACGCACACCAGCTTTTAACATTCCAATTGCGCCAGATCATTCATGTTCAGACAAACGTGGCATGAATAATAAAGCTATAAAACTAAAGCTGCTGTGTTTTTTTTAAACATGTATACTTACAAGCTACATGTGAAATGATAAAATATTTTGCTTCATTCATTCGTGGGGATGCCACGTGCAAAACATAGTAAACCAGCAATGCATAGCTGGTGGTAGCCAGTGTCTTTAAAAACACCGGTATTGGGTATAGTTAGAAGTAGAGTGTCATTATCATCCGTTTTTATCTGTTAAAGAAGGCAAAAAAATGTTCTTGATGCAAAAAATAATAATTTTCGTTTTTTGCGTTTTTAAAGGCCTTCAGTGTAGTTGTTCATTGTGAAAACATGTATAATGTACAGTTATCGTCACAGATACTGTTCTCGCAATTGCATGTAAGGTCATCAAAAAGCTTTGGGGCAGCTGTTGAATGGTTCATCATCATAGGACGCATACAGACTTACAGTATGTGTGTCATTAGTGTATTCAACTATCTTTATCCATATTCATTTTGCTGGGTGGGCGGGTAGAATGAAGAATATGCAAATGGAAACTGTTATTTGTTGATAGGACTTTTGTTGCTGACTTTGCTAAGCTTTAATTTACCTCGTTTAGGGATGTAGGGTCTAGTTTTTCATATATTGCTCCAACAGGCTGAGTGCACGTAAATTTTTGGCAGTTTAATAAAGGCCCATGGCCAAGATATTTCAGTCCCTAAAATTTCAGTGCACATTGAACCATGCGTTTGAAAACGGATTTCTTACCAACCCCAAAGAAAGCACTGCCTATATCCCATCCAGCCAGACAGTATTTTATGATCAGTCTTGTGTGTTGTTCTTATGTAAGACTGGTGATTAAGATGTTAACAGGGATATAACGTCTCATAGCAACATCATATGCCAATTCGACATGTAAGAAAGATCTCATTTGTAGCTTCTTTTTTATCTATGATGAGAAAGTTACAATAAGATAAAGAAAATCTGTACTGGGACATTTTGCAGCAACTTAGGCATGTATACAGCCTTGTGTTCGCTTTCTCTCATAGCTCTGAGATGTCCATATGCTCATCTTTGGTCTCTTTGATGGCTCTGTCCTTCAGTCCACCACTGAAGATTGTATGTTTCTATTCAACTGGCTTTTATCAGTGTCGGTGTAATAAGCTACAAGGTTGTCCTTAGTTTTGCCTCAGGTTAATAATTTCCTCTATTCTTTGAGTACTTTCATGTCTGCTTGTAGACCATTGTGGTGGTGCCTCTTTTTTGGCATACTAGTGTATTCACACTATTCTCCCTATACATCTCAAATACAATGTGTATCTGTGAAACGGAATAATAGATGCAACTGGCCTAAAGTATGTAGATACGGAACTGTTCAACTATGGCTACAGATGTTACTTTAGCCGTTTTAGACAATATTGGTAGCATCTGTATGAAAGCTGTTGCACCAAAGATAATGCATTCTGTTTTCTCAATAATGCTACTTTGCCTTCAGATATGCTTTTGAGTTAATGGATGAAATCTGGTCATTGATTCGAGCCATAGTTTTTGAAAATTTTAAGACTCCTTATGCATTCTCAAAAGACAAGATACCTCCCTGAAAGAGCAAGCTGCTTGCAAACACAGACGCATCACCTAATCATTCATGACTACACTGCTGTATCTTTGGCATGTCTGTCAGTGTCTTATTAATGGCCTTTTGTTTTGGTACATAGAACATCTCCTGAGGTTTGTCTTGTCCATCAAGCTTTATAAATCCTTCCTTCATGAATTATTTCCTCACTTCCTGTGTCTAAGGCACCAAGCAAGCCTGGATGATATAACGCATGTTGCAAAATCCGTTAGAAGTGAGGCGTGGCCTCTGTTGGGTCAAATGGGGATCAATGAGTCGACTGTCAAACATCTAAATTATTTTTACAACAGAATCATATTAGTGTTTTTGTATTGGAATGATGTGAATGTCAACTCTGGTTTGGTTTACCTGTTCATGTACATGCACTTCAACATACATATTTGTTGAACATCATTGAGTAATTTGCGGTCACAGGCTTGGCTCAGGAACCACGTGACCTAGTCAATGAATTGCCTTTTAAGGTTAGTCCGGTGATTCCTCTAGATCCTATTAAAACTTTGTACTATGTTGCTTAGACCACACAGTTAATCCAGGCAATATAGAACTTGTCCTCTGACATTTTTATAGTACATTAGCCTTCATGGACACCATTAATAACCTCTTCAGGAATGTACTGCATTTGAAGGATTTGATATGTTGCTTGTAAACATCAGAGGGAATAATTTCGCCTTTGCAAACTGATGCACATCTCAAAGACAAAACCTAGTTGGGGAGAGGAATAGTTTAAAAGTAAGCAATACCCTCTCCAGCGAGTAATTCCATAAGTAATAATGTTGGAGAAGTAGATATTCCCTTTTACCTGAACTCTGATAGCAGGTTAATCTGTACAACTTCACAAAAACGACCAGATAGTATTAGTTAATTACAGTTATATGTTCATTTCTGTGTCTTATTCATAGTCAGGATTCCTCTAAGAACTCATGCAAATGACACTGGACATCATCAGAGAAAGTTCTGTTGTTCTTGCAGCACCACTTTCAAGAACTGTATAGAAAATGTTAGTTTAAAAAGTAAGTGAGTACGACCAGGAACTGCTACAATCACCCCAACAGCACGGTAAGGAAGAGGCAAGGCATGATAACTGACTCATGACAAAGCTCGTAAAGCCTTGTCACACTCTTTTCCAGACATTTTTTGTTTTACACTGTCAACAGCAGAGACATCAAAAAAGTAAGCGAGTATGACCAGGAAATACCACAATCACAAACTACAGACAAACTCAAATGACAGTCCTCCGAGTCTCGCCTTACCATGAAGGTATCCAATGCTAGCAAAACCTGTTATGAGAAGGTGCATTCCACCTTCACATAGAAAGATATATTTCATGTACATAGGTTTAGCCCAAGTGATTTCTAAAGCTTTCGTAAATAAACCCATATCAAAATATGCACACGTATAAATTTGAACAAGTACATTTATACACGTTTGCATTCCCTTCAGAGTTGTATTATAACTGCTATAAACTGTTAGGGGACATTATAATTGGATTAATTGCTACATTAAATGCATTTATATTTACTTGATATTGCAAGGAAAAACTTCTTTTTATGATTTAAAAATTTCATGTAGATCAAATTCAATCAACGTCACTATTTGTTAAAATCATTGGTTTTCGCGACTTTTGCACCCAATGACCTTTTAATTATAGTTGTCAATGTGCGTAAGAAGCATATCAAATGCAAACAAAATTAATATTAACTTTTGGATCATATACAACCTAATAACATGAATTTTATACAGTATGTATTCTTCTCGTCATAAAAAGAAATCATCATTCCTTTCTGAACTATGATGACGGTACCCATGTTTAAAGGGCCATAATTTTTTTCGCACAAAATTTTGAAAGTGGCATCATGCAGTTCTGAACTCAGCACACTCTAAGCTTTAAAATGATGTATGATGCTACTTGTTACCCTTCCGGTATGGGTACATGTCACTTTTGGTGACCTCTGCTGCAGCACTAATAAGAATTAGGTATAACTTTGTTTTTTGAAGAAAAAAGATTTAAAGTTATTATAGTGTAACATAGTGAACAAGGCTCCTTTATGGTAGAACCCCAACGCCAAGATAGCTAACATGTGTCATTTTACATCTTATATAAAGAGGTTTCAGAAATATTAGTGTACAAAATCACCTTTGAGCGTGGGCCTGTCAGCAGCGCGAGTCTACTAAATGGACAGTCAAGACACGGGCCAGATTTGAAGCATAAAATAAAGACAAAAATGCACAAATGTGTATAAATAAGACAAGACAGAATACTATCAAACATCCAAGTAAGGACAGTAGTTAGACATGCCCAGGGCAATGAATCCTTTTCACTTTTTATACCTAGCAGCGCAGTGGTAGAGTGCTTGACTCTATACCAAATGGCCGCGGGTTCGAACCTCACCAGCGTCACTGCGTTGTGGTCCTTGAGCAAGACGCATTTATCCTAGCTTAGTACTGGTTCAACCCAGGAAGACCCGTCCCTATATAACTGAAAGATTGTTGATGGGACATAAAGAATCAAATCAAACAAAACAAACGCTTTATACCATATTCAAAAAGGGACATACCACTTGTGTTAAACAATGAACTGTTTGCGTGTGACAGTTCTTGCACTGGTTTCGTATTTTGCAAGTTCCTGTGGTTGTTCACCTTTAATTGTACATCTATAAAAGTTTATCAACCATCAACCCCCATATTTGCTAGGAACGTTAACTCTTACTTGAATACATGGAAACACACAATTACTTGTCTGAATGATAGTAAACTACCCCGTTATCAGTTGTAAAGTAATATAAAACTTCTCATATATAGGTAAGCTGTATTAACTCTATTGTCTCTTCCATTATGTGATGCACTTCATGAGCAAATATGTCGTCGGGCTTTCCCACTAGGTAAGATTCAAAATATTATGTTGTGCTAATTAAGCAGACTACAGTGGAGGCTGAACTTAAAGCTAAACCATTGTGTACATGGAGTGCACTACAAGTGCATGAATTTTTACTGTTATTTTAATGCAAATTTGGTGCACAACAAGTGCACTTTGTGTAACCTCAAGCCCAAGCTCTTCTGTACCTATGCAGTCAGTATAAGCATGAGCCAGGCCGGAGTACTTCATGAAACAAGATCACGAAGATTTGGGCGGAAATAAATCAGACTCAGGTCAATGTTGTCATTTACTCTTGCAGTCCTGTGTCAACGAATTAGCACGACATAATAGTTCGAGAGTAGTCCACTCATCTTATATAAAGATTTCAAAGGGAGATGGTGTCAATGTTGTAGAATTCAGTGATCAATTTTTTCCAAATTATTTTGAATTCTGATAAAATGGTTGCCCTCGTAATGGCTTCAAGCCATGCAGTACCACTGTCTTAATTTTCTCTTCTTCAAGCAAAGAAAAACAGAAATATTTTATTTCATTCAGAAGGATTGAAAGATGAGATGATTGATTTCCAGTGCCTATCATGTTTGGATAATGTGCAAGCGCTAAACCAAGAATTTTCTAGCATTCACTTTTTAAGAGTAATCCGTTGTCTATCACATGCAGGGCGTATATACCAAACTGGTCCGTAAGGGTTAACTCAGCCGTAAGGGGGAGCCAATGTATCAAGTCATGATTTTTTTCTATATATTTTATGTCAACATTTTAAACCAGATTTTGGCAAAACACTATTTAGGCTTAAAAGAAAAATCATGTAAAGTATGTGTGTCTTAGTTAACCTGTCACAAGGGACTATAGAAAGACCCTGCTGTCACTAAACTTGTCGAGAAACCCCCTAAACCATGTTTATTTAAGGGCAAAACACAACACACCCTCATCTAGGAGAAATTGATTTTAGAACAACTCCGAGGTTTTCCACTTGCGTGATCTCTTCCCATTGTGCAAAAATGATAACTATTGGGGATCACATTGCCTGATTTAAGAATATTAACATGCAAACATTGAAATAAATGTAGAAGTCGTTTACGTTACCCGTTTTGCTTGCTTGTTTGGACACAGGAGCTTGAAGTTCTGTCTTTATCTCACCTCTATAGCCTCATAACCAAAAGCTCACAATGCCATTATTAAATGGCTGTCGAGAGTGTAGTTTCACTCCTGGTCATTACTACGTAATGGCATTATGAGATTTTCGGAGTGATATAAGGTCAGAACTTCAAGCTCCTGTGGTTTGGATTCCGTTACTCATGTCCGGAAGCTCCAGTAAGGCAACCGTTTGCATATCTTTTGATCACCCCTTACGACATTACCACCCGTGTTTAAAGAATGAATAAAAGACAATGTACACAAATGATATAGATCCCCAACTAGAATAAACCGCACTTGTATCAGGGAGATTTTATATTGCAAATTCTACATCGCAGAAGAATGATTTCGCGACAATGGTTTACAGTTTCCACGTACATGTACTCAATATTTTTAATGATATTCGATGCATAGAAAGACCACTGACCGAATATCTACTCTTCAACGGATGAAAGCAAGTATACTGCCAAGTGGATTATCCTTAATTCAGAAACGTTTCAATGACACGATTCTAATGAAAACGCACAACATTAAAAGATGGGCGTTGACGGGCATCAATAAACGCATATGCATCACGTTAAATGTACTGAGTGATTTGAGTAAACGAACGTGCCAACGGTGATCGAGACATTGAAGCTTTACTGTAAATGTTTTGGTTTTGTGGAAATGTATACTGTGTGCGCCCCACTGAAAATATTTAGAGGCTCTGGTGTATCTGGAAGTGCTGTAAGTATTTTCCCCCCGAAACAAAACATATGCTTGAGTAACTCAAAGGAACCGTCTCACCGAGAATTTCTTTGCTTAGCCAAAGCATAGTTTAGTTCAGTGACATAGTGCACGGTAATATACGTCAGGAGAGCTTCGATGGCTGAGTGGTAATAGGCTTGATTTGAGACCGAGGGGTTGCGGATTTGAGCTGCATCGGTGTCACTGCGTTGTGTCCTTGAGCAAGACACATTAATCCTTGCTTAGTACTGGCTCAACCCAGGAAGACCCTCCCCGACATAACTAAGAAAATGTTGACTGGGACGTACAGAATCAAAACCAACAAATAGACAAAACCGTTTAGTTGCGATCGTCATCTCAGTCATCACTTTTAATTACTTACCGAAACGTGGTTGGAAGCCTCTAGACGATCAAAAAGAAATAGAAATGAAATGGTCTCGTCTATTTGATACGGTTATATACTCTGAACTCTTGTTGAGAAAACTGGGGAATACTTGCTACACTAAGGAGTCTAAGCTCTAAAAGATGGCCAGGAAATGCTACAATCATAGATTGCAGATAACCCCACGGCACCACGAGGAAGAGAAACAGAACACAACCATTCACATCACAATTAAAGTAAAACAACCAGTTACTTTGATTTGAATATGAGACAATGTTTAAAGAGATGTAAGTTGAAATACGGAATGGATAACGGATTATCGCAAGCCTATATATGCTTTCAACGTTGGAATGACTCTTTCCAAACCAACAATCGCCAGTTATCTTGAACTTTCGAACCAAAAAGTTAGATTGCTTTTCACGTGACTGCTAATAAATACTCGCGCATTTCTTTGAAATTGTTCTGCTTTTCTACTTGTGTGCGCGAACAGCAATGGCTACCGTGAGTAGGTTCGCGTGTTTTTTCGCATGCAGCACGTACCCAAAACTCATGTGCATGGCTCACACACCGTCTACAGAATGTACTTAAATAGAACAAACACAAAACTACAGCTCAAACAGCCATCTATATTTGAAAATGTTCATCGAGTATTCGAATATTGAAGTCAACATCATTGAAAATATCTGAGTAATCTGTAAATAGCCCCCCAAAAACACGGTAAATTCGCTATTTACAGTTGACTGTACATGACCATTTTAACGGGGTTTTTTTGGCTATTGACAGTTGACTGTACATGGCCACTTAAATGTTTTTGGCTATTCACAGTCAACTGTCAATAGACGCTTCCTAACTTGAAAAAAAGTTCGCACAAACGTATTCGCGCAAACGTATTGTGAAACCTGCTCAAAGTTCGCCCAAACCTATACGTACAAAATTCGCCCAAACGTATTTGCTCAAATTAATTGTTCGCTCAAACGCATTGTTCGCTCAAACGTATTATCCACGCATTTTCACTAACTGACCACAACCGGCTGAAATGATGCTCAGCAAACGCTCGTCCATCAAAAAAGGTTGTTACACATTACAGTGGTTAGATAATGTTGACATGCATTTATATGCAAAACTTTATCAAACTATACCACGTGGTTCAAGAGTTATGAGCATTTTCGCGAACTGCTAATGGACGGTAGGACGTTTTCACGAAAAGATTCTGGTTTGGTACTCTCTTTGTTAGAAAAAGTAGCCAACAAAGCAAAAAGTATCCAACAAATGCCCTTCAAACTTAGGGAATAAAATCTCATTTTGAGTTTATTAGCTCTCTAGTGATTATAGTTCAGACCCATAGGTCGTGGAACATCGTTTTTCATGTCATCAATATTTAGATGATTTCAAATTTTTTAGAATAAATATGACATTTATTTGACCGAGTGAAGTCTTTTCAGTGAAATATACATTTTGTTTAACTGATAATTGGTGACGTTTCACTGCTTTGTAGATACTATTACAGTTAACATAGTTAATTAGTTAATTAGAAAAGTAATTAACGGTACAAAATCGGTTTATTGCGGAAAAAAGGAATTAAGTCGCATTTTGTTAAAAACGAGACAGGTTTTGATAAAATACGTCTGATGTTGATACTTAAAAGATTCTCTTACAACGTTTGTTGGGAGCGCAGTGACTCAGTGGTAGAGATCTTGACTCGAGACTGAAGGGCCACAGGTTCGAGCCTCACCGGCGTCACTGCGTTGTGTCATTGAGCAAGACACATTAATCATTGCTTAGTACTGGTTCAACCCAGGAAGACCCGTCCGGCATTACTGAAAGATTGTTGAATGGAACGTAAAAAATCAAATCAAACAAACAAAAACACCATTTGTTAGGGGGAAAATGAAATAACTAATTCAGATTTAATCAGAATCCGGTGTATACGGAAATGACTTCGTCTTAACTCCGTTCTTTCTGGACACCGGTAAACAGGTACTTTGGCAAACAGTGAAGATCCAGATAAGACGGCATTTCATCAGGGCATGCACTGTTTGCTAAGATAAAACGATCTTCCGGGATATACATCGTTTAGTTTCAACCTGTTACCCCTTAAAATACAAAATGGATCTTCTCGATCTTCAAGTAATTGCAAACAACCCGTATGGGATAGATAATCCACCAGTATAAAATAAAGTAGCGAGAATTGGTTTAACTATATCTAGGTAAATACGGTACTACATTTCGTTCCTTTTTGATAAGTCATGTATTGATTTTCAAAATTTGAAGTTTCCTTCTATATCGTTTACCCGGTGATTTAGAACTATTTTGACTGCATGGCAATGTAGAGAGATTACTTCAGGTAAGATTGTGTATACCTTTAGAATCGTTTATTTGGGACTTAACGTCGCTTTCAACATTTTCCCCATTCCTGTATCCTATCAGATTGTCTGGGTAGATTCTCATCGCAGTTTATCAGTACAAAATGTATTCACATGTTTGACAGTACTTGAATCATGAACGTTATAACAGACTGCAGTCCAGCACAAGATGGTTTTGTGTCAGTGAGCGTTACTGCAGACCAGCACAAGAAGATGGTTTTGTGAGCGTTACAACAGACTGCAGACCAGCACAAGAAGATGGTTTTGTGAGCGATACAACAGACTGCAGACCAGCACAAGAAGATGGTTTTGTGAGCGATACAACAGACTGCAGACCAGCGCAAGAAGATGGTTTTGTGAGCGATACAACACTCCAGACCAGCACAAGAAGATGGTTTTGTGAGCGATACAACAGACTGCAGACCAGCACAAGAAGACGGTTTTGTGAGCGATACAACAGACTGCAGACCAGCACAAGAAGATGGGTTTGTAAGCGCTATAACAGACTGCAGACCAGCACAAGAAGATGGTTTTGTAAGCGTTACAACAGACTGCAGACCAGCACAAGAAGATGGTTTTGTGAGCTTTATAACACACTGCAGACCAGCACAAGAAGATGGTTTTGTGAGCGTTACAACAGACTGCAGACCAGCACAAGAAGAAGGTTTTGGTAGCGATACAACAGACTGCAGACCAGCACAAGAAGAAGGTTTTGTGAGCGTTGCAACAGACTGCAGAATAGCACAAGATGGTTTTGGGAAACAGATTTACAAAAGTCAATAGACTTTCTTCTGAATCCCTTTTTTTTGTATTTCGAAATGATCTGTATGTGAACTTATTCGATTAAATGTACACATGTTGTTATACAAAAATGAAATAAAAGTTTAAACTAAGATGGTTTTGTAAGCGCTATAGCAGACTGCAGACCAGCACAAGATGGTTTTGTGAGCGTTACAACAGACTGCAGAGCAGCACAAGATGGTTTTGTGAGCGTTATAACAGACTGCAGACCTGTTCTATATGGTTTTGTGAGCGGTACAACAGACCGCAGAACAGCACAAGATGGTTTTGTAAGCGCTATAACAGACTGCAGACAAGTACAAGATGGTTTTGGGAGCGATACAACGGACTGCAGTCCAGCACAAGATGATTTTGTGAGCGGTACAAGAGACTGCAGTCCAGCACAAGATGATTTTGTGAGCGGTACAAGAGACTGCAGTCCAGCACAAGATGATTTTGTGAGCGATACAATAGACTGCAGTCCAGTACAAGGTTGTTTTGTTAGCGATACAACAGACTGCAGTCCAGTACAAGGTGGTTTTGTTAGCGATACAACAGACTGCAGTCCAGCACAAGATGATTTTGTGAGCGGTACAAGAGACTGAAGACCAGCGCAAGAGGGTTTTGTTAGCGTTATAACAGACTGCAGACCAGTTCAAGATGGTTTTGTGAGCGTAACAACAGACTGCAGACCAACACAAGGTGGTTTTGTGAGCGTTAGAACAGACTGCAGTCCAGCACAAGATGGTTTTGTAAGCGGTACAAGAGACTGCAGACCAACACAAGATGGTTTTGTTAGCGTTATAACAGACTGCAGACCAGTTCAAGATGGCTTTGTGAGCTTAACAACAGACTGCAGACCAACACAAGGTGGTTTTGTGAGCGTTATAACAGACTGCAGTCCAGCACAAAATGGTTTTGTAAGCGGTACAACAAAATTACAGACCAAGCACAAGCTGCATATGGTCCTCATTATTGTTATAAGACTTAAAGCGCGTTTGTTAAAAATATAAAATTTGGAAAAGTCACGAGTCATTGCTGCAGTTATTCGCTGTTTTGTCATGAATAGGACTTTTATTTCAATGGGTGAAATGAAAAGAAATATATGACACAAGTAGTGCAGCTACGAATGAACTATTCAATTGTATACTTTGCAAGACGATATTATTCCTGGATAGTTTTGTCAGTTATAAAATTCCGTGTCTGTTATACTTTGAAAGCTAACACCCTACTGTTTTAAGGGCACAGTTTGGATTGCATAATACGCTAATGACCATTTAAAAAACAACCTGTGTCACCTGGTTCTCAGTCAAGCAGGGGCCACATATGAGGTATTCTATATTTTATAACAGGCTGATGACACAAGTTATTATTCATTCAGTCATGTATTTATTTATTTATTCATTCATTCATACGTACATTCATTTTTTATCTACTTATTTATTTAAATGAGTAGGTAAATAATTGAATAAGTTCAAGAACTGTTAATGCAAAATAAAGTAAATGATACTGAAAGGCAGTTGTGTGTACACCCAGAAACCATATGGGCCAGCAAACTAGATTTTGGTATTTATCGCATATTGACAAAACAGTGAAGTCCAAGATTAAATTTAATTTCAACTCATAATTTGTCTGGATGAAATAACGATTATAATCCTTTTGCAGTCAGGAAGACTAAATAGAGAGCTGGCCTTTCTAAGGTTAGGTTCTAGACAACATGAACACCTACATGTATTTAACTTTGAATTATTTTGGACACAAGCATAGTGTATAGCTAATTAGAACTATCTCACTGAGACAATTCTGATCAACACGCACTAATTAAAACAGAAATAATAGGAATAAGCTTATTATTAAGTAAATATCACAAGCGGGTAACTAGTATGCGCACCATTCCTACGTCGGGAAAAGTTGTCTGGTCATGTTATTCCGATCATTTACGAATTCGGATCAATACAGTTTTCAGATACTCTTATGTTAGATGGATATTTCCACATTTTCTTGACAAAAGAAAGTAACTAAAATGTGTCCGAAATAAACATGGACATTTCATCAGAAATGATCGTATCAGTACCAAATACAGATAAATAGAACAGGCGACATCAACAATATACAAAATTTCGAAGTTTTTTACCCTGTATACGAATATGGCCGATACTCGGATTGTCTGTCCAATATGTACGGTTATTTCGAGCCGCGTACGACTTGACATCGTGACCTAGTGGTCAGACTTTGGAACCAAAGGACCAGAGTCGATTCTCGGGTGGGCACTTATTACATTTTTTTCTTCATCTTTTTTAGCCTTGTAATGCAATTTTACTTCATACAAGTAATATGGAATTATATAAATGGCAAAACATACACTCCTTGACGTTTTATATTGAATTACCTTCCAAATTTGTGGGGATGGGGTTAAAGTTGGCCTTCCTGAAAGATAATTAGTATGGTGACCCCGATTTTTTCTTCTTTTTTCTAAAATGTAAAATGATAGTCCATGAAATAAAAGCAAAAAAAAAAAATTTCAATGTCTGACTTTTTCATATATAATTTACTCTAGAAATCGAAATCCGTTTTGGGGGAAATTACCAAAATATATCATGCAGTATCATAACTTTTCACATTTTCTAGAAAGTTTGAGGTCATGAGCAATAATTCAAATTAAAATAAAGAAACTGGATGGCCATAACAACTAGTTTAGATTAAGGACTCAGGTTGTTTTCATAAAATTGGTCAAATGCTGAAAACTTCTATGTGAGATTATGAAAAATTGAGCACGGTGACGTATCCTTTTTATTTCATAAATTGACAGTCCATGCATAAAACAAACTGTATGCAAAGTTTTGATGTATATCAATGTGGGAAGTATTAAGTAGCAAGTGTCCTTTTAAAATAAAAGTTTTTTGATCATAATTAAAATAAAAGTTTTTTGATCATTATTAAAATATTTTGAAGTATTTCTGTTTTGTTATTCTTTCTACTCACTGAAAAACAAATGACCATTATATGCACGACCCGTAGAGAACGTAGATCTTAGAAACAACATTTAAGTTAAAATCAGTTTGTACTGCTCTGACTGCAACGAGACTGAAGAAAGGGCGAGCATCTGAGGATAAATTGCAGTTGAAGTTATATATTTTGCCCGAGATTTATATGGGTTTTCTTTTTTTTTTTTTTTTTTTTTTTTTTTTCGTGCGATCGTTGAGAAAGGAGTTTTTATTCCTAAGATGCTATTTTGTTAAGACCTCAGCTGTATGATATCACTTTCACTAGCTTTTCAACCAATCAGGAATAGTTAGAAATTTGCATTTTATAGTACCTTCTAAAATATGAAGAATCTCATTGGTTAATAACCAGACTGTCCATACAAACTCATTCTGTGATGCAACAAATTCTGAAAATATATGCAAAATCTATGGATACATACTGAAGCAGCAGAATACCTCTAAACTTTATTCTCAGAAAAATGTAAGAAACAGAAAGTAGACTTCTATTTTTAGGCAAATCTATTTATTGCAATGTCAATCAGAGAAGTCACTCTTAAAAAAAGGACATAAATTAGTCATGAATAATCACCATTTTCACTAAAACTTTCTTACCCCTGCTCTGTGCTCAATTCCCTTAAATTTGATATGCAACATGACTACTTTCACAAAAATATATAGATCGACCTTTTGACCCCACCCCCTGGGCCGAGGGTGTGTCTGTGGGCAAAATATTTGCTACCATGTTGTTGCTTAAGTTGTCAGCTTTAATTTGATATGCAACATGACCATATTCTGAAAAAGTTTAATTTTGGCCTCCGCCCCACCCCCTAAGTCCACCCCAGGGGCTCGGACCATTGCCTTCCAACTAAAATCCCGTTTGATATGTTTCATATCTATTGCTGCTCTACCTACATGCAAAATTTCAGCAAAAAATATTGACAATTGCCTTAGTTATTGCGAAATTTAAATATTTGATCTTTGACCCCTTAGGTGGGGTCAAAGGGGGTGGGGTAAAACTTTGACACTGCCATGCTTATCTACAGGCACTGAGTAATCATGGTATATAGTGAGAAGTTGTTAAATATTATAGCTTTGATGATATGTGAAGATTATCACACACAAAAAGCTAATATAGGTTTTGCATTATAATTGCCTATACTAAAACAAGGGCAATAACTGAAGTGTTAAGGGGTCGATTTTGACGAAACTTATAGGATATCGAGAGTTTATGATACTTATCATTTGTACCAAGAATGAATCAAATCTGACCAATAGGTACTGAGATATGGTTCCGGACAGACAAAAAGTGCGGACGGACGGAATGGAAGGACGGACGCACGGACGACGCCAAGACTATATCCCTCCGACGAAGTCGGAGGATAATAAGTGTGCAACATTTGATCCAAATATACCTTGTGGTTCAAGAGCTATAAGTAGTTTCACTAACTAACCATGCCGGCCTGACTGATGCTCCTCGTACTTGAGGTTGTTATGCATGCCAGATAATGTTGACATGCATACGTATGCAAAATTTGATCAAAATATACCATGTGGTTCAAGAGTGTTGAGCATTTTCGCTAACGGACGGACTCACACAATGATTATAGTGCACATCTGCGGGTCGTGCAATCTGAAATTTTAACCCTTTTCATGGCAGATATTTTGTATGCTACACTCCTCCTTAATTGATATTCAGATAAGTCGCACGTGACTAGTCTTATACAGGTCGCAATATGAGGTTCGTGTGACCGAGGCTTTAGTCACCATCTACGATTCCTTATTCCTTTATTCTGAAACCATTTTATCTAAAATGTACTCGACTCTAGCTGGTACTTTGAATAAAGAGGATTTGTGTCGTCGGGTGTTTGGTTAAAGTTGTAACGACCAGTTTGAGAAAAAAAACAGCGCTTCATTAATGTTTCTAGTTGTAATAGAAATAACTAAAGGAGACGTCGTGGTGTAAACCAGGTGTCGCAGATACTTTAAACCGTGGTACAGTCTCCATATGACCTTAAATATAGCTGTTGGTGGGGGGTTAAACACACACACACACACACACACACACACACACACACACACACACACACACACACACATGATACTGGTTGCTGAAAAAAGAATGTTAGATTTTTTTTATTTATTTTTTTTTTAAATTTTAGAATGCTTTATAGTGTTAGATTAATTTTAAGAGTTCCAGAGTGTATTCTGCACTTAAGGGGTCAAGATCACCACCGGGCCTATTCTATGCGAGTCGGGCGACGTATCTTTTGAGATCAGTTGTAACTTCCGCATTTACTTGTCACGTAAACACAATAACCATGATAAACACAACATATTAGATTATAAAACGCATTAAGATAATAATCGATAAATCCATTGATATTTCAAACATGCAAGACAATTACTCGTTCAGCCACATGCCATTGCAGAATCGTGCATTTTGGGAAAGATTTTTAGGCTGTATTCAAAGACTTGTCAAGACCACTCGGTAATTATTTGTTATTAGTTATAATAAAATAACGGTCATATGACCCAGCATATGAAATTTTAATCTTTATCGCAAAAGCGAGCAGCGAAGGTTGCGGCCTCCGAACATGTGAAGTCTCACCTCTCATACACAAATTATGAGAATAGATGAAGGTGTGCCTAAGGACCAAAAGGAACGATTTTGCGCATACATAATGGGAACCATGGCTCTATTTTTTTCTGAAAAATAATTGATAAAAACAAATAGAATGCTGCAAAATGAATACAGCTTTTAACTCTATCTGCTACTATAGCCGAAAACAGTTTTGACCCAGATCAAGCCCGACGTTTTTTCGCAAGCAGAATCCAGATAGGCCCGACAAAATGTAGGACCTGATCTTGATCCAAACTGTTTGACACTATGTTTTTTATATAACCCGCTTTGAAAAAGTGGCGGATTTACTGAATTTGGGTTTTCTCACCCACTTTTCGCTCAAGACAAGCTGTCCCAAAATACACCCTGCGGAATTTCCTATCTCATTCATTCCGTTCAATAACTTGAGAACAACTTGGTAGAATTTCACCAAATTTTGTATATGCATTGATATTGACAAGATCTAGATTGTGATCGTTACACATCATTTTTCGAATAATGTAACAAACTAGTGGCCCATGACTGATGGCAGAATTTCGTTCCGACGAATATTGTTTCCGCTCAATATCTTAGAATTTGACCATATTTTGTATGTGCATTTATTTGGACAAGATAGCGATACCTGTCATTTTCGCTAATTTGTAACAGAGTTATGGCCACTGATTAATGTCAGATATTAGTTTCCAGTCAATATCTTGAGAGCAAATTGGTAGGATTTTACCAAATTATGTATATTCAATACAAATTGATATGATCTGCTTTTGGATTGTTACACAACATTTTTCGCACTTTCTTAACAGAGTTATGGCCCCTGAATGATGTCTGGATTTTGTTTCCGCTCAATATCTTGAGAATTAATTGGTAGAATTTGACCAAATTTAGTATGTGCATTGATATTGACAAGATCTAGGTTGGGATTGTTACCTGTCATTTTTTGCAAATTTGTAACAGAGTTATGGCCCTTGATTGATGTCAGATTTTTGTTTCCGCTCAATATCTTGATAACTAATTGATAAAAGTTGACCAAATTTTATATGATTATTGATATAGACAAGATCGAGGCTGGGGTTGTTACCTGTCATTTTTTCGCAATTTTGTAACAGATTTATGACCCTTGCTTGACGTCAGATTTTCGTTTCCGCTCAATACTTTGCGAAACAAATTGACAGAATTTCACCAAATTTTATATGTGCATTTATATTGTCAAGATCTAGGTTGGAATTGTTACCTGTCATTATTCGTAAAATTGTAACAGAGTTATGGCCTTTGACTGGTGTCAGATTTTCGTTTCGGCTTAATATCTTGAGAAGAAATAAATATAATTTTACCAATTTTGTATATATGCAATGTTATTGGCAAGATCTAAATTGTAATTGTTACGCATCATTTTTCGCACAGTTGTTACTGAGTTACAGCTTGACTGATGTCGGATTTGTGTTTCCGCTCAATACCTCGAGAACTAATTGATAGAGTTTGACCAATTTTGTATGTGCATCGATATTGACCAGATCTAGATTGGGATTGTTGCACATCAGTTTTCGCACATTTGGTCCAGAGTTATGGCCCTTGACCGATGTCAGATTTTTGTTTCCGCTGAATATCCTGAAAACTAATTGAAAGAATTTGACCAAAATTTGTATGTGCATTGATATTGACAAGATCTAGGTTGGATTGTAACCCTTTTATAGAATTTCACCAAATGTTATGTTTCTATTTATATTGACAAGATCCACCTTAGGATTGTTACCCTACATTTTTGACACATTTGTTACTGACTTTTGGCCATCGGTTGATGTCAAAATTTCGTTTCCGCTTAATAGTTTTGAGAACAAATGGACAGAATTCCACCAAATTTTATGCATTAATATTGACAAGATCTAGATTGGAAATGTTACCTGTCTGTAATAGAGATTGATGCCAGAATTTTGTTTCGGCTTAATATCATAAGAACAAATGGACATAATTTGACCGAACGTTGTAAATGCTTTGATATGTACAAGATTTGTTACCTGTCACTTTTCACAAAGGGGCTCTTACAAGGTATGGGAAATTAAAATTGGAGTCTGCCCACGCTTTGAATTTGATACTATTATGTCTATTAATTGCCTGGGGTATGCCTTTTATATTTATGGTGCATTTTAGTTTAATGCAAATCCATTGCTAATTTATGACGTCATGTAGGATATCGCTACCACACCTTAGGGTACCCAGTGATAATTATTTCTAAAGTAAATGACATATCATGTAACGGGCACAGAAATGCTTAATCAAATAACGATATCATTGATAAGTTCGTTGATGCTATAAATGGCTTTGTTTGTATTAGGATAGTGGATGGGCATTCATTTTTATGACATGGTACCCCCATTTTCAACTGTATATTTTCTATTCAGTCATATTTGGAATTGGAATTTTAACACGTTGCGATTTTTGTCAAGATACCATTTCAACATAAAAACTGTCCATATATGTTAAGAAAATGTTGACCAAATTCCATGAAAATCAAGGACTGGTAACATATTTTTTCAACTTTATGTAAACACATGGCCCTAATTCATCGAAATGTAAGAAATACAATAATTATGTTTCAGTGTAAAATATGCTTGAATACTGGCTTAGTTTGAAACACCATGCTAGTGTGTTTATTGGTAGAAGTTGATATGTTCATTTTTCCCCTATTATGGATTGGCAAATAAAAAACCCCACTAAACTTTGATATTAAGTTCCATAATCTTATTTAATGAAGTGCTTACTCAATAATATTACCCTAAATGATACAATATGGTCACACCTCTACTTACCATATCACGTTTCTAACGTTAAAACTACATCTAACCAATGTTACACTTAATATGTAAAATTATTAAGAATGTTAATTCATACAGAAGAGAAACCTTATGGCAAGTCAATTCATACAGGATAAGAAACTTATATCTATGATTTTATAATTGCAAGCTTCATTAAAAAAAACGGTTCACAAGAATAATCCCCTGTCAAACCTATTGGTTGAAATTAATTATTTTGTTCACAGAGAACTTTTGGACGCAAAGTCATTTCTAATTAAATTCTTAAATCATCTTTGTTCATTCTTTTCTGTAAAACTGATGCTGATTATCATCAAAGAGCAACATTTATGCTTTAGTTGGCTGTATATTCTAGGTATACAACTTCGTTTCTGGACCTCGCATAATCATGTAGAACACTGTTCTATGATACCACTGACCAGACTATGTTACACATTAATCCTGGTCACGGCACCGATATGTTATTACTCTAGTTCAGTTGGGATGTAAAGGAAATGCTTCGTATCCTTGTTTTCACATGTAAATTGTTGTTATATTATGTTTCTTCAAAAATATCATGCAGGACATGAGATAGTGATACACATTGTCTTGGCCCCATAGTCCAATGACATGGAGCCATGACCTTCAACATTTCCAACCATAAAATCATTTGAAATTGTCTAAACATGCCTTTCTTTAAAAAAAAGTGTAAGTAGATTTAAAAAACAATCTCCTTCTGTGAAGTTATTGATTCATTTTAACTAAATAATTAATTTTGTTAAAACTGACATATACCCAAAAGAGGTAAGAAATGACAACTTTACCTGTTTTACGAGGGCTGTTCAAATATGAATGCAAGTAGCTTCATTACTTTCGTCACATATATGCTACGACAAAATGGCATACGTTTTTATAATGGATTATATGTCACCTTTAAACTGGCACCAGACCTAAAGCAAAATCCAGTAGACCTATCGAGATATCGCCCTTTGAATGAGGGTCACTTTTGTATACTAACAAACTCAATGCTTCGAACATACCAGTGATATAGACGAGCGTATACTTCTTCGATAAATCGGTGAAATTTCTTGAAATTTTTAAGCAAGTATCCCCATGTACTTATAAGATGATTCTGTGAAAGTTGCGAAAATCCGACTTGTTTTTGTTAAATTACATCGAATCGTTTTCACTAAAGTCTCCTTATGTTTGCAAATAAATGGTAAACAAAACTCCACCTTTCAGTTTTCAGTCAAAAATTTCTCTAACAATTTGCACGAAGCATCAGTTAAACTAGTTTTACCTCAAAGACAATATGTTGATCGCTCATACTGAGTTGTTGCTTCAAATCATTGAAGGATAGTGGGTAATTTTTAAACGCTGAAACACATTTTTATTCAGTCAAAACTACCTTAAGTGAAGGGGTTATAGAAATTATACTTAATTTTGTTGCCATAACATTACGGTTTAAATCTAAATTTGAACGTTACCTTTAAGTCTCACCAAAGTAGGCATTATTTACAATAAAATTACTCGTCTGGTCTTGAGGACTAGACAGATTGAACATGTTTTAATTAATGTCAACACGTCATTAAAAAGCAGAAAAATGCTTGAAAAATGATATAAAGTGTGATAACTCTGTAAATAGAGGACGGATTGTTTTGAAAACTTCCTTATGACATATTAAGCATGTTTTAAGCAAAACGCAAAGAAAAAGACACAGCGATGTTCATTATTGCATCACCAGTAGATAACTCAAAATGACGTTTATCATAAAATTAATGACGTCACGAACGTACCTTTTTATTCGAGATTGAAATAGGATTATATAAACATTTTCCTGCAAGCAACTTTGTCAATGTACCTTAAACTTGCATCTAAAATTTGGTGCCATTTTGTCTCAAAATTACAAATATATGACACTATATTCGCACGTGTACCAAAATGTGCATGGCAATTTGCTTCAGAAAAACGCCAGTATACAGGAATGGCCTTTATATAAGCGTCTGTAACTCGAGAAATATAGTGAGTTTTTCTTTATGTTTGGTGCCACTTTAAAGGCGACAAATAGTTCTTTCCAGAAAGGTATGACATTTTGTCGCAGCATATATGTAAAGAAAGTTATGAAGCTACTTGCATTCATATTTGAACAGCCCTCGTAGATTTTAATGAAATTTTGCTCAGATCAGCAAGATATATATGGCATGTTTTTGTGGTAATATGATATCTTTACAAAGACTAGAACATATCTATCTTTGGAATTGAATATGGATATTTTTGTAATTTTTTGAGAAAAAATATTGAAATTTATTATCACTCCTTTAGAAAACGTAAACCATAGTTAAACCAAATGGTTTTGTGGTATAATGGCTATGGTATTTTGGAATCAATCCAAATGAAAAATCATAGAAATAAACAAAACTATAGATTTTGGGACATAGAAATTTAGAAACAGGTACCACCCCAAAGGTGGAGTAAGTCAGAGTTGCTTCCTAAGCCAAATTATTAACTATCTAATTCAATAAATACATTTTCATAGTTTATATAGAATGAGTTATTAAAATGCAAAGTTTATAGAAAATCCATGCGTGGGCACAAATGTAAGTACCCCTTTGTAACAGAGTTATATCAGATTGATATCAGAATTTCGTTTCCGCTCAATATCTCGAGAACAAATGGATAGAATTTCACAAATTTATATATATTGTTACGATTTTAGATATGCATGTTTGTACGTTTTAACACTGTCTTTTCCCCTGCTCATCTAGTTCCAAATGAGATCCACCTGTATGTTTTTATCTTAAGGAAGTCTTGTCTCCTTACACCTTTTGCATGCTTCCTTGTGAAGTACCGAGGGTATGAGTGTGTTATGATTATCTCCGGTGTGGACATCCTGTCTTTACTGCCTTTTGGGCGCTTCGACTTTGACCCGAAATGTCCCGGTGGGCTATTATCAACCGCTGATCCTGGTGGGCCGTTGGCCCTCTTCCTGTCCTGTTTGGCCCGGTGCTGGGTGATCCAGGTAAGCCTTTGGTCATGTGTCCTTTGAGTATTCCTGTCCTCTGAGAGGCCATATTGAAAGGCTGGTTAGTCTGAGGTGATTTTGATGTGCCCTAGGGCCATCATTTCGAAATTATCTGTTACACTGTTTGAATACCTGCTGATCTTGCACCCTTTTGTTTTAGTTATCTAAAAGAACACATGCATCATTCACCTTAATGATGTTATTCTTTATTTAGCACACGTTTTGCTCTGCTATTTTTGAGGAAATATATTTTTAGAGTATGAATCAGATCTCTTAGCCTGGCGGTCCATTGAACGTTACCTAATATGGGGTAGAGTAACTATAGCAGTGCTGTTCTAGGAGTATAAATTCCCAGCCACCCCGAGCTGCTGGGCTTTTGGCCGTTAAGCGTATGATATGTTTCCACGTTGGGGTTTCTTTTAATTTGGACTTAGGCACTATGTTTTAATAGAAGAAATGACTTTGTTTTAGGGCTAATAGCTGGAATGACTTTTGGAGATATTATCTAAGATGATACAGACGTATTCCATATTCGTGTGTCTGTATGTTTCAACTATATACAGGACCAGATATATTTAACCTAATAAAACAATATTATCATGTTCGATTTCGTAGTACTTTCGTTCGGATACATGTGAATCCTCTCTTGTAGACTAGACAGTTCTAAGAAGCAAGAGACGATTTGAATGACTATTTTATAGTATAGATAAACAGAGAAAGCTTCATTGTCGAAACTACACTATACATTAAAATACTGGCGAGATCGAGGTTTGGATTGTTACCTGTCATTTTCACAAATTTGTAACAGAGTTATGACCCTTGATTGATGGTTTCTACAGCATGAAAAACCGTACAGCGGGGCTATAGTCAGATTCTCTGACAATTCTAGTTCAATTTAATTTTGAAGAAACTTCAGCAGGCGACAAAAAGTCGACATGTAAAGATTTATTTTTCGTAAGATAGATATTTATGATACTTTAATTTATGTAACCTGGTGTTTTTTACATTTGGCCTCCTGTAATATTTTGCGCTTTTAAAGTATAAACTCTCCGAAGGCAAATTTTCTTCTTTTTTTTCAGTTCAGACATTTATGTGACCCGCAAAGTTATAAGTGGGTCTCAGTTAAAGAAGTTCTTAGTTTTCTTTCAAGCTTTACAAACATCTTGTGGAGGTCGATGGTTGCTTTCTTGCTGTTGTGTGGTCTGTGTTTCTTCCTCGCGGTGTCATCTGTGGTCTGTGACTGTGGTATTTCCTGGTCATACTTACCTGCGATTTGTGAATTTGATGAGATTATCTGATCGGACTTTCAATTGAATCCTACTTGTTTAGTTGATTTTGATGTGGCGCCATAGTTTTGCGCACTGTTACAATACAACGCGTTTTAAAATAATGCTCCATATCGACACAAAATGAAATAATTTTATAATAACTTATACCACCCTTACCAACTTTAGCACGATATATCTCGTGCTGTGCAAGGTCTACACTGATGTAGGTGGTATAAAATAGTTATATCATGTTTGTCCACCTGTACGTAAGATAATCCACTCGCTATATCCACGTACAGCCGGACAACCCATGGTATAACTATTACTTATCTTTCTTCTAAAGGTACCCTAAAGCAAAGGAAGCAATGTTGGATACTGTCATCATTTCGACGAAGTGTCATAAATGAAGGATTTTCGTTCACCTGTGCCTTTAGGCTCATTAGGTGAGCTTGTACATAATGCAAGCATCATCTGGTGTCTTTCCTTCCACCATTTTATTGCCCCCAACTTCGAAGAAAATGAGAGTGCATATTTGTTAGGGACTGTCAAATGGTCTGTCCATCTGTTTGTGGGTTACGCTTGCAATCTTTCGAACACCATTAGAGATAGAATATTTAAATTCCATATGTGGAATCACTATGTCTAACAAAATAACCATTATTTTCCTTTTCCGTTGTACACGATGATATTTATTAATATTTTTGTTTTAATTTTCAAATTGTAAGCATTTCTTACAAACATTGTTAATAATAATAATAATAATAATAATAATAATAATAATAATAATAATAATAATAAAGCTTGTGATATATCGACGCAAAATGAAACTTAAGAAAAAGCACAGAATGAAACAATTCTTTCATTTAGAACCGACCGCATACTTTTAACGCATACTGAAACAAAACTGCATGCTGTTTCATTTCGCGTCGACCCTGATAACTCAAAGTGAAATAAAATGTTTAAATTGAAATACGCATTACATTATTTCAAAATGCGTTGTAACCGTGCATCCATACTAATGCATGGAATCTCCAAATATAACTTTCTTGCTTCGATTCCACGGACTAACAAGTCGTATTTCAATAAGGACATCATGTGGCAAACGCGAAACCATGACCTCTTCTGTAAATATAAGAATCAGGGGTACGCTAGTCGATGGCGATGCGTAAGTAATGCATTAACTGGATTAATCACCTAGCCCTTAATGCGCCAATCGCAACAAAATTCGTCTGCTTTTCTCGTCAGAAGCCTCTATGGCAAACGGTGTGGACCCAGATCAGACTGCTCCTATAGGAGCAGTCAGTTCTGGGTCCACGCTGTTTGCTTCTATACTTAATTCGTCAGTAATGTTAGGCAATTGTTTGCAGCAGACGACTTCAGTAGACGACATTTTCAGATGCATTTTTTCTTGACGCTTTAAGGGTTAAAATAGTTATATTTGACACACGTCCTCCATGATGACATACTTTCCTCCATGATGACATACTTGCCTGTTATTTTAAATTGTTTGTATATGTTACTTTCTTTTAGTTTAACTGTGTTCTTTTCTACCACAATGTGCTATAGGTATGATGGCCGTGCTTGTGGAATTTCTTGGTCATTTCCATAGTGTGTTTAAAATATGATGCAGTTCCCTCTAACAGGAACCAAATACAAAAGAGCGTTTCAGAGAAAAAAGTAGAATTTTCCCAAAAGATTACCAGCAACCCCTTTTGCAATTCTATAAAATCCTGAAACGAATGAGCTCCTGTATTAGGCAGGCTACATCCCTTTCAGATTATAAATTTTGTAGTTCATATTGGTAGATCATTGTTTTTGTTACAGAGAGAGAGAGAGAGAGAGAGAGAGAGAGAGAGAGAGAGAGAGAGAGAGAGAGAGAGAGAGAGAGAGAGATCTGGTACTTGTATATGTTGGTCTTCTGTATTATTAAGCCTCTTCTTCTTGGTGCCATTGTTACTATGTATTTTGTGATTGTGATATTTCATGCGCATGTTTACATGTTTATTGATAGTTTATACAATTCAGAGGTCACCTGAAATGAATATTGACCTTTTACCTCACAGAGACGCATTTTATGCTTTTGCAATCAGAGCCGTCCCAGATCAGACAGCTCTTGTAAGAGCTGCCTGCTCAGGGTCTAATCTGTTTGCTCATGGGAATATGGCATACCTGATCCTACACAATGGGACGTGACAAGTAATTTCTTTGTTCTATGTACCAACATGAAAGTTTATTTATACAATGATTCATAGTGGTTGGAGCCTAGCATTAATATTCTAAGGAAAGGGTTAAGTATGTGTGTAAATATATTTACAACATATTATATAATGTGCTGTGAATATACTTATTTGAAACAATAAATATTTGTATGCTTACAAACTTTCCAACCATGGCGTGTGTTGTCACTCTAAATTATATAAATAAGACATGTACTGATCAGTACTTTACCATTTACATAGTGGTTTTACATATATAAAAAAGTAAGTGAGTATGATCAGGAAATACCACAATCACAAACTGCAGGCAAACCCCTGTCATCGTGAGGAAGAGCCACACAACAATCACGAGACACTAGGAAGACAAACAAAGCAAAGCATCCAGCTCTCTCTTCCTTATCGAGATGATTGCGAAACTAGAATGGACACAAAGTAACGCACAACAAACATAGAACAATTACAGAATCCCACACTGGGAGCAACAATCAACAACGAATCAACAACAACAGAACCATCGGCAGCCAAAGCCACTGTAATAACAGTGGCGTTGGCTAGTATTGAAACCTAGTACTCGACCATTGATGTTATCTTTCATTAAACTGGTATATTTAAATGTGTAACTATGCCAGAATTCCGAAAGTGTTTCATTGTTCATTATAGTCTACTATGCGAAATACGCGATGCATTTTGTATGTTTTTCTTTAATGTTATATACACGTCTAGGTCATCCTTCAGCTCCGGCGTCAGGGCCATGGCGTGGACACAGCTCATGTGTATTTTCTTGGGCTTCTTGTCAAATGCACTTTTGTCTGGTGAACTTAGTCACATTTTAGAATAAAAATGGTGTTATTTTTCTATTAAAATATGACAATGTAGTGAACCTGGGTCTATCCGTGTTGAGCTCATAACATGGATAATGATCACCTTGTTCGGTCTTCAAAATCTAGCCCAAGTTACCTTTTTTTTAAATATATTGAACAATTATTGAAGTTATTTGAAAGAAGATCAATAAAACAAATACCTAACAAAACGCTTGCTTTGACTTGTTATAGAATTCGCATTTTACTTACTAAGACCAAAACTTTCAGCAGGCGACATTTGGGAAAAAGCAATATCTGTACTTTTGAGGAGCCAACTAATTACTTTAAAACCCATGTTAATTCATTTAGTCACCAAAATGAAGAAAGCATGTCTCTTTTCTGTCGTTTGTTGTATTTGTGACTGGCGCTTTAAGAATTAAATAGATCGCATTTATCCTCATTTCACATATTTTCAAAATGTTTTTAAATTGTTCGTCGGAGACGTATACATACAATAGCGTAGAGGCATTCAACCAATTTGCACATACATTTGTAGTTATAGTCTGCACTGTTATGATAAGGTTCTAACTATACGGCTGATTGCTCGTGTAACCGAAAAGCGCTCCTACATGGATTAAAATGTCGTAGCCGGAGCGCTTAAAAAGTTTCGAACATCAAAAGGAAACTACATGGTCAAGCAGTGGTTCTCTTCAATCGCGTCCCTTTTCAAAATGGGAACTTCTCTTTAAGAGCAGTTCCTTATGGTATGGAACATCGCTTTTACCCCATTAGGTGACCTCCCTTGAATGTTAATATTTATATTACGCACGTGCGTTACTGCGTAATAGGAGCTACGCCAATGGAATGAGAATACGTATTACCCTGACAGTGTGCTCTACTACGTAGTTTTAATAAGCAGGTGAACGGATAAAAAGGAAAGGGCATAAACGTTATACGAGGGATATTCCGAAAGTTCTGAACATTACCTCATAGCTTTTCCAGAGAAACTTCTGAGAGACATGAACTGTCTTTTGCCTTGAAAATGATGCTAATGTATTATCGTTGTATTGTCTCGTTTAATAGTTACAGCATGTTATATATTGCCACTCCACTTGGCATTGCACAATAATCACTATGTAAGTCCGTCCGTCCATCCGTTTGTTACCAGTTAGTGAAAATGTTCATAACTCTTGAACCACATGGTATATTTTTATCACATTTTGCATACATATGCATGTTAACATTCCCTAACCACTGGCATGCGAATCCACCTATTTTTGATAGATATTAGTTTGCTGAGCAATTGTCCAGCCTGTTGTGGTCAGTTAGTGAAAATCCTCATAACTCTTGAACCGTATATTATATGATATTTGGATCAAATTTTGCACATAAATATACAAAGCGATGGCGAGGGTTTGCCGAGCATCAATTTGGCTGGTCAATGTCTTTTAGTGAAAATGCTCATAACTCTTGAACCGCATGGTATATTTTAATCAAACTTTGCATACTAATACATTATAACATTATCGAGACACAGGTATGCAAAACGGTGATTAGGCTTTGCAAAGATTTTTTGTGGCAAAGCCTATAGGTTAACGTTTTACATACCTGTGTCTCGATAAAGTTAAAATGTATTTGAACCCACTTTCATACGGAATATAGTTCAGAAAAGCTATGTTGAAACACTCAGTTTGGCTACCCGAATATTGCTTTCAGTTTAAACACCTAGAGTTTCATTCTAATCAGCAAACATTTAAAGTGGGCCGTGCATATTACCGTCAGTTGATTTAAGAAATAAATTTGGATTTTTGGAATGTTCATGGATCATGGTCTCTTGTAAAGTAAGTGAAGCCATTTTCCATGAACATGAACATGGAAATTGAATTCATTATTTATATTTACATTTAATTATAAATATCTTATATATAGAAATTATTTATAATTTAGGAAACAAAACAGTTTTGTGTTTAATATGTATTTTCAAATTTGTTATTGATTTCAGACGGATACTTTGCGCTCAATTTCAACCAAGATTGTCATCGTTTTACGATATAGTGCACATTTAGACAATTGATCGGGTTTTATTTTAAATGTGCATATGTAAACATCGCGTATTTCCGAATATTGACCTACTTTGTGGACTCTCGTTATTTGGAATCTCACATGAATAAAAAAAAAAGTTAGTGAGTATGCTCAGGAAATCCTGCAAACCCACCCACGGCACCGTTAAGAAAAATCTCGAACTTTAAATGAACTTTACAAATATGGCAGGAATCTCGAACGTTTAAGGAACTTTACAAATAATATTGTAAGAATCTGGATCATTTAAACAAATTGGCAAATGCAGCAAGAATCGTGGACGTTAATGAAAATTGACAAATATGGCGAGAATCTCGAACGTCTAAATAAATTGCATTCAATGTAATACCTTAGAAAAGGAATGGTTCGGTGTTTATGCATATCGCATATCTGACCAAATAAGTCTAACATGGATGCACATGCTATCCACACAGTCTCATCATAGCCTTCTCTGCTCGCACACACTACGTTTGCGGGTACAGGAGGATTTAGATAAAAAAAAACTAGCTTGTTTCAGACAGCCACTCGAAGAAATCAGATTACTAAATAAAACTTTTATCTCTTTCAGTGAATCTGGAAAATGGGAATGAAACAGCGACGGCATTAGAAGCTTATATAAGTAAATGAAAAGCGTCATTGCATTTGAAGAAGACTGACGATTTAGTGCCAATATGAAGTTATTTTATGCTTGTGTGTATGTGCTAACTTGTGAGCTCCTGGCAATTGTAACAGGATACGACACTTGTAAACTAAGATCACAGGATTTTCTTGGATATACTTACAAAATTGACAGAAATACTTCTGAAAAGGTGTGGAGCCACTGCGATTTCCCGAATCCCGTTGCGGATCCTGCATTTTGTGGAAGGGTGTCTTCAAGCTTGACCAATTATGCTTGTGATCCGGATTATATGTTATCCTCCGCATCCCAAGGTATTTCTGAGGATTATTTTATGTACGCATGTTATACATTTTGAAGTCTGTCACTGATATGCATCGATGCCATAATCACGTCCATGTACTGCTACTGAGATTTCTATACGTCTAATATCTTGCCTCAATGAGATTAAGATCTATGTTATAAGATGGTTTGAACAAGTTTATGAAATGGAATGGTAAACCTAAAAAATCAGATGAGATACTATATAATTAAAATATAAAGGTTTCTTATAAGCGTCTAAAGTTTCTCTACGCTCTTTACTACGCTGCCTCATTTTCTTCTTCTTCATCTTTAGCTTTATTTTCTCCATTAAGAGATTTACAAGAGAGCATTCAAATATATAAGGTAACATCAAACATGGTTAAACATAAGGGCATGCAATAGGAATGAAATAGTAGTGTGTCTCTATATGTTCGATCAGACTGGTCTTTATTTGGCGGCGAGCTAGCTAGTTCCTGTTCCCTGGGTTTGCAAATGAGGTACATGGCGTATTTGATAATTGCGCAGAAGACGGTTGAGATGGATCACTTAGATAATGATTGAGGCTGACTGGTGCTGGTCCTTTCCTCAAAGAAGTTAGGTGGTGGGGATGAGCTTATGCTGTTAATTGTAGGGTAGATAAGTTTTGTTAATATTGCTATCAAGGTATTTTCCTGTTTTATATGATTACAGAAGGCAGAATCTTCCTCGCGCTTTCTTTTAGGTCATACAACTCTCGCTGTATCTGTGTCAGCGTTGGCATTGATTCTCAAAATGAATAAATGAAAACTTACCAAATTTATTGAACAAAGTTTTAATATACAGTGCTAGCTTTATTTGGCTTATAATGAGAAAAGAAGAGAAAAATATAATCTGTGGACTGTGGTCATTTTAGAAAGCTTGGTGGACAAATTGACGGTATTCCCCATGGGTCCTGTATAACCTATGACTATTACTGCTATTTATCTATCAAAACAAGGGGTGTCGAAGGAGTTCTTGCGATAAGGTTTACATTTTCCCCCAAAACACCAAATTTTCAAATCGCCCTATTGTTTTTTTTTAACTGGCGTTGATCGGCAGTAAAAATACATGCTTAGCTTCAAAGCAGCTCACAATTTACAAAACTGTGCACTTTCTACCTCCATCCCTCATTTTATGTCTTTATACTCGGTACCGTTTCAAGCAAACTATGAGTGAATGCGTTGCTATTTTACAAAGAGTAAATGTGCTAAAATATTAAGGATAGAAGAGGTATTCAATTGCAAAAGTTTAAGGTCTGCTATGTGCGCGTGCGTACGAAATATGTTTAAAACGTGACGTTTGTCATTGAAACGTTGAAATTTGCGCCCTTTCTCCCACCCCTAGACCCAAGATGACATTGGACTAAGAAATGTCGCTACATACGAACCCCATCACCTCCAGAATGGAGCCATTTTGACCACTGAACCACAACTTTGTAGAGTACCACTAGATGATGCTACATACCAAATATCAAAACTTAAGACATTTTGTTACCTGAAAAAAATATTTTAATGTTCTCTATATAACCTATACATAAAACAGTTGACCCCTGGGGCGGCCCCATTAGGGGGCACCATATTGGCCTTAGGGCCATAATTTGAAGTCTACTACGTGATGCTAAATACCAAATATAGGCTCTAGGCCTTCCACTTTCAGACAAGCACAAATGCTTATGTTATTTTTTACAGACCGTTCCAAGGCGGTGCTTCTTTTGTGTATCCTGTTTGTTATTTGTATTTCGCGTTTGTCTTTGTTCTACTGTCTTGTCTGTTCCTTGCAGCCTTGTGATCACCAGCGGGGAAAGGGCTTTTTGTGTTTTATTTTTTGTGTTTTGTCACTTTCCCATATGGTGCCCCAGGTCAGGTTGGGTATTTGTTTGTATCGATTCCTGATCTTTGCTTTCTTCCTTACTTCCATATATAACCCTACGTAAAACAGGTGACCCCGAGGGTGGGCCATTTTTGGCACAAGGGTCATAATTTGAACAACCGTGGTAGAGCTTAATAATTTGAACACACTTGGTAATGCTACATGACAAATACCAAGGTTCTACGGAGTCTACGCCATGTGGGTTCAGACAAGAAAATATCTTTATATTTTTCCCCAGATAAGCATATATACTGAAGGACTTTAGAAACGCACACCTGCTAAAATGCTAATTTATTGTCAAAAAAATATATTTTAATTATATGAAAAATAGAATTGACAAGTCCCGTCATATAGCTTGCATTCATTAAAAAAACGAAACGCTGTGGTTTATGGTTGCCGTGACGTCGCGATAATTCTGAGTCAACCCTAATTCAAAAAGTAACTTACATAATGGGCACAAAAAGTTTTCGAACCGATGGTTGTTCTCGAAAGCAAAAGGGAAGAAAAGTTCAATTCATGAAGTTAAAGGCCTTTCGCAATATGACGCCATTTACCTTTTCACGTAATTAGCCGTTTATATTTTAAGGAACATGGATAATCAAAATCTTTAAATGCCACCAGATACTCGTTGCATAGAAGACAAAAGTATCCCGGCCTGCGTGAACGTCATCCGCCTGTTACTGCAGTTTGAAAAAATAAGACTGACCATATGCTGACGTTGGCTAAGAAACGCTGCGCCTGGGAGTGTAATTAAACGATTATCGTGTTTTTCCGTTGGCTAAGACATCTGACTACTAGCTCAAAGTGTTAAATTTCGAATTGAATTAAACTCACATTTGTCAGACGACAATTATTGAAAAACACTAATATCAGTGTTAAGTCAGAATGGACAGCATGAGCCAATCGAAATAATGGCAGATAATGGTCCATTTTGTAAGGGGATAGAAAATAATAAACAAAACATCCTTGAATCAGAATTATGGAGAAAAAAAGAATGTATAATGGTGCGTTTCTAAAGTCCCTCAGTATATTAAACATGTGAACTCGTGGGGCTAGACCAATTTTAATTTTCAGTGCCCTAACCTGAATAAAATTGAAAGAGGTCTACTAGGTGATGCTACGTACCAAATATCAAGACTCTTGGCCTTGTGGTTTCAGACAAGAAGATTTTTTTCTATATTTTACCAATATAAGTCGATCTAAAACATGCTACCCCCAGGACTGTGCCATTTTTGGGCCACATGTCCATAGTTTGGACAAAGTTGGTAGAGGTCCACTACGTTTTGCTGCATACCAAATACAATACTCTAGGCAGTGTATTGGCATATTAGAAAACGAAGTATATATAGTAATGATTTCAAATGGAAACAGCATTTACATTTTAAATACTGACATATTGTAAGGAACTAGAAACCTGTTTAGACACTTGCTCGACACTACTATATAGATCTACATCTATATTAAACTTTAATCTAGATGTACAAGAAACAACTAATATATATTCAAAAGAAACATTCAATCTAGATCTATATGAAAACTGAATAAATAAAACATAAGTACTAACATAACTATGATTAATGGACAACATTTTTTGACAACAAATAATCATACTGGCGCTACTAAACGAACACACGTATCTCCCAACTAAAGCGTACGGGAAGCTCATGGTACTAAATTGTGCTGCTCTTGATACAGATTTATTTTATTTTCGATATGAGAGACACTGCATGTTGTCTCATTCTGATAATAATCAAGCTGATGTTATCGAAACATTACCTCTACTCTAAGATATCTAGATAACTTACTTAATACTGGTAAACCTTATTGTGAACCAATGGTAAGTCAAATATATCCCACAGAACTTCAGTTAAATGAAGCAAATTCTTTTGATACTTTTTATTATTTTAGTTTGATTTTCGTTCATTTATGCATTTTGTTGTACATTTTGTACTGCCAAAGCATCAAAAAGGTCAAGCACATTCACTGCATTTAAAGTATTTTGTTATTATTTTCAGACAACCAGGCCTCGAGCTTATAAAACTTGAGTACAGTCTCAGACTCAAAATAAAGCGCAATGATTGGCTGCATGCGGACACGTGTCCGCAAGCAGCCAATCATTGCACTTTACTTAAGTCTGAGAATGAACTCAAGTTTTATAACATGAGGCCTTGTAATTACAATATGTCTAGTAAGGCTATTTGCAATCATAGACTATGCTCGGGCAGTTTTATCTTGATTTATATGTTTTATGAGATGATGCATTGATAAGTTAGGGGTCTTTCATGCAAACCAAATATCTATGTGTCTTGATCCACATCTGAATTTAGGGTGAGGTTGGCGCCGTTAAACCGGTTTAATCCCTCCAGTAAAATATTTTACTGACCGTTCCAAGGCGGTACTTCTTTTGTGGATCTTTTATTTTTTGTTTGTTCTGTCTTGTGTTTGCTATGTCTTTGTGCGCGTCTGTTTATATGTGCTTTGTGGTCACCTGCTGGGAAAGGGCTGACCTCTTGGCTCTCGTTTGTGGTGTCTACTTCGAGTTTGTCACTTTCCCATTGGTATCCTGGGTCAGGTGTGGTACTTGATTGTATCGATTCCTGATCTTTGCACCCTTACTTACTTTGTTAGAAATATTATCAGCTATTATTATTATTACTAAATTGTACTTCTTTCAATGATTAATTGACTGTCTCTGTTTTGTATTAAATGTCTACGTTGATACTTTCAGGAGAAGGCATTGATTTAAGCCTGTATAATATACAAACAAACACTTCCACCGTATGTGTCGACGAGACAGGACAGTCAGAGAGCTATATAGCAGCGGTACTCTTAATTAACAGGATACGAATACCAGATTTTCAAAGTGCCGATCTGTAAGTATTTATCTTATAATCACATTGTAATCTTTGAATACTAGATACTTGTAAATGGATAAATTGGCAAACAGTACAGACATGTTATAGATACAATAAGCAGTATCGACATTGATTAGATACAACAAAACGTTGCGTTTCTTTATGGTTTGCGCTGTTTGCCAAGGTATATACAATATTTAGGGACACGATAAAAAGTGAGAATAACAATCATGACACTGCAATAAAGAGACACAGAACACAGTCTAATGCAGACAACCAGCAATAATAAAATAAAGTAAAGCAACAAGGTTTATCATCCTTAGCTATATAATTATCAATCTAACTAACAACAACAGAAACACAACCTTAGAACGGAGAGCAGGGGAGGTCAATGGGTGGGGTGTGGGGTTTAAATACAGTTATTTTTCAAATCTTAGCCCTGGATTCTGTTGTTGTTAAAATGGGGAAAAAAGATAAGCTCGCATTTTAGCTTCATAATTATTTTATATATAAGCACAGAGAAAACGTCAACCGTGATTGGACAAAGATAATGGCTCTTAAAGCCGCATTTACACTATAGCAAATTGACTGGACGTTCCCTCAACGAATTGCAAAAATATGAAACATCTTGAATACGCACACATACGCTGAAAACCGGACGAACATGATCGTCGAGACTTGACTTATTTTCTTGTCCTTTGGGATCATGGGTTTCATTGTGGAACTTTAAAACTATTAGAGGGTCACTGATGAAGCCTAAATGGCAGAAACTAGCTTGTCTGGCCCAGGAAATATGCACACTCTAGTTTCAGTTCTTTGGTGCTGTCTTTGCTTCTAAAGGATACCCTTTTAAGAACACATTTAACGAACTGAAAGCGAACTGAGAGCTGATTTGAAATGAACCCAAAGCGTGTTCATAACGTACGAGTAACGACAATCTAACAAATGAGAAACGAATTTCACCAATCTCTCAACGATCGCTTAACGTGTTAACACGTGCTTACTCTATGCATGCACTCTGCGAATAGTTGGCGTATCCGAGCCGTACGCAGTTATATAAACGAAAAATCAAACCTCAAGTTATTTCCTTTTAACTCCCAACTAGTTTCGGCTGTGCTGCCTTTTTCAAGGAGCATTTTGTAAGCAATCAAAGAACATATATACATGTGCAAAATGGGCTGCAGACATGTGATGTACTAAAGGACACAACCAACGGCTACGGCAAGTGACCATTCAGCCACTAAATGCCCAAGAGGCTAACTACTGCGAAAGTCTGTCCCAGATTTAATTCAGTAGTAATGTTTACCGTCTGGTTTGGTACTGCTGCTTTTGACCACCTCTATGACCCATGATGCACATACGTTCAACGCTTGTGGTGAACTGATTTCAGGATGGCATTAATATTGCCTCATGTTGAAGCTGGCACTGCAACCTGATGGCGACCGCTTGTCGATTAGTCTCAGACTAGTTGCTGAAGATTTCACAGCTAAAGAATTCATGAAATTGGTTGGTGATCGATCAACGACTGTTCGGTGACTTGTCGGCGATTGATCACCACCTTCTAGAAAACCTTTGCGACTAATAGGTGATCAAAATCAGTCGCGGCTAGTCGTTTGTGCATTCTCAAAAGACTGGCTACGAATGATTTTGTACGTCGACCGACCAATCGCCGACCTTGCTGCGACCTTTGTAAAACCTTGTCGTGACCTCTGCATCCTCTCAGCGATTGTCAACTCTTTTAGTCACGGCAAGGTCGCAAGCTCTGTGGGATGGCGCTTAATGAACCCTTGACGTACTGCCGACGCACAAACAGTTCGCAATGTGTTCAATGAACGAGCCCGCTGCTTATGGACAGTTCATTGGCATACGTCGAAAAATGTTGTGCAAGCACAAAAATCTTCGACGCACTGTGCAAACAACAACGTACACAAAAGTTCTTCAACGAACTGAGAACGACCTTTAGCTATTGAGCTAACAAAGTTCAACGTATAGCAGCATGTATCAACGATTTTCAAAAATATCTCCAAACGCAGAGCGAAAGCTGAGCCAATTCGTTATAGTGTAAAGTAAGTAAGGCTGCAAAGATCAGGAATCGATACAATCAAGTACCACACCTGGTCCAGGATACCAATGGGAAAGTAACAAAATCACAGTTCGACACCACAAACGAGAGCCAAAAGGTCAGCGGCTTTACTCATCGACAGCCAGAGCTCTTGAAAACCCTAGTTGCAGCCAAAACTCTTTTCATTTTTAATGAATACATTTGCGAAATTAACAGCTGTTTTGCTGATATTTTTCATTTCTATTCGTATTACATATTCCATATTTGTAGCAATCAGCACACCAAAATATCACACGAAATACCTGTACTTTCATATTTATGCGTGTTGACTCCAGTCCCATATATGATTTGGAAATCGTTGCCAAAAAGATAATATTAAGTATCCATTTAGCATAAAAAGGGAATAATTCCAGCATCACATGTGTATAAATGGTTACCACAGCCGCGGGAATGATGTTGCATGTATAGCGCGATTGGTGAGAATGATGGCAATACGGTATCTCTATATTAAACAGTTTCTGGGGTTGACCTAAGAATGTTCCTTGTGTCTATGTGTGGTAATTTTTTCAGATGTACCAATGAATGTGGCGAACTACATCCAGAGCTAAACACCACCTTAAGATCAGCTACACAAGACGAAGAAAATCGTCTAATGGAACATTTTGCAAATAACATCCGAGCACTTTGGGGTCTCGGCTCATGTGAGAATGATGTCCTTGTTTTCTACTGTCAACAGCTTAATAAGGTAAAGAACGTCACTTTCTGCTTAACCCAAGGGGGTTCAGATGTTAACACAACCCCCTCCGGCCCTCCCCCACCCACACACACTCATAACACTTTACTTTCTGATACTTCATGGTTAATATTGGTATATAATCATTTTGTACATGTTCCCATTATTGCAGATGCCAGCTCTGAATCCACAATAAAGGTGAAACCCAAAAATTGCATGGCAGATGTGACCCTAATAATTTCAGTCATGTTTGATTGCAAATTTGTAAAGCTTTTGACTTGGTCCTGCTGTGGAATATATGTCATATTAAAATAGGGTTTCGACTAGCAGTGTACCAATTTGAGTCAAAATTCGTTCTGGAGACATAGCAAGTTTCATTATATCTGACAAAGCCCTCAAGAGGTCAAACAGAGGAAAAGAGAGCTGATTGCTTTACTGTAATTGTCTCCCTGATGTCTTGTGTTCTCTGGCTCTTCCTCACAGTGCAGTGGGTTGGTCTGCAGTGTGTGATTGTGGTATTTCCTGATCATACTCACTTTATTATTTTCAATTAGGTGGAATATATGACAACGATTGGGTTTGTCAGACAAAGCCCATTCATATGGCACAAAGCCCATCTACCACAGTTATGTATTTATATTGGCTACCTGTGTATCTGATTAAGGTTTCAATGTTATGTCATCTTTATTGATCATAGTTAAAATCTCGTGTGCTCAATAACTTTTAGACCCTTGGAGATATTTTGATATTTGTTAGGCATATATACCGGTGTCCGGTCAAGGTCAAGACCCTGTGTCGCATGTAAGAATTTTTTCACTACATTGCACCCTGTTTGAGTGATCTCCCTTGAATGATCATTAAATGGAAAAGCTTGTGGGCTCAATGACTCATATACCCTTGAGATATTTGGATGACCAAGTCATCATCAAGCTTTATATGGCAGTGCGATATAGCAGGAATAGTTTTCCACAGTCTGCATGCCTAGTTAGAAACCAATTCATGATTAATGCCTATGCTTTCTTTTTTAATTGCACTATGGTGGGCCAGGCCTCAGACTCATTTATGATTCTGATCTACAGCTTTCATTCGTGGATTGGCGCATGCTGTTTGTCTTTGGCAATGCCCACGGTGGCTGAATAAAGGATTTTCTTTAGCTCTGACTGTGAGCTTAAGGCCAATTTCTTTTTCTATTTATAGTCTGTTAATTTGACAGAGCACATACATAATATTGCAGAAACAGTATGGTCAAGATTAAACCTCATGAGATTACTCAAGTTTAAAATCAATCAAAAAGCACTCGAAAAAAATGTACATTGCATTTATTCGTCCCCTACTTGAGTGTAGTGACTCGGTATGGGATAACAGTCCTGCTCATGTTAAAAAACAGCTTGACGATATTCATTATGAAGCTGCCACAATCATAACAGGAGGCACGAAAATCTGTAGCCATGATAAACTTCTTTCTGATCCGTGGTGGGACTCTCTGCAAGAACGTCGCACAAAACATAAATTGGTAATATTCTACAAAATCCTCAATAATCTAACTCCTCCTTACCTGCAAGATTTCATGTCACTACTTGTTCAAGAGGCTAATCCCTACAGACTCAGAAATTCTAACGATATCTGCACAATTCACGATAACACCAACTTGTATTATAACTCTTTTTATCCTTCCACAATATGAGACTGAAATGACCTACCCCACAAAATTAAAGAGTCCAGCTCGGTTGCATCATTTAAATATCAACTCAACAAAGACACTCAGAGGCGAGCACTACTAAAATTCTTTTCTGCTGGGTCAAGGCTAGGTCAAATACTTCATTCAAGAATACGAATGACATGTAGCTCACTCAATTCTGATCTTTATAATTTATGGTAAAACAATCCAAAGACTCATCTTCCTAGAAGTAGATAAATACGCATTATAGGTTCGCGGCCAACATCTCTCTCTCTCTCTCTCTCTCTCTCTCTCTCTCTCTCTCTCTCTCTCTGTTTTTTTCTCTGTAATGAAATATGCGTGTATTACCTTATTGCTTTCTTAGCGCGAGTTTCTTTAGAGCTTTATAAGCTATTCACACATATTGTACAAACTATACCTGAATCAGGAAATGACTTTCATATAAGCTTTTAGCTGACTGTCAAATCCTGTATCCATTGACAATGTATATATTCATTGTAGAATATATCAATAAAATATTGTTTAAACTAATTTGTTTTAATTGCTTCTCTGTACGTAGTGATGCATTGCATTTGTAAGGAAACCTCCAAACAGAATACCGTTTAAGTCAGTACTAGGGGGTGTGAGAATTGTTGCACTTTCCATTAGTTCTCATTAAAACCGAGTCTGCTGTTTTCTTAAATTGTAGGTTCTCTCCATTTCTGAAGGATCTGTTTTTTCCAGATTATTTAGAGGTCGCGACAGCTGTCCTTGTGCCTCGTGAAGTTGGTAAGACTTCTCCCCGTACATCAATAAAGTGTTGATATATTCTCATATTCTGGTCCTTCAGGAATGTTGGCTTCTGACAGAAAGAAGAATACCGCTTAAGTTGGTGCTAGGGGCGTGAAAATTGTTTCACGTCCCATTAGTTCACATGAACAGAGTCGTTAAAACCGAGTCTGCTGATTTCTTAAAGTGTAGGTTCTCTCTTTTTCTGAAGGATCTGTTTTTTCCAGATTATTTTGTGTCTTAGCATCAACAGAATATAGAGTAAAGATTTTAGCATGCAAAATCTATCAAAGCCCCCCCCCCCTCCACACATGGACACACGCGCACGCAATGGCCTTTGCTGCTGTCCATTCTAAGGTATTTATTATGTTACTGGAAAATAGTGAGTATGATCAGGAAATACCACAATCACAAACCGCAGACAAACCTGCGCCACTGTGAGAAAGAGACACACAACAATCATGAGACACCAGAAAGACAAACAAAGCAAAGCAACCAGCTCTCTCTCTCTTTCTCTCTCTCTCTCTTACCCATCAAGATGATTGCAAAACTAGTATTGGACATAAAGTAACGCACAACAAAAACTTAGAATAATTACAGAATCCAACAACGGGAGCAATAATCAACAACAACAGTACCACTGCCTTAGAAGGGACAGCAGCCTAGGCCACTGGGGGACTTTAATGCATTTGACTGGTACCAAATATTCGCCCTAGATTATGTTGTTGTTAAAGCACAAAAAATGTTAAGCTCACATGGATGCTTCCTAACTGTTGCAATGTATCACCCTAGAGAAACAAAATAATTAAATTAACACACTAAGATGAAGCAAAGAATAGGGCTCACGACTCACAGATAGTCAGAGCTAAAGAAAACCTCAAGTTGAGCCATGGTCGGCCCAGCCACAGACAAACCTGCTGATCAGGACCTACAATGTTGTTAAAATGGGACGTTTAAAAAAAGTATTGACATTGTGTTCTTAATAGTTTGAATACAGTAGTGTTCCACTAATGCATTTATTTTCATTTGAAGTATTTGGAGTATGCTCAGATAATCTATGTGCATTTAAACAATTAACAAGTAATCTACAGTCCTATCAAAAGTGCAATGCAATGTTTGATTGAATGGCGAAATGACTGAAATCTGCCGATGACAATGCAGGCACGTATAGTGCTAAGAATGATATAGCTGGGAATACAACTCCCAGATTGAAATCAGTGTCATGTGCCTAGTTTTTCTACATATCAAAGCCCACTTTAGAAAAATGACAATTCCTAAGGTCTGATTTTAAACGACTTTGTGATTTAGAAATAAAATCATTAATTTCTACCTTAGACGGATCAAAGGTTAGACTAGTCCACGCTGTAGCACAAGATATGGAAATCTGGATGAAATAACGGTTATATCTTATCTGTTTTTGTTCAACGTCGATAACACGAACAGTAGATATTTGGTTTCGAAATAACTGTTACAATCTGGGTAACCTTTCACGTGCTACTGCGTAAACTCGTCCCATCTTTGATCCGTCTGAGGTCGAAATTGACCAGTACATCAGCGATGTAAACATGGATATTATGTAATATGGAGTAGACAATACATTCAATTTCGTAATGTGCCAATTTCGTTTTTTTCACAATGCAAGAAAATTGTGTATTTGTTAGATATATAAATTATTTCCACAAATTTTTCATGCACAATTATAAAAAACAAAACAAAACAAAAAAAACTCTGAAAATATATGTAATCAATAGTTTGTTTGAAAGTAAATAATACTCGCTAATTCGAAATAAAATTGGGACACACTGGATTCAGAAAATATGGCCTATTCATGATCTACGGGGGGCATTTGGAAAGTTCTTAGCATGGCATCATAACTCTACAATGCGTTGATAAAATGCTATCAAATAATACATTTTTGGAAACTAGAATTCAACGTGCAGCGCAAGCTGAAAATGAGTAGGGTTTATACACTGGCTGAAATTTTTAGCTAAATATTTGTAAAAAAAAACGAAGAAAATTGAGGACCTTATTAACGATCATGGTTTGACAAATTAACGATTTGGTGCCAACTTAATTTTTATTAAAATATATTATGCGATCACTACTTGCACGACTTACACCTTGACATTGGGAAAATGTTGACAATTGAGAAATGGTAGACTATTAAAAATGGAACTTTTTCCGAATTTCCTTTATACTTTAACTATAAATTGTGTCACATCAGGAGCATGAAAAATGCCTATTGAGTATATGCTTTGCATTATTTGTAGCGAACAATGCATAAAAATCATTTCGTCGCGCGAAAAGTGTGGCTTGTTTAGTTCTGTATTCAAGAAAATTATTCCTAATAACACTACCCCTACTTTTCAAGAAGTGGGTGGGGTAACTTTACCCCACACATTTTGTCGATGGCATGAGAACTTATCATGGTATCGCGTTAACCATCACAAAATTGATTGTTTTCTACTCTTAAGGTAATTTTACTTTTTTGTTTACCACCGTTTTCAATTGAAATGAACCAGAACGTCAACTCGTAGATAAACTTATTCTACACCATGGGACGATTGTGACATGCGATTTTTTAGTTGAAAAAATAGCGCATTACTTTGCTTTCTATGCAGTTATGGTATTGCTGTTCCAGTATTTACTTATAATAAACATCCAACTCGGTCATCAATTGTATAATAACTGTACCATATTGTAGACTACCAAATGGTACAAAATTATCTAATTTCATATGCTATTGTTAATGTTTTGCACACTTTTCTAAAAGTAAAATGTTATATTTTCCACTGAAAGTTTGCGTTTTCCAGTATACAAACAGTATATGTATTCATAATAATAATATTCGTGCCTGCATTATAATAGCCTCAAGAAATTTGTGCCATAATACAGAGGAAAGATAGCTCTTTAAAATGATGCCAAACATGATAGGGTTTGTAAATCGGTTACTGAGACCATGCTAAGAATTTTCCAAATGCCCCTCGTATTTTAATAACTGTCTATAATAACATATGTTTTGGGTGCGTAAAAGAAACGTCTTCTTGAAAAAAAAATGATAATAATCAGTTTTGGGGTTATATACACTCAGACATAAGTTAAGCATCACCCTAACATTATTTCAGAGACGTTTTTCGCGTACAAATTTCTTCAAAAGAACAACCAGTTTGTAATATTGTTTTACCCTTGTCTTCCCGTGGTGTGCTGAACATATCAGAATGGCATTTGGTCATTTTGCTGAATTTCTACGGTGTCCTGATTACATCGACCCCTATTTTGGGGGTGTACCCTTAAAAAGTGTCACAGCTTAACCCAAAATGCTTACTTTGAATTCAAATAATCGCAGAAGTAATCTAGACTTATTTTATAAAAATAGTGTCAAACTGATTGTGTCGAACTCCAGGTGTCATATCAGTTATAGAGGTTCATAGTGAAAGTTAATCGCGTGTTTATAATTTTTGCAAAATCACTATATAACAAACCATTCTTTACACATCTAGAACTTTTATTCTTTTAGGGATATGAATCTGAAATTTTCAGACAGAATTTGTCTTTGATATTGTAACAATGTGACACTAACACTTAACATGTCTAAGCGTTTTGAAAATATCATAATGGGCTAGAGAATATGGACATTTAGGGGTAAGTGTGCATTTACCATGCCTGGTTGTTTACCTTTGTGATAATTGAATCGAAATTTGCCGAAAATTGTCACCATTTTATCTATTTTAATAAATAAACCAAGAAAATATTCATGACTGGAAAACTTCCTTCGTTTTCCAGGAAACTATTGAGGCGATGCTTAACGTATGTCTGAATGTATATGTGTTTATGTCTACCTCCCTATAATTCGAACTACTGAAAAATAAATTCGAAATATAACCTCTAGTCCCGAGGACTTTGAATTTACGAGATTCGACTGTAATTGGCATTTTCTTTGTTTAAGGTGCACATATCTGCCGGGTCCAAAGTTCGCAGCCAATTATCAGACAGCAAAATTAACAGTCTAGCAGAAGAATTACTCTCGTATATCAACCAGAATCGCTTGGAAGACGGAATCTTTTTCATTGCTGAGGAACTGAGAAGCGCACTACAAGGAATACTGTCGCCGGCGAAAATACTTCTCATTATTGGAATGACATTATCCATACTTGCCGCAGTATTTCTTTCTTATTTTTTGTTTGCTGGAGAACGAGATCTCAATGTTTGGGGAACTGAGCAGCCGATGAAAACTCTGGAATGGCTTGTTTATCTCCTCACTGGTGTATGGATTGCAAAAGCGACCGTGATGTTTTCTATGTATACCAGTCACAAGTTCCCGTACGTAGGGGTTGGGCTAGGCGTACTTGTTGCTGTTGGCCTAATGGCATTTTATGTTCTTGACATGTTGACAGTGGATGAAAACACTCAGTTATAAAGAACAATTCTTTACTCAGAATAAGCATTTCACAAGCCTTTAGGCACTCATGTTTGGACCTGGTAGGCACTCATGTTTATACCTGGTAGGCACTCATGCTTGGGCCTGGTAGGCACTCATGTTTATACCTGGTAGGCACTCATGCTTGGGCCTGATAGGCACTCATGTTTGGACCTGGTATGCACTCATGTTTATACCCCCACAAACTTTGTGGTGGGTATACTGTTTTCACGTTGTCCGTCCGTGCGTCCGTCCGTGACATTTTGTTTCTTTTTAATCATATCTTGCAAACATGTTTATATATGCAAGACAAATACTTCAAACGAAAAAGTAAGGGCTAGGGGCCAATTCTATTAAAGTTATTTCCATTTGTAGTTCTAAAGGGCTTTTAATATAGGGTTTTATGCTTATGATATTATAGTCCATACACGGGCCGATCAACTCCTACCACAGCTTTTGATGGAACATTTTGATACTTTTCCTATATAATGTAGACACATTGAACATATGCATGAAGGAGTTTGGTACAGAAAAAAATATTTTTGACAAAACGACAGCTGTGAGAACATAGTTTTTCCATTATATGGCTTTTGTATATGCATAGATGGTGCCTTCATGGGCCAATCAACTACTACCACAGCTTTTGATGGAGGAATTTGATACTTTGCCTATACAATGTAGACAAATTGAACATAAGCATGAAGGAGTTTGATTTAGTAGAAATTATTTTTGACAAAATGACAGCTGTGAGAACATAGAGAGTTTTTCCATTATATGGCTTTTGTATATGCATAGATGGTGCCTTCATGGGCCAATAAACTACTACCACAGCTTTTGATGGAGCAATTTGATACTTTGCCTATACAATGTAGACACATTTAACATACGCATGAAGGAGTTTGATTTAGTAAAAATATTTTTTACAAAATGACAGCTGTGAGAACTTAGAGAATGTTTCTCTTATATGGTTGTTGTATATACATGGATAGTGCCTTTATGGGCTGATCAACTCCTACCACAGAATTTGATTGAGCAATTTGATACTTTGCCGCTACAATGTAGACAAATTGAACATTTGCATGAAGGAGTTTGGTTTGGAAGAAATAATTTTTGACAAAATGACAGCTGTTTGAACTTAGAGAATTTTCTCCTAGAATTTTATTTCTGCTCAAAATCTTGATAACAAATTGACAGAATTTCACCAAATTTGACATATGCATTCATATTGACCAGATCTACGTTGGGATTGTTACACATAATTTTTCGCGCTTTTTGTACTAGAGTTATGGCCTTTTAATTCCCCTCAATATCTTGAGAACAAATTGACAGAATTTCACCAAATTTTATATATGCATTCATATTGACAAGATCTACATTGGGATTGTTACACATTATTTTTCGCACATTTGTACTAGAGTTAAGGCCCTAGATTTATGCCAACATTTTGTTTCCGCTCTATATCTTGACAGAATTTCACCAAATTTTATACATAGTATTGACAAGATCTACATTTGGATTGCTACACATCATTTTTCGCTCATTTGTACCAGAGTAATGGCCCTTGATTTACGCTAGAATTTCATTTACGCTCAATATCTTGAGAACAAATTGACAGAATTTCACCAATTCTATATATGCATTCATTCCTGAGCCATATTTGATGTTAGAACATTTTTATATCAGAAAGGCTATTTGTAAACTAAGGCTCAGTGCTCATTATCTTTTAATAGATATGAGTAGATATGTGAAGCCAAAAAGTATGCCTCGCTCAGGAAGAATTTGTAAGCATTGTACTCAAAATCTAATAGAAAATGAGTTACACTTTCTTTCACAGTGTTCTCTATTTGTACCACAAAGAAAAAAACTATACAATCATATACAATCTATAAACAGTAATTTAATGTCATAATGCGATAATGATAAAGCCCTATGGCTATTATCAAAAGAAGACAAGAATATTTTATCAACACTAGGTACTATATAAATTGTTGTTTTGAAAAGATAATTAAAGATGTGACAATAACTTCTAATAAAAAATAAAAACCTTAAGGCCGCTAGCCCCATCATACACTCCATCATCATCTTCATCACCATTGATCAAATCTCATTGTTTATCATAGTACGTATTGCATTGACATTTGTTTATAATGATATTGCCTGTATAATATTTGTACTTGTTTGTTAATGTGGTATCAAGTTTTGTATGTTTGTGTTGCTTTATTGTGGCTGTCTATATGTGTTAATATGCATTGTCACCACTAATGAATATTATAGTATTTTGTCTAATTCCCTTGCATTGATAGCATTGTATTGTAGGCATGACTTAGATTTGGGTTGTCCACCATTCCATCATAATTTCGTTTCCGCTCAATATTGTGAGAACAAATTGATAAAATTTCAACACATTTTATATATGCATTCATATTGATAAGGTCTACATTTGGATTGTTGTACATCATTTTCCTACATTTGTACTAGAGTTCTGGCCCTTGACTTACGCCAGATTCATTTCTGCTCAATACCTTGAGAACAAATTGACAGAATTGCACCAAATTTAATATATGCATTCATATTGACAAGATGTACATTGGGATTGTTACACATTATTTTGCACATTTGTACCAGAGTTAAGGCCCTAGATTTACGGCAAAATTTCGTTTCTAAATTTCGTCTAATTCCCGCAAGCGTCCTTAATTGGAAAATAGAATGTATTCTATTCCATCTATTCATTCATATTGACATGATCTACGTTGGGATTGTTACACATAATTTTTCACGCATTTGTAACAGAGTAATGGCTTTTTATTTAAACCAAAATTTCGTTTCCGCTCAATATCTTGAGAACAATTGACAGATTTTCCCACAATTTAATACAAGCATTCAAATTGACAGGACCTAGCTTGTGTGTGTAAGCTTTCACTTTTTTTGCTTATTTATTACAGAGTGCTGGCCTTTGGTTTATGTCAGAATCTCGTTTCCGCTCAATATCTTGAGAATGAATTGACAGAATTTCACCAAATGTTTATATATGCATTCATATTGACAAGATCTACGATGAGATTGTTAAAAACCCTGTTTCGCACATTTGTACATAAGCTATGACCCTTTATTTACGCCAGAGATTCGTTTTCGCTCAATATCTTGAGCACAAATTGACAGAATTTCACCAAACTTTATATATGCATTCATATTGACAAGATCTACGTTAGGATTAGATTGTTGAAAATTATTTTTCGCACATTTGTACCAGAGCTATGGCCCTTGATTTACGCCAAAAGTTTATTTCCGCTCAATGTTTTGAGAACAAATTGACAGAATTTCACCAAATTTTATATATGCATTCATATTGATAAGATCTACGCTGGGATTGTTACTCATCATTTTTCGCGCATTTGTACCAGAGATATGGCCCTTTATTAACCCTCAGATTTCGTTTCCGCTCAATATCTTGAGAACAAATTGACAGAATTGCAACAATATAATATATATGCTTTCAGATCTACTTTGGGATTGTTACACATCAATTTTTGCACAATTGCTCTAGAGCTACGACAGAATTTCGTTTCCGCTCAATATTTTGAGAACAAATCGACAGAATTTCACCAAATTTTATGTATGCATTAATATTGACAAGATCTACGCTGGGATTGTTACACGTCATTTTTTGCGCATTTGTACCAGAGTTATGGCCCTTTGTTTATGCCCAAATTTCGTTTCCGCTCAATATCTTGAGAACAAATTGACATAATTTCACCAAATTTTACATATGCATTCATATTGACAAGATCTACGTGAGGATTGTTACACATCATTTTTAGTGCATTTGTACCAGAGTAGTGGCCCTTGACTTACGCCAGAATTTCGTTTTCGCTAAATATCTTGAGAACAAATTGACAGAATTTCACCAAATTTCATATATGCATTCATATTGAGATGATCTACGTTTGGATTGTTACACATATTTTTTTTCGCGCATTTGTAACAAGAGTTATGGCTTTTTATTTACGCCCAATTTTCGTTTTTCGCTCAATATCTTGAGAAATTTGGTCTTTTTTTACTGCATGAAAGCGCTGCAGCGTGGCTATAGTCAGATTCTCTGACAATTCTAGTTTGCTTTGTAGTATGTGGTATTTCTGTCAATTAGACTACGTCTAACAGTGAAATTTTGTTTTATATGAAAGGGGTTCTTGCATCTGTGCCCACGCATGGATTTTCTTTAAACTTTGCATAATAATGACTCATTATATACAGGGTGTCCCAAAAGATATGAAACGTTTCTAAACTTAGAATAAAAGTCCAACCTTTAAGTTTGGCATACCTAAATGTGCTAAAATTTAAAACAATATGTGAAAATTTTATTTCATGGCATTGCTAGCATTATCCTCTGTAAACGTTATGTTTCCGGTAACGTCAAAGATGGTGTCACCAAATAAGCCAAATTTAATGAATTTTCGTACTGAAATAGGCTAAATGTGATATTCTAGGCAAAATGCATTACTTGTAATTAAATTGTTCAGTATTTAAGGCATAAAACAAAGCAATAGTAGCATACAAACACATCTATTGGTTTTACATGCACACTTAACTGTATACGATAGTTCAAACTAAACACCAGGTATCAGTGGCCTTTATAGAGAAAAGTGGGTGGGGTAACGATAAAGTGCACACCTAATGGTATTGTCAATTTATTTAGATAAAGCAACTATATAATCTAAATGAATTGGGTCATATGCAAGAACAGTCTCTTCTGTATTTTTACATGACATCAAAACTGCAGCACGTTGGTTACCATGGTAACAGACTTCATTTTGTAAATCTAAAATGTCTTATAAAATGCTCATTATGAACAAGGTGGCTATGTCATTTAAGTCTTGATTATAAAACTTGAGGAACACCTAGGAAGACAAAAGCTATGACAAATAAGTGTAAGCATAGTATACATTTACAAGATCAAGCATCAAGAAATGAATATCAATACAATGCTGAAACTAGAATCAATAAATATATAGTGTCAACAAGCTAGCATGATGGAAGTAAAAACTGTGTAAACCAGAAAATAAGAACCCCCATTTTAAAAACTTTATCTTGCATTTTCATAAAATGAAAACAAATTGGAATATGGCATTATATAATTTCTATGTAAAGTACGTTAATCAATAAAAAACAATAAGCAACATATCTTTGTTGAGTCAAATGTTATAAGACTTTCACAACGTTTCATGTGTTTTGGGACACCTGGTACAAACTATGAAAATGTATGTATTGAATTAGATAGTTAAGAATAAGGCTTGGGAAGCAACCTTGACGCACTCCACCTTTGAGGTGGCACCTGTCTCTAAATTCATGTCCTAAATCTATAGTTTTGTTTATTTCTAAAATTTGTCATCTAGATTGAATCCAAAATACCATAGGCATTATATTAATACCAGGAAACTATTTGGATAAATTATGGTTTACGTTTTCTGAAAAAGTGATTATAAAATTTCAATATTTTTTTATAAAAATTTACAAAACATTCAACATTAAATTCCAAAGTGAGATATGTTCTAGTCTTTGTCAAGATATCATATTATTACAAAAACATGCCATATGTATCCTACTAATCTGAGCCAAATTTCATGAAAATCCAAAACCGGTAACTTTGTCATTTCCTACCTCTTATGGGTATAGGTCAGTTTTAGCAAAATGAATTATTTAGTTGAAATGAATCAATAACTCGACAGAAGGAGGTTGTTTTTAAATCTACTTCCACTTTTCTTAAAGAAAGACATGTTTAGACAATTTCAAATGATTCAATGGCCGGAAATGCCAAAAGGTCATGGCCCCATGTCATGGCACTGTGGGGCCAAGACAATGTGTATCACTTCCTCAAGTCCTGCATGATATTGTTTAAGAAACACGATATCCTATCAATAAACGTGTGAAAACAAGAAGACCAAATGTTTTCTTTACATCCCAACTGAACTAGAGTAACCACATTTTGGTGCTGTGACCAGGATTAAGTGTAGCAGAGTCATATCAAAGGTATCATAGAACAGTATTCTACATGAATAAGTGAGGTCCAGAAACAAAACTGTATGCCTGGAATATACAGCCAGCCAAAGAATAAATGTTGCCATTTGATGGAAATCAGCATCAGTTTTACAAAACAGAATAAACAGAGAAGATTTAAGCATTAATTTAGCAATACCTTTGAAGCCAGGAGTTCTCTGTGACCAAAATGGTTAATTTTAACCAATAGGTTTGACAGGGGGTTATTCTTGTGAACCCGGTTATTAATGAGGCTTACAATTATAAAACCATAGATTTAAGGTTCTTCTCCTGTATGAACTGACTTGTCATAAGGTTTCTCTTCTGTATGAATTAAAATTCTTAATAATGTTACATATTAAGTGTACATAGGTAAGATGTAGTTTTAACGTTCGAAACTAGATGTGGTAAGTCCGGTGTCACCATATTGTATCGTTTTGGGTAATATTAGTGTGTAAGCACTTCATTATATAAGAATCATGGCACTTAATATCAAAGAATATTGTTTTTTTTTTCTTTTTCCATTTAGTAATAGGGAAAAACACTGAACTTATCAACTTCTACCAATAAACGTACTAGCATGGTGATTCAAACTAAGCAAGTATTCAAGTATGTTTTACACTGAAACATAATTATTGTATTTTTTACATTTCGATGAATTAGGGCCATGTGTTTACATCAAGTTGAAAAAATATGTTACCGGTCCTTGAATTTCATGAAATTTTGTCTACATATTCTTAACATATATGGAAAGTTTATATGTTGAAATGGTATCTTGACAAAGACCGCAACGTGTAAAATTGTTAACCCTGATTAAATTTGACTGATTAAAAAATATACAGTTGAAAATTAGGGTACCATCTCGTAAAAATGAATGCCCACCCGCTATCCTAATATGTAAAAAGCCATTTATAGTGTCAACAAACTTATCAATGATGTAGTTATTTAATAAAACATTTCTGCGCCCGTTACATGATATGTCAATTACTTTAGAAATGATTATAACTGGATACACTAAGGTATTGTAGTGATATCATACATGACGTCATAAATTAGCAATGGAATTGCATAAAAACTCAAATGCACCATAAATATAAAAGTCATACCACAGACAATTAATAAACATAATATTATCAAGTTCCAAGTGTGGGCAGACTCCCATGTTAATTTCCCATACCATGAAAGAGTTGATATTTAGCAGGACAAATGAGAACATAACCATTGCTACAAAAATTACATCCTATTAATCCTTGCAGATTTCAAATAAAGCTAAATAGAATATAACTAGTAACACAAAGAATAAATCATTCGATTTTTGTACCTATCGCAATGTCAATAAATGAAAGATCATGTGAGCCTATGCAAATGTCCAGTGCATTCGATGCCTGCATAACAAAGTATGGATGTATATGAAGACTCAGACCAGATGTTAGTCCTCTAGCACTAATGTATCAGCATGAGCAATTCAAGGGTGACTTTGACCATATATGATACCAAAATCTTACATGCTGGACAAATATGTATTTGAGCATTTTATAAATCACAATAAAGAGATCAACATTTTTTTTCTTTTCACCAAAGGGCAATAATTTTCGTGCTTTTGCTTCTGTCAAAGAACAGATCTGAGATAAGATAATCAACATTTAGTGCACTATATTATACACATGTTTAACGTAATTGACAATAGAGACACTGCTATGTCAACATATGAGGTTTATAATGCCCTTTACAATGTGAAAGAAATATTATTTCTTTTTGGAGATGATTGAATAAAAGGATGCATGGAATATTAGATATGCGTATTCTTATCATTCAGTTAATGTATACTTTGCTAACATTGCATGTAAGTCTACTATTGGTAACAATATTGATATTGATACAGAGTAGAATGCCCTCTCAATACTAATTTTTGTTAGAATAGTTGACTTATTTGCATTTATCTTTTGAATACATACCCTGATGTGTTTGCAACTCATTTTATTGTTTAATATTCATGTGGGGCTTTCTTATTAAGGACTCCAATAACAAGTTTCCTGCAATAATTTAGTCATACCACATTATGTATAGTGGAAATAAACATCAGCTAGTTCAGCATTAATTGCTAAAACTAAGCTCTCATGCCTACACATTTTATTTTTAATATTTTACTTTTCCATCTAACATCCTAAAAGAACAGTGTAAAAGTAAGTAAGGGTGCAAAGATCTGGAATTGATACCATCAGGTACCACACCTGACCCAGGATACCAATGGGAAAATGACAAACTCACAGTTATGCACCACAAACGAGAGCTAAGAGGTCAGCCCTTTCCCAGCAGGTGACCATAAGGCACATATAAACAGATGCGCTCAAAGGCATAGCAAACACAAGACAGTAACAAACATAGAAAGATCCACAAAAGAAGAAACTGCCTTGGAAAATCTGTTTTACTTTTACTTGAATCTTACTTGTTAAAGTTTGGCTTGACCTTATTCTGGCCGATAAAAAACATATAAATTCAAATTAGTATCATAAGTAAGAATTGACTTATATGTGATCATATCACATGAGATCATTGCCATGTAGTCAATGGTTCTACCACTCTGACTCTCACCATTATAAAGGGAGTGCCGTGGCTCAGTGGTAGAGTGCTAACTCAATGCCGAGGGGCCGTGGGGACAAGCCTCACCGGTGCCACTGCGTTGTGTCCTTGAGCAAGACATCTTTATCCTAGCTTAGTACTGGTTCAACCCAGGAAAACCTATCCCCACGTAACCAAAAGATTGTTGATGGGACATAAAGAATGAAATCAAACAAAAACTCACCATTATAACATATATCTCTCCATTTTACTGGCATTGTTGTTCTAAGCCATTTCTTATAAAGTTTACATTGCTAAAGCAAATGATCAGAAATATTAAGTTGATTTGATTAGCAGTTTCAGTCATTAAATAATGAAAGTTATGTTGAAGATAAACTAGCGAAACATAAAGTAATGCGTCACCATCTGCATACGCAAATAGATGTCAGTATACTTGGAATTTGATTTAAGCAGTAACTGATTACAGACACTTATAATGCATAGTATCTAATGTAACATATATTTTTTTTATTATTTTATCAACTTACAGATGCTTGAGTTTATTGATGGACCTAGGTTGACCTTGATATATTTTGTGGCAAGATCGAATTTGCTTCCTAATGCATTTAAATGAGAATAAGCTTGAAAAGTTGAGTTTTCAGTTACTGTTGAATTCAAAGGCATTATTATACTTTGTATACAAATTTCACCTGATGATACATTGGATATAATTATGTACCTTAGGTCAAGATTGACCTAGCTTTGACCTTCCAGCAAAGTTCTCTCACATTGGACTGCCTTAAATATATTCAAACTTATTTTTCTCAGTAACCACAAGGCTAACTATTCAGTTTCATAAGGAGCATTCATAAGATGAGACAATGTAAAATCATGACTGAGTGGTCCAGGTCTCATGAAAAAATGATGGCCATCCCCATATAAGAATTTTTAAAAAATCTTCAAACCTCTCTGCAAACAATCCTTGGTAAGTAGCATTGGAGTTGTGAATTCTACAAAGTGTGTTTTCAACCATTAGTCTGAAACTTTATGTGACGCATCAGGGCAACTTGCTAAAATCGTTCCATTCTGATATCCAAGATGGCCACCAAACGTCATGACAGCCATCTTGATTTTTTCAAACGACATATCACCACAGAGATGTCTGATTGAACCAAAACTTGGTAGCAAGCATGTGTTCAGCATGGAGATTCAGAATTGTTAAAATTGTTTCGTTCAAATGTCCAAGATGACTTCCTTTATTTAAATATATTTTATTGCCAAATATGATAAAGCAACGGGGTTGGGTCACAAATTATCACAACATTAGTTACAACTGAATAAGACTCGATCTCCTTTAAAAGATATCATCTTCCAAAACTTGATAGGAAGCATTGGAGCAACATGAATATTCAGAAATGCTTTCATTCCAATATCCAAGAGAGCCACAATGGCAGCCATCTTGAATTTCTTCAAATAACATCTCCTCCTAAACCATAGGCAATTTGAGGCTGATGGAATGCTCTCAGTGGCGGACCAGGACGATGTGTTGATGTGGAGGTTGGTAAAGGCCCAAAGGCAGTGAAAAACATTAAAAGAACCTTAAGCTTTGATAACATAAATGTTAGAATGGGATACAACATGGATATCATGAGACAGTCTACATGCCTGGTTGTGAGCCAAATCATGGTTGATAGCTATTGTTTCCTCTTTAATTGCACGACAGTGGGTCAGGCCTAAAACTTAATGACGGACCTGACGTAAAGCTTTAATACGTTGGTTGGTGCCTGTCGTTGGCGGGGCCCACCGTAGCTCAAATGAGGTTTTCTTTAACTCCGACTATCTGTGAGTCATGAGCAATTTTCTTTGTATCGTCATAGTGTGTTCATTTGATTTTATTGTTTCTCTGTGATGGTACATAGCATTAGTTAGGAAGCCTCCATGCGAGGTAAACAATTTTGTGTTTTAACAACAGAATCTAGGGCGAAGATTTGGAGCCAGTAAAATGCATTTAAGTCCTCCGATGGCTTAGGCTGCTGTCCATTCTGAGGAGGTGGTTCTGTTGTTGTTAATCTATTGTTTAATGTACATCCCATTGTTTGTGGGAGTTATATGAGTTTGTTTTGTTATGCATTACTTTGTGTCCATTCTAGTTTTGTAATCATCTTGAAGAGGAAGAGAAAGCTGGTTGCTTTGCTATTATTGTCTTACAGATTTATTGAAACTATAAATGTTCCTTGGCTCTTCCTCACGGTTCCGTGTGTTTGTCTGCGCTGTGTGATTGTGGTATTTTCTGATCATACTCTCTTTTTATTGTTTTAAACAAATGAAGCTCTTCGTTTTTATCTTCTTTTTAATCATCACATTACTGATAAACATTTTCACATTGTAATTACACATACAGTGACATGGATTCTTCTACTATTCTTCTGATAGTAAACAAGAAAACTGACATAAAACAAATTTCTACATCCTTTCCTATGAGCAAAATTTTCAAGATTCTAAGTTTCTTGTCAAATCTGCCTGCAATCTGGAATTTACTTTTTAACATGGAATACGAGAATAACAGGGACACAAGTAATTACCTGTGCTCAATATTGATTAACAGTGTTCTATTGTTAGATCGAGGAGAGGAGGGGCACATTACATTATTTTAAGAAGCTGTATGACACAAACTATTAAACCCATACAACACTTTCTAAACAATCCAAAATCTGAATGGATTTATTGCTACAAATGATAATGAAACAGTCTCTTTTTCATCTAACATTAGCATATTATCATTCTCATATTCCTCATTTAAAAGGTATTTCCAGGATATCTAATAAATCCTGTAATGATCATGATCTACATGTTCTAGATAGTCTTTGCAGCTGAGCAGGCTTGTCTGGGCCATGTTTTCTTGCAATGAAGCCCATTTCTTGCAAATGTTATTACCTAAAATTTCAAAAGACATTTTAGCACTAAATGGCAATGTGCATTAGAGGCTTGTTTTGCCCACTCTGATGCCAAAAAATGAAAGTTGCTTTTCAGCAATTCCTTCTGATTGATTTATTTGATCAATAATCCAAGTGTAAAAGTCAGGTATTTGACATTTTCCGTCGCTATAATAAAAGAAAGTAGCTGCACAAATAGGCTAAAAATAGACCAATCATCATTTTGGAAGCTTCAGAAGACCATTGTGTTAATAATTAGATATCAGTACAGCCAAATACTCAAAAAAACTTATATTATGGTATGTTTCATTATACTTATCATCTGCGAAAATATCATTTTGGTATTTGCTTGTGCTCAAATTAATTTCTCCGTCAAAAGTCTCAAATTTGCCACAATTTCATATATTTAGCCTATTTAAGCATCCATTTTCTGTTACCATTGCACTTGAAAAAAAACAAAAACAAATAAATACCACTTGTTCCTTAAATACATGCTAGAGCTATCAAGGCCCTGGATAGCCCACCTAGGCTATGATCCTGGAGAACATGCTTTAAAAAAAATTCTTTTACATTTTAACTCTGCCAGCCATTTTAATCATTGGAGAGGAGCCATTCTAACAATTTTGGTAAAGCAAAATTTATTTTATGCACATTCTATTTTTTGCACTTTTTCATCACAAACAGCCACCACTTTTTGTCACACCAGAATCGGCAAAAATACATCATCTTTTTAGTGGTGTGAAAGACTCAAATCCACTTCGACATAAATGAGTAAAAAATATGCAATAAGGTCTGAAAATAAATAACCCATCATGGTGAAAAAACCTTGCCAAAGTATTAGCAAGAACTAAGCTTGTTTGAGCCTTTCACACCACTAGTAAGATGATGTGATTTTACCAAATTCTGGTGTGGAAACAATGAACTGCTGACTGGCTGTTCACAGCTGAATCATTTGTGCAATTGTGATGATGGCATTATGAGTAACGTTTGCAGGAAATGATTTTAATTTGGGAAAGAGATTCACGACAATGTGTCCTTTAACCCTTAAAGTGCCACCTATATTTTGCAGCAGATGGCAATTTAAAATTTTGCCTCTTTTTCAAAAATAACGAATAAGGCATGATATTTCATGAGAATCGTCTGCTGGATTTTCATGAAATATCATACCTTATCTTTTTCGATAAATTGGAAAGATGTCTCAAAATTTGTCTTCTTCTGCAGTTGTAAGTTTAAAACTTTAAGTTTTAAAAGTAATCTACTATGGCTCCGAGGGTCAACAATAGGAGTGGAACCGTTTTTGTAATTTCTGAAGAGTGCAGCATGGCAAACACTCGTGTTAAGTTGGTTTTCGTTTCGGCTAGCAGTTAAGCAAATGTTGCTTAATGTTGTATTTCTATTTTTAGCTGCCATTGCCATTTTTGTCAGCAGACCAGAAACATTTGTGCAATTTTGGTAAAGGAGAATATTTGTGTCATTTATTTTTAAGTTGGCCAGAAGTTCAGATCACATTTTATAAAAATCTATTTTTAGCTCTAGAAAAACACAATTTGTGGAATATTAGTAGAGGGCATTAAGTATGTGGTACTTTTGTGTGGCATTAATTTTGCCCAGTTGAGCTAAATATAGAGGCTGAAATTCTTTTGACATCCTCTTATCTAGGTTTATGTAGTTTGCAAACAACTTAGAACTTCTGTCTGTGCAGATGTACAGACTTGGAGCTATTGTTATTCCTAGCCAAGAAAGGCTCATTAATCAGTAAAATAGTCCCATAAACTTAACATCGCGTCTGACAGCAATATCTTGCAACGTCATAAATCATGCTAAGGATCATTTGTGTGGAGATGCTCATATAATCCAATCAAATATCATCAGAATATCTCTAAGGGTAAGAAAGTTATGGAGCACACAAGGTTTCCCCTTTAAAGATTGTTCAAGAAAAATAAATGTAATAAGAAGCATGGGAGAGCAATAATTCTTGCAGTCGACACACCGTAGTTCTGAAGCCAAAAAGTGTTTGTCTAATGGCGGACTTACCTAGGAGACCTACATTCAGTCCATTACATTGCAAGTTTATACAAGAATATTTTAACTGCTAAGAAGAGCAATTTAAATCCATAACACTGAGCTACCTTAACCAAACCTCAATAAACACCACTGTACAGGTTTTGTTTGTTTGTTTGATTTGATTCTTCATGTCCAAGTTATCAATTTTTCAGCCATGTCGGGACGGGTCTTCCTGGGTTGAATCAGTACTAAGCAGAGAATTATTTAAGTTTCTTGCTCAAGGAGACAATGCAATGTCGGTAACATCTCGATCCCGAGTCAAACACTCTACCACTGAGCTCCTCACTGTATAGGTTTCAAGCCCCATAATGTACCAAAAGCATGTATGGAAAGCAGGGTTCATACAGGCAAGTTGAGTAAAATACAAGGACTTTTCAATGCCTTATAAAGGCCTCTTCAACAGTTTTCAAGGACTTATTAAAGTTGATAAAACATACTGATCTAAGTGTTAAAATTCTACTTCCGAAATGATTGACTGAGATAATGGAGACATTAGTACTCGAAAATTAGTATAAAATTGTTGTGCCTATATTTGGTGCAGCATATGCTGCACCAAATAAGGCACAACTATTTTATACTGATTTAGGTCTCTATCAACAGTGCTAAGTCCTACAGAAAATAGTATAATTCAAGGACTTTCCAAGGCTTTTGAGTAATTTTCTAGTACTTTTCAAGGCAGATTAAATCTTCAAGGACTTTTAAAGAAAGCTCTCTAAATTCAAGTACTTTTCAAGCCTGTGCGAGCCCTGGAAAGACCGCTAGACTGATAACTATATCCCAGAAACTTGTTGGTGGCGAGGGGATAAAAATAGGGGTTCTCCTGACTTGGCTCATATTTCTTGGGTTTTCTCTGTCAGCCAAGAGTGACAGTGACGTCATGTTTTGTTTGTAAAGTTATCTGGGACTTATAATCGATAGATCACTTGTGTATTAATCCTATCTGCAGGATAGGATTAATACACAAGTGAGCTATCTATTAGGATTAGGTCAAAAGGAGTGTACAATGTTTTAATGAATGTTTTAATTAACTATTGTAAACAAAATATGATGTCACAGTCACTCTTGGTTGGCACGACAGTATCTATATTGCAAGTTATGTACATCATAGTAAAGTGACGTCGCAGAAATGCTAAAATGACATTAACATGTAATGTTGGGTCTCAGCATATTCAGTAACTACTTGGAGCTTGTATTTACCTTCAATATTCAGACAGACAAGCCTGATCTAACAGCCTTTAGGCTCTGGGTCATTAAGTTCACACCAAGTCAAATGCATTGATTAAAATTTTAGGATATGGTCCGAATATTAAAAGTAAATCTCTTTTCCTCTTGCTTTATAAATACATGGCACTTGTTCCAAAAGGTGTTTTTACACAATTACACATATACAATAGTATATACAGTTAATAATGACAAAATTTAAGAGGCACAAAAAACAACAAATTTCAGTGGTGCAACATAGATTGCCTCTATGCATTCCTACGTATAAAGTATCTAAATACATTTTAGAGTACTATGTTCATCTTACCTGGCCTTTTTCTAGTACTATGTGAGCCTGATGCAGCCTTTAGAGTACTAAATCAGTGATGCAGCCTTTAAGAATACTAAATCAGTCATGCAGCCTTTAAGGGTGCTAAATCAGTCATGCAGCCTTTAAGAGTCTGATTCATCTTAGCAAGATAACAGTCAGTCTGATCTGTCTTCCCTAGAACATAATCAAATTGTTCTGTCCTCCTAGGATCACTGTCAGCCTACAGCACTAAAAACTTATTAATCTTAGTACTGTAATCTAAACAAGAGGACTATTAGGGCCTAGATACCTCACACGAGTCCTTAATTAAAAAATCTAATGTTAGCCCTTTTCTGAAATTATTAATATCATTTTAATGGTTGTGGCCATTTTGTTCATTGAAACAAGCTTTTATGTAATTTTGGTTGAGGGCACCATAGGTAACATTTGTGTGAAACGATTTTAAATTTTGGGCTACAAGATGTCATTTAAAGATTTTTCTATTTTTAGCTGTCTGCCTTTTGTTCAGCGTAGCAAAACCTTTTGTGCAATAAACAGATTCTGAAAATAAGACCCCTTTTGTAGGACACCCCACCACCAGCCTTACTATGCCTTTATATCTGCCTGATGTGACTGTCCAATAGCACTATTTATCAATAAGTAAACCTAATCTGTCCTTCCTATAAACATATGTTGTGGTCACCATTGAAAGCTTCACATTTATATGAAACCAGCTACAACATTTGTTTTCGTGGAGAAAAAAGCCCAATATGTTTTTGACAGAGAAAAGTTTAATATAATGATCTACAATTAAATCAAACAGCTTCAATACAGTGTATTAACCTTTCAACCCTTAAAGGGCCACTCATCCTTAAAACCCCACTCACAACCTTTTAACCCTTAAAGCCCCACTCACCCTTAAAGCCCCACTCACAACATTCATTGTCTGTTTTGTCACCTGCTGAACTATTTTAGAAGCCTCTCATATAAAAAGTGTAGACCCAGATCAGACTACTCCTGAAGGAACAGTCTGATCTAGGTCCACACAGTTTGCATCTATACCTATATTAGTCAATAAGGTAAGCAAATATATGCAGCAGATGACTTAAGCAGACAGCATTTTCAGATACATTTTTTTGAAAGAACGTTTTGGGTTAATAGTGGTTACCATGCAGTTAAATCTACATTGATATACAGAGAGTATACAGATGAGATCTGTTCAGACTATCATACTTTATCAGTTTGTTCTATCCTGCCTTGAGCACTAAATCGGATTGATCTGTCTGGCTAACAGCACTATTAACTCATTGCTTGCTGGGTAATTTTGCATGCTTTATCAAAGTCTACAGATTTTTTCAAAAATTAACGCTTTCAAAGAATTATTTCAAGAATACCATCAGAGTGTCAAACAATTTGGATCCAGGTCAAATCTAACAGTTTGTCAGACTGGATCCCAAACTGTTTGCAAAGATTGTCAGCTACCAGCAGAAAACAAAAGTTGTTAAAAGCAGGGAGTTCAAAGTCAGTCTGATCAATCTCAACTGTTTATTAAAATAAAAAATCTTCAAAGACAGACATATAATGTAATTTGGAAATTCTGATATATACTGAGGGAAAAAAGTTTAGCAATTATTTACAATGGGGTTTCTCATAGGTGATCTTTGAAGCATTAGATCTTTTTAATTGGCAGGCTGGCAAACATGTCAGTTGTTTGAAAATGACCTAATGACTACCTGCAAGTGGTAAAAAGAAACAAAATCCTAGTTCATAGTATGGATTTGATCTGCTGGGCATTTTAATTTCATACGTTATTCAAATGAAAGGGAGGTAATTTGGAGAAATACAATTTTCAACTAAAAACTTTACGAAAAGGGTGCACTAAAAATTCAGTTTTAAACAGTTTTTCACTTTCTTGCTTTTGGATCTAAACATTGGACAGAAAAATGAAACTTTTAGTCGAAAACTATTCTCACTATTGCCAGATAAGCTGTTTAAGCAAGGGGGCATAAAATCAGACTATACATTATGTGAAATATCAACATGTTAAAGTCATCGTAGTCGTGAACATTTGTCAACAAATATACTTGACACTATGAAATTAAAAGTCCTATTTCTTCTAAACTGTGAATTCTCAAAGTATATTGCTAAACTTTTTTCCCTCAGTATACATTTAAAAGGTATTGTGAACAATTCAAAATTTTGATGTACATGTATATAACTGAATGAAACAGTCATTCTACCAGTGCAAAAAAACACATAAAAAATCATGTCATCCACTACTTTGGCTTTTTCCATGTTTAATACATAAATAAAACAACAAAACTTATCATGAAAACATACAGTTATCTGACATAATACAAATGAACATTATTGAAAAGACCATATGATGGTGAGAATTGACAATTTGAGCAATTGTGCACAAAAAATGCCTCATAGGTTTCAATATCAAAGAAAGTACTGTCATGCCAACCAAGAGTTGCATTGACGTAATATTTTGTTTACAATTGTTAAGTAAAATTTAACTTTTACACTACACTTGAGCTAGTTAATGCTAATTGATAGATCACTTGTGTATTAATCCTATCCTGGGGATAGGATTAATACACAAGTGATCTATCGATGATAAGTCCATGATAACTTTGTAAACAAAACATGACGCCACTGTCACTCTTTGCTGGCAGGACAGTAGGTAGGTTGGCTTTTTATTGATTTTTTTTAACTCTTTAATTCAATTTCATGTACATGTAACTTGTACTCAATATTTTTCCCACAATGAAAAAAAAAGCATTCAACCAAATTTTATTGTGTTGGTCAAGTAACAATACTAAAGGCCTCATGAAGTAAAAGATGAAATGGACACTTCTTGCATTATATGATTCAGCTGAAAATGTTTTGTCATACATCTGTTATATATCATGTAATAGCTATAAAAATCAAAGTAGTATTGTTTTCAGAAAAAACAGATGTTCCCCCACCACAAACACTCAAATTTTACTTATTATAGCTCTGCTGTAACCTTGAAAATTAGGGCAAGGTCACCAAAATCTGACCAGGTCTCCATCATGCCACAATGTTATAGCCATGCAAACTTGGTTCCAATCCACCACCCCACTAGATCACATCTTGCACACAAAAAAATGTCATGCCAACACTCAAGTTTGACCTATTTAGCTTTGCGTCATGCATGACAATTAGGATAAAGTCACCAAATCTAATCATGTCTTCATCATGCTACAATGTTATACCCAATCTGCCCCCTAGTTAATGAGATGACATGCACACAAGAAAGTGACATGTCAATGCCAACGGGATCCGCACTAAAAGCAATATGTTCCCTTCCCCTTCATAGGGGTCACATAATGACTACAAATGTGTAGTAAAAGCCAAGGAACAATCAGGTAAATATCTACAGAGCTCATGATAAGTTTTAGGGTCAATTGAATATTTACACAACCTGATAATCTTCAATTGCATGTAATTGCATACTGATCGACAGAATTGCTTTTTGGATGATTTTAATTGTGTATTTCATATCTGTACTGCTCTATCTACATACCTTTTTGATTTTACCTGCTCAATTCAGATGTCTTTGAATTTTCCCATTGCATGAAGTTGCTATAAATGACTTCAAACATCTACTGGTTGACTCAACAAACTGCCATATGTTTACCATATCTGACTAGCACATTATAAGGTCTCATGTTTTAGATTCATTAACAAATGGAGAAAGATTTTATAGCTAATTAATAAAATGGCTGCTGCAATGATACCACACTAATAGCAAAGGACACATACTTAACAGCAAAAGAAACGCATATTTTGCACATTTGGTATATTCTATAAATTGGGTGTTAAATACTAATCTAAGGATATGCAAGATATCAATGATGTACGGACATGTTTATAATCAAATGTATGACAAACCGATAGCTCATTGGAATAATGCTAATATAGGGGAATATCTCTGGGCGTAATGAAATAACTCATAATAATGGCGAACTTCGAGATGTTGTATTCCTAAAACCACTGAACGGATTTTTAATGAAAATCACTCTCCGTCATAATCAGGACATAAGACTATTATTGAATGTTGAGTTGTCTGGAATTCATCAAGGTGGACCAATGTGAACGAGTTACATTATCAGACAATTAGCCGGAAGTGTGTATAAGACAGGCAAGTAAGTGTCCAAACAATTGTTTTAAACTGTTCTGTTGAACAGTACATTACTTGACATCAATCATAACGTACCATTTTTTCTTACATCCTAGAGATTCTAGTGGTTTTCAAGACCAATGGAAAAAATGAAGATTTTTGGATCTGCAGTATAATTCCTACAGCAATCATTTTTGAAAGTTTTATGCTGTTTTACTATTTGTTACATTGTTTTGTCATGACATCCAGCTAAAGCAGATTCAAAACAGGACTCTTCCAATGTACTGCACTGTTTCTGCGGTTCTTGCATTAATTAACAAAACATAATAATTAGCTGTGTAATGACAAATAAAATGGCCCGTAGCAAAAGCATGAGTCCAGTCAAACAAACTCATATATTTCAGGGTAAATTTTGTTTACAGTTTCTGGTATTATATTTATATTGAATAATATGCGTTTATTTTGCTGTCAAGTATATAAAGACTTATCCCATCCAGGTGTCTTTCAGATATTATTGTACATCCCTTTTTCTGCAAATGGACGAGTGTCCACTTGTTACCTATGGAGGCCAAGTAAAGTAAAATTACAAACGTATTTACTGACATGGGATTTGGCTACCTATTTCCAGGTCATGTATTATTAAATCCTTAATATTTGGATTCCTTTCCTAGCAAAAATGACAAAACTCTGAACATTTTCAGGGAACAAAGTTTATGCAATACCATTTTACCCTAAATCATCAAATGGATAGGCCTGATAAAACAGTGTATACCCAGATCAGTGTCTTAAGAATTAGACTAATCAGGGGCTACACTGTCATTCCATCTATACATTTACACACCTCAACAGTTACACACCTCAACAGGCAATCCAATAGACTGGACTACTCAGTCACTTATTAATGCAATAGACTGGACTACTCAGTCACTTATTAATGCAATAGACTGGACTACTCAGTCACTTATTAATCCAATAGACTGGTCCCATCAGTATAATTATGATAAGATGTTAGGGTTGCAAATATTTAGCTTAATGAAGATAGGTAAAGAGCTCACTGGAAATGTTTTGTCAAGGTACATTTTGTACTTCCAATGACTCCACAGAGCCTACATGTAACTGTCCGTAAAAGAAATAGATAATTGGTTACACCATCATATGGTCATCTCTCTAACCTCTGGGTTTCATTTAAATCAAGAAAAAAGATCACAGATACTAATATCAAGTGTTGTTATTCATTGGGACGTTTTTCGCTGTGTTTTTTGGTAAAATCTTCAGCATTTTTGTTGAACTTTTTCTTGTCTTTTGTGTATTCTTCTGCTAGATCTGCCCGTAGTGGATGTTCGGGTTCCGGGTCGTTTACTAAGGCTATTAGGGATTGTATAACTGAAAGATAAAACAAATAATCGTATATCATACTTGAGCACACACTTTTTAAAGTACATTTTATTACACTAAACTAACTTCTGATTTCCAGTCAGTCCATTGTTGTAAGAAACTCTAGCGATAAGGCGTTTATTTTCCCTAGTTGACGTGATTACAAACGCTAACTTTTCAAATATCCCTTATAATTTTAAAATTCGTCTGTTTGGGTATATATTGGTATAATATGTATAGTTAGCATCAAAATACGTTTCAAAGCGATTCATCATTTACAAAGCCTTGATAACTTGCTCTTTCTACTCCCACCTCTCATTTTACGTCTTTATACTGGGTGTTGTTTAGTCCAGAATTTTGGTAAATCCATTATAGGTTTTCAAAAAGTAAAAGTATGTAATTATTAAGGATATAAATGCCCTTCGTTTCCAAAATTTTGCAGCATTCCTTCTGCACATGCGTACGAAATATACTTAAAATTGTGATGTTTGTCAATGAAAAGATGAAACTGGTGTCTTTCAGTTTGTTTTTAGATGCTTTCCCCCCCTAGACCCAAGATGCCTTTTGGACAATTGAATGTCATTATATAAATATACATTATGTGTAAAGGGCGTCTTGGGTCTAGGGGGAGAAAGGGGTTGTATAAGCGAAAGAAGACATCAATCATCTGACAAAAAAAGACCACTCTGCAAGATGGTGGTTTTTATTGTACATCAACCGTATAAATATATATAATATACTCTATTGAGATAAATGTAGGACGATTGTTTACCAGTCTTGAGGTTTAACAGTCTGTTTCCCACAAATGTTACTGAATAGCCAGCACAGTTGATGATCAAAATAAATTCTCATTCAAAATGAAGTAGATATTTTTACATGCATTTATAAAACTAAAATCATGTTGATATGTTTCATATCAACTGTTCCTCTGTTTGCATGCAACATTTCGGTTACAAATATTGACAAATGACTATTATTGTGAAATTTAGATGTTGACCTTTGGTTCAGCCATAAATGTCGGAGGGGGGGGGGGGGGGGGGTTGACACTGTTGTGCTTATCTACAGGCACTGGGCAATTATAGCTCATAGTGAGAAGTTGTTGGATATAATAGCTTTGGGAAAATGTGAAGTTTGATCAGTCTATATAAAACAGGGGACTCCTGGGGCAGTGCCATTTTTAGCTAAAGGGCCATAGTTTGAACTTTGGTAGAGGTCCACAAGGTGATGCTATATACCAAATATCAAGGCTCTAGGTCTTGTGGTTTCAGACAAGAAGATTTTTTCATGTTTTCCCTATATATAAGCCTATGTAAAATATGTGACCCCCCGGGGTGGGGCCATTGTTGGCCCCAGGGGCATAATTTTTGAACAAGCTTGGTAGAGGTCTACTAGATGATGCTACATATCAAATATCAAGGCTGTAGGCCTTGTGGTTTCGGACAAGAAGATTTTTCATGTTTTCCCTATATAAGCTTATGTAAAACACATGACCCTGCTACAGGGTCAGGTTTTGCCCCAGGTGCATAATTGGAACAAACTTGGTAGATGCTTACTAGATGATGCTACATACCAAATATCAAGTCTCTAAGACTTGTGGTTTCGGACAAGAAGATTTTTAAAGTTTTCATCTGGAAAATCTATTTTTAATCTGTGTGACCTAGATACGAAATGGACCGGAACCATTTGAACATTTATTTAAGAGGGCCATTTATCATATGACGTCGCGTCTGGGAGTGAAATAACGCCATGCAATAAAATCTGTAAACCACTAGTGGTTCATCGATTTTCGGGAACGTTATGACGTCCATAACAACTTTGCGTACATAATGACAAAAATATAACGTTTTACAACAGAAATGAGGTTTTATCATATGAAAAATAGAATCTAACATTCGAACTCTTGTTTTATTGAATTTATTAAACTCGTTGCGAAAAAGAGATAAAATGCTCTGCAAGCCTCGCATTTTATCTCTTTTTCCCAACTCGTTTAATAGATTCAATAAAACATGAGCACTCATGTAAGATCCTCTATATAAGGATCATCCCTGCCAAGTTTGGTTAAAATCCAGCCAGTAGTTTAGGAGATGTCCTTTGAAGCAATTGTTGACGACACACATTGCACATCGCACGACAGACATCCAATGATCACAATAGCTCACGATGAGCCTTTGGCTCAGGTGAGCTAAAACTTACTATAGCTTCTTCTTTTGGCATACAGCTTTATAACCAATCCACTAGGGTTAAGTCGGGTAAACTCCGACATCAGGTAAATTCGGACACCCGTTTGCAAACAGTGGAAATCCAGATGAGACGGCTCCTTTTAGAGCCGTCTCATCAGGATTTTCACTGTTTGCTTAGTTAATTTATTTTTTATTCCAATAATTGAACTATGGAACAAATAAGGTGGCTGTCCGAATTTAGCTGTCTGTCTGAATTTAACCGACTTTACCCTATATCTGATTGAAGTTCTTACCCTGATCTGTTTTAGTTGCTGGTTTCCAGTTCTCAGCACTAATTATAGGCAAACAAACTTGACCTTTCTCATCAATGTTGGGATGATATATTTTGGTCTTGAATAATACTTTGGGAGGTTTGAAGGGATACTCTGCAGGAAAGTCTATTTGTATTTTAAAAGCTCCTTTGTTGTATGGTGGGTTCTCCTGAAAGTATTCACAAAGCAGGGATTAAATTTGGACCAGCCCACAATATGTTGGTACTTATAGTATATATGAGCTGTGACATGTGATTTCCATCAATGTGACATTTTGACAAGTGTAGACTCAGAGGAGCATGTGCAGCCTTCTTTTAAGCTTAGAAACACCAAATTGTGTTCAGTTAGTAGCTTAACAGTCAAAAATATTCAAGCTACAAGCAAAAGCTCTGATCAGACTGTGCGTATGCGCAGGCTGATGTGAGCCTTTGCTGGTCGCACATACCACATTGTTGGAAATCTCATGTCGCGGCTCAATTATGTAAAGCCAGTCTTTAACACTTTGTATTCTGGAAACCCCTAAATGAGTAATTTTGCGATTTTAAACAGTGAAGACCCCGATGAAATGAAGCATTATGCTGCATTTCATCAGGGTCTACACTGTTTGTAAAGGTAAAAAGATCTTCTGACAAAGGAATACAGTATTTTTTTTGAAAATTATAACCTGACACCCCTAGATACATTTGTATGTACAATGGACTATCCCAAATTTATTGCATCAAACCAGAAGGAATGAAAAAATCTTGCTTATTAGATCCCATAGATCCTAAAGGAGCAGTCTGTTCTGGGTCCACACTGTTTGCTTCTATACTTAATTCGTTGGTAATGTAAGGCAATTATTTGCAGCAGACGACTTCAGCAGACGACATTTTCAGATACATTTTTTTTCTTGGCGCTTTAAGGGTTAGTTCTTTTTGCATTCCCTATTCCATTCGAACATAAATAGCATTTAACCTCTTTATATCATTATTTCTAATAAATAATGTTTATGCTGCATAAAATGTTTTTAAAGAAGATCCAATCATACATATATTCTATTTGGCTTACCAAGCAATGGATTTACTCAATTTTTCATAAAAACATCAGTTTGCATTGCTATGGTAACAGTGCTAGGCAAGGATATCCTACAAAATATATGGTTGGGTACAACTTATACTAAATCACTTTACATAAACAAATACTTATTCAGTTTAATTAACTTTGACAAATAGTTATTGATTTTTAAAGTACATTATGTCAGCCATAATATCAGACATTTTTGAAAATACTTTGTAACAACTTTAAAGCACTACAATCACTTCAAACATGTACTGTGTAATAAAAGAGCATTTTAGCTGCATGAGTGACAATCTATTTTATAAGCTATATAAATATATATATAGGCAAAGCTAGAGGAACAAGAGGGCCAAGTGGCCCTGAATCACTCACCTCAGTTGCTTCTCGTATAGATTGCTTACCAGTCATGACATATTTTTCGACAGATCAAATTCTCCAATTCTATTTTTGTAGAACTGCCAAATTATTTGGAATTCTGAAGAGCAGTTTTAGCGATAAGCCACGCCCCACAGACGACCATATTTTTGGAAGGATCAAATTTGTTTTAGCTATATCTGTAGAGGATCACCTAGTGACTATTCCTGCCTGATTGTTTTAATACTGATTGTTGGTTTCAGAGAAGACATTTAAAGTTTCTTATATAAATGTTGTTACATAAGGGAAACTGGTCAGCCCCCCTGGTGGTCATATTTTTCGATGTATCAATTTCGTTTTAGCTATTTTTGTGGAATGGCACCCAGTGTCTATTTCTGCCAAATTAATTTTAATTCTGATGAGCGGTTTCAGAGACGTTTTTCTTAGTCGCTATAAGCAATGCCCTATGATGGCCATGTTTTTAGCAGATCAATTTGTTTTGGCTATTCTTGTAGAGGGTCACCTAGTGATCATTTCATTTCAACTCTGACTATTGGCTTCAGAGAAGATGCTTAAAGTTTCTTATATAGGTACATACAGGAAACTGGCCACGCCCCCTGGCGGCCATGTTTTTGACAGATCAATTTCATTTTCGCTATATTTGTAGAGGGTCACTTAGTGATCATTTCCACCAAATTATTTTGAATTCTGACCCCCAGATTATTCATATTTTCAGATCGGCCAAGTAGTTTTTGACAAAAAGATTTTCACAGTCTTTTGCTTTTATATACATGTATTTCCAAATAATAACTCCAAAGGGAATATTAAACTATAAAGTCAATGAATAACATCCACTTTTCCTTTTGGTTGCCATCAACCAGAATTCTGCATGGAATGAAAATTTTTGAACAACTTTGAAAGGGGGCCACCAAAGGATCATTCCTGTGAAGTTTTGTGAAATTCCACCCAGGGGTCTAGGAGATGTTTTTAAAAGCAAATTGTTGACAGACAACAGATGGACTGACCTACAGGCGAGCTAAAAAACTGATGGCAAAGCCCGAGGTTTTTAACCTCTCTCGAGGGACCTGGCAAATGTTAATGTATTGAAAATCATGTTTGATCGCTATTATTGCATTTAAAATAATATTCATCAAAATTTGCAAAAAATATAGGACTATATTTCACAGTCAAGGTGTAGTTGGACGTTTTCAGTCACTACCTGTCTTCCAGGGCCAATTATTATATAGGAGAGATAACCAGATCAGCAATTGTAAAGTTTAGTGATTTGGAACAAATGTACCAAATCCATGCATTAGCAGCATGTGAATTGCTTTGTTTGTACAAGACTTATGCTGGTTGAAACATGACCAGATTTTATGCAATAATAAGAATTTCAATTGCTTTTTGATAATCTTTAACTTAAGGTACTTGAAATGTTTGAAACTGGTATGCAGGGTTCAAGCTGGGTCCTGACAGTAGGGAAAAGTGACAGTTAGACAGGGAGAAGTGATAGCGCAAAATTACGGAATTTTCTGTCGATTTATAAAGCAAATTAGCCATTACACATACTATTGCAATTAAATGAGATGCAGTGGTAGTAGATTGTCACCTCAGCTTGCTTTTATGTGGTGACTGAATGAAAATTGTAAAAAAAATAAAAATGTTTTTAGGGAGACTCCCACTTCTCCCTGGGTCCCATTTAGGGCATAATTTTGGCCACTAGGGTGACTATTTCGCCCTCGACGCTCCCAGCGTATTCCCTGGTATGACTAGCAAAATACTTACAGGCACAATATAACCTTGCCACATGAGAATGTTAGACTCGTCCACTATTATATTTCTGAAGCTCTTTAACTCTGACTTCTTCAAGTCTGCAAGTTCCTGCAAGTAAAAAAAAGTGGTGGTTTCAGACAAGAAGATTATTTTATGTTTTCTCTATATGAGGATCTCAATGGGGTAGCTCTGAAATTTGGCTAAAAAATACATGCATGTAAATCTAAAATTTATAAGGGACAAAAATTGGTAAAAATTTTGCAATGCTCAATTTGTTAACCGATAAAATTAGCCTTCAAAATTCGCAAATCAGTAAAATTTAGGACCAAATTTCACTAATCAGTAAACCCTATTGACATCCTTCTACACTGTATATAGGCCTATGTAAAACATGTGATCTCCAGGCCAGGGCCATATTTTGCCCCAAGGGGCATAATTTGAACAAACATGATACAGGTACATGTACACTACACATGTGCTTCATACCAAATATCAATGTTCTAGTTTTCAGATGTTTTCATTCTGAGAATCTGTTTTTAGCTCATTTAACCTTTCTAACAGTTTTTAAAGAGGGCTATATAAGGATCATTACTGCTAAGTTTGGCCAAAATCCAGTCAGCAGTTTAGGAGGAGATGTCCTTTGAAGCAATTGTTGTCAATGCACGAAGGACATCCAATGATCACAATAGCTCACCATGAGCCTTTGTACCCATTTAAGTATACAAAGGGCTTTCCATTAAAGTATACTAAGGACTTTCCATTAAAGTATACTAAGGGAAACAAGAAATGAAACAGAATTTTTATTATATGTAAATGTTCCACTGCATAACTAACCTACCCCATTAAACAAGACAGCCCTTGGGCCCTGCAGCGCTCACCTGGCTCTTAAGCAGGTGTCGAGACGACTGCCAAAATTCGGTCCTGGACCAAATCAGATTTCAGGGCTCTCGATCTTCCGAATTTGTTGGCGAAATTCGGCCCCATTCCCAATGCCAAAAAGTATGTTTTTTTCCAAATTTCTGACGAAAAATCCCCAATCTGACCAAGCTTACTTGGTCCTAAAAAACTACAGATGTACCACTTTAAAATATCCATTAAAACAGTTAGAAAACATATTAAAGTGTGCTGATTAATCAGTTTTTATTTCTTGAACTACGTCTGAGTTCCTTTCTGATGGATCTTTTGTTCGTGCACCTTGTTATACCCGCTTTTTTCTTTAGAAAAAAGGGTATATTAATTTCGTGTCAAAGTCGGTCCGCCGTCCGTCCGTCTGTGCGTACGTCCGTCACGTTTCTTGTAAATGTATCTCCTCCTAAACCGTTAGAGGTAGCAACTTCAAACTTTGTAGTTGAATAGGTCACATGATGTAGAGGGAACTGGGCAACATTTCGTGTGACCTTAACCCCAAGGTCAAGGTCAAAGGTCAAATATTGCATTTTCTTGTAATTGTATCTCCTCCTAAAAGGTTAAACATAGTAACTTCAAACTTTGTAGCTGAATAGGTCACATGATGTAGAGGGTACTGGGCAAAATTTTGTGTGACCTTGACCCCAAGGTCAAGGTCAAAGATTGAATTTTCTTGTAAATGCATCTCCTCCTAAACCTTTTGACGTAACAACTTCAAACTTAGTAGCTGAATAGGTCACATGATGTTGAGGGTACTGGGCAACATTTTGTGTGACCTTGACCCCAAGGTCAAGTTCAAAGGTCAAATAATGTATTTTCTTGTAAATGTATCTCCTCCTAAACGGTTAGACCTAGCAACTTCAAACTCTGTAGCTGGATAGGTCACATGATGTAGAGGGTACTGGGCAACATCTTGTGTGACCTTGACCCCAAGGTCAAGGTCAAAGATCAAATATTGAATTTTCTTGTAGATCCTTCTCCTCCTAAAGCTTTTGATGTAGTAACTTCAAACTCTGTAAGTGCATAGGTCACATGATGTAGAGGGCACTGGGCAACATTTAGTGTGACCTTGACCTGAAGGTCAAGGTCAAATATTGTACTTTCTTGTAAATGCATCTTCTCCTAAACTGTTGGACATAGCAACTTCAAACTTTGCAGGTGCAAAGGACATATGATTTGGAGGGCACTAGACAACATTTGGTGTGACCTTGACCCATAGGTCAAGGTCATATAGTGTATTTTTGTAAATGCTTCTTCTCCTTAACCATTGGACATAGCAACTTCAAACTTTACAGGTGCATAGGTCATATTATGTTGAAGGTACTGAGCAACATTTTGTGTGACCTTGACCCGCAGGCAAAGGCTATAGGTCAAAAAGCGGGTATTTGCGATGGTGTACCATCGACTTCTGCTCTAGTGGTGTTTAGTATAACCATTTTTTTGAACATGCGAATTACTAACCTTCCAGCTAGTGGTCGGAATTGGTTGAATTTTCATGATCGATCATGGGAAGATGTAAGTGACCAATGATCACTCATTAACCGACCAAATGAAAACTGTAATGGAGTGAATAATTAGGCAGCTACTCCATTATCCATTCTGTTCCTCCTTTGTTTTGTTTGTTATCAAATTAATACTTGCAAAAAATGAACCTATTTTAGTCTTGCCAATCATTTTAGTGCCCTAAAATCAGACAACTATGACTAAGCAGAATAAATGAAAAAAAAAAGACACTTCCCACCTTACTGTCTTCCATAAAACAGCCCCTAAAGTTTGCACTGAAAGGTTCTGTGGCACCAAAGTTTCTGGTTTTTAAAAGAAACCTGACATCTGGCTAACCTCTGCGACTGCTGTTCTATTCAACGGCAATGATGATCAATTTTCAGGATTTATCAACGGTGATTTTCCAATGAAGACAAACGATTTGAAACAGTTGCTGAAAATGGCCCTATTTCATGTCCAGGGCAGCCTTAGATAATATGCCATTGTTTTTATCGAGAAGCCAAAGTGCTTCTAGAAGACAGAGTGGCTTCTTCAGCCTGGAAAGTCAAGAAATTCACAGGAGCTTGTCGTTGCTTTTTTCTATACTTGTTTACCCTTTACGATTCAGCTATAGACTTTCCGCTCCACATTACAAATATAGTGGGTTTTAGGCATTAATTTTTCATCAACCACCCGACTGTATATCACAAGCTTTTTTTTCACGCCAATATCGGTACTTTCATCTGCAAGTACACTCAGGAAAGGGAACTTTAAAAGTTGATTATCTAGCCTTTTTCGATCAACATAGGCAATAGATTCCAGCATCTTGGTTGCAGCTTTGTCAGAACTGTAGTTCACCGATTTGCTGGTCTTTAAACCTTCCACACATGTGGACACTCACAAATTGACAGCAAATTTAGAATGTTGTCATACTTTGTAATCGGCACTGATTCTTCTGCAAGCCAATAAACAACTTTCATAGCTAAAATTATTGAATTTTCTTTCAAGGGCCCACAGAATTAATGTTTAGAACAAAACAGGTGTTATCTGGTTCCTTTTAGAAGTTGTGTTTCACACAGCTATATGCATTTTATTGCTTCATTACTGGAAAGATAATTTTAATAGTTTTTATTTTATCTCATAAATCTGAATCACATCGATGGAACTGTGTTAAAACAGTGGTCAAATCTTTAACCTTGAACTTTACTGAACTTAAAACAGCCAAACTGTAAGGGGGGATATCTTGCAAACACATCTAAGATAATTGAGATGCACAAATTCGTATCCATGTTTATATGTGGTAGAACATGGGACTTTTGAATACTATTGTTTTATTCTATATTTCATTCAGTCAGCCTTACTAATATCTGAAGGTAGAAATGAGAAACATTGCTAAGTTTTCCTTTCTTCAGAATAACATTCTAATAATTAGTCTTCAAATAAAATAAAATTCATTTAAAAGTAATCATAAGTAATCATAAAGTAATCATGATTACTTTGCAATGTAATCTGTAATTGTAATCGATTACATTTAGAAAAAAGTAATTGTAATTGTAATCAGTAGTCATGAAATTCCAAAGTAATTGTAATTGTAATTGATTACATTTGCATGCAATCGATCCCATGCCTGCGTCTGATTGCAAACAGTTCTCAGATTCAACACAGGGAGATAAGAATATTTTCAGACAGCCAGACAGCAGTGGGAATAATAACTTTGAACTGGGTGTCAAACCATTATCTAGACGTCATAAAAAAAATCAATGACAACATGTCTTCATTGGAATCCAAGGGCTGGAAGTTAGAGATAGTTTGGACCCCAGGTCACAGTGAAGTGCAAGGCAATGATGTGCCTGACAGATTGGCAAAAGAAGCAGCAATGGAGGCAAAAGAGCTAGGTGAAGAGACAAGTGTTGTTACTGTGCAAGACATTAAGAGGCATGCTAGAGTTAGCACCCGATACAAGTGGCAGCAAAGATGGGATAGTCTGGTCATGATTTCTTCCTCTGCAAGCCCTTCCTGAAAAGTGATCCTGGCTTGGACTTTCCCAATATAAAAATGTTCAAGCAAATTCTTCAATTAAGAACTGGCTACAGCAAACTTAATGATTGCAGACACAAACTTGGACAGGTGGAAACAAGGTTCTGTGAGTGTGGTCAAGTTGAAACTGTGCAGCATTATCTTCTGGAGTGTCCATTGTATCAGGGAGCAAGATACATTCTTCATAACAGATTGAGAGAACAGCTAGGTATTCAGGATTCAAGTGTCTATACCTTGCTAGGCTATGACAGTCATGTTGAGTTGCCCAACTGGAGAGATCTGATCTGTGAGGAAATAGGAGTGGATAGTACATTGAGAGGACAGAGAGATTGAAAGAAACACAGGACCAGAAACTTGAATCTCAATAACCCCCCCCCCCTTAATTGTATTTTAGAACTCTTTTTGATATATCAGTTAATTGACGTGAAGTTACCAGGGATAATGACATTAATCGATTTTAGTAACAGTTGAAATTTTTCAAATCTGTAAACATCGGCTAAAAGAATAATGAACGACAAACAAAATTATGTTTAAATTATGAAAATCCATCAAGAAATAAAAAAGCTACACTAGTTCAAACATTTTCAATTGGTATATTTTTTCTGTCAAAAATCGATCAGCTGATAAACCATAATTGTGTATTGTCCAATACACATTCCGGCGGTTTGGACGCTTTGCCGTATAGTCTACATGCAATCTCCTCAAGATAGTACCGTTTGCGCACATATGCGCTAAAGTCTAGGATACTAAATTCAACTTTATCTTGTTGGGGAAGCCCTTGAATAAAGCCTGGTACTAGTAACTTTCAGTGCTCTATTACATTTCCGGAGAAAAACTATCTCAAAGTTGGCCAATCTTTGAGCAAGGTTCTGAGCTTATGAACTGCCGAAAATACCCGATATTTTTGCATGATATCATTTCTATATTTATCCTGTGATTGTTAAAAAAATCTGTGCAGTTGTTTCATTGGATGATTTATATTGAATATTTAAATTAGTGCACCCTCGCAAGGTCAGCCGAAAATCAATGTCAGAGTTTCAATATGTCCGCCAATGCATAACATTGGAATAAATATTTCTTACATAAGTCAACTAGCACTTGAATTAACAACATTAATGTATCATTTATTCAAAAATTAAAGACCTTTGTAAAATCGAGGCATATTTAGTGGAGAAATATGCCTTATGGATTCAAAAATGATTGACTTTGCACTGTGACAAAAAGGAGAGGCCAATCCATGGTATCAGAGAGAAAAATACCGAAGAGCTAAAATTTGCCTTTTGAGGAGAGTACCAGAGTGCAAAGTTCAGCCTGTAACGGCGTAGATTGAAGATTAAAATATTGTTCAATTCAAATTCTGTCTTTAGATTCTATAGTTTATACATTTAGAGGAGTTAAACACAGTATCACCCCACTCTTGCTTGTAGTTTTCTATAAGCTTCATTTTAACCAATTTTTCTGTATTTCTGTATTTAGGCCATCAGGCCATATATTCCAACAGGTACGGTCTTCTTATCACGGTATTTTCACAGGAGCTTGAAGTTCGATCCTTAAATCACCCCTATAGCCTCAAAACCAAAAGCTCACAATTTCAATACGTAGTAATGACCAGGAGTGAAACTAAATTTCAGGCACCTTTGAATCGCCGTTACCAGGTTTTGGCGAAAACTGAACATCTAACCATAAAAACTATGTCAACAGGTCTTGCGATGCATGGATAACTTTTTCTGACATATCACTGAGTCAAAATAATGAGCGTTTGAAAATAAGGAAAAAATAATGGTAGCCATTCCTGCTTCAGTATCCGGTTTGACGCAGTGAATCCGAGCCTTCGTCACACTTGGAGAAAATACATTTCAAAACTTACAAACTCTTTAACCAAAAAATGAAACAATCAGTTAAATGTGCTCAGAACATTAAATAAATCAAACCCTTACTTTTACTTATCACGAAAAGTTCTGTTTTTCATAAACTTTGCGGAAATTCAAAACTGAAACCGTTGTTTTTCAAGATCCTGTGACGTTGACGTCGAGCACGATTTGGCGTACAAAGCGTAACGTCAAGTTATAGCGTCTTGGGGCTTATTCCGTAGATGAAAACGTCATTGTCTCATTGTTTATGCCCGAACAAATAGGTTTCCGGGTACTATATCGACTTAAAGTATATTTGAGACATTGTCCTGTTTTGTCTTAAGGTCGCAATCTTGATCATAAGGCATAGTAGAAGAAAAGTTATCGAACACTTTGACGTTGCCGTCGAAACATTCACTGCCGATTGACCGGAAACTGGAGCCGGAATGGCTACCGAGAGCTTAGTTTCACTCCTGGTCATTTTGAGGCTATATATGTGATATAAGGACCGAACTTCAAGCTCCTGTGGTATTTTCAACACATGTATATAGCCAAACCTAATCTTCCTAATGACAAACAAACGTGAATAAGTTCCTGGATTTTTCTTAGCAACATGTTTTCACTCATCAAAAACACCATTTACTGGCTATGTGACTTTTATTTAAAGCTAATCGATTTATTTAGGTCATATATGTAAACTAGAATGCCTAGAAAAGTAAATACACCAACAAATACGGTAAAAAGATGAATATTGCACCAACTTTCTGAAGCCGCCTGGTCGCTGCCATCTTGGAAATGTCACGTGACGCATAGAAGGGTCGTACTAATTATCGAAATGTATAACGTATGCTTGGCTCTGCTTCCTGTGTTTCTCCTCTATATGCATCAACATCACAGCCCACTATGCATACAGGGGAAACAAGACAACTCGTCGACAGAACAATTCGTCGACACATTTTTGAGTCAACTCGTCGACATATCCTGAGACAACTCGTCGACCTTTTATGAGACAACTCGTCGACACCTTTATTCTAAGTTATTCACCATATCTGCATTAATTGCTGGTTCCCGCTTTACAGGTGGTCAGTAATGGAAAAACAGGTAACCAGTACCCCCCCAATACTTGCACAATATTGCTCAGCAATAACGCTACTACCCCAGAGTCAGACATTAGCTTCAGCTACCCAATAGCAACATCATCACCCACAAGACCTTTGCCTCATAGGAACCCAGCAAGGAGACAAGACCTACCTCTTCGCATAGTCGTGCTAAACTGCCAATCCATCAAGTCAAGCGGAAAGCCCGCTCAACTCAAAAACATGATCACATCTCTCCAAGCAGATATCATCATTGGTAGTGAATCATGGCTGAATTCATCCATCAAATCGCCTGAAGTCTTCCCCGATGGTTTCAACTGCTATCGAAGAGACAGACCGGGTGGCACAGGTGGTGGTGTATTCCTTCTTGTGTCAAAACAGTTTGACAGCAGTGAGCCTGAAGAACTGAAGGTAGACAATAACACAGACTGCGAAATGGTTTGGGCGAAAGTGAAAATCCAAGGCAGCGCAGATCTTTATATTGGATCCATTTACAGACCCCCGGACAAAGGCGACCAAGAATACCTGCAACACCTCCACTCCAGAATAACCCGTATTCCCACAGACAAGGGTGCTCACTTGTGGATCGGCGGAGATTTTGATCTACCAGATATTGATTGGGATGAAGAAAATGTCAAGCCATATGCTAGCAACAGCTCAGTCTGCAATCAGTTACTGACCATTGCCAAGGATGCATACTTGGACCAAATAGTAACACAGCCAACCAGGATCACAGAAACAACATCAAATATATTGGAGCTTTTCTTCACAACAAATGCCACACTTATAAACAAGGTCGAAACAATACCAGGCATATCAGACCATGAAGCAGTGTTTATAGAGTCAAGCCTGCGCCCAATGAAAGTGAAGACACCACCAAGGAAAGTATTCCAGTACCGGAAGGCTGACTACACAGGCATGAAGAGCGACCTGCGGGCATACCAGCACGAATTTGAGGAAAAAGCCGAAACAGAAGATGTTGAATGTCTCTGGTCCACCTTCAAAAAGAAGATACATTCCCTCATGGACAAATACATTCCCTCTAAAATGCTCCGGGGTGACAAGATCCAGAAACCGTGGGTTAACAAGCAGGTCAAGAGCCTTAGAAGAAAACAGAAGTTGCTGTTTAAACGACAACGGAGGACAAGGGCAGCAAAGGATATTCGGCACTACAAGGAAACGAAAGCTAAACTACAAAAGGCAGAGAGACAGTCCTATTGGAAATACCTTGACAACTTGATTGAAGTCGGAGACCCAGGCCAAGAGCATCAACCGAAACAGAAAAGACTCTTTAGCTTTGTGAAGTCATTACGAAGAGACAACAGCGGAATTGCTCCCCTGAAAGAACATGGACGCCTCCATGATGACCCAAAGGACAAGGCGGATATTCTTAACCGGCAATACGAGTCTACATGGACCAAAGAAGATAAGGATGACATCCCAAACCCGGATGGCAAGTCATTCCCGCCCATGAAAGATATCCATGTTACAGAGGAAGGAGTTCTCAAGCTGCTTTTGAAGCTAAACCCCGCCAAAGCTTGTGGTCCAGACTCCATTCCAGCAAGAATACTCAAGGAATTGGCACACGAGATTGCACCTTACCTAGTATCAATTTTCCAGAGGAGCCTTGACACAGGAAAAGTACCAAAGGACTGGAGGATGGCCAATGTAACTGCTATATTCAAGAAAGGAGAGAAGTACAAACCAAGCAACTATCGGCCTGTCTCCCTGACTTGTATATGTTGCAAGATTCAAGAGCATATCATCACCAGTAACGTCCTCAAGCACCTAGATGAGCATAACATCCTAACAGACTGCCAGCATGGATTCAGGGCAAGAAGGAGCTGCGAGACTCAACTCCTAACACTAGCAGATGAATTAGTGTCTGGCCTAGACAAGAAGCACCAGCATGATTTGATAGTTTTGGACTTTTCCAAAGCATTCGACCGCGTGCCACACCAACGCCTGCTTAGGAAACTTGATCATTACGGGGTAAGAGGGAACACCTTTGACTGGATAAGGGCTTTTCTGACACACAGGACTCAACAGGTTACAGTCGAAGGAGCCACGTCAGACAGCGTTGAGGTCCTAAGTGGAGTGCCTCAAGGAACGGTTTTGGGACCACTACTATTCTTGGTCTTTATAAATGACCTGCCAGACTGTGTCCAATCCAAGATTAGGCTCTTCGCAGATGACTGCATCCTGTACAGACGTATCAAGAACAAAAACGACTGTACCATCCTACAAGATGACTTAAATAGCTTGGCTGAATGGGAAAAGAAATGGGGTATGGCATTCCACCCAGAGAAGTGCAGCGCAATTAGAGTGTCAAGATCAAGGAACCCAATCTCTTCCAATTACTCATTGAAAGGCCATACTTTGGAAATGGAAGACTCCACACGATACCTTGGTGTAGAGTTGCAGTCTAATATGTCGTGGAACAAACATATGGACCAGACCGTCAAAAAAGCCAACAGCACCCTAGGATTCTTACGACGCAACCTAAGAGTCAGCAACGAGGAAACAAAATCGGCAGCCTACTTCTCTATGGTTAGGCCAATCCTAGAGTACAGCTCAACAATCTGGAGTCCCTACACCAAGGACTACATCCATAAGATAGAGATGGTCCAACGCAGAGCTGCCAGGTATGTCACAAACCGTTACAGGAATACCAGCAGTGTGGCATCTATGATCGAACATCTCGAATGGGAGTCTCTTGAAGCTAGGCGTGCCAAACATCAACTAACCATGCTATTTAAGATCATACATGACCTAGTGGACATACCAGCCAATGAATACTTGACACCAGCATCAAACAGAACAAGATCTCAACACTCTTTGAAGTTTAGACAGATCCCTACTTCCAGTGATTACTACAAATTTAGCTTCTTCCCTCGCTCTGTTTGTCACTGGAACTCTCTACCAGCCAATGTGGCTGAAGCTCCCAGTTTGGTATCTTTCAAACGGGAGCTCTCCTCTGTATCCATTTAAGACTTTTAGGGCCGGTCATGTAAGTAGCTCTAATGAGGTCCTTAAGCTGTGCTGGCGGGGACTTCGTGTGCCCTGGTGCCGCCACTGGGAGCCAGATTGGTTAGGGACTGAAGAGTGAAATGCAATGACCAAATCTATACTTTCTTTCTGACTTTCTATCATCTATGTTTCTATCTTTCCTATCATGCTCTCTTTTTTCTTATGCAGCAAACCCCCGCGCTGTAATAGTCAAGTGTGACGGCTGCGCGTACGATGTAGATGTAGATGTAGAATACCTGGAAATGGGGGGGGGGGGGGGGTTCTGGTTACCTGTATTTACATTACTGACCACCTGTAGACAGGGAACCAGCAATTAATGTAGATATGGTGAATTGACCAGAAAATGATAATTGCTATAATTTTAATGAGATCAGGAGTAATTTTAAGACAGTTTATCTACAAAAATAAACATTTTTCATAAAAAATATAAGCATTAGGGTTACCAACTTTGGAATACTGCAGGGAACGTGCCGACATGATTCAGGTTTACAAAATTCTTCATGATATTCACAAAGCACACAAAGAAAACTATATCAAATGGCACCTTACACATCAACAAGGGGACATTCCCTGAAATTATTCAAAAAGAGATGTCGCTTAAATCTCAGGAGCACACCGTCAATAGAACCGAAAACAGTCAGTCAATCTCAGGAGCAATTACTTTTCACAGCGTGTGATCGATCAGTGGAATGGACTGTCAATAAATCTTGAAACAGCACGCTCCTTAAATGCCTTCAAAAGCAGAACCTGGAAAGACCATCCCTTCAAATTCAGAGCAGCCGGCTACTTCATGGAAGATAAAGCCAAACAGGGAAAACAACTAAGAAAAGCACCCAAAGAGGTTACCTAGCCTTGTAAGATGTCGGCGTCAAGTAAGTCAAGCCAAGTAAGTAAATGGAATGGTTATTCATCTATCGCAGATATTTAATAGTATGTTATGTTTTTTGTTGTTGTCTTTTGCACTTTTACATTAGTTTTAAATATGATTTTCACGTTGACGCTGAAAGAACATAAGGATCAAACACTGTTTTTCTATGCATTAACACCTGCTAGACCCCGATGGTGATGTTGAAACCCGAGCCTGAAAGGCGAGGATTTTAACGACCCGAGGGGTACTTGCAGATGTTAATGTATCAGAAAACCATGTTTGATCGTTATTATTGCATAAAATCAATTTGTCACTTGAAAACTATGGAAAAGGGCTTCATTTTTGTATTACTATAATGGCGCGCAAAAGCATGAAGGATTCGTAGGTTTTGAAAACGCCTGTCAGTCTACTGATAGCAAAGACATCATAACGTCACTAAATTACGTTCATTCCTATGCACGCTACTGTTGATGACGTCATTTTTTGTGACGGCCTAGAATGCGTATATGTAAAGAACAAATGCCGTGCACCAACAGCACGTTAATAGCCTGATTAATACATGGGATGTTGCCGGTTAAAACATGGCTGTTAATGAATGCTTCTTTATATGAAGATGTGGAAAATGGAATTAAGCACCGCTGCAATAAAATATAAATGATTTATGTTCGTATGAGTGGCAGATATCTTACTTCAATAAAACGGGGTGACGTGAACCATTTAAGGTGGCACCTGACTTATGTGGAAAGATTACCTTGTGTTTTATAAAAGTAAGAGTTATCTTATTTTTTGTAAAAGTATTGGCATTCACAATAAGCCTTCTCCTCGTGTTTCAACATATACAGTTTGACCATTGGGACCAGTTCAACCCATCAATAGGTTCGAGCTATACATGGTGAGATAATTCTAGTCAAACACTATTCATGTTTACTTCATTGAAGTTAGATATCTGTCACTCATGCCTATAATTAACCCATTTGCAAGGAAGAGTTTACTTGCCGTTCCAAGGCGGTGCTTTTTTGTGGATCCTTTTTGTTATCTATGTTTCATGTTTCGGGTCAGGTGTTAAGTGCTTGGTTGTATCAATTACTGATCTTTGCCTTCTTCTTTACTTTGAATAATAAGCCATTTGTATAATGTATTTGCCGGTAAGTAAAGACCTTGATGAGCCTGCACATACGTGCAGTCTGAACGATGCGTCTGCTTTCCCATCTGATTTTACATTGTACGTCGTTCTAGTATAGGTGTGTTTTACTGTATCTGTCTATGTTTTCTGGTTTTAAACCAAACCGATATGCGGGAAATAAAAGATTTTTATCACGTCTTGATAAAGTTTCTATTAATAAATAAATTTTAAATATGGATAAAAATGAAAAGCTCCCAGCAAACAGTATCTTAGGACAAACTCCCTTGAAAACGCCTCAGTGGCCATGCAGGGTTGAAACATAATGCAGTGCCAGTGCTTAGAAGATCTGCATTGAAACAGTTGCAGTCAGTGACGTATGTTGTCTGTTTTTCATGTCTCGCTTTCTGAAGATGAGAAGTTGCTGTTAACGTTACCATGTTAAATGAGTCAGCAGATGCAGTCCTGTTTGTTCTAAAAGACTTGAAGCCAAGCTAAGAAAATTAAGTTTCTGATGTATGGATCATCCTCTTGTGAGGGTCTCCGGTTTATGCCTATCAGTAGTTGTGAAATCTGATCAGTGAATGCTCTGGTTTACATCAATGTGTTATGTTTGCTTGTACACTTGCCCAAAGTTCTAAGCGGTCACCTTAAAATCACCATGTATTTGTCCTATTAACACGGGCATTTGGTTCTACATTAATTTCACGTGAAACATCATGGAATGATTTTTGTATGACATCTCTCAATACAATATGTCAAAACATGAAATTAAAACTAGTTAAAGCTGATTTAAAAATTTGTCAAAATTTTGGAATTGCTAGGTGACCGCTTAGAAGTTTGTGTGAGTGTATTGATGCTTTACGTCCCAATCAACAATTTTAGTCATGTTGGGACGATTTCCTGTCTTCTTAGGTTCAACCATAAATGATTACTAAGCAGCAGATAAAGTGTCATGCCCAAAGATACAACACTGCCTCTGGTGAGAGTCTTGAACAATCAACCCGTCGAACCCCAGTCTAACACTCTGCAAACTGAGCCACTGCGCTCCTTACGTCCTTTTGTATATGCACAGGAGCTTGAAGTTCGGTCCTTATATCACCTATATAGCCTCAAAACGAAAAGCTCACAGTTACATTACGTAGTAATGACCAGGAGTGAAACTAAGCTCTCGGTAGCCATTCCGGCTCCAGTTTCCGTTCAATCGGCAGTGAATGTTGCGACGGCAACGTCAAAGTGTTCGATAACTTTTCTTCTACCTTATGATCAAGATGGCGACGTTAAGACAAAACACGACAATGTCTCAAATATACTTTAATTCGATTTAGTACCGGGAAACCTATTTGTTAGGGCATAAACAATGAGAAAATGACGTTTTCATCTACGGAATAAGCCCCAAGACGCTATAACTTGACGTTACGCTTTGTACGCCAAATCGTGCGCGACGTCAACGTCACACTATCTTTGAAAAACAACGGTTTCAGTTTTGAATTTCCGCAAAGTTTATTACAAACAGAACTTTTCGTGATAAGTTAAAGTAAGGGTTTGGTTTATTTAATATTCTGAACACATTTAACTGATTGTTTCATTTTTGGTTGAAGAGTTTGTAAGTTTTTAAATGTATTTTCTCCAAGTGTGACGAAGGCTCGGATTCACTGCGTCAAACCGGATACAGGAGCCGGAATGGCTACCGTTATTTTTTCCTTATTTTCAAACGCTCATTATTTTGACTCAGTGATATGTCAGAAAAAGTTATCCATGCCTCGCATGACCTGTTGACATAGTTTTTATGGTAAGATGTTCAGTTTTCGCCAAAACCTCCTGGTAACGGCGATTTAAAGTTGCCTGAAATTTAGTTTCACTCCTGGTCATTACTACGTAATGCCATTGTGAGCTTTTGGTTTTGAGGCTATAGGGGTGATTTAAGGATCGAACTTCAAGCTCCTGTGGTATATGTGACGTAACGTGCGTGCGAGGGCTTCCTTTTGTAGCTTGGATGAAACCCAAGAGCCACCTAATGGGTACCTTGAAAACACTAGCTCAATGCTGGGGTGTGCCTTTGCTCTAGTTAAAGTTATCCAATATTTGTGTCTGAATCTTTAACTACGCACTTTCTTTGCATATGCGAGCTGTTTAGCCGCTCGTAAAATGCATTTAAGCCACACCCTCCCCACGGTAGCTTAGGCTGCTGTCCGTTCTAAAGCAGTCATTCTGTTGTTGCCGATCTATTGTTTAAAGTACTTCCCATTGTTTGTAGGAGTTCTGTGTTTGTCTTTGTTTTGTTATACATTACTTTATGTCCATTCTAGTTTTGCAATCATCTTGAAGAGGAGGAGAAAGCTGGTTGCTTTGCTATTATTGTCTTACAGATGTATTGTTACTATAAGTGTTCTGTGACTCTTCCTCATGGTGCCGTGGGTTGGTCTGCAGTATGAGATTGTGGTATTTCCTGATCATAATCACTTTTATGTGGATGCTCTAGTATGACTGTACACATGTGCATGCTTGTCTGAGCATTCACTAATCACCTATGATAATAACCAACCTGCTTTACCCATTGACTCGATGGTAGATTGCTCAACTTGAGATCTTGAGCCATACGCAGTTATTGTTTTGTGTTCTTGAGCAAGACCTTTATCCTTACCGCTTAGTACTTGCTAGCATCTATGTAAACACCACGACATTACTGATTTTTGTTTTCTAGGACGTAATATATCAGCTGAAACTAACATTGCTGCTTTCTGAACAAATTATCTACGCCCGTTAGCTTGAAAATTCTGTGAACGTGTATAGTTTTAGAGGTATAAGAAAAGACCATAAAAAGGAAAACGAGCATGGTGACATGTTCTTTTCAAATAATTATAAGTTTCTATAAAATATCTTCATAGTAATAAGTTTTTGAGACTGTAGTTTCATTATGTGACATATTTATTCAAGATATAAACGGTTTTTATTTGCCTTAATATCTTTAGAGAAAATAGGTTTTAGCTTAATAAATAAAATATATGCATACTTCTTCGCTGGATAATTGATTTCATTTAAAACATATGCGATTGATTCCCGTGCGCACATTTCCTGTGTCGGGAAACAGAGAAAGTTCAGAGGCGGATCCAGGGGAGGTGTGTGTGTGTTTTGGGTGCTTCAGCACCCCCAGCTGAGTCCATAGCACAGAAAAATCTTAAACTACCTTTTTTCTTCTCAATGGTCCGTAGGTACCTTTTAGCGAGTTCTGTAAGCCGGTTTAAAAAAAAGACAGCACCCTAGGGATTAAAGCGGCTGTTAATTGTCACACCTAGTCATAAAATTAGGTTTTCCCAATCAGTGCTGACCGACTGCGTAACTAGGCAACCAATTACCTCTAAATTTGGATAGCTTAATCTTCAGGCCAATGCGAAAAAGGAAACTTCTAAAGTCTGAAACATTTTCACAGTATGTAAACTGAGATAAACATCTTGTATAATTCCCTGCATTTCGCCAGGATTTCAGAAAATAACCAAAACTTTATAACAGTAAACCTCTGATAGTGTTGATTTATTCTGACAGCTCCTAATGATTAAAACAACAAACTGAACATAGATCCAATCATTTTTATCATACTGCCCCCACAATATTGATAATACAAGCTTGCAGAACAACCCCTTCTAGCACCTTTCAGAGTTGAATATTGAAATCAAGGTGCTATGACATGGCTTGCAGAGAATTATTTTATCATTTGACCTAACAATGCACAGTGCACAATTTGTTCTCAAAATTGTATACTCTTTTAAAACTGTGTCATCCACAAGATAAGTCCACATCAACTAGTATTGCATTACAAAAAAAATATTGCTGGTTGCAGCAAGAAATATTAATAATCATGATTTAAGCTATAATGACTATTAGCAATTGCTTGAATGCATACTCCTATCCCTTTGCATGCTAGCAGTGAGTGCTGTTGTCTGCTGAAAACCTCTTCTAACAAATTTAGACCTAGATCAGGAATGTCGGTCCTGATCTGGATCCAAACAGTTTGACACTGATAAAGACCAACAGTCCTGATTGACATTTATATGTACTGACAGTTCGGATCTGGGTCCAAACAGTCTGACACTGATACCGACCAATGGCCCTTATCAGGATCCAAACAGTCTGAGACTGATACATGTATGTACCAATGGTCCTGATCCGGATGCAAACAGTTAGACACTGAAATGGACCAATGGTCCTGATCTGTATCCAAACAGTTTGAAATTGATACCGACCAATGTTCCTGATCTGGATCCAAACAGTTTGACACTGATATGGACCAATGGTCCTGATCTGCATCCAAACAGTTTGAAATTGATACCGACCAATGGTCCTTATCAGGATCCAAAAAGTCTGACATTGATATGGAGCAATGGTACTGACCAGATCCAAACAGGTTGAAACCGGTACGGACCAATGGTCCTGATCTAGATCCAAACAGTTTGACAATTATATGGACCAATGGTCCTGATCTAGATCCGAACAGTTTGATACTGAAACGGACAAATGGTCCTGATCTGGAAGCAAACAGTTTGATACTGAAACGGACCAATGGTCCTGATCTGGACCCAAACAGTATGAAACTGATACCGACCAATGGTCCTCATCAGGATCCAAAAAGTCTGACACTGGTATGGAGCAATGGTACTGACCGATTTAAAACAGTTTGACACTGATACAGACCAATGGTCCTGGCCTAGATCTAAAGTTTGACATTGATATGCATCAAAGGTACTGATCTGGATCCAAACAGTTTGACAGTAATACAGACCAATGGTCCTGATCTGGATACGAACAGTTTGAAACTGATAACGACCAATGATCTAGATCCAAACAGTTTGACATTGATATGGACCAATGGTCCTGATCTAGATCTGAACAGTTTGACACTGATACAGACCAATGGTCCTGGTCTAGATCCAAACAGTTTGACATTGATACGGACCAGGGTTCTGATCTAGATCTAAACAGTTTGACACTGATATGCACCAATGGCCCTGGTCTAGATCCAAACAAACTGACACTGATGTGGTCCTGTTCAATGGTCCTGATCAAGATCCAGTTTGGCACTGATATGACCCTGATCTTGACACTGATATGGACCAATGGTCTTGATCTAGATCTGAACAGATTGATACTGATACGGACCAATGGTCCTGGTCTTGATTCAAACAGTTTGACACTGGTACTGACCAATGGTCCTGATCTGGATATAAACAGTTTGACACAGATATGGTCCTGGTCTAGATCTGAACATATTGATAATGATATGGACCAATGGTCCTGGTCTAGTTCCAAACAATTTGACAATGATATGGACCAATTGTCCTGATCCTGATCCGAACAGTTTGACACTGATACGGACCAATGGTCCTGATCTGGATTCAAACAGTTAGACACTGATATGGATCATTAGTACTGACTTAGATCCCAACCGTTTGACACTGATACTGACCAATGGTCCTAATCTAGATTCAAACAGTTGGACACTGATACAGACCAAAGGTCCTGATCTAGATCCAAATAGTTTGAAACTGATACCAAACAATGGTCCTAATCTAGATTCAAACAGTTGGACACTGATACAGACTAAATGTCCTCATCTAGATCCGAACAGTTTGATACTGATACAGACCAATGATCCTGATCTAGATTCCAACAGTTTGCAACTCACAAATGGTCCTGATCTGGACACAAACAGTTTGACACTGATGTGGTACTGATCAATGGTCCTGATCAAGATTCAGTTTGGCACTGATATGACCCTGATCTTGACACTGATATGGACCAATGGTCTTGATCTAGATCCGAACAGACTGATACTGATACAGACCAATGGTCCTGGTCTAGATCTGAACATATTGATAATGATACAGACCAATGGTCCTGATCTAGTCCAAACAGTTTGGCACTGATATGGACCACTGGTCCTGATCTATATCCGAACAGTTTGACACTGACACAGACTAATGGTCCTGATCTGGATGCAAACGGTTAGACACTGATACGGACCATTGGTCCTGATCTAGATCCAAACAGTTTGACACTGATACGGACAAATGGTCCTATTCTAGATTTAAACAGTTGGACACTGATACAGAACAAATGTCCTAATCTAGATCGGAACAGTTTGATACTGATACAGACCAATGGTTCTGGTCTAGATCCAAACAGTTTGACACTGGTACTGACAAATAGACCTGATCTGGATACAATCAGTTTGACACTGATATGGTCCTGTTCAATGGTCCTGATCAAGATCAAGTTTGGCACTGATATGACCCTGATCTTGACACTGATAATGATACGGACCAATGGTTCTGGTCTTAATTCAAACAGTTTGACACTGGTACTGACCAATGGTCCTGATCTGGATACAAACAGTTTGACACTGATATGGACCAATGGTTCTGAATAAGATCCAGTTTGACACTGATATGGACCTGATCTGCATCCCAACAGTTTGACATTGGTACGGACCAATTGTCCTGATCTAGATTCAAACAGTTTGAAACTGATATGGACCAACAATGCCTTGTAATGCCTACCTCAAATAATATAGGAGATATGGTCCGGACACGAAAGCATTACTGATTGACAGATGGAATCGAGCAAACCTATAGTCCCCCAAACCACTCTTAGACCGGTAGGAGGCTAATAATTGTTATATTTTCTAAGTCCATCAAAGTATAAAGGCAAGGGTCCTGTGCAAAGTAAGAGACATCTAAAGCAGATGTTTCTGACAAGATGTCTGAAATGTTTACTGATGGATGGACAGAAATCAAAGTCAGCTCCTCTATGTGTGCCTCTGATGATAATTTGTTTTGTACAAGATTTTTTCTTTTCTTTTTTTTCTGGGGGTGGGGGGGGGGGGGGGGGGGTAAAAGAAACATACAGCTAATACAAGACAGTAGCATTTATTCTTTTTCTTTGTCATAAAAAATACACAGCAATCACAATCTACAAACACAGATATGGAGTCGGGTGCTGGAAAAGTGGACTTCAGTAAGGTATATTCACACCCCATGGATAATTATAAAAAAACCGAAAAACAGCATTTTCCATTGCAATATGCCACCAATTTACAATCAAATGTGCTGTTTTTAAATGCTTATTGAGCAGAATTTATCAACTCATATGACATTTTTCAGTCACCATCTATAAGATGTGACATTATAGACATCAAATCCACTTTAGTATAAATGTAAAAGTATTGGCACAAGATTCATGTTCACACATGAGCCACTACATAAGAGCAAAGAAAAACCCTTATTGCATGTGTGTCCAACCAAAACCCAAACAAACCTTCTAACTTTATCCAGCATGAATACTGTGAATACACTTAAGTGAGATTTACTTATTTGATTGCTCAGGAATTCAAACTCCAAGTGAAATAATGCTTATACATATGTACATGCATGAGACCATTAACAAATCATTTCTGAAAGGGTGTGTCCTTGCTGTGTATGACTTTCATATAGTTTCTAGGTACAGTCTACCTCATTTTGCCCAGATCAACACATATACTGTATTGAAGTTATTCAGCTGTGAAGGTGGGCAGCAATTTTTTTCTTCCAACCACCACCCCCAATAAATCTTGTTGGGTGGATCTTGCTGTTTTTGTGAATGGAATATCTTAAGTCAAATAATCACTGAATAAATACAATGATTAAGAAAAAGATCAGCTTCAGCAGTGAATTGTTGAGTAATAATTCACTGTTTGGAGGTTAGCTGTAAAGATCAAATCACGAGCGCGCAGCGCGAGTGATTTATCTTCGTACAACTAACCAATTTCCCATTTAAGCCATATGGAATTTCCTTCTTAACAACTGGACCAGTCTATTTACTTTTTAAGAGTTGTTAGGTGGTATTTTCCATTTAATACAACATTCTGGATGCAAACAGTGGAGACACTGATCAGAAGCTGCATTCTGATCTGGGTCTGGACCATTTGTCTTTGTCCCACATCTCTTTTATTCACATGCAATATTTTCAGATAGACTTCAACCAGTCTACTGAGCTACAGTGATTATCTAGATTCTTGAAAGTTTGAATGTAGCATATATAGTTGTTAAAACCCTTAATGGGACAAAAGTTGTCTGTTTTTATTGTCTGCTGAAATGTTTAAGAAGCCTCTATGGCAATCAGTGTGGACCCAGATCAGACTGCTCCTATAGGGGCAGTCTGTTCTGGTCCACGCTGTTTGCTTCTATACTTAATTCGTCAGTAATGTTAGACAATTATTTGCAGCAGACGACATCAGCAGGCAACATTTTCAGATTGCCTTTTTTTCTTGTCACTTTAATGGTTAAACCATCCATACAGGGAACAAAGGAGCTGAACAGACTGTACATCAGGAGAGTTCATCAGGTCTTGGCTCAATCACTAGAATTTCTATAGTGTAATTACATTGTAGTTTTTTATTGTTTTAAATAAAAGATCTTATCAAAGCAATCATTCTCATACAATATGGCTTGACATCTTTCATGAACAGTTTATAGAAAGTTACAGGTGACCAAAGTCTTGAAAACAGAAAGTACAATATTTCCAAGGTAACAGCCATTTTGAATATTTACTTGAGATAACTTCAATTTATAAATACAATGCAGTCCCTTCTATGTGAGGCAAGCAATAAATATTATAGGACTTTTTGGTTACTGTAAAGGCGGCACCTCATGAATGTGTAATTGGAACTGGTCAACCTTAGACATAGGTAAAAGCTGAAAATGACGCGTGGTTTTATTCAAACGTAACTGTATCATCTTGCGCCATTACCTCAGTATAGATGCAAAACACATTATTCAATCCTTAAAATGCCAGAAAAATAACTGCATCCGAAAATGTCTATTTAACATAAGCATAGAGGCAAACATTGTGGACCCAGATCAGTCTGTAGGAGCAGTCTGATCTGGGTACACACTGTTTGTCAATGAGGCTTCAAATATTTTAGCGGGCAACAAAAACAACATTTGTGGGGTTAATAAATGTGAGTTCAGTGTGTATACGGTCAGGATTTTCATGAGATGCATGCATGTTTGCGTGGCTAAAACAACTATTAATTCTTCACCAAATTATAAACAGAACCTGATTTCACTTGTTTAGCAGATGGAATAGCCAAACAATGCCCAGATATGAATATTAAAGTTACCGCCTTTACAGAGAGCAAAAAATTCTATTATACTAGGACTAAGGAATGAAAGATATCAGCATAGTCTCAAGCCAATTTTTATGAGAATGATTGCTTTGATAAGATCTTTTATCTAAAATAAGTAATGTTCATAAACATTATCTTCTATAACTTGTGATGACTTTTGCTGTCTGCTGATAAGCTTTGCAAACAGCTTGGACCTAGATCAGGCCTGAAAATATGTTGAGCTTGATCTGGGTCCAAACTGTTTGACACTCTTTTTTTGAAAAAGCGTATTTGAAAAATCTGCAGACAATAAAAATCTTGAATAATCACCCAGCATGCTAAGAGATAATTCACATGAAATTTCAAACTAAATTAACAGAGATATAACAGAAAATTCATCTGCAGCAATCAAGGTTGCCATTTGAATGGTTTATCCTGTTATTAACAGAATATTGCCAAAACTTCCTTCAGTGTAAGAGGGTTATCCAGAATATACACAAGTCACATGGAGATAAAATGGGTCAAAAAGAAAGAAAACTGGACTTCACATTTTCTGGCCAAGTAAATAGAATATTGAAATTTTAGGTGGAACAAGTTTGGTCACTATACTTTCCAGATATCAAACGGGCCTTGTTGCGAGAAAACCTGTCTTAGGGTGTCTGACAAGGCAAGTTTCAAACCAGTCTCCTCCGCTACTGAGACTAGCTAGAAAATTGAAATTTCACCTGCAGCAAATTTACATATGCTTCTTTCTAAAGAGAATAACAAAGGGGCTGATCAGACTGCGCTGATGCGCAGGCTGGTCTGCGCCTGTGTTGTTCGCAAACCCCGGAAGACAGGTTTTCTCAAATCGAGGCCCAAATAAAAAAGCTGCTGACTGCAAGAATGCACAAGCTGGTCTGCACCTTTGCTGTTTGCATGCAACAAAGACAGGTTTTCTCACATTGTGGCCCAAATACCTTGAGCAATAATCAGGGTTTACACTGGTTCCATTCCATTGCCACCTTTAACTCTTTGTCTTCTGGTGTCGTCTGCTTGTAACCTTTGCAAACAGATTGGACCCATATCAGACCTGGCCCGACAAAATGTCAGGTAATCTGTTTGACACACAGACGATATTCCTGAGAGAATTTTTAGAAAAAAATAATTTTGAAAAAAAAATCAGCAGACAAAAAAAGCATGAAAAAAATATTCCCCAAGGTGCAAAGAGATAACACATCTCACCGCATTGTAAAATGGACTTGTTTGAATATTTGACTACAGGTGTTGAGGGGTTCATTTTTTTATCATTTTGTTATTTTTCCTATTGGATTCAGGCTGGCCAAAATTACATACAATTTGGCCTTTCTGAGTGCAATAGGGTTAAATAACTTTTTGCAAATTGACCTTTTGGTTCCAGAGAAGAAGATATTTAAAGGTTTTTTTTTACCTTATATGGGCATGGTGGCCATCTTGGTCACGTGACCATTAACTTATGTTATAAATTTACTCCCCTTAACTTAAGGAGTCGCCATATAAAATTTAAGTTCAATTGGCCAAGTGGTTTCTGAGAAGACTATGTTTTAATATATTGATGGGACTCCAATATAAGTGACCTTGGCTGAAAAATCAGGTCGAATTGCCTCTTAATATATCAAGTGAGAACAATGACTTTGGCTTCAACAGTATTAAAAAAAATAAACTTTTCAAAAAAAAACAACAAACAAACCCTGATTTAAATGCATTAGGAAGCAAATTTGACCTTCATGTTAAGTAGGTCAAGGTCAACCTAGGATCATCATTTGAACAAACTTGGTAGGCCCCACATCCCAAAAGTTACATACCAAGTCCCAAGGTCATCAGCCTACTGGTTCTGGAGAAGAAGATTTTTAAAGGGCTTTTACCATATATGGGTATGTCTGCCATCTTGGTCATGTGACCCCAACAATTTGTATAAATTTTGGACACACTTATCATAAGGAGTCTTCATATGAAATTTGAGTTTAATTGCTCCAGTGGTTTCAGAGGAGATGTTTGAAAATGTTGATGGAAGGACGGACGACGGAGTCATTGGTATACTAATAGCTCACCTTGGAGCCTTCGGCTCAGGTGAGCTAAAAATTGAAATCGTCTTAACAGAACTGTTCAATTAATAAGGAGAGGAAAGTCCATTTGTCTTAAATGGTTGATGCAATTTTAGATAAATAGATCAACTCATATAAAACACACACTAATTATAGAGAAAACAATTGACATCTAGCTGTTCATGCATGTTAAACCCTTTCATCCACATAGCTCAGTAAAATCAAAGGCAGTGCTGTCTGCTGTGTTACTTGGGAAGCCAAATTTACAAAATGTCTGGATGCAGATCAGACTGCTCTGGGCTCGAACTCTCTACCTGTAACTTGAATATCATCTGTTGTGTAAGCAAAAATATGCAGCAGATAACATCAGCAGATGAAATTTCCCTAATTTTCTTTATCTTTCTGGCAATGAATGGATTAAAGATAACTTTACTTTCATACGAGCTTGTGCAATTCATTATGTACATACCCTTGAAGGACATTAATAACTATGAGATACATTAACATCTTTGGTAGCTTTACAGAACAATGATAATGTCATATAAAACATGGTCAAACCATGAACTCAAATGCTTATGATGGATTCAGTGACAAGATATACAAGTAGACACAAAACAGGCGAATCTGCTGGTAAAATATGCACATGCATCACATGCTTGTCATGTGACTAAGATGTAGTAGTAAATGCATATGTAAATATTGGTTCAAATGTGTTTATTTTGTTTTCGTAACAATTCACAATGTTCTAAGATACAATATAAAGAATTAGAATGGAAGCATACTGCTTAACCCTTAAAGCGCCAATCGCAGCAAAATTCGTCTGCTTTTCTCCTCTACTAAAATGTTTAAAAAGCCTCTATGACAAACAGTGTGGACACAGATCAGACTGCTCCTATGAGCAGTCTGATCTGGGTCCACCCTGTTTTGCTTCTATACTGAATTTTCGTCAGTAATGTTAGGCAATTATTTGCAGCAGACGACTTCAGCAGACGTTGTTTTTCAGATCCATTTTTTCTTGTCACTTTTAGGGTTAATTAGTTCTTTTATAAATATTGGCAGGTTTTGTTGGAAAATTGCATAAATAAGACATGTCAAAAGCTAAAGACACCTTGGACAGCCAAATATTAACCTGTGACCAGCAGGCATAACCATCTTTGGCAAATTTTTGGTTGAAGGTTAATCAAAGGCTTATTGATGGTGCTTTTAGGTAAAATAGGTTGCCAATGCTGCTCCAAATGGAATCAGCCTTCACATTAGAACATTTTCAAATGATATGGGCTTTGCTGCAAGAAAACCTGACGTTGTTGCCATGCAACCCACAATAGCACAGACCAGCCTGTATATCTACACATGTATATCTACACAGTCTCATTTGATCTGCGCTATTCACTCTCTGGAAATAATCACTCGCTCTTAAGAAAAAAACAATATCTATACAAGCAGCATGTCAGGCTACTCTCTGTACCTTACCTTGTCACAAATCCCAGACATTTTTTTTCTGCAACAAGGCACATACGAGCCAGGACATGTGATTTCCAACAATGTGGCATTTTGACAAGTGTAGACTCAGACAAGCCTGTGCAGCCCCCCTTTGAGCTTAGAAACTCCAAATGGTGTTCAGTCAGTAGCTTAACAGTCATAGAACATTCAAGCGACTAGCAAAGGCTCTGATCAGACTGTGCGTATGCGCAGGCTGGTCTGAGCCTTTGCTGGTCGCACATACCACATTGTTGGAAATCTCATGTCGTGGCTCATATAATAATACAGTCATCTGCCTTAAAGTAGAAGTTAAGATCAAGCCACTATTTCACTTATATGAGTACACATACAAAAAGGTTGAACTAGGTTTTCATAGTTATGGCAATTATTATTACTTATGAATTGTTTGTTGCAGGTGAGTTCAATAACATCTACTGCAAAACCTGTGTAAAATCAGTTTTCAAGACCAATTATCGCTCAATGCAGGTCAAAAGTATTGCAGAATGCTCCAAGGGGAGCATTCTGCAATACTTTTGACCTTCATTAAGCTACCATTTGGGAGCGCAGTGGCTCAGTGGTAGAGTGCTTGACTCAAGACCGAGGGGCCGTGGATTCGAGCCTCACCAGCGTCACTGTGTTGTGGTCTTTGAGCAAGACACATTTATCCTAGCTTAGTACTGGTTCAACCCAGGAAGACTCGTCCCTACATAACTGAAAGATTGTTGATGGGACGAAGGAATCAAATCAAACAAACAAAAAGCTACCATTTGTCATTAAGATCTTTGTTCTGTCTATTTTTGAGTGGCCGTCTTACACAGGTCCATTTTCTCCCTTGTATTTGCTCTCCCACATGCTTCAAAATATTGGATTCTCTTAGGGGTTTCTTTCACTGCAATTTATATGCAATTTCCTATATTCAATTGTTTTGATGCTGACAACAATTTTTCAGTCATGTCTGGACGGCTTCCTGCGTCAAACCAGTATTGAGCAGCGGATAAAGTTTCTTGCTCAAGGACACAACACAGTGAATCAGCCCTATCAACTCTTCGATCCCCAGTCTAAAGCTCTACCAATTGAGCCACTGTGCTCCACTTTCCTATATATATCGCCAACACATTATAAAATCAACTTAAAACCTTTATGAGTTTCCACCTTTGAAAATTGTCTCCCTTACTTATACAAGTTTCTGTCTTTTTGAGAGTGGCTGTTTTACACAGGTTTTACTGTATACCAAATATCAGCCTTCTTAGTAAAATAATAAATTAGTTATTCATCAATAGCCACATTTTTGGTCAGATAAAGAGCCATATAACTAGTGAAAAAAAGAGAAATTTGCCAATCTACAATCCTTGACCATTAAACCCTTATATCATTGTATATGCTAAATCTGAAGAAAAATATATCAACAATTACTATGTTACAGATAGGAAATGAAAGTGGCGATGGATGGATGGGTAGACAGACACGAAAGTGGCGATGGATGGATGGGTAGACAGACACACGGATGACAAATGGTTTTACATAATACCCCGTCACTCACATGTTATAACAAACAACCAATAAGTGAAATTTCCCTTCATTATGATCACAACGTGGCCAATCCCAATTCTCAAGGGAAGCAACTCAAATTGATGTGAAAACTATCAAATGAGTCAGTGCATGAGATTTCCAACAATTTGGTATGTGTGACCAGCAAAGGCTCAGACCAGCCTGCGCATACGCGCAGTCTGATCAGAGCCTTTGCAAGTCGCCTGAATATTATATGAGTGTTAAGCTACTGACAGATCGTTTGGAGCTTTTAAGCTTAAAAGGAGGCTGTACTAGCTTGTCTGAGTCTAAACTTGTCACAATGCCACATTGTTTGAAATCACATGTCACGGCTCAAATGTATAATGTAATTGTCCCTCAGTTTCTGAGCCTCATAATCGTAGAGTGTTGAGATACTGCATTTTCTTGTGTAGAAACTCTGTCACTTCAACGACTGATTGTTGGTAACTCTTCTCCACCTTCCTCCACATCTCACTCTCCATCTCTCTGTATTCCTACAATATAAATATCACACTGTCTCACCACTGCTCAGGCCCCGAGGTTATAAAACTTTTCTCATGCTCTACTCAGCTGAGCACGAAATTTCAACTGCTCATAAAAACTAAAATACAGATAAATGAAGTTTCTTGCTTTAAGTCTCTCAGGTGTTGTATTTATCATGATGCTAATAAATGATAAAATGCCAACAATGGTTGGCATTTTAACATTTATGAGCAGGATAAATTTCGTGCTCAGCTGAGTTGAGCATGGAAAAAGTTTTATAACCTCAGGGCCAGTAGTCATATGCAGTCTCCTCTGCTTGTATAGTTAGAAAGCCGAAACTCTGATCAGACTGCTCCCTATGGAACATCAGACTGCTCCCTATAAACAGTCTGACCATAGACCAATCAATTTGCCTACAATATGAAATTCATCTACAGCAGACAACACACTGCTCCCTATGGATGAATTTTATTTTGCCGGTAAATAGATTGACTCTGATCAGACTGCTCCCTTTGGATGAATTTTATTTTGCCAACAAAAATATAAGACTCTGATCAGAATGCTCCCTATAGTCCGGCAGTATTTGGGCGAATTTTAGGAGGACCTGGAACTTGATTTTAAACTTTTTTTCTTTGTTGATTCTGGTAGTGCATATATTGTCCTTGAAAAATCCGAGTGATGCCACTCTGGCATCATTGAGCATTTCGATATATTCAAGATGGCGTCCAAGATGGAGGCCAATTATAAGTAAAAAAAATTGTGTGATATGGAAGAATGTCTCAAACCCTTTTTTTCCTTAAATTGTTAGCTATGACGTTGGAATCTAGTTGAAGACACTTAGTTTATAACAGAAATATAAAAATAAAATAAGAATTTATACAAAATGGCCGCCAAAATGGCAGTTTATAACAAAAAAGTAAGAAAATCTTCCCTGAGACATGCAAACTCCAGGGATTCGCATGCAAATGCTGATTTTACTGATTCTTGAGTTACATATATCGTCCTTGTATTATCCCAGTGATGCAGCTAATGCACCACTGAGAACTTGATATATTCAATATGGCATTCAAGATTGTAGCTGATAAGTTTTAGAAACCCTTGGGAGTCGCACCTAACCTGTGGGCATGTCTGGTGGATTTGTAACATACCAGATTTCTTGACTGATGGAGAAACACTTTACAAACACGTGTAAATGAATAAATGAACCCAGCATGCATGTCTGATAGAGTTGCACTGTACAAGCAGGCATATTTGAGAGTGGCACCGGATCAGCAGACATGTCTGATGTAATGGCACCACTGTAGGAGGAGCACCAGACTTGTAGCCATCCCTCTTCCGTCTGCACTCAACTTCTTAAAATGTCAGTTGAAGTGCAAAACGGACCAGCAGGCATGACCTTTAGTGAAGTACCACGCCAGCAGGCATGGCCTATAGTGAGGCACCACACCTGAAGACATGACCTACAGTGAGGCACCACACCAGAAGGCATGACCTATAGTGGGGCACCACACCAACAGGCATGGCTGATAGTGAGGTACCAAACCGAATGTCATGACCTATAATGAAGCACCACACCAGCAGGCACGGCTGATAGTGAGCCACCATACCAGCAGGCACGGCTGATAGGGAGACACCATACCAGCAGACACAGCTGAAAGTGAGACACCATACCAGCAGGTATAACAGATAGAGAAGCACAACGTCAGCAGACATGCAATATTGAGTGACAAAAGGTCAGCAGGCATGCTAATTGAGTGGCCACAGTCCAGCAAGCATCCCTCTTGCAGCAGCACTCAACCAGTAGGCATGTTTGAACAGCAGCGGTGTTTGTGACAGTAACACTAGGTCAGCAGGCATATATGTTGCAGCTGCAGCGACATATGTAACATCTCTCTACACGGCATGTATGTTGTATTGACAATGTAGCAGTCTTGGCTGATAAAGTTTCACAGTGTTAGTTGGCATGTCTGATGGAGGGGCATCGGTCAAGTAGCTTTTCTCTTTGATTTTCAATGGACCAGGAGGCATGTTTGATTAAATAGTACCAAGTTCGCAGGCATATCTGCTGAAGTTTCACTGAACAGCGGCCATGTAAAGCCACCAGCTCATCATATCTGATATCCTTAACATCACACGTGTTTAATAATGTGGTACTGAACCAGCACACATGCCATTTAACGAGACTTGGGGCCAGCAGTCATGCGTGCTAGTTAAATCGCACAAGCAATAATGTATGTTACAAATGGACCCAGCTAACAGGAATGCTGAGTACTGTTGCACTGGATCAGTGGTCATGTCTGTTCAAGTTACATCTGGCCAGTGTGCATGTCTGTTCTACTTTCTCTCGACCAGCTGTCCAGGTATCATTGCCACAGGGTCAGCAGACATATTTACCATTACGCATGTTTGATTATGTGGCACTGGACCAGCGCAAATGTCTGAAACCAAGCAGTTATGTCTGTAACAGATTCACGAGACTAGCAGGCATGTCGCAGTACCCATGTTTTAAACGTTGCTTTAAACCAACAGGCATGTTTGTTGCAGTTGCACCCGACCACCTGGCGCGTCGGTTACAATTAAACTCGACCAGCATGCATATCTGTTAGGGTTGCATCTATGAGCAGATATTGTTGAATCAGTTGCAAATGACTTACAAGCACATCGGTAGTATATATGTTACACTTGCCTCAGACCCGCAGTTATGCCCCTATGCTCATACCCAACTAACGGGCTGGTAAGCACAATTGCACCAGACCATCATGCATGTACTTTACAGTCGCACCTGACTAGCTTCAATGTCTTTATAAGTTGCATACTATCAGCATGAATGTCTGTTACAGTTTCATCTTATCAGGATCCATGTATATTACATTGCACCCGACCATCAGCCATGTCTGTAACAATCGCATTGAGCCATTTCCCATGTATTTAATAGTTGCATCTAACCAGTAGTCATATCTGTAAATTTGTGCCTACAAACATGATTTTCTGATAAACTTGCACCGGACCAGCATTCATATTTTGTATAGCAAAAGCCAACCATCTGTGCTGTCTGTTGCACTTGCAACAGACCAGAGAAGTAGTAATGGTTGTTACAAGTGCACTGGGCAAGCAGGCCCGTACCAAACAGCAGTCAAGATGGTAACGAACATCTGCAGCATTCAGATACCTTACTCAGGGGTTGTTATTTGTGTTGATACACTAAACTCCATAAGTATTTTTTTTTGTGGTAAGTTTATCCATCCACCCAGCTTTTCCGCACATTGATTCAAAAAAGGTTTGTACATTGACCAAACACTCTATCACAAAGTTTTCAGTGATATCTTCCATTCAGTATATCCTGTCATTTATCACTTCATTTTTTGGGGAACTTTGGAATTATGAAAGGGTCACTGATGAGGCCTAAATGGCCGAAACTAGCTAGTCTGGCCCAGAAAACTTGCACACTCTAGTTTCAGTTCTTCTGTGCATTCTTTGCTTCCAAAGGATAACCTTTTAAGAGCATATTTATATTCACTACAGCTGTTGATTGGGACTGTATGGCGGCGGTAGAACCTCTCCCTGCCCTTCACTATAATGTAGATTTATTTTCTTGTCCTTTGGGATCATGGGTTTCATTTGGGAACTTTGGAATTATTAGACGGTCACTGATGAGGCCTAAATGGCCGAAACTAGCTAGTCTGGTCCAAGAAGTATGCACACTCTAGTTTCAGTTCTTCTGTGCATTCTTTGCTTCCAAAGGATAACCTTTTAAGAGCATATTTGAATTCACTACAGCTGTTGATTGGGACTGTATGGCGGCGGTAGAACCTCTCCCTGCCCTTCACTATAATGTAGATTTATTTTCTTGTCCTTTTGGATCATGGGTTTCATTTGGGAACTTTGGAATTATTAGACGGTCACTGATGAGGCCTAAATGGCAGAAACTAGCTAGTCTGGCCCAGAAAACTTGAACACTCTAGTTTCTGTTCTTCGGTGTATTCTTTGCTTCCAAAGGATAACCTTTTTAAGAACATATTTGAAGGAATGATTTCCCAAAGCAGGAATTTTCATGAGAATAATATGATATTATGGTATTATCAGATCCGGCCAAAAATGGTCTTGAAAGTACATGGTGCATGCATTGATGGATACGATTCCATGAACAAAGACAAAAACATTACCATAACGAAAAATAAGAGTCTGTTATTTTTTTCAATGCAGTGTATCATAGAAAAAATCATGTGATCCTCCCCCTCCTATATTATTGCTGTCATCTTGGACGTCATCTAAGATGTTTTACAACGCTGAAAAAAAAACAATAACATGCCAGTCAAATTTTTCAAGTACAAGCGAAAACCATCAGAAAATAGTTACTTACTGCGAATTTGATTTCAGGTTGAATTTTGCTTTAAATGGCGGCCATCTTGGACACCATCTTTAATATTTCGACCTTGTAAATCAAACCTGTGAATGCTTCATCTTAATCATTTGTATTATCAGCCCTCTGAACATCGATAAAAAGTAAAACTTAAAATGCTTTATATCAAGTTTTTTGTCCAATAGGTCTTAGGAACCTAACTGACGGCCATCTTGGACGCCATCTTTAAATTTCATCATTCTGAATCAAAACCATGTCCTTATTTGATCGTTTGTATTATTTAGTCTCTAAAACATCCATAAAAAGTCAAAATTAAAGTGTTTTATCGAGTTTGTCTGTCATATAGGCCTTAGAAGCCTAACTGACGGCCATCTTGGACGCCATCTTTAATATTTTAACCTTCTGAATCAAAATAATAATCCATTTCAATTGGTTGTAACCTTAAGCCTCTGAAACATCCATGAAAAGTCAAAATTAGAATGCTTTTGATCGAGTATGTTGGTTATATAGGTCTTAGGAGCCTAAATGACGGCCATCTTGGTCGCCATCTTGAATATTTCAAAACGCTCAATGATGCCAGAGTGGCATCAGTTGGATTCATCAAGTACAATACCTCAACAACAAGAATCAACAAAGAAAAAAACTTTAAAATCAAGTTCCAGGTCATTCTGGTTTTCTACCGGACTACTATGGATGAATTTTGTTTTGCCTGGAAATAGATTGGACTTTGATCAGACAGCTCCCTATGGATGAATTTCATATTGCTCGCAAATAGATTAGAACAGACTGCCCCCTATGGATGAATTTCATTTTGCCAGCAAAATAAAATTCATCCACAGCAGACAATATAAGCATATGAGATTTTAGGATCTCTTGTCTGGATGCTGAAAAAGTTGTATTCTTTTAATCTTTTCAAACAGATAAATCCTGAGAATTGGCATAAACTTTGATGATCTGGATGTTACAAAGCAGGAGATTTCAAAATAGCCCCTTTCTAAATTTAGAGATGGGACACTCCATTTTCAGAATCAAGCATGAAAATCAATTCAATTACAAAAGAAATCAATAAATGGGGCCAATGCCATAAGTAGACTTTTCTACCTGGGTAAATAAAATAATATAAAATTATTCATCATTGCAATTGTAAACACTTACATATTTTATCACCTTCAAAGTTTGGCTATTTCAATGAAAAATTGCACTGTTGTTAAAGACGTCATTATGATGTTACTTGTTCCTGTCAAAAGTATTATGTAACATGCATTTATGACATGACTTTATCCACTGAATAACAGTAACGTCATATAATAAGGTGAAGTCTCGAGCATACATCAGGCTCACAGATCCGCCAAGCAGGTTTTAGTGTCAAAACCTTTAGTTAGATGCTAATGCCATATGTAACAAACAAATATTTAATACAGTTTTGAGTTGGATAATTAACATATATTAATATTTCGTGTCTCCTTAGTAATTCAATACCCCATTGTTCCAGCCCGCTGTCTAACATCTTGTTGAATATTACTAAAGTGATGTATCTTACCTGATCTTGTGAAAAGGAGTCTGTTATATGTAAATTACTGAGATCAAGGGACAGGAACAAAGGATCTAGGTCCAGAACAGCCATATGAAGATCATGAGATATCTTTTCCATACTGGCCACAAGTACATTGTAGTTGTCAAATGTACAAGGCTGAAAACAGAAGCAACAGTTTTACCCTTGATGCGCCAATCGCAACAAAAGTCGTCTGCTTTTCTCGTCTGCTGAAATGTTTAAGAAGCCTCTATGGCAAACAGTGTGGACCCAGAGCAGTCTGTTCTGGTTCCACACTGTTTGCTTCTATACTTAATTCATCAGTAATGATAGGCAATTGTTTGCAGCAGACGACTTCAGCAGACTACATTTTCAGATACATTTTTTTCTTGGCGCTTTAAGGGTTAAGCTTTGTCATATCACTTCTTGTGCTCCATACCTTCCCTTATCATTCTGGATACTGATAAACAGGTACTGCGGCAAACAGGGAAGACCAAAATGATAAGGTGGAATTTCTTCAGGATCTGCACTGCTTGCTAAGACAAAAACAATCTTCAGGGACAAATATACATAATTTCATAGAAATTTTGACTGACAACCCCTTAAAATACAAAATTGACCATTCCATACTTATTGTATCATTATGTATGGGATAATCCATCAGAATGAAAAGGGTTAAACATGCATGCACAGCTACCATGTGAGGTGAGATCTATTTTGATCCGAACCAACATCTAATTTTGAGTTTGATCAGCTGGCCAGAGCAGGTAGCTTATGGCGATAAGTTTCATTTTGAAACTAGCATGCTCCTCACATTAAAGCATATAAGTCTATCATCCTTTTTGTGGGACATAGGCAAACAGTGCTGATCCAGATAGACACCCCATTTTGCGGCGTCTGATCAGGGACTCCACTGTTTGCTTACAGAATGTTCTATTTGAAATTTGAATGAAAAAGGAAAAATACCACCCAACAACCCTTAAAAAGAAAATGAACTGGTCCAAATGATAAGATTTGTTGCCTAATTATATCACTGTCTGTCGGTCAGTTGTAAGTATACAAATCACTTGGGCTTTGCGCTCTTGATTTATCCACTTTAATAACTGACTTCCAGCCAGTGATATATTAAGCAAACAATCACTGTGAGCGTAAATCTATTTCTAAACAACTGACTTCCAGCCAGTGATATATTAAGCAACAAATCACTGCGAGCATAAATCAATTTCTTAAACAACTGATGTCCAGCCAGTGTTATATTAAGCAACAAATCACTGTGAGCTTAATACTATTTCTTAAACAACTGACTTCCAGCCAGTGATATATTAAGCAACAAATCACTGCAAGCGTAAATCTATTTCTAAACAACTGACTTCCAGCCAGTGATATATTAAGAACAAATCACTGTGAGCATAAATCAATTTCTTAAACAACTGATGTCCAGCCAGTGTTATATTAAGCAACAAATCACTGTGAGCTTAATACTATTTCTTAAACAACTGACTTCCAGCCAGTGATATATAAAGCAACAAATCACTGCAAGCATAAATCTTTTCTTAAACAACTGACGTCAAGCCAGTCATATATTAAGCAACAAATCACTGCTAGCATAAATCTAATTCTTAAACAACTGACTTCCAGCCAGTGATATATTAAGAAACAAATCACTGTGAGCATGAATCTATTTCTTAAACAACTGACTTCCAGCCAGTGATATATTAAGAAACAAATCACTGTGAGCATGAATCTATTTCTTAAACAACTGACTTCCAGCCAGTGAAATATCAAGAAACAAATCTCTGCATGCATGTATCTGTTTCTTAATTAACAGATGTTAATTGTTTCATACCATCAAAACCCTAAATAATGATCATATGATATGATATCAACTGATAATTTATGCTGGATGAACAATGTTGACTTTTGATATGGGCAATTTTAAAAAAAATGTGACCGTTGAATCTTTTTATCCCCATGCTCTTAATATGTAATATTTTCATTTAAATTTGTCCCTCAAAGGTGAGTTTTGATACCCATTCATTTGTTGCCACATTTGAAATAAATGACAAATAAAAAAGGTATGTCATTAAAACCACCCCAAAATGTCAGGAGTGTAACGCTTTTTGTGTGACATTTTTTCACCATGTGAATGTTCTAAGGAATATATTAGTAAACATAGTGATATTACACCAGTTTAAGCTTTTGTATATAACAAATTGACATGTTGTAGATAAAATACATAAAGCAGGGCTCTTCATGTAATCTACCTATTGATATAACATGTCATTTTGGAGACATGCCCTTCAAAATCTACATGAGGTAAAAAAACAATGCTTCTTCCAATATTAACTGCTACAAGTTGACTATACATGCTACATATACGTAACTTGGTCACAACACAAACAGACATGTGCAACATCAACTGAAGCTCAGATTTTGATTCTAACTTCACTTCACATGGGTATGCATTTCTTCAAATTTAACAACCCACTGATGTTAGGAGTGTAACACATTGTGTTTACCTTCTCACCATCTTTCTGTATGCTGCCCAATACCTATATTTTTCTGTTTTCCAGAAACACATCCCCACTCCAGATAATCAGCAAAATTTACTTGCTGCATCAGAGGATTGAATTTGGAATTTCCTCACAGAGCATGATTTATGATGTCAGGAGTGTAACACCTGTAATTTTGTCGCATGTTCTTCAGTGTAGGTGATGAAATACATGATTTTAGCTCAAAGCAACCAAATATTATGATAATGCAAACATTGTCCTAGCAGTGGAAACTTGTTTCTTTGCTTCTATAACAAAAATTGCCAGTTATTTTTTGTAAAAAAAGCCAATTTTTAATATAATAGCCATTTTGTAGGTATAAAATAATATGCATAAATAGAAAGATAGTGGTCAGTGCTTTTTTCACCATGAGATTATTCCTTTGACTTACAAACGAAACCATCAAATAATGATAAAAACTTCTTAATAATGTATTTACATGTTGATAATGATAATGTATACAAATTGTTACATTCCTGACATTTTTATATGTTAAAGAGAAATATCTTTACTAACCCTTCTAATCTAAGAGGCATTTCAATGAATGACCTCAGCATCAATTAGAAATAGGAAAGCTATTTATAAAACTTTCTTGTATCAGGAAATCAATGAGAAAACTTAAGGGGGTAGGGGATTTTCTCGTCTCAAGACCAAGGAACCAAGAAATACGCTTCAGAAGGAGTAAAGAAATATATAGGGAAAAGGTAAAAACTAAACTAGTTGAGATGACAAAATAGAAAATATCATATAAGACTGACTGTCATGTAAATTGATGAGAAAAGTTCATGGATCAAGATAAATACTTCTATCTTTTCATGTCAGGAGTGTAACAAATTTCAATTTTGTTCATTTGATAGTTCGAAGTCTGTTTTTGTTTGTTAAAATCCTTTAGTAGTATTTTTTTAAATGTTTAAACTAAAAGTGTACACACTGTTCTAAGTAGTAGAGAGGCACTACATTTTGATTGAACATTCTATCAAGACAATGTTTTTAGTGCTGATAATCTTGAGTATTTCATTATAAACAGCAGTTAAGTTATCAACTTTCATCAAAAGGAAGTTATATAATGCTGTGAAAAATAGTATACCATCTTACTATTTGTTACCAAAATGAGCCTGATATTTCAGAGATATATAGTATGTATGAAATATAGATTGTCTATATCAACATACTTGTACCGGTCAGGGGTGTAACAATATAGACAGTTTCATACCTTGTTACTTCAGACTGCTTTTTTCTGAAGTTTATTGTTCATTTTTGGTCTTTTAAAGCAGTTCATAAACAACATTTTACAGCATTTAAATCATGCTGTTGTCACCTTATTTTCTCATAATAGCTGAAGAATAATGGGTGAATTCTTCGTCTGGTAAATATTTTCTGACCCAACCATTACAAATGGCTTTAATAGTGGTAACCACCACCTGTATGTCATTTGGATGTCATATGAAAACCCCCAAATCATATGAGATCATTTTAAGCAGTTGCTTGGTAGCAGAAGAAATGATATTTTATCTTTGAAATAAATAAATAGCAATGAATGTCAGGAGTGTAACATTTTCTTTCATAACACAGTGTTTTTATAATGTCCAGCATTAGAAAGCTAGACATCCAGACCCAAAAAGGCTAATGTTTTCTTCTTCTATAGATCCTAACGTCTGCAAATCAATGAGTTTTCTTTTAATATGGGCTTTAATATCAAAGATTTAAAAATTTTAAGCTCTACATGCTGGAAAATCCTTGCCAAATTTTATAAAAAGTATCATTAATTAAAAAACATGTTTTAAACACATCAGTTTTGATGCCAAACGTGGTTTATATATCCATTTCATCATATTAGATCAAAATTTCAGGACTTAATAATTTACTTGATGTTTTTATGACCTTGAATAGAATAGATAATTTTTGGTAAAAAATCTCTTAATAATCTTAATCAAGAGGTTGATAAAAGAAAACTATAAATACTATTTACAAAAAACTTAGAATTTGTCAAAATTCAGGATATAAGGAAACTTATGTTACAAAAAAAAAACCTCTGACATAATGTTTATTTTTGAACCCCAATGTCACACTTTGGTCACATTTTTTTTAAACTTGCCCATATAGTGCCTTTAATTGGTGGATTAACAGTTACTTACCAATGGAATAATGTTGCCTTTCTTTTTCTTATTTCTTCTTGCTAGCACAGTTTTAACAGGTTTTAACATTCTAAAGCACACACCAATTAACACAGTAACATGAGATATTGCCTGAAAATAAAGATATGCTGAGGCTTGAACATTCTAAAGCACACACCAATTAATACAGTAACACAAGCTATTCATATAGTTGCCTGAAAATATAGATATGCTGAGGCTTGAACATTCTAAAGCACACACCAATTAATACAGTAACACAAGCTATTCATATAGTTGCCAGAAAATATAGATATGCTGAGGCTTGAACATTCTAAAGCACACACCAATTAACAGGGTAACATGAGATATTGCCTGAAAAAATATAGATATACTGAGGTTTAACATTCTAAACAACACACCAATAAATGTGGAAACATAAAATATTGCCTGAAAAATATATATATGCTAAGGCTTCAACATTCTAAAGCACACATCAATTAACAGGGTAACATGAGATATTGCCTGAAAAAATATAGATATACTGAGGTTTAACATTATAAAGAACACACCAATTAATATGGTAACATAGCTATTGCCTGAAAAATATAGATATGCTGCGGTTTAACATTCTATAGAACACACAAATTAATACAGTAACATCAGCTATTGCCTGAAAGTATAGATATGCGAAGGCTTCAACATTCTAAAGAACACACCAATTAATACTGTAACATGGGCTATTGCCTGAAAATATAGATAGGCCGAGGCTTAAACATTCAAAAGAACAAACCTGAAAATATAGCTATGCTCCGGTTTAACATTCTAAGGAACACACCAATTAATACAGTAACATGCGATATTGCTTGAAAATATAGATAAGCTGAGGTTTAACATTGGTAAAGAACACACCTGAAAATGTAGGTGTTTTGGGGTGATATCGTGGTAATTGATATCCAGCTATTGTATTTAGATAATGTCATTTAGACCAATCATTGTTGAGGTCGTTAAAACCAAGGCTTGTTGTAACAGTTTATTGATATCCCTCAAAGCATAACTACCCTATTTACTGTCAATTTATGAAGTGAAAACTTACCTCTGCACAAAGCACCAGATTTTCAAGCACATGAACATTTAAAGAGTTTCTATCCCCAGTCTCATCTAGTAAACTACATCTGTGTTTCTGTATAAGTTCTGAAAATAACCATAGCATAAGTAGCTTCAATGACCAATATGTTCCTGCATGTACAGGAAGTATAATCAACAGTATGAACTAAAACTTTGCATACTGATGAATTATTCTATTCAGATTGACAAAATAAAGTTTGGATGAGCAAATTTATATTTTAACGGGCATCACAGGTGATATTGCATTTTTACACATAAAGATGGATTTATAGTGAAACCTGTCTTAAGTGGCCACTCAAAAATAGACAAAACAAAGGCCTGAAAGCCATTTGGTATCTTAATGCTGGAGCATTCTGCAATACTTTTGACCTGCATTATGCGATTATCGGTCTTAAAACCCCATTTTTTGGTCTTCTTTTGAGAGGCCGCTAAAGAAAGGTTTAATTGTATAGTAGCAAACAGCATGGATGCATGGGTGAAAGTTCAAAATTCCCAAAATCCTGAATGTTAGATATTCAAATTTTTAAACTTCTATTATGTCTACAAAATGTTGACAATTTCAAGCTTGACGGGTCAATTGTATGGAGATAATCTGAAACTAAATCAGAGAAGCTATTATATTCTGCCTAATTCAGAATTTTGAGGCTGACTTATTGTATAAAGTCTGCCTCAAAATCCTGAATTCAGGAATAATCCTTAAAACTTTTACTTATGTGGATTCTCATGTGTTGCAATGTTTTGCCTCATTTTCATGGTTTTGATTTGCTGACTGGAGGCCAAAAAGACTGTCTCAAAACATTTTCTTGTCACCTTTAATATTGTTTGTATAGAAAGATATAAATTACAGTAAATAGCCATTTCTGGTCTCTTTGGAAATTTCTTATGGAGACCCTTCATTCTATCTGGTTCTACACTGTTTGTCAATATATTTGTTTAAAGGTATCCAATGTGCAAAGGACTAAAATGATGAATATACACATATAAAAATAAAATATACCTATGACCAGCTCTAGATATTGTTACTGATCACGTATGCATAAAATCATTCTTGAGATATACATGGGCGTCCATCTAGTGGAACAAGAGGCCCTAATATTGGCATGATCCTTTATCTACATCATTTCTTTGTGCTTGCAAGCAGCAAAAGCTCTGGGGAGACTGTACATTTGTGCAGGCTCGCCTTTAGAAGTATTTACTGTTCACATAAGTGATATAGTATCAAAATCTCCAGAACTAAAATGTCATGGTAAATCCACCTTTCCTAATCAAACAATATACAAAAATTAACCACCATCAAGAGGATCTTGGTGTCCTGGAATGCTCACCTGAGTCCTGGCTCATGTAAGTTGATGATATTATTTTGATGACGGGATATTTAAAGACATTTCTTATCTACAGTTCTGGAGCCATTTGTCAGAAGAGTGGGACCATTTTTGCAATTTTAGTAGTGGGCATAATGAGGAATATTTCTGTGAAATTATTTTAAACTTAGACAAGTGGTTCATGAGATGTCTGTTAAAGACATTTCTTATCTACAGCTCCAGTGCCCCTTTTCATAGGCGTAGTGAAACCACTTGTTACATTTTGGTAGAGGGCATTATGAGAAGCATTTCTGTAAAATTATTTAGAATTTGGACCAGTGGTTCTGAAGGAGATATCGTTTAAAGATATTTCTTATCTACAGCTCTGGCAGCCCATACAGGGGGACCATTTGTGCTATTTTGGTAGAGGGCATTATGAGGAACATTTCTGTGAAATTATTTTGAATTTGGACCACTGGTTCAGATGTCATTTAAAGAGACTAAGTCTGCAACTATGAACATTTTTTTTATTTTTTTATTTTCTTTTTAAATCATTTGTAAATGTAGAATTAAGTTATGTTTTCACCATAAATCTGTTCACTATAGCTGAAAACTGCACGGAAAAGTGAATTATCTTATAAAAACAGGTGTGTTGGTTATTATTCGCTTCCCTCAAATAATTATAGACAGGTAATTTTAACATAAATGCTGTTGTTTTGATACCGATAATTTGTTAAGATTTACGAAATTGGTATAATGTATACCTGAATTTTGTTTTTTACTGTGTTCTTGAAAAATAGAAACATTAGTTCTAAAATTAAAAGATCAAAAGTTACAGAGTATGCAGCTTTAAAAGATTTCTTATCTACAGCTCTAGCAGCTCATACATTCGGCGGAGCGGGACCATTTGTGTTATTTTGCTAGTCTCCATGATAATGAGGAACATTTCTATGAAATTATTTTGAATTTGGACCAGTGGTTCAGGAGATGTCATTTAAAAGATTTTTTATCTACAGTTCTGGTGGCCTATACATTTGGCCCAGCGTAACCATGTGTGCAATTTTGGTAGAGGGCATTATTTGGAACATTCCTGTGAAATTATTTTAAATTTGGACCAATGGTTCAGGAGATGTCATTTAAAGAAAAAGTTTAAGCACACACACACCGGATGAAGGCCCATTACAATAGCTCATCCTGAGTCTTCGTCTCTGGTGAGCTAAAATCAGTAGCTAGTAAGAGTAAAACATAGGCTGGAAGGTGATGACTGAATCTACTGAATTGTTTACGTGGTACTAATGAAGACTGACTTACCATTAGCTAAGGATGGTACATTGTTTTTTAATCTCTCTTCCCTTTCATTGTCTGTTTTATCTGTAATGACATGAAAATCAAAATTACATTTTTAATATTGCCACATATTTCAAACTTGGTTAACATGTTGATAAACTACTGCATATATGACATTTGGAAGAAATTGGGTGACAACTGACTTAGTTATAGTGGCCATAAAAGGAGACAGCAGGCAAGCCAAATACTATAGAGCTTCTATTTCATCACTTCTACAATGTTCATTTAGGGCTAAACAGGGACGGGTCTTCCTGGCTTGAACCAGCACTAAGCAAGGATAAATGTGTCTTGCTCAAGGACCACAACGCAGTGACACCAGTGAGGCTCGAACTCGCTGCCCCTCGGTCTTGAGTCGAGCACTCTACCACTGAACCACTGCACTCCCACATTTAGATAAAAAGAATCTTCAGAGAAGCAGTGTTCTGACAATTTATAGGAGGGGACAAAGTGTCCCATGACTACTAAATATTATGGAACAGAGCCAATTAAATAAGTGATGAAAACATGAAAAGATCAAAATTTCTTGGGACATTGTCGCACTCAACCCAACCCGTGTTGGACATTTGAATATTTTTACGTGTCAAATGGCGCAAAAACGCAGCCTTGGCAGAACACTCGAAAAAATTATAGCTTGTGACTCCTCAATATGAGCCGCGACATGAGATTTCCAACAATGGGGTATGTGCCACCAGCAAAGGCTCAGACCAGCCTGCACATATGTGCAGTCTTATCACAGCCTTTGCTAGTTGCTTGAATATTCCATGAGTGTAAAGCTACTGACCGAACATCATTTGGAGTGTCTAAGCTTAAAAAAAGGCTGCCCAGGCTCTTCTGAGTCTACACTTGTCAAACTGCCACATTATTGGAAATTTCATGTCAAGACTCATATATATAATGGATTGTTGCAAGTTTATTGTATCAAACCAGAAGGTAGAAATCAATAGTACATAGAGGGATAAGACAAGTAGAGTGATACATTAATGTATGCTGCCAGTATCTTCAGGGTGCCATCTTCGAACTAATAAACCCATTGCATGCATTTTTTTTTTTCAAATTTCTTTACACTCTTTTGGAAACAGTGTAGATTCAGAATGCACACTGTTTTTAAGCCACATAATGAATGCATATTAACCCCAAAACAGGTACATTGGCAAACAGTAAATACCCAGATGAAATGTTTGCTAAGACAAAATCAATCTTCAGAGAAATATATTATTTGTTTGAAATTATAATCTGTATGTACAATGCACCATTCTGTCTTTAGTGCACCAACAGATTGATTCCTATAATGTAAACAATCCAAGAATTACTGAGTATGCTTAAAGGAGCAGATGGAGTACATGGTAATTACGGTACAGTAGAAATGCTATTTACCTATGCCATCATCTTGTAGACTGTGAATATAGTGCACATTGTCTAACATGGCAAGGAACAACTGCTGGAAATCTCCCTGTAGATATGTACATAAACGTGTCCGATACGGACCCTGCACTGGATACTGGAACAGAGAATAAATATTGTTAAGTACAGTCCTGGTAAATAGTAGGATATAAGGTAGAGTAACAAGATGGTCAGAAGACCATGGATCACTTTAAAACACCCACGTTTTGTTTAAAACTTCTTATAAAGGGAAATTTCATTCTTTCCTTCATGAATATAATACTAGGCTCCATCCACTATAAATAATTATATAAAGAAATTTTCATGTTGGTACATAGTACAAAGAAAATACTTGTCAGGTCCACTAGTGTAGGATCAGATAAATCATATACCCGACAAAAAAAGAAACGTACCACTCAGAACTCTTCAGCTCTCAGGAAGATCCCAAGTGATAGGCCAGTTAAGTTTATATCAGTGCAAAGGTATGTCATGTACTGTTGCATCACGTCTTTTGCAATCTTGCGTCGAAATTGTGTTAAAGAAAATTGGTCATAAACAAAGTGGGGGTCAAATTGTAAAGTCACAGGAAATAAGCATTTTTATAATGCTTCCTTGCTGGAAAAGTTCAAGCAATTAGAATCATTTCAGTAGACCAAATTGTACCCAGACACTTATTGTTTGCAAATCTATTTTTAAATTCATCATACGCGATAATTGAACGCTAGGTACCCCATGTATTGTGCCTACCCTTTGGATAATGATTCCACACTGGAGATAAGCCTTACGAAACATTTAAAGATTTCAACATTGTTTTCATCAATTTAAACGGTCCTAACTGATGAAAATGGATTTTGAAATAACAAAAAAGCATCAATAAACACATTGGTTATCTCACATAACAACAACATATCGTTTTCATACTTTGCAAATGGAAAATATAGCAAGAAGTGAGCGAAGCTCACATACCCCCGGCGGTAGCCATCAGAGGTTGTAACACTTTCAGAGAAAAGACAAAATTGTCAAAGATTTCATAATCCTAAATCAAGTAGTTTCTGAGAAAACTTTGATGAAAAATGTACATATGTATTATATTATAATATAAGAGTGACAGAAGGAAAAATTGAAAATTTGAAAAAAGAAGGCAAAATGAGGATTAGCACCTTAGTTTTCATTTACACAATACACTCCTCCTACCTGAAAGTACACAAATAATTTCATAACCCTAAATCAAGTAGTTGCTGACAAAACTCTGACAAAAAACGTTCATATATATGTGTTATATAGGAATGACAGAAGGAAAAATTGAAAAAGAAGCCAAAATGAGCTTTAGCATCTTTATTTTCATTTACACAATACACTTAGCCTACTTGAAGGCGTACACTAAATTTGAAAACACTGGCTCCAATAGGAGCCGAGAGATCTGCGACAGAAATTTTCATTGGAGAGAAAGAAAAATGAATAAATAAAGGGACTGATAAGCAATATGTGGCTGTTCTTTTCTTACACAATACAACTCATCACTATCAAGCTTTGTTCCAAATTTCAGAGTCCTAACTCAAGTGGTTGCAGAGAATTCTTTGACAGAAAAAATGTCCATATGTATTATATAAGAGAGAAAGAAGGAAAAAATGAAAATTTGAAAAAAGAAGGCAAAATGAGGATTAGCATCTTAATTTCCATTTACACAGTACACTTTGCCATCCTGAAGATGTAAACAAAATTTGAAAACACTGGCTCAGATAGGAGCTGAGAAATCTGTGACAGAAATTTCAATTGGAGAGAAAGAAAAATGAACAAATAAAGGGACTGATAAGCAATATGTGGCTGTTCTTTTGTTACACAATACAACTCATCACTATCAAGCTTTGTACCAAATTTCAGAATACTAACCCAAGTAGTTGCTGAGAAATCTTTGACGAAAAAATTTTCCATTGGAGAGAAAGAAAAATGAACAAATAAAGGGACTGATAAGCAATATTAGTTTTCATTTACACAATACACTTCTCCTACCTGAAAGTACACAAATAATTTCATAATCCTAAATCAAGTAGTTGCTGACAAAACTCTGACAAAAAACGTTCATATATATGTGTTATATAGGAATGACAGAAGGAAAAATTGAAAAAGAAGCCAAAATGAGCTTTAGCATCTTTATTTTCATTTACACAATCCACTTAGCCTACTTGAAGGTGTACACTAAATTTGAAAACACTGGCTCCAATAGGAGCCGAGAGATCTGCGACAGAAATTTTCATTGGAGAGAAAGAAAAATGAATAAAAAAAGGGACTGATATGCAATATGTGGCTGTTCTTTTCTTACACAATACAACTCATCACTATCAAGCTTTGTTCCAAATTTCAGAGTCCTAACTCAAGTGGTTGCAGAGAAATCTTTGACAGAAAAAATGTCCATATGTATTATATAAGAGAGAAAGAAGGAAAAAATGAAAATTTGAAAAAAGAAGGCAAAATGAGGATTAGCATCTTAATTTCCATTTACACAGTACACTTTGCCATCCTGAAGATGTAAACAAAATTTGAAAACACTGGCTCAGATAGGAGCTGAGAAATCTGTGACAGAAATTTCCATTGGAGTGAAAGAAAAATGAACAAATAAAGGGACTGATAAGCAATATGTGGCTGTTCTTTTGTTACACAATACAACTCATCACTATCAAGCTTTGTACCAAATTTCAGAATCCTAACCCAAGTAGTTGCTGAGAAATCTTTGACGAAAAAATTTTCCATTGGAGAGAAAGAAAAATGAACAAATAAAGGGACTGATAAGCAATATGTGGCTGTTCTTTTGTTACACAATACAACTCATCACTATCAAGCCTTGTACCAAATTTCAGAATCCTAACCCAAGTAGTTGCTGAGAAATCTTTGACGAAAAAAAAAGTTTACAGACAAACAAACAAACAGACAAACAAACAAACAAACATAATTACAGAAAAGGCAAAAACTATATACCCCCTATATACTTCGTACCGGGGGTATAAACATACTTGGAATTACATGTAGACAGTAGCGTTGAGTTAACGCTTCCAAAACTCGTTACCACTCGCCTTGATGTGTTTTGTGCCTACACAGTGATAGTACAGATACTCATCTAAGTCACACACAAGTTTTAGGAAGATTTGTTCAGAAATGAATATTTTATGACAATTTATATTTTTGCATTAAAAGGAGATCTTAATGGGGAAAATCGTAGTGGTGCGTTTCTTTTTTTGTTGGGTATATTTCCATAAGCAAACAGAGTAGACCCTGATCAGGCAGCTCTTACAAGAGCTGTCTGATTGGGTCTACTCTGTTTGCAAAAGCATTAAAAAGGCATCTCTATGAGGTAAAGGGTTTAGCTATTTTTGTATATCATCTAATGATCACTTCTGTAAAATTGTTTTGTATTCAGCTGTTAGAGGAGATTTTTTATTGTTTTCCTTAGCAGCAATAATGCACACTTTTTTCACCATTAGATATTTATGCAGAGGCTCGAATAGGTGATCATTTCAACTGCATTGTTTTGAATTCTGATCACAGGATGCAGAGGAGATATCTATAGTGTTTTTGTTGGATCAGATTGTGGATCATATTGTTTTTAGCAGTTTTGTAGAGCATCACCCAGTTATAGTTTGGTTTAAACCGAGGTAAGAGGTTTAAGAGTTCCACTGCTGCAGAAAAACGTACATTATAGTAAATTGTTGATGCTAGGATGACAGATGGACTGTGAAAATTTTCTTAGCTTCCAAGTTATGCCTCTTTGATTAAATTCTTGTTCACACCACAGCTCAGTAACTATTTGGGATATCTTCATACAACCTTATAGGAATGAGTATTAGATCAAGACGATGTGAGTGCCTATGTTTAACTCTGCTGAAGGTAGGTGTGACAAAAATTGCCTAGCCAATAATGATACTTTAAATAATGCATATGCCAATAGATTCTTCTTATGCATACATCTAAAGGCAGGGAGTCAACTTGCCTTCAGCACTCCTCACAGCCATAGCTAACTGAAGATGCTTTTGCAAAACATCTTTAGCCAAGAAAACAACTGTTGCCTGAATGAACTATTTTGTTAACCATTAACCCATATTTGCCTAGCGTCCTTTTTGTGGGACATAGGCAAACAGTGCAGACCCAGATCAGATGCCACCAAATGTGGCATCTGATCATCAGATGCCACCAAATGTGGCGTCTGATCAGGGTCTCAATGTTTGCACACAGAATGTTCTATTAAAATTTAAAAAAAAAAATGTAAAATACCACCCCTTGAAATGGAAATGGACTGATCCAATTGATAACAGTGGAAAATTCCATTCAGCTTAAATGAGTTAGTTGTATATAAGTGCTTGTGACCCACTATTGTACCCGTAACATATGATATTCATGTGATTCAAAGAGTAGCTATGCTAAACTATCATCTATTTATTTACAAAAGTAGGTCATATATTTTGGTCTATTTGAAAAGCTTCAGCCACAATGCATACACATGCAAAATATAAAGGCTCTGGGCCCAGAAGTTCGAAAGTTATGTACAACATTAAAGGTTGTTACTTTATATTTTCAAAAGGTTAAAGGTAACAGTCAAGGTCACATATTTTGGTATACATCAGAAAAGGTCTTCCCATAAGGTATACATGAAATATCAAGAACTATTTCCCTTGAAAATCAATAAGGATATGGCAAAATATGCTGTCTGCTGTTGTGATGATACCTTTGGTTCCTGAGAGTAACATTGGCAGTTATTTATATGGGTGGAGAGCTGGGATTGTAAGTCCTTCAGTATAGTATGAACAGGTTTCTTCCCCTCATCTGTTACCCCATTATTGGTGTGGTGATCATGGTCTATCTCTTGTCCTAACATCACAGACGCTGCCAAAATACGTAGTGTCAACTCGCGGATCTTCAACCAGGCTACCTGAACATTTAATAAAACATAAAAGTAAAGACATCAATCGGACACACCTGCAATGTCTAAATATAGCAGACAGTGAGTCCAAACTCACAAATACCCCCAGTGGCAGTCTTGACAGATGTGTAGTGTCAATTTCAAAGAAGATCAATATCCACTGTGCTTCCAACATTTCAGTGGGTATCGTTATATTCCCAATTAATTCTATATACAAGCCATGCTGGCACAATGAAATTAACCCATAAAGCGCCACCTATAATTTGGAGCAGACAACAATTTCAAATTTTTCTGCCTTTTCAAAAATAACAAATAAGGCATGATATTTCATGAGAATCGTCTGCTGACAGACAATTCTCATGAAATATCAAACTTTATTTTTGTCGAAAAACTAGGAAAGATATCACAAAATTTGCCATCCGCTGCAGTCATGATTGGCACTTTAAGGGTTAAGAATTGGGATACCTGTGCTATTCTTTCCATTAAAATTGCTTTGACAAAAAGGCTGTGATAGGGTGAAATTTGTCCTCATTTGTGCATCTGCATTTTATACTTTTCCCCAAACTTATATTTGCAGTAAATTCTCCTGCGATGGGTATTTCTATTCCCTACACCAATGCCAATAGAAGTTTCTGAACCACGCCCAGAACGTCACTCGAAGTCACTTGACTTGTATAACTGACCATGATATGATGACTTAGCATGTGACATGGTCCCACAAATGTGTTCAATCTCCCACAGCTAAGAGAGGTTTACCTCACAGATATAGTGGATTTAACTCCGTATGCTGGGTAATTTTTCATGCATTTTGTCGTCTACTAATTTTATTCAAAATCATCTTTTTTAAAAATTCTTTTCAGGAAGAACATCAAAGTGTCAAATAGTTTGGATTCAGGTCAGTCCAGACATTTTGTCTTGAGCCTGATCTGGGTACAAACTGTTTGCTAAGGTTATCAGTAGAGGACGCTTGTAAACAAAATAGTTAAAGTAGGCGTGGTTTTAGGAAAGGTGAATTGAGTCCATGATGGCATTAAGACCTGTCTGTGCCTAAGGTTGGTTTCAGGTTACTTTGGTATATTGTGGCCTTCAGGGGTCAAAATATTTCAATATTGCACTTGTCCTGCAGGACAAGTGACTTACAATCTTCACTCATCCTGCAAACACATGCACTTGTCCTTTAAAAGTGTATGCAATAAAGAACATAAAGGAGCAATATGACTTCCCCAAGTAATTCTTCCCTAAGCACTCGTCCTGCAGGATGGTCCTGCAGGACGAGTGCTTTGGGAAGAATTACTCGTTAGGAGTGGAATTTTTGTCCCCTGGCCTTCCTAGCAGGTACCCGTTTGCTTGATTCCTCTCTTGGATACCTGCAAGTTTGAATATGTTCTGATTAAAACTGAAGACTCTATGCTCTAGACATCAGTTTTTCCCTTTGGTCACCATATTAATATGAACAGTTAATTATTTAATCCCCTGCTTAACAACCAATTTAATTGTTATTCCGCGGGAAGCACTTTTTTCACAGTGTTTATCTTTAAAGATAATAAACTGAGCCAGCACATGTAGTTTTAGTACTTATGGTATCAGCATACAGACTCTCAAGAGTCTTCATGGCTTGCAAACATAAAATAGGGAAGTAAATAAAGGCTTAGATCCCAAAACGTAGATCTGTAGACCCATTACATAGCTGTCCAAGGCAGCTGGTCAGTCTTGTTTACAGAATTACTTTATGTGTATGTGGTAAGTACCATTACCAATGATCATAAAAGCAACTATAGCAGCTTTTGCAACAATCGAAAATAAGTTCTTAAATAAGAGAACCCAAAAATTACCTCCTCTTTGAAAGACCTTCCTTGTACTTCAGCCATTACAAATCTGTAAAATATAAAACTTGAGTTTACCACCAAGTGATACGCTGTGCACCCAAACAGATTGTTACTTGTCCATAAAGTGTTTTCTCATAAAAATCTTTTTCCAGAATTCGTCAAAAATAACCAGAAACTGCCCTCATCATTGTCAATAAGCTGCTGTAGCTTTTATAGAGAGATAGTCATTTGTTAGCTATTCTAACCCTCACCTAGCCCTCATATAGATCAATATACAAAAATACCCAATAAATGCATGTTATATGCATGCATACCCAGGAAGTGTCTATATTCCTGACTAAAGCAAACTCTATGCAAAGAACCCAAAGAAAAGAAGCCAATGTAAGCCCTCTTGTGTGTGCCCACAGACCAATGTATAAACAAGTCAAAATGCCCTGCCTAGTTCATAATAATAGCCATTGTGACATGGCTCGTATAAGTTTTTTTGTGATATCTTTTTAAGCTTGGTAGGCCCCACATCCCAAATGCTACATACCAAGTCCCAAGCTCATCACTTATTGCAAATATTGGGCTGGTTCATATTGAAATATCCATTTTTGCACAAAATCAAGAAAAAAATGAACAAACAAACAAATATATGGAAAAAAGACAAAAAAAACATAGCTGTCCCGGATTCAAACTCACATCTTTTGAATGCTAACAACAGCCTGTTATCCATTGGGCTACCAAGGAATAGGACAATTCTTGCATTCAGATATAAGTAATTGTATCACAATCTAAAGCATACTTTTTGCGATGATTCCCAAAGATTGTGTGAAAGGTCATTGACTATTCCTATTTCTCAGGTCAATGTTGTCAGGCTATACATGCTTACCTAGAAGGTGGTTCCCAGTTGAACATCACAGTAAAATCTCTATTATCACATAGCTCATTAAAACAAGTTTTATCTGAAATAAACAAATATATTGCTTTGTTTATAGTGCAGCTTACTGGATCAGCCTACATTATCATAATGTATTGCTTTGTTAGTGCAGCTCACTGGATCAGCATATATTATCATAATGTATTGCTTTGTTTATAGTACAGCTCACTGGATCAGCCTACAATATCATAATGTATTGCCTTGTTTATAGTGCAGCTCACTGGATCAGCCTACATTATCATAATGTAATACTTTGTTTATAGTGCTAGTGCAGCTCACTGGATCAGCCTACATTATCATAATGTATTGCTTTGTTAGTGCAGCTCACTGGATCAGCATATATTATCATAATGTATTGCTTTGTTTATAGTGCAGCTCACTGGATCAGCCTACATTATCATAATGTATTGCCTTGTTTATAGTGCAGCTCACTGGATCAGCCTACATCATCATAATGTATTGCTTTGGTTATTGTGCAGCTCACTGGATCAGCCTACATTATCATAATGTAATACTTTGTTTATAGTGCTAGTGCAGCTCACTGGATCAACATATATTATCATAATGTATTGCTTTGTTTATAGTGTAGCTCACTGGATCAGCCTACATTATCATAATGTATTGCTTTGTTTATAGTGCAGCTCAATGGATCAGCCTACATCATCAAAATGTATTGCTTTGTTTACAGTGTAGCTTACTGGATCAGCCTACATTATCATAATGTATTGCTTTGTTTATAATGCAGCTCACTGGACCAGCCTACATCATCATAATGTATTGCTTTGTTTACAGTGTAGCTTACTGGATCAGCCTACATTATCATAATGTATTGCTTTGTTTATAGTGCAGCTCACTGGATCAGCCTACATCATCATAATGTATTGCTTTGTTTACAGTATAGCTTACTGGATCAGCCTACATTATCATAATGTATTGCCTTGTTTATAGTGCAGCTCACTGGATCAGCCTACATCATCATAATGTATTGCTTTGTTTATTGTGTAGCTCACTGGATCAGCCTACATCATCATAATGTAATACTTTGTTTATAGTGCTAGTGCAGCTCACTGGATCAGCCTACATCATCATAATGTATTGCTTTGTTTAAAGTGCTGCTCACTGGATCAGCCAACATCATCATAATGTATTGCTTTGTTTATTGTGTAGCTCACTGGATCAGCCTACATCATCATAATGTATTGCTTTGTTTATAGTGCAGCTCACTGGATCAGCCTACATCATCATTTATTGCTTTGTTTAAAGTGTAGCTCACTGGATCAGCCTACATCATCATAATGTATTGCTTTGGTTGTAGTGCAGCTCACTGGATCAGCCTACATTATCATAATGAATTGCTTTGTGTATAGTGCAGCTTACTGGATCAGCCTACATTATCATAATGAATTGCTTTGTTTATAGTGCAGCTCACTGGATCAGCCTACATCATCATAATGTTTTGCCTGTTTATAGTGCAGCTCACTGGATCAGCCTACATCATCATAATGTATTGCTTTGTTTAAAGTGTAGCTCACTGGATCAGTATTCATTATCATAATGTATTGCTTTGTTTATAGTGCAGCTCACTGGATCAGCCTACATCATCATAATGTATTGCTTTGTTTATAGTGCAGCTCACTGGATCAGCCTACATCATCATAATGTATTGCTTTGGTTATAGTGCAGCTCACTGGATCAGCCTACATTATCATAATATATTCCCTTTATTATAGTGCAGCAGACTGGATCAGCCTACATCATCATAATGTATTGCTTTGGTTTTAGTGCAGCTCACTGGATCAGCCTACATTATCAAAATGAATTGCTTTGTGTATAGTGCAGCTTACTGGATCAGCCTACATTATCATAATGTATTGCTTTGTGTATAGTGCAGCTCACTGGATCAGCCTACATTATCATAATGTATTGCTTTGTTTATAGTGCAGCTCACTGGATCAGCCTACATTATCACAATGTATTGCCTTGTTTATAGTGCAGCTCACTGGATCAGCCTACATTATCACAATGAATTGCTTTGTGTATAGTGCAGCTCAATGGATCAGCCTACATCATCATAATGTATTGCTTTGTGTATAGTGCAGCTCAATGGATCAGCCTACATCATCATAATGTATTGCTTTGTTTATAGTGTAGCTCACTGGATCAGCCTACATTATCATAATGTATTGCTTTGGTTATAGTGCAGCTCACTGGATCAGATTACATTATGATAATGGATTGCTTTGTGTATAGTGCAGCTTACTGGATCAGCCTACATTATCATAATGTATTGCTTTGGTTATAGTGTAGCTTACTGGATCAGCCTACATTATCATAATGTATTGCTTTGTTTATAGTGTAGCTCACTGGATCAGCTTACATTATCATAATGTATTGCTTTGGTTATAGTGCAGCTCACTGGATCAGCCTACATTATCATAATGTATTGCTTTGGTTATAGTGCAGCTTACTGGATCAGCCTACATTATAATGTATTGCTTTGGTTATAGTGCAGCTCACTGGATTAGCCTACATTATCATAATGAATTGCTTTGTGTATAGTGCTGCTTACTGGATCAGCCTACATTATCATAATGTATTGCTTTGGTTATAGTGCAGCTCACTGGATCAGCCAACATTATCATAATTTATTGCTTTGTTTATAGTGTAGCTCACTGGATCAGCCTACATTATCATAATGTATTGCTTTGGTTATAGTGCAGCTTACTGGATCAGCCTACATTATAATGTATTGCTTTGGTTATAGTGCAGCTCACTGGATTAGCCTACATTATCATAATGAATTGCTTTGTGTATAGTGCTGCTTACTGGATCAGCCTACATTATCATAATGTATTGCTTTGGTTATAGTGCAGCTCACTGGATCAGCCAACATTATCATAATTTATTGCTTTGTTTATAGTGTAGCTCACTGGATCAGCCTACATTATCATAATGTATTGCTTTGTTTATAGTGTAGCTCACTGGATCAGCCTACATTATCATAATGTATTGCTTTGTTTATAGTGTAGCTTACTGGATCAGCCTACATTATCATAATGTATTGCTTTGGTTATAGTGCAGCTCACTGGATCAGCCTACATTATCATAATGTATTGCTTTGTGTATAGTGCAGCTCACTGGATCAGCCTACATTATCATAATGTATTGCTTTGGTTATAGTGCAGCTCACTGGATCAGCCTACATTATCATAATGTATTGCTTTGTGTATAGTGCAGCTCACTGGATCAGCCTACAATATCATAATGAATTGCTTTGTTTATAGTGTAGCTCACTGGATCAGCCTACATTATCATAATGTATTGCTTTGGTTGTAGTGCAGCTCACTGGATCAGCCTACATTATCATAATGAATTGCTTTGTGTATAGTGCAGTTCAATGGATCAGCATACATTATCATATTGTATTGCTTTGGTTATAGTGCAGCTCACTGGATCAGCCTACATTATCATAATGAATTGCTTTGTGTATAGTGCAGCTCACTAGATCAGCCTACACTATCATAATGAATTGCTTTGGTTATGTGCAGCTCACTGGATCAGCTTACATTATCATAATGAATTGCTTTGTGTATAGTGCAGCTCAATGGATCAGCCTACATTATTATAATGTATTGCTTTGGTTATAGTGCAGCTTACTGGATCAGCCTACATTATCATAAAGTATTGCTTTGTTTATAGTGCAGCTCACTGGTTCAGCCTACATTATCATAATGTATTGCTTTGGTTATTGTGCAGCTCACTGGATCAGCCTACATTATCATAATGAATTGCTTTGTGTATAGTGCAGCTCACTGGATCAGCCTACATTATCATTATGTATTGCTTTGGTTATAGTGCAGCTCACGGGATCAGCCTACATTATCATAATGTATTGCTTTGTGTATAGTGCAGCTCACTGGATCAGCCTACAATATCATAATGAATTGCTTTGTTTATAGTGTAGCTCACTGGATCAGCCTACATTATCATAATGTATTGCTTTGGTTGTAGTGCAGCTCACTGGATCAGCCTACATTATCATAATGAATTGCTTTGTGTATAGTGCAGCTCAATGGATCAGCATACATTATCATATTGTATTGCTTTGGTTATAGTGCAGCTCACTGGATCAGCCTACATTATCATAATGAATTGCTTTGTGTATAGTGCAGCTCACTGGATCAGCCTACACTATCATAATGAATTGCTTTGGTTAAAGTGCAGCTCACTGGATCAGCTTACATTATCATAATGAATTGCTTTGTGTATAGTGCAGCTCAATGGATCAGCCTACATTATCATAATGTATTGCTTTGGTTATAGTGCAGCTTACTGGATCAGCCTACATTATCATAAAGTATTGCTTTGTTTATAGTGCAGCTCACTGGTTCAGCCTACATTATCATAATGTATTGCTTTGGTTATAGTGCAGCTCACTGGATCAGCCTACATTATCATAATGAATTGCTTTGTGTATAGTGGAGCTCACTGGATCAGCCTATATTATCATAATGTATTGCTTTGTTTATAGTGTAGCTCACTGGATCAGCCTACATTATCATAATGTATTGCTTTGTGTATAGTGCAGCTCACTGGATCAGCCTACATTATCATAATGAATTGCTTTGTTTATAGTGTAGCTCACTGGATCAGCCTACATTATCATAATGAATTGCTTTGGTTATAGTGCAGCTCACTGGATCAGCCTACATTATCATAATGAATTGCTTTGTGTATAGTGCAGCTCAATGGATCAGCCTACATTATCATAATGTATTGCTTTGGTTATAGTGCAGCTTACTGGATCAGCCTACATTATCATAAAGTATTGCTTTGTTTATAGTGCAGCTCACTGGTTCAGCCTACATTATCATAATGTATTGCTTTGGTTATAGTGCAGCTCACTGGATCAGCCTACATTATCATAATGAATTGCTTTGTGTATAGTGCAGCTTACTTGATCAGCCTACATTATCATAATGTATTGCTTTGTTTATAGTGCAGCTCACTGGATCAGCCTACATTATCATAATGTATTGCTTTCTTTATAGTACAGCTCACTAGATCAGCCTACATTTTCATAATGCATTGCTGTTTTTATAGTGAATTTATTTATTTATTTATTTTTTGGCTTGGTTTATAGTTAACTTCCCACTCAAAAGCTATGGTCGTGTTGAGACAATGAAGTTAACTCGATCAGTCTACATTATTATAATACATGTATATTGCTTCATTTATAGTGCAGTTCACAAGATCAGTCTACATTTTTATAATATATTGCTTCATTTATAGTGCAGTTCACAAGATCAGTCTAAATTTTTATAATATATTGCTTCATTTATAGTACAGTTCACAAGATCAGTATACATTATTATAATATATTGTTATAGTGCAGTTCACTGAATCAGTCTAGATTTTTGTAATATTCTTCTTTTGAAACAGTCATTTAAGCTTCCAACTGCCTCTCTATGAAAACACATCAGTATCAACCATTTCAAATCTTGTAACAAAGTTATTTTGATCAAACAATAAAAGTAATGACAACTGACAACTAGAATATGAACAAAACACTGTAGAACAATACTGCCTGAATAAAACAGTTCCAAAACAGTAGTCAACTTAATATGTAAGTATAAAATTGTCCATTTTGTATTTAAAGGGGTTTCCAGTCAAAAATGATGTACTTTACTTACTCTATTAAACACCCATGCTCTAAATCAACGCCAACCCCGATTTGGACTGCAAATTGTCATTTTTTGAGGATTTTTTAAAAATTTAAATGCCCATCCCCCTCTCTGTGAATGGAAATAATTTTAATAAATATCCAGGCATTTATTAGTCTAAGAGTTAATATGATCAGGGACAAAAATTAGCAGTATATTGTAGCAGGACCTCAGTGACAATTTCAACTATAATGGCGTGTTGCCTTCCCAATCAGGAAAAGAGCAATAACTCTAAAAATATTGTAACAGAAAGTAAACAAAACACATTGTAATAGATAGTTCATAATGTTTGATTGCTTACAATGCTTAAATTTGTACACCACAGCTGCAAAGAGAAAGTAACAATGTAAACAAAAGGGTCATGAGGCCCTGGATCACTCACCCGATTACTGGCCCCGAACTTATAAAACCTGTTTTATGCTCAACTCAAAAAAGCACAATATTTATCATGCTTATAAATGTTTAAATACTAACACTTAACATTTATAAGCATGAAAGTGTTGGCATTTTAACATTTATAAGCATGATAAATACATCATTGGACATTTTAAAAGCAAGAAAAGTCTTAATTTTTCACCATTTTTGTTTTTATGGGCAGTTGAAATTTTATGCTCAGTTGAGTTGAGCATGAAAAAAGTGTTATAACTTTTTTTATGAGGTCAGGAGTTGTTTAAATTCAATTCTAGCTCCAGCCTAAATATTTTTCAATTCCGTACCAGACTTTCTGTGCAATATTAGTAGAGAGCAGTGTGGAAAAGAGATAATAGAGGAGTTTCCCATTATCGGATTTTACCTATATCACGTGACATCGGCTGGCCAGTCCAGCAATTGGACTACTTCCGGTATAAAGCAAGTTTATCTCACTTTATAGAACTTCTATAATATATCGGTTAACTTTTTATTTAAAGAAATAAAAAAAAAAAACGACAATCATTATAATTGAAGAGTCTGACAAGACTGCGTGTCACTATGGTCATTTATGGTTACATCTGTACACTAAAAAAAAGTGTCCACTGAGTGATAAGATACGTTTTATTTTGTACAGGCCGAAATTGCATCCGGTTCTTCAATCAGTGCCCGGGGGCCCTTTGAAAACAATAAAACCTTGCACACGTGTCTTTAGAACTTCGGCACGCTTGACCAGTCGCTTTCTTTGAAGTTTATAAGAAGCCCAGCTAGACGTCTACTTATCACATGTATGTAAGATCTTCTAAAACGCCCACACAAACTTATCCAGCGGGGTTTCATCTACATCCATAATGTTGTGTGTGTGTGTGTGTGTGGGGGGGGGGGGGGTAGTTCTACTAGAAATACCCTGGTGTGTGTGAGCAGCGAAGACTCTCGCGAGTCTGTGCGCTCTCTAGATTCTGCTTTATTCTGCGCCGATTTTTATAATAGTTTGAAATCAAAGTATATTTTACACTTATTACACATGTTACATGTATAGTAAAAAAAAATACTGAATACTTATAAAATGTATATGAAAATATAAATTTATCTTTTTTCTTTTTTTATGAGAATAAGAAAAGTAGCGATTCCTTTCTTAAGTTCTAAATAGCCAGACTACAGTGGAATAGAATTTTGGTGCGTACATTCAGTGCCCCAAAAGTAGTAAAATGAATACCTATTGCTGTTTCTTTAAAATACTTAGATTAAATTAGACATCTATAGAAAATCTACCCGAAAATTCTTCAAGTAACTCTGTAAATGTTCCCAAATGACTTACAACCGCGCAGCTAATCGAAAACAGATACTGTAGAAACACTTTTTAAAGTTTCTTTTAACATTCGGCGTTCATACGTTTACAAATGCAATAACAAGATGTTTTCCGACTTTCAGTTCTGGGCGCATATGCGGTCCCAAATTTCAAAACCTATGCCTTTACGTAACTGGTTATCTACAAATATGGACCCATTTAAATATTCACTCTTTCCAACTCGAAGTGCGCGCGGGTTTCAGTCATTTCACAGCGAGCTAAGCTAAGTTTGAGCTAAAAGGAGTTTGTTTGAAAATAAAATTGAATCAAAAAGTTATTATTCTCCTCTAATCTTACACTCGGTCCGAGTCGCAAAAAATGCGTTTGAATACACAAAAACAAGCGTTTCGTTGAGACGGTTCTTTTGAGTACTCACGAAACATTGCATATTAAGAAATATACCCTATATTCGGAATCAAATGTTTCTTATATTCTATTCGACATATGCGGATGCTTCGATGTACCAGGGTTCGAGGTTTACTCGATAGGTGCAACTTCTAAAAAGTTGCTTCTAGCGCGAACATGTCCAAATTATTACTTTTACTCAGATGATTTTTGGCTAGAATGAGGGCAGACAGTTCCCTATTGTTTCCGTTGCTGATGAAGGCCTTGGAGAGATGTGTTTCCCCACGGGTCTACACTATCCGATCATTCTCCCTGCATATATGGCGATATAAATACCTCCTTTCTCGGAAAAGTTCGCATACAGACATATCGATTTCTGTGATATTTTGGACATTCTTGTTGGAAAAGTTAACAAATAGTGTAGACCCGCAGGGAAACACATCATCTAATCAGGGCCTTCGTCAGCAGAAGCGGAAACAATTCTGGAAATATATGCCGGTACGCGTACCACTTGAATAAAAGTCTGCAAGGTTTCGTTCAGCGTAAATTAGATAAATTTGAAATAAAATTAACTCTTTGTCATCATATGTAATTGTGGTACATATAATTGCCATTTCCTATTGTTTGGCGTTTTAACCGTTATGAATATAAGTGAAATGCATGCAAAATTAGTAATAAGTTATTACAGCTTCATATACCGGAAGTAGTCCAATTGTTGGACTGGTCAGCCGATATCACGTGATACAGGTTAAAACCGATAATGGGAAAGGGGTCTATTGCTTAAGGATTCTTGGGTTTTTTTTAGCACTGGTGGTATTTTTTTCAGTGGTGCTGAACCACTAATGCGATTTTGGTAGAGGGCATAATGAGGAGCAGTTGTGTGAAATATTTTTGGATAGTTATACTAAATGAGATTTTCTCACGGAAAGGATATAAATGCTTTTTAATGGTGCATCAATATTTATTAACTAGAGAACTAATTATTTAGCCAAAACAAGCTGTCAATCAATCCATAACAAGTCAAATAATCAACAACCAATCAGTATTAATTTTATTTATGTCCCAATCAACTATTTTTCAGTATGTCGATGGGTATTCCTGGGTTGAACCAGTACTAGGCAGAGTATAAAGTGTTTTGCTCAATGACACATAGCAGTGCCTCTGGTGAGGCTCAAACCGACAACCCCTCTATCTCAAGTCAAGCACTCTAGCACTGAGCCACTGTGCTCCTCAAATATGGGAGACATTGCACCTTTCATGGCTAATAAGCTACTAGGAATACATATTAAATTTTATTTGAGCCGTGACATGTGAATTCCAACAATGTGGCATTTTGACAAGTGTAGACTCAGACGAGCCTGTGCAGCCTCCTTTTAAGCTTAGAAACTCCAAATGATGTGCAGTCAGTAGCTTAATATTCATACAATATATCCAAGCTACTAGCAAAGACTCTGATCAGACTGCGCGTATGCGCAGGCTGATCTGAGGCTTTGCTGGTCGCACATACCTTATTGTTGGAAATCTAGTGTCGCGGCTCATTTATAGTCCAGCATGAAAACAAGCAGAAAAGAATCAAAGAGGCTGTAAAAATGTTATGCTCAAGGTCACTATACTGAACAGTGCAGTATAAAATTAATACAAAACATTCCATTTCACTCTTTACCTACTAGTGTCATCTGCTGACAACCTTTGCAAACAGTTTGGACCCAGATCAGGCCCCATGCTGGATTCAAACTGTTTTGACACTTTGATGGTATTCCTGACAGCTGACAGATCTTTTTTTTTTTTCCTTCAAAAGTTGATTTTGAAAAAAAAATAATCAGAAGACAATAAAAAAAAACATATACAATTTCGGAGTAGGCAAAGAGGGAAGAAACATTACTTGTACCTTTTTCAGGATCTATTTCCATATACATTATCATCTGTTCTGTACTTATATGGCTGAAAATAGAAAATACTGTAGTCAACAGAATTAGAGCACATGCTCCTAAAGGAGCACACTGAGTACTTAATGGGCTGTTTACACTAATTGTTTGAAAATCAGTGCGAGCCCTGATCCACTGGCTAAATGAGGAGCTGGATTTATTTTTAGAATTCTGAGAAAAAATGAATTACACTGCACTTATTAGGTTGAATATGGTAATAAATGTTTTAATAGTATATCAATAGCTATACTCAGTTCTAACAGTATGGGTACCATAACTAAGGTTCGTACAGGCAAGTTTGTGTAAAATTCAAGGACTTTTCAAGGACTTCTAAAAGACTTTCCTACTGTTTTCAAAGACTGAAAACTTATGAAAAATACTGGTTTACATGTTCAAGTTATACCACGGAAATGCTAGACTGCATTACTAAAGATATTAGTTTTAGAAAATAAGTGAAAATTGTGTTGCTTTTATTTGGTGCAGCATATGCTGCACCAAATAAAGGCACCACAATTTTATACTAATTTAGGTCTCCAAAGACAATGTTGAATCCTTCTGTAAATGGTAAAATTCAAGGTCTTTTCGATGCCTTTTAGCGTTTTTCCAGTTCTTTTCAATGCAAATTTAATGTTCAAGACAGTCCTGTATATTCAAGTACTTTCCAAGCCTGTGGGGAACCCTGATAACATTGCCTGTGAGAGAAAATATGCGTAATTCATTCCTTTAAGAGCATATATATGGGCCTTGGTGCCAGAAACCCGGTCAACAACAAAGGATAAGACTGCTAGAATTTTTTAGGATTTCAATCCAAGGTTTGCACTAGACAGTACAATTGAAAATTTTTCAAAAGAGATTTCTTAGATGAATTTCAAGTGTCTTGTCTCAAAGCACTATAGCGTGAGATGTTGCCCAAATCTCCAATGCAATTCAGATGGATTTTTCCTAATTCATATGCATTTTGTTTTTACAAACCTTCACCAGGCCCATCCTACAAAACGAACAAAGTGGCATATACATAGCCAGTAAAGACTTTTATTCTATATCTACAAATGATACATCTTTTGAACTGTCTGTTTTCTGGCTATCTAATACAGAAAGTCGGATCAACGAACTGAGGTTTTCTGATTCTGTATCACTATCCTTTAAAACGAGGCTAGCGTCAGTTACCTGTTTTTGAGGCGATGTTACGTAAAGTAAATTTCAAGCATGGAACCAGAGACCGAAAACATGACGATGTAATGTCAAGAAACGTAATGTAATGGCAAACGTTCCTGCAATTTTTCGGGATTAAAGTAAAAAAAAAAATCAGAATAATGTCAGAAAAAGGTATATAATAAACATATTATTTTAATAGTTACTTGATCTGGCGTACAATATCACATCTTGTGGATGAGGCCATACCATTGGAACACCCTCGAGGCTTCGTGTCTCGGGTATTCCGATGGTATGACGTATTCCACTCGACATGATACTGTATACAGTACGGCAGATCAAGGTACTATTAATAGTAATGTGTATAGATCAGACTGACAATTTACCTAGTCTGATCCAGACCTTATAACATTGTTTTTTGTATATTGTCTTGACCTATACTAAGTTTATGAACTGCAGAAGGACTGAGAGCTCTATCTTGCCTACCTATTAGTTTCCAGCACTAAATCCAGTAACATTCTCTCCGCAGTGGCACATGAATACTGTAAGGAATTCTGTAACCTGTTCCGAAATTTTACAAATTCATTTATCTGCAATAAAAACCAGAAAGACTGTAACATAGAGAGGGTATCCATATTGCTTTATTTCACCACAGATAAAACCTGTGTAAAATGTCCACTCAAAAATAGACAAAACAAAGATCTTTATGACAAATAGTAGCTTTATGAAGGTCAAAAGTATTGCAGAATGCTCCCTTTGGAGCATTCTGCAATACTTTTGTCCTGCATTAAGCGATAATTGGTCTTGTAATACCAAATTGTGGTCTTTTGAAGTGTGGCTGTTTTACACAGGATTTATTGAACTAAACCCTTTTCTGGCCACTCGCGTCTTTTGTTGTCTGCTCTCTCATCCACTTATGTTCTTACGTAGCCATTATTGCAAATGATATGGACCCAGACCAGACTGCCTTGGGAGCACTCTGCTCATGGTTCATAACGTTAGTTTCCATGATTAAATCTAGTCTAAAGTGCACTTGAATATATGCAGCAGACGTAAAAAGCCGACATTTTCAGGACAGAAAATATTGGTGGGATAGGGTTGTTTGTTTGTGTCAATTGGTTTAATTTGGAAATTCTACCATGTACCCCTTCAGATATAAGCCTGCCAGTTATAATTTCTGGCTGTTATAAGCAGTATAAGCAGTGCTGTGCCTAGGACAAGACTTCTGTGGGGGGGGGGGGGGGGGGGATATTTGCAAATTATGGGGGAAACACCAAATCAATCCAATTTTTACCTTTTAAACTGAAAACAGTTTCCAGTCATAATTTCTTGAAGTTTCTGTTTTGTTTTTTTGCTTAATTTTGGGCTCCATGTCGATAGTTTTGGCTCGAGGAGGAGTGTAAATGACAGTGCAGTGGTTTCTGCCTTTGCCATAGTTTTTAATTCGAATGCAAGTTTTATATTTCTATATTTAATAGCTTCTGCATCTTTCAGCAAGTGCTGTTGTATTATAGTCATGTCGCCTTAATAAGAAACGCAAAAATCGGAAATATTATTTTATTACATGCATTTTTCCGAACATTAAGCTCAAATCTGGATTTAGAATATCCTGCAGTGTCAAAAGAAAATTATTTGAAGAATCTACTACCACTGCCCTGACCCCTAATCTCTTGGAAATTTCGACATTTTTAGGCTTTCTGAAAAGCGGGGGGAATTCAAATGGTGTAACAGCCATGTGGCGGCCTATATATATGTACTTAAATTTCTACGGGTAAGTGTCAAAAGCATCACACATTTTAAAATCGTGATTGCTTTCAGTGTACATGCCAGTTTTATTTTTTAAGCACTGCCATTCAGTTGAGATACCGATTCAATCAGCGTAGACACAGATCCAACTGATACAATACTATCAGTTTGATCCAGGTAAATACTGTTTGCTATATTTGTAAGGACATTTTCTAGTAAAACAGTGTGATGTGGCTATTATCGACAGTTTTATAAAACAACTTTTACAGTGGTAAACGGCCTAAACATTATCTGTAATTCTATAGTCAGCCATTCAAGTACAGTTTTTTCACAAAATGGATTAGGCCTATCCCAGGATTATCCTTGTCAAGTGTCAAATAAGTGGAACAAAATGCCCAAATTCTACCATCAGAATTATTAGAACAAAAGTTAGCCGTAATACCAGGCAATGTCAAAATACTGCCTGAAATGATTCACGATTATTGAATACTCAATGTGATATAAATTGAAAACGTACATCTTAAGTCATTTATTCGCGATCCTTATTTATGCATCAGTACTTTATATGTACGATACACTTTATGCTATACTGAACAAAAGTGAAAACGCTACACTACACTTTTTTATATTTTGTGGAAAGTATTGGACGAAAAGTATTTACTAAAGATTAACAACGTTTTAAAGACATCCAGCAAGCGATTCGTCGAAACTCCACCAATTTATCTCTTTTCATGTTTGAGTTATGTTCCTCATTGTGTTTAAAGCTTTATTCACTGAATTTTGCAATTGCGCATGCGCAAAAAAGATTGTTATGCTTATCAGAATTCGTCATACTTGTAATGCATTATTACACAAGAAAACTGTTTTATCAGTTGAAAAAGCTCAGAAATCAATTTCGAATTTATCAAATTTGTAAAAAAAGGAAAATGTCTCCCTTTGACAAAAACAAATAGGGAATATTATATAAATATTACGTTTCCTGATTGGGTGATAGTCGAAAATATCATCCCGAGGAATGTGATTATCACATTTCCAGAGATGATATTTTCGACTTTTACCAAATCAGAGAATGTAATATTTATTTTATTATACCGAATATCAGATCCTTTATTTTCTACCGTCTTAGGCCTACCGTGGTGAGGGGAGTTCCAAAGGGAAAATTATGCACAGCCTCTTATCTATATGCATGAATTTCACAAAAATGGATCTTTTAAGTAGTTTGAATGCTCGAACTGATCATGACGTTCGGTCAAACAAATAACGTCATAAAAATTTGACGACGCCAAACCTTATACCAAGCAGCGTCATTTAAATGGGATACTGTACAAATTGTGGTTTTGTTGCAAAATAGAATTTTTTGCTAACTCGGCTCAAATTTGGTCTCCTCTCGTCCTAACTTAGACAACGAGTACCTACAATTAAAGTTTCTGCCCATAAGCAACGTAGTTATTGGGAGTGGAAAGTGGTCAAATCATGCCTCATGTTAAACGTCTCCTGACGTGATCGAACCGTACCTGCATCGGTGTTGCGCATCAGACGAACGGCTGATATTTTCGACTATCACCCACTGCTATGACAAACGAGTGGCCAATTTCGCTGTCGCTATAGTAGCGGGTGATATGGAAGTTTTGTATGGGAAATTCACGCGAGATATAATAATAAATATTTGGTAATCTTCGATTTATCAGGATTTTCGATAACTTTCTTTCTTTTACCAAATCAGGTAGACCTATCAGCACATTGTTCCTACCATTTCTCGGCCAGTAATGTGCGCAGACTAAGATGCAACAACACATTTATTTTCCTATGGAGATTTCAGTGATAAAATTTCAAGCTTGGCCAATTTGATGAAAACCCCGCTTTCTAAGGTTGCTTTTCTAAACGATCAAAACACATTTCTGGTTGTCAAATGTCTTAGACTACCATTTCGTTCAGTCGGATCTGGTTGGCAGGCCTAAACTGTGTTAGATTTCTGTTCAAATTTGTAACCTGAAAAATTGGACCCCTGTCACATTTAAACGACTTTCATGTGTTTCCTCGTGACAATATCCGTAAACTTTTACTTTATGCAAAACCCAGTCTTTGAACATTCAGATACACTTTCATTTGCTTTAATGGCTTGCATTATTTTGCATATAAATGGCAAACAATTCAGGTGTAGCGTTTTCACTTTTGTTCAGTATATAACCTACACGACGATCACTGACCTGAAACGCCATCGAATGAGTTAGTCAACCGTTGCATATTATTTGTAAACTGGGTCAGTTTATGTCCATTCTACCAACAGTAATACTCCCCCGTTGAAAAGAACCAAAAATATGCCAAAATTCCATCTAATTACAGAAAAATTCAGCAAAAACATCAGGTTGAAAATTTTCTCAAAAAATACTGCACCTTTTTCTACCCACATATCGAAAATATCAAGAGAAAATAACGTGAAAAGATGCACTTTAAGTCGATTTTTCGCGTTTCTTATTAATGCGGCAGTACTTTAGTCTAAGACTGGTAAGATATCAATATGCTATGCAACATTTCCATCGGTAATTACTGCGGGCACAGTCTCTAATTGTGCTATCTACTTCCCTTTACTAGGTTGCTTTATGAAAAAATAAAAGGAGGATTTTAGACGGCGCGCCCATAGGCCTGGGCTGGGTGCATTTTTAGGGGACAAGGATGGTAAAATGGTGGGAATTCCACACTATAGGCATACCACTGTATAAGTTTACATGTTTGCACTGGGCAAATTTTCTGTGTATTGTCTGTTGTAGCACTGATATTATACATCTCTGTATAACACAGGTCTCTCACCTAGATTGAAATCCTTTAAACACCTTGTCTGAATCTGCCTAGAGCCAACAATCTGTTACAGCACATTGTAGAGCTGCAACGATACAGTCAAGCCTCGGTCCGATGTGTATGGCGATGCAGACCTCTCTCAGTTCAATTCAGACACACAATAAAACATACTAAAAGCCAAAACTTGTTTTCTTTTCATCATAAAAGACAGACTCATGCACCCGTTTAATGTATTATATAGGGTTTAATTTTCTATTTTAAAGGGAAAAAAAAGTCTTAAGAGAATTGCTTGATTTTCCATGCATTTCTATGATTCATTCTTTTCAACACACCCTCAGGACCGCACGTCTGGTTTATTAAAAGCTTGAGACAGAAATATAAGGCATGCGGTACCCATGGTAAATACTTGCCTGCATGCCAATTTGCCGAGTACAAATAGCTTGCCCTTCGACTCAAAGCTTTCTTTTTTTCAACGATTTTGATGCCGAAATTGATAATAATAAGTCAAAGGTGCAGCCTAGAATGAACACTGGATTAAAGAAAAAGAGGACATGGAATTGAACCAAAAATGCATGATCAGACATCGAAAATCAAAAGGAGGCTTCAAAACTTGGTGCTCTGCGGTGAATCATTGCACCACTAGCACATTGTTTTAATATTTGGAAAAAAAAACACACATCCTTTGTTTAATTGGTTTCAGTGTTGCCCATTCATGAAGGTGTCAACACAAAGTGGCTAATCAAGTCACCAATTGTCTTAGCTCCTTGGTGTACCGGTCTACTAGATTTTTTTTTAAATTTTTTATTTGTTTTTAAAATTTATTTCAAAATCAGAATTCTTTCAACTCTGCATTACTACTCGATATTACCAGCACCAAAGGTTAACACAGTTAAGAACAATGTTTATTGTTGGAGTTCACTTATATATAACCTTGACACTTTAATCATTTGGCTTACCATTTTTATGGAAAACAAGGTGTATTATTCAAATGAAACATTAGTGCTTAAACTACAATGTTTTAGAAGAAAATACATGTCCTCGTTAGCGCAAGATGTGGAACATATATAGCAATTTCCAAATAGTACAATAGTATGCAAGTTTGGTTCAAATCTATCTATCTATCCATTCAGAAAAAATGGGGCAGACAAGGGTTGTTTTTCAACTTTCTAAAACGTCCAGAAGATGAAAATAGGGGCAAGATCGAAAAAAAATATAACCAGTTTTTTTGCATCTCCCAATAGCTTGGTTCACCTTTCATGCCATTGAAAAAAAATACCTTCTCTGCACCATATGTCATGAATGGTTACCGTTCAAGACATATGGTGCAGATGTTGTTTTTTTCTTGATCTCTCTTGATCTTGAAAATATGGTCAACGGCACCAAAATATCACCACTTTTTTGCATCTCCCACTGACAAATATATGCAGATTTGGCACAAATCCATTCAGGGAAAATGGGGCAGACAAGTGTTGTTGTTCTTTTCAAAATTTCTTGGACCTCCAGGGAAGTCGAAAATAGGGGCATGGTCACCAAAATATAATGTTCTTTTGCATCTCACAATAGATTGGCTCACAATCTTCAAACCATTCAAGACATATTATGGTTTAGAGTTGTTTTTTTAATTTACCTCTCGTGACCTTGAAAATAAGGTCATGCCTGACAAGGTCACTAAAATATCATCATTTTTGCATCTCCCAGTGATAAATATATAATATGTAAGTTTGACTCAAATCCATCCATCTACCTGAGACCTTGAAAATAAGGCCAAGGCCACCAAAATCTTTTAACTTCTATACCCCTCCCCAGGCCCTTACCCAATCATGTACCTGTGCAAGCTTGGTCAAAATCCATCTATCTCTTTATGAGAGAGAGTGCAGAAAAGAAGCAATTGGGGGCTGCCAGTGGCGGCCTTAAAATATATTCCAGTAAGTTAAAGAAACAGCAGCATAAGTGTGAAGCTGCAATACTTACCTTTGTAAATGAACCATATTTATAAGATGCTATAAGGTATTCCGTCGTTTCTTTATGGTTCACAGTGAAGAACCGTAACATAGTTCCGTACATTGCACATGCTGCCATAAACTGACCCAGCCGACTAACGTGGTTAGTTACTATATGACTGAAAAATAATTTCAAAGAAAATATATTAACTCTAACCATGCTGGTACTTTGCATGTCAGTTTTTATTTTGTGCTGTTGTTGCTGGCTGACTTCTTTAAAAGTTATCTTTTTTAAAAAACTTTTTATAGGAACACCATCAGATTTTAAGAATGTAGGACATTTCAGCCATGGATGTTTCAGCCTAGGACAGTAGAGCAGTATAGTCAATGACTTGTCAGCCACAGTAAATGCCAAATGTGGACAATTCTCCCATGACCATAAATTAATGTGGATGTGTGTATGTGTAGGTGTGTGGGTGTGTGTGTGTGTGCATGTATGTGCTTGTACATGCCTTCATGTTTAATGCCTTACTTAGATTTAGCAGTATACATATTCTTAGCTTTTGTAGTCATCTTTTAGTAGCACTGGGCAATGGAATGTGTGGAAGTGAGTGTGTGCATGTATAAGTACACAAGTGTTTACTTAGGCAGTATACATTTTCTAGTTTACATTTTCTTAATTTTTCAGTTACTTTTTAGAGGCATTGAACATCAAGACTAATTCAGAGAATTTATACCCCCCGGCGAAGGGCTATTTTAGACAAACATTTTATTCACAAACATAAATCCAATTTATCGAAACAGAAATTCATCTTTGGTATCATTCATAACAAATGCCTGCTAAATATGTTAAGTGCTTAGTTAAATACAAAAAAATATACTTGCATCTGCACAATTTCAATATCAACCCCAGAGATCAAGGGTGAGTGTAAATTCAAAGTGTTACCTTGCATGTTGGTCTAATCTTCTTTCACTTTAATTTGATATGCGCCATGACAATTTTCAATAAAAAATAATATTTGACCTTTTGAACTCACCCCAGGGGTGGAAGGTGTGTGTGAGGACAACATATTTGGTTTCAATTTGCTCTGCGCTCAATCCCCTTTAATTTGATATGCAACATGACTTCTTTCAGAAAAAATATTGTATGACCTTTTGACCCCACCCTTGGTGTGTTTGTGGGCAAAATATTTGCTACCATGTTGCTGCATGCGTTGTTAGCTTTAATTTGATATGCAACATGACCCTATTCTAACAATTTTGGCCTCGGTCCCACCCCCTTAGTCCACCCAGGGAATCAGACCCTGGGCTTCAAACTAAAATCATGTTTGATATGTTTCATCTCTATTGCTCCTCTGCCTGCATGCAAAGACCTTTATAACAGAGTTTCGTCAAAGATATGACTGAGTTCCGTTTTGGGATTGAAAATCTAAAATCATTACTTTTACCAAAAGGATCTTAAATAAACTCATTTTCTTAAAAGTTACCAGTGATTTTAAAAACTCGCTATTTCACCTTTTCTCTCTTAATTGAAGAGCTTTTGTGACAATTTAATGAAAGCCTAAATCACACTCTTCCTCTAAATGCTTATCCGTGATTCAAATTTACAACCGATTCAAGGAACTTCCGGTTTATAGAATAGCATTTTCCAAGGCTATAAAATCGCCATCAAAGCAAATTTTTCAATTTGATAATATGCAAATTTTCTTCCGTTCATGACGTTTATTATGCATGAATTTCAATTTTTAATAGCAACCAACCAACGAGTTGTTGCCGCTGTGTGGCAACAACGAGGGTTGGTTGCTGTTACGATTAGAGGCTCTGTTCTGTTCTATTCATCTGCTATATGTAGGCCTGATTTCAATTCTGTCAAAACGGAGTTCCGGTATCTATACGGAGTCGATTCAATCGAACTAAGAACCTTATTCTACTTTTGAAAAATGTGCTGTGATCATCATTGACATTGAAAAAAAACAAAAAGTAAAAGTGAATCGCGAAGATGCCAGTTTTGTTGATATTTAACTTGTATTTTAACCATAAGACTGAGGGATTTTTTCGATCACCAGGAGCTTGAACGTTATAAATAGCTCTTTCAAGCAAGCAGCCGTGTGATCCGCTGATGTGATGTCACAATTCTTATAAGGTTACGTCACAACATGATAACGACTTGAGCCAAACGCCAACTGCCACGTGCATCGTCGTGCCTTTGAAAAAAGACAGCCACAAATGAGCCGCGACATAAGACTTCCAACAATGTGATATGTGCGACCAGCAAAGACTCAGATCAGCCTGCGCATACACGCAGTCTGACCAGTTGCTTGAATTTTCTATGTGTGTTATGCTACTGACTGAACATCATTTGGAGTTTCAAAGCTTAAAAAGAGGCTGCACAGACTCGTCTGAGTCTACACTTGTCAAAATGACACATTGTTGGAAATCACATGTTGCTGCTCAAATTAAAATCCTTATGGTATCCAATAGGAACTTCCGTTCAAGAGTCCCAGCGCCTTTAAAATAGCTTGCAGGATTATTTTATTTCCTTATACTCAGAGCAACAACAATTTACTGAAACACTTTTGTCACTTTTCATGAGGTGTTCTGTGCCAGGTGTGGTACGAATTGTATCGATTCCTGATATTTGCCTTCTTCCTTACTTTTTATACTCACACGAGTACCGACTCACAAGGAATACCGTATACTGTGCTATCCTCTCAGATCAAATAGTGGTTGGTTGCCGATTAGGTGTGCCTATTTCATATTACTAAGAACTGTAAATTTTAGCAGCCCTTTAAATTTTGTCCATTAACCTAAAACTTGTGGTACATTACTTTTTATAGACAGTATACAATTGTGTTTTTGGAGATAAGTATTCTCCTAGAGAAAGTTGTAACCATAAGCCTATGCGGCTGAGAGCGATATTTTTCATTAGGACCATCGTTAACTTGTACTCGATAAAATGCTAGATTGGCCATTCTTTGGCTATTCCTTCCCTATCTTCTTTTACAATGTTTTTGGCATGACGAAAGAATACATCTTGTGAAAATGCCTTAAACATAAAGGAATTCGATTTACCGACAATATACATAACAATCTAAGTATCCGTATGATTATCTTTAAAGGGTCTCTAGTTATCAAAGAGTATGCATAGTTTGCGTTTCTTTTTGTACAGACTGTACATGTAAATGCATTAGGAAGCATTTGACCTTGACATTAAGTGAGTCAAGGTCAATCTAGGATCATCATTTGAACAAACTTGGTAGGCTCCACATCCTAAATGCTATATACCAAGTCCCAAGGTCATCAACTATCTGGTTCTGGAGAAGATTTTTTATTGAAGGGTTTTTACAATATATGGGTGTGGTGGCCATCTTGGTCATGTGACCAGCACCATTTGAACAAACTTTCATTCCCGTGTTTTAAGGAAACTCCATTTATAATTTGAGTTTAATTGGCCCAGTGGTTTCAGAGAAGATATTTGAAAATGTTGACAGACAGACAGACGACAGAGGACGGACAATGAAGTGACTGGTATACTAGTAGCTCACCAGTGAGCCTCCGGCTCAGGTGAGTTAATATCAAAGGTTGCCTGCTACGATATATGACCTACCCTAGAGTATCATTCATGATGTGTTTAATTTCCATTCCATCGTACAAAACTGGACATGGCCCAAATGCACCTGAAACATACAGGCAGACAATCATGACAATAAAAACACACAAAAATGGATAAGTCCTGGTGCTTATTGCAACTAACCTTTTGTTTACAATTATGTGGGTAAAGAAAACTCCGTATCTCATAGCTGATGTTGTTGTTGTTTAACTTCCATTTCAAAAATTATCAGAACAGTCATTTATCCTTTCCAACTTTTCCTGAGCTGGCTACTCAGAGGTTAACCACTTCTTAGTGTATACATACTTTTGCTAGTGATTCTCTGGATAGAGCAATGATATATTATTTACATCCCGGTCAACATTTTTTCAGTCATGTTGGGATGGATTTTCCTGGGTTGAACTAGTACTAAGCAGTGCATAATGTGTCCTGCTCTAGGACACAATACAGTCACAATAACAGTGAGAGCATACCAATCCTACTGTATAGTCATAACAACAATTTCACAGTTTAAAAGTGTGAGTAGTCATATCATTGAGTATTGAAGTGTGAGCTTACCCATGGTACAGTATAGTCGTATCAACAACAATTTCATTTGGAAATTAGAAGGACTGTGTTTTAAACCAACTTCTAACAAAACAATAATCTGCCAAACTATGCTACAGTCACCTGAAAAACAGAAATGGTAACCCCTTTTTTACTCTTTACCCCATAATAAGGCCTTTGGACGCCTTTGAAATATCAGGTTTTTGAAACTTATATGAAAATGTTGGAGCAAATGCTCCATTTTCCATAAAATTTTCAAATGTATTCAAAACTTAATATGAATTTCTCTTGATTTTTCAATGTTGTCTAAAAATAGAAATTATGTCATGATCTAGCCAGAGGACCAACAGTCCTGTATTGCTTACCTGACTATGGGTCTAAAGCATGATGACAAGTGATTTCGACAAAATTATACTAGTACATGTATATAGCCCCAGGGTAGGCTTAAGGTAGAAAAGGACTTTAAGCATGCCCAAAAAATTACCATCTTTTAATATGTTAAAAAATAGCTCAAAACTCATCTATTTTGACAAAAATAACAAAAATAAAATGACCTTACAGGCCTTTTTAAAAATTAATTTTAAAAAATGAAAATTATGAGTTTTTTTAAATCTACTTCTCAAATTTTTACAAATTGAACAATAAATGTATTACTTTGAAGGGAATTTTGTATAGAAACTTATAATTATCTTAATCGCATATGTCACCATACTCGTTTTTCTTTTTTGTTCAATTTTCTTTTTTTTACCTCTGAAATAAAAACAGGCATGGATTGTCATACATGTTTCACTGTTTATTCTAGGTCCATGGGCCTAGACAATCATGATAAAGAGTGTATTTAGAAAGTAGCAATTTTTTTGTTTGAGTTAATGTTTTACTTCCTAGAAAGCCACAACCAGCCATATCAGGATGTCTTCTTGTATGCTTGCCAGTACTGAGCAGAAAGAATAGAATACCTTGCGTGGGAACACAAAATGGTAACTGTTCTGCTAAAGCTGCGTTTTCAGGGCCATTGACGCATTATTTTGTAGTCTGACGCAACTTAAAATTGTCTCGTGGGTCATCTGACGCATGAAAATTTTGCGCTTGACACTGATATTTGCAGCTTGTGGGTCAAAATTGTCATCTTCCAAAAATAAACTGATGTTTTCTTATGGAATTCCCAATGCAATGAAACAAATTCTTTGATTGGTGCTTGGGTTATCTCACAAGAATTGAACGAGTCTCATTTAACTGTTGCTTCAGACGGGTATGCTTATTATATTATCGGATCGATTTTATTTGGTGCAATAAAATGAAACCCAGTCACACTTAAAATTAACCAACGAAATACATCGTCACAAAGTGCATGTCTATTATTTCTTTGTCAACGAAGATGGCGGACAGTTGTAATAAGCCTTGTGCGGGGACAATTCTTAGTTTCTTCTCCATGCAGCCTATGAAGAATAAAATCTAATTCAGGCCATGACCTATATCCACCCACTGACAATGATGATCAAAACACTGAGAGCGCAGATGGGGTCTAAAATGCTCACCAGGGTCCCCCTGATGAAATTGCATCTGCAAGTTTGTCTGAAAAATCGTTTTCCCGTTATGTTAGCAGCTTCAGCTTCACTATACCAGTTTCGTTGTAAAAAAATAATTTTCAGGCTATTTGTAAAATTCATGTATCAGGACCAGCAGCATGCATTCATAGACATAACTATGATAATTAGAGGTGAAATTAAAGTATTATTGTGTTTTCCATAGCTTTTTTTGGCTTAAAGTCATTATCGTCCTACTATTTTTCGAAATGTCCCCACTTTTTCAAAGGTGGTGGGACATTGTCCCCAACTTTGAAATTTCTTGGCAGAACACTAGTATAGTTTAAATCTCAATATCCTAGGCTTCACTAGTTAGTCAGATAAAGCTTTAAGCTGTAATCAAGCTTCCATAGGACCTTACATGATGAGCGCTTATGTTTTATAATTGCATAAAAAGCTGTATCGCACATTGTTGACAGCCAAGGAAGCTGTGTTTTATTCAAGCAATGTACGTGCTGATGCACAACTTATTGGTTATTGCTTTTTTTCTCTTTTTTTTTTTCTATACTGAACTTATGTAAAAGCATTCTGGGTTCATTACAAAATTGACGTAATCAATAGTAATGTGCATAGAAGTGTTGTCAGGATGAAGTAAGTCTCTACTCTGGAAGATCAGATATTTTTATTACCTTCTGCACGCCATTACTGAACTTTTTGAAACCGTTGTTCTTAAGTTTTCAAGCGACAAAATGACTATTCAATAATGGTTTTCTGATACACTAATATCTGCTAGACCCATCAGGGTTCATCAAAACTCTCGCCTTTCATGCTTGGGGTTCAACACCACCCTCGTGTTCTGGCAGATAGTAATGCATAGAAAAACATGTTGGATCACAATATTGAAGTTATTAAACGAGCTGTAAAAAAAGACATGAAGTGCGAGGCTTGTAGGGATTTTTTGTGTTTTTTTTGTGACAAGCTTAATAAACTCAATAATACAGGAGCACGACTGTTAGGTTCTATTTATCATATAACTACTTTAAAATTGTGTTTAAAAAATGCGTGGAACAACGATTTGATGTTGCATATAATTATACGCAAAACCAATACTGACCGCATTACATAGCGTTACCAAAATTTGTAAACCACTAGTGGTTTGTCAAATTTAATACATGTCATTATATCACTCCTTTGATAAACACCAACAAACAAACTAACAAACAAATAAATAAACAAACAAACAATAGGGCTCAAACCAGGGACTTCTTGGTCTCAAGTCGAACATTCTACCACTAAGTCAATGGATCAAGAAGGCATGATATACGAGTTTGGTTCTTTCCATTTAGGCAATTAGTGAATGCTAAGACAAGCATGCATATATGAACGGCCATACATGAACTAGATTATTCACAGTTCGCAAATATATGCAAAGTAAGCCTCAGTCAAAAACATATAGCTCACCACTGGCTAGCTAAAATAAAGCTAAGGCAAGCCAAAGCATTCAGTGAGCACTTTCCGAGGGGGCAAATATGTTGTTCTTGGGTTTCAGCCAAGCTACAAAAGGGAGCCCTCGCACCCACGACGTCATATTTACAAATGGACGTAAGAAGCGCGATGGCTCAGTTGGTGGAGTGTTCAGAAAAGCTCAGAAGAGGACAAACATATGCCTCCACTGACTATCTTGAAATGGTAACATTAGCAGCAACTTCTTATCTTGAGAAAATGAGTCATAAAAACAGACTTTGAAACAAAGCTGTTTTCATGCATATCTTATAAGTACTGGCACGCATCAACGTCAATCAAGTGATGTTTCAACCCTTCTTGTTTGCTGGCGTGTACTCTGGGTTTGTCCTCAGACTCAGTTTACTGTGGCCTTTTGTCTGTGTGTTTGTTTTTTCTTTACTCCCAGTCAACAGCTATGGTCATGGCCGGAGGAGGGTCAGTTCACCTAACCACATTTTTTTCCCTGAGACAAGCGGTTAGCCAGTACTTTGTGCACATACATTCCCTTGTAACTGACAACAACCCTTCTTGAATGATTCAGCAAAAGGGAGGAAAATGACTGTTGAAATTTATTTCATGATAAATCTCTGCAAAGTTATGGAACTGTGCCAGGATTAATTTTAGTCCATAGTTAAATATTTATTTCTACTCTCATATTGGTTTTGGTAAATCAAAATCAGAAACATAAATAAAGCAAAACACCCCATACCAAAACGATGCATAATGTGAAAACAGGCGGGAAATCAGATGCATTGATCAGCCTGTGCGCGTATGCAGGCACATCAAGGTATTTACTTACCAGTAAATACATCAAACAAATAGTTTATTATTCAAACTTTCCACGTGCATAGCTTAACTATAGACATAAGTGGCAGACATCTAACTTAAATAAAATGTGGATGACGTGACAGACATTGAGTAGGTCTGAATATTAATTTTTCTGACCAGGTAAAATTTGAACGTATTGAGGGGTGAAACTGGACCAGACGGTCAATATATACTTGGCCATACATATGTTTTGATAAACGTTAAGCATGTTTTTGTGAATGCCAATACTCGTACGTTTTAAGACAATAAATAAAGATAACTCCTACTTTTATAAAAACAATGGGTTATCTTTTCCATGGGTTCCGTTCTACTCTAACACTTTCACTGCCAAATGCGACTGTAGTCAAATTTACCGTTCACTGTCAAACACGACTACAGTCGAAATTTAAAGGCACAGTTGATAGCTGTCTATTTCAAAGGGTTATAAGGGATGCAACTCTTTGTTCTGTATTTCAAAATGTTCAGGAGACATAATAATATCGTATGTGGAGGTAAACGCAATTTTCTGTACAAGAATGGATTTTACAAACATGTTTGTAATGTCATTAGATTTCGCGGAAATTAAAAATATGAAAAACATGTACATAGGGATGACATATAGGACGCATTAAGCCCTTCAACTGCTATACTTTGATTTACTTTTTATGAAACAATATATCGGAATAGATCCCGATGTTTGAAACTATGTAGTTGGATGTTTATCTATTTTTTGCGTAAAATAGTTGTTTATAAGCATTTTTCATATTTTCAATATGGCTTCCAAATTGGTTGCCAAAGGTCACGTGACTATCTTTTTTATTATTGGTTCAAATGAAATTTTTACATAATATCAACATTCTGTGAAAGTTTCACAGCAATAGGTTGAATGGTTCTGGAGATACACTGTGTTGAACCCATATACCCTCAATATTCAAGAGTCCTTGAAACATGCTTGGTACTGAGGTATTGGTTTTTTGAGGTGCATGGCAGCGAAAGTGCTAAGTAGCACATCACCCCCTGGCATCAAATTTTCTTCAAAAAAACACATCTGTCAATTTTGTCATTTGATGCAAGTTTTATACAATTAAATACCTATGCAACAAGTTTCTCAATTCAAAGGCTTAAAGCGCCAAATTTGACACTGCCATAAAATAGGTCAAAGTCATCACAGGGTCTTAATCATATCAACTTTGTAGAACCTAAGTCCCTGATGCTGAATGATTAGTTTCAAGATCATAAGACTTCTGGTTCTGGAGAAGATTTATTAAGGTTTTTAACATATATGGGTATGGCGCCACCTTGGTCATTTGACAAAGACGATTTTTACAAAATTTATGTTCCCACTTCCTAAGAAGGCCCCACACTAAATTGAGCTTTGATTGGCCAAGCGGTTTAAGAGAAAAGGGTGTTTGAAAATAATGGTTATATACATGTATGGCATCTTTTTTTTTTTCAAAAATATAAAATTTCTGTTAAGTTTGGTCGAACTAGGAGCGGTCATTTTCAGAAACGTGTTGATAGTCAAGGAGCTAGATTTTTGAAAATTGACTTGGCACAATTGTCCAGCCAGAAAAGGTTTGACTTCAGAAAAAATTAGAACTACCCTTCTACAACATTTCTAGGCACGTCGTACAGTCAAATTATGGTAGCAGTTTTCCAGGAGGAGTCGTTTTGTAAACCTACCCCATTTTTACTATAAAAAAACAAAATGGCGACATTTGAATAAGAAATGGTATCCAGGTTGTGTCCAGATGGTGCACTCGGTCGTTATTTACTGCCAAAACCTCGATAAGGACCTAAACAATTATGAAAATAAATTGTTTGCATCCAGAAGCACAACTTTTATTTTATAAATGTCATTTACGTTATATCTTCAATTGCGCCTTATAAAATCAATTAATTTTGGCCAAAGTTTAATTTTCATAAGTTCTATAATAGATATATACGCTTTACATACCATGTCTGAAAAAGATAATTACATGACTGTTTCAAAACTGCAAACATCTTGTTTCTATCATAATTACTTTAAGAATTATAAGCTGTTGAATATGGTTACCCCTAAAAATGATGAATATGGTTAGAACCATTTCACTTTGGAAGTTAGCATGCAATACCATGTGCAGACTTTTAAACCATAATTGAGCATTCTATCGATACACGATAGTTAAAAGCAATACTTTACTGCGTTTCTGGTGAAAAGTTTCATATTTTAATGCTTGTATGACAATACGTAACGTACATAACAAACTTTAAGACTTCCTATATATATTGCTAAATACCTTATATTATACGTCAAATGGTATTTTTTTTTAATTTCAAACCTGTTTTGGTTTAAATTTATAACAAGGCAGCAGTTTGTTCTAAAATATTTATTAGTCTTTATTAAGTTACTATATCTATAAACATTTACATTTGTGATAAAGATTTTTTTTTAAGTTTTCATCTCCATGAAATATCATTTTGCTTTGTCCAAAGTTAAATATTCTAAAAAAAACATAAACAAAGAAATAGACAGCTCTTTAGTAGTAGTAGACTACATTCCATATCTGTCAAATTTATAAAAGTAACATATATAACCATATCAAATATCATAAGTCCCTATGTTCGTCTTAAATGTTATCAAAGACAGTATACGATTGGGCCCTGAAAAGGTTAAATATTACGGATGTAGAACTTTGTAATATTTTTCGCAGGAGAAAAACAATACAACTAAGTTTTATTGAATGAAGTCTCATCAGTCATTTGAAAATATTTTATGTACCAAGTTTACTATTGTAAACATTATGCAAGTCAGTAACATAATATAGATTAGCTCCTTGTATAATACTTAGGTTTATTTCCCTTAGAAAAAATACAAATTACTAAATGTTTAGAGGGATGGTAATAATATTATATTATTTTTCTCTGCTTACATTCCGGACAAAATCAATTACCTAAGAGTTGGTAGGATTAAACTTATATATATTATAATAGAGGTTATGCATTATACGTGTCTGTAATCAGTTGTTTTTAAAGATAATCTCTAAAAAATCAAATTGTATACTTGTATGCTTATGCAGATGATGACACATTACTTGTTTCAGCTTTTAAATAGATTTTAGTTTATTTTAAGCATACCTTTTATAGTTTATTTAATGAAACTGTTAATACCTTTGATCATTTGCTAAACTAATATCACTTTATAAGGAGAGGTTTTACATTGAAGAAACATGTCCCTAAAATTGGGTCAGATCAGCTTTTATGGATGACAACAATCTTATGTGCTAAGACCATATCCAAGCAACACATGTTAATTGCTGCTTAAGAAACTATTTTCAACATATGACATTATCAGTCAAAAGTAATGCCAGGCTGAATAAGACATTGTGACACTATGGTAATATAAAATAATCCCTTAAATGTTCTCTAAGATATCAGATGGAATAATAAAACGTTTAAAAACATGCAGCCATGAGATCTTACTCAGTTTTAGCAATCAATGCTTAAATAACTGATGGTAATTTTAACTATACAGAATGTGGCATGACCAAATTATTACACGAGTCTTGTGAATGTAATTCTTGATAACAAAGCGCTATATGTATATAAACATAAGAATGAATAAGTGATATAAAGTTAAAATCAACGCAGCTTTTTCTAAAAAAACATCTTGCTTCTTCAGGCAGAAAACAAATGGATTATACATAAATAGGAAGCTATATAAAAACACAAAACATGTTGATGGTAGTGATTTATAAAGATAAACAAAGAGTCAATTGTTCTTACAAACACTTTGTGCAGCAGTCTTTGCCATCAATGAAAGATGAAATGCGGTGATATGCATGTCATATTTGCAATGTTTCCTTCCAAAAGAAATCATACTTCTATTACTTTTAAAGCAAAGTATAAATCTTAGAGGTTGATAAAACAGTGCCTCTATTGTTGAATATGTTATGTGATATAATAAACAAGATTTTGAATATCCTATGATCGATACTATCTTTGGCAGTAGCACAAGTGTGAATTTCGTTGCCATAACTTCAAAAAAACAATGCTGACCTCTCTTATGTAATTTATACATGCTCAATTGAAGATTTGAACCACCATATGTGATTTTGGTACCTACCTCACATGGGAAAATGCACCGTTTAATCCCCCATGCTGATGCAGTGGAGCTAGCGTTTGTCTTCATCTACATATACAACAAGCAAATGCTCTGATGTCTCTAATGACATATTTTACAGGCTAGCATGAGCCTGCATGGCTGAACTAAAATCAAATGTGCGTACTAATTTGATATTTTATTTACGTTACTATTTATCATCAATTTAGTTTGATTTGGAACATACAAAGGATTAATGGGATGCCATTCTTGCATCAATGATTATGTCCTCATTTGACATGCTGAATATCGTAACGATTTTATATGAACAAATTCCACGTTTAGATTAAGCCTAATTGATAGAAATAATGCAAAACAAGATTTCCAATAATTTATTTATTTACAATGCAAGAGAGTTGTTCTAAGTGATAGGCATTTACCTATAAATGTATAACCATAATGAACCTTGGAAAAAATATCCTGTTTCAATACTCTATAACATTGCAGAACCAGACAAAGCGTATGATAAATGTCACCATCTCCTTAACCCTTTTAAGTCGAATGAAACTTCCTACTTTTATCAAATGGACTAGTCCATTTTCGTCCTCAGGGTTATTGGGTGTTGTTTTTCATTCTAATTCAAATTTAAATTGAACATACTGTAAGCAAACAGTAGAGAACCTGATCAGACATTGCAGTATGTGGCGTCTGATCTTGGCCCGTACTATTTGCCTATGTCCCACAAAAAGAATGCTAGTCTAATATTGGTCAAATACTTTTGTTGTATATTTTACTCACATCAGTTGATTGGATATAGAGCGGTTTAACTATATGAATAGGCATGGCGTTTTCCATATGTGGGACAGAAACCGTTACGATTAAAACAGTGTTTTGCTATGGCAAGTACTAATGTTTGTTTTAATGTTTTATTTCTCGATTTCAGTCAATATTGTAAATAAAAAAGGTAATTTTAGGAGTTAAGTGTAAGTTTTTCCCCAAATCATAGCTATCAATATAGTAATTTGGTGGCTTACACAATTGGTAATATAGTGCTGTCATTTCATTAAATATTGTATTTAGCAGAAAGTAACATATATAACTATAGTAACAGGTGCAAAGATTAGTTTAAAATCATATTGCTAGTAATTATCTTTCAAATAAAAGTTTGTATTGATACGTAAGAATAAGAAATGACTGGATAATAGCACTATAGGATTTCCTATTATTTTAGGGAAACGTAGTCAGTTTGGCTATTGCAGGATAACGCCTTATCCGCTGAAAAGCTAACGCACTTCATTATGTGGCTAATATAATTTGGTTTTAGAAATTTACAGTCTACAAACCTCATTTTGTGGAGGTCGTTTGGTAGTCCATAATCAAATGATATTACTCCATTAAATAGTAATACATTTGAAATTAAGTAACGTATATAACTGTAATATCATGTTATATATGGTTAAACGCATACTGGCTGTTTGCTGCATTTCATTTAATGATTTTAAGGCTGTCGTCATGTCCATATATAAGAATTTAGTATAAGTCACAGATACAATATATTGCAGCAGAGACTGTACACTGGAAATTGTGTAATACACGCTTTCCTGAATTGTCATTTCAGGTGGTATGTTTTTTTCTTTGATTTGTAACAAATGTAAAACATGACAAACATACTACAAGAATAATGATGTTTAAATTTGATTATAAATATGCTATTTTACTTGATAAATTAAGAAATGGGGAAGATTTCATTTCTTTTTGAATTTGGATACATTATATTTAGTGGGTGGGGTAAATCACCCCTTCTGTTGGACATTTTCACGTCAACTATACCATATATACAAACTTTTTATATTGCTTTACTGTCGTATGCCATTGCATACATGTAATGTATGAGTTTAAAGGGAAATATGCTGAATAGGAAGCAATGATTGAGCATGAGGCGTGTTTTCCTCTCAATTTACCTAAGACTCATTTAGCATTAGGTACGTTCAAAGATGACGTCCTACAGCAAAACTGCTATCACAATTTGACTGTACGACGTACCTAGGAGTATTGCAGAAGACCTCAGGATTGCATTTCTGCAGTCAAACCTTTTCTGGCAGGTAAGTTGTGCCAAGTCAAAAACTAAGGCCTTTACAGAAATCAGCGCCTGGACTATGACAACAGACAATGCACACTAGATGCCAGAAATGCTCCAAAACTGACTTTGATCACTTTGTGCTCAGGTTTCCTTGGGTTTTTTAAATTTCAAGTGATAAAAACAAGTTTGTTTGCTAACCTTTCCAACTGTTTTTCAACCCAAGACAGATATAATGGAAAACTGATTTATTTTTGGCCTAGTGCAAATTTGCATTAAATGGCTTCAAACTTACCATGTATTTGCCAAACATCTAGGAGCAAGGTAATAGCCATCAATAGATAGGCGTCACTAAACTGTAGGTCTGTGCTTAGTAAATCTCTACCTGTAAAATGTAGCATATGTCCAAATAAAAATGAAAAAAGTGTATTAAGCGCAACATAATAGATAACCCAAACCCCCCTCCAGCTCAGTACTAGCTAATTGAACAAAAAGAAGAACCTTCATGAATACACCTATTCTGTATTGGTGTAAAGTTTGAACTTCTCCTACGAGTGTAGCATTGTAGCTGAGGAGGGGTGGTGGATTGAAGCCCTGCTCTGTATGTTGTCTCATTGAAATAGACATATGTGTAAAATATTTTAAGAGTCGGAGCAATGGCTATGGCTAAGGTAGACAAATATGTAAATATTATCTTTGACCTCTATGACCTTGACCTGGATGAAAGGTGGAGGGATTAAAAAACCCCTACATGCTCTCATGGAGAGTAAATTTCGGGTTTAGGCGAGTAAAAAACCTGCCAAGCTCGCCCAAATGGGGGAGTGCATTTTCTGATCTGTAAGAATTTGTCTATAAAACACTGCAGAACAGTGCAACTTATTGGGTGCATCCCTTTGAAATGACCTGCTATGCAATTTGGAAAATCTGCTCCTTGATTGGCTGTTGCTAACTAGTAATCTACCTGTGTTGTAGTAAACAGAGCCCCTAGCTGATACTTACGGGTAGATGAGTTTATAATTTGCGTGGGTGATTCAGATGCATATCACTCAGCACAAGGCAATCACTCTCCATGGTGAGAAGTTGCACATAAAAAAGCTTAAAAGAAGACTTTTGCCTATGAATTATAATTGCCTATTCTGAATAAATCAAGGGCAGTAACTCAGATATTAGCATGTTCATTTGACCAAATAAGAGAACAACCCACCATGGTACTTACCATTGATGCCAAATTCATGTATTCATCAAGTCTGGCACATAGGCTCAGAGAAGGTTTGGAAGGGACTATGGCAAACTAGATTTTTCCAACTGATAAGTCAAAATTTTTGTCTATGGTGGCCAAAATCAAACTGGATCTGTATTTAAATATTATCCTTCAAGTTCAGTAAAATTTGAATTAAATCAATGGAGTGATTAAAAAGTTATCAATCAAAAACCAATTATATAACCCAACAACAAAACAGAAGTCAAAAGAGGTCATTCAGTCAAAAAGGCCACTCATTTAAATTTTGTCGAGCATAACTAAAATTTAAACTTGACTTGTATTTTGAGATGATATTCTGCAAAGCTTAAATCAATGCATTCTTTCAAAAGTTATCAAGCTGGAACCAAAGTCTTAACCCAATAACAAAACCTAAGTCAAAGAAAGGCCATAACTCAGTCAAAAATTTGCTGATGATCCTAAAATCAATCTGGACTTGTATTTTATAATGTTCCACCCTTCTAAAAACTTTGAAGGAAATTGTTGCCTCTCTTAAAAAGATAATGGTCAGAAACCAACATTGTGATGTTGTCAACAAACAGACAGGGACATAATCCCTATGTTTCTATTATGCTTTGCAGGTACCAAAATAAGGTTTTAACCCTTAATGCGCCAATTGCAATAAAGTCGTTTGCTTTTCTCGTCTGCTAAAATGTTTACAAAGCCTCTATGGCAAACAGTGTGGACCCAGACCAGACTGCTCCTATAGGAGCAGTCTGCTCTGGGTACACGCTGTTTGCTTCTATACTTAATTCTTCAGTAATGTTAGGCAATTATTCACAGCATACGACTTCAGCAGACGACATTTTCAGTGGCATTTTTTTCTTGGTGTTTTAAGGGTTAATATAATGTAGCTCTATTTGACTAATTTGTTGTCATACAAACCAAATGAAAGACCAGATTTGTGTCTCTCAATGAGTTCTTTTGCTAGCTCAATCTTTTCCTCTTTGGTCAGTTTATCATGGCTGCCTAGGAAATGGTTTAATTGTAAAACTGTTATATGTCGTTGCATTTCTTTAACCTAAAATACAAATGTAAAGGGTGTTTTGTGAAACTGTTGTCCAAAATAAAACAAATCAATGAATGAATATAAAATAGCAGCAGTAGACACATTTGGTCACAATATTGAATAGATGAGAACAGTCAGACATTCTCAATTATACAGAAAATCTGTCTGTTGAATCCAGAATGGAGCAATACTTATATATCACCTATTAAAAGCTTAAATTCACAAAATATCAATAGAGAGCACTCAGTTTATGCTTAATTTATGGTAAAAATTCAATTCAACAAAGTAAAAACTTAATTTCAACCAAATGAACACGTATCAGGAAGAGATACTGATGCATCATATGACCTGTTTATGTAGTATTTATGTGTACGTGCACAGTTTTGACAAAGGTGCCTGAACTTTAGTTGCACTCCTGGTCATTAGACTCATTACTTCCTAATGACATTGTGAGCTTCCAGTTTCCATGAACTCATTTAGGGGTTTCCAGAATACTTAGGCTTAAAGTTATTACAAGCCTAATTAGAATATTGTCAGTAAAAGGGTATTCTTTCCCAAATAATGAAAACTTTGATCGTCAAGCGACATAACGGAAAAGGAAGTAGTGCAGACTTATGCGCATGAATATTGTTGATCAAAGCACGTACAAGTATGATACTGTTTTGCTTCCTATCATTCTGACATGTGCATCCTTAATTGCAACGGAAGTGCAAGCGTCTGTTTATTTAGAATAATGATTAATGCGGAAATAAGTTCCACAAAATGAAGGTACGAATTACATATATTATTCGAAATTGCTTATGACACGAACCAAAACCATATCACAGTGCAAATACACTGTCAGCCCTGAAATAAAATGGATTATCAGGAGTGATAATCTGAATTATTTGTCGCTATTAAATATGTTGGCCAATTTTTCATAAAAAGGATAAACAGTCAAACCTGCCGATGCGGTCATCTCTATTCAGCATGACCCTCCTGTAAGCTGCCTGTTCTGCCCCCCCTCCCCAGCGATTTCTAATGCAAACCCACCTTTAATTTATGAAGCGTGAACCTGTCCAATGCGAACATTTTTCTAAGTTGATGCGGTCAGTTTGATTGGAATTCTACAATATACATTTTTAAGCCAGTCATACTCATGGTGCAGTGTTAAAACTGTTTACCATACCGCAATCAATCAAAAATTGATAAATATCTTATATACCCTTATCTAACGCAGCAATAAAAGTAAACTAGTTCAGGCCATAAATTCTAAATTTGCAATGCTTTCCAAACATCAAAGACAGTGCCGAAAATCTGGCTTCACAATAAAGCAGGTGAGCGTTGTTGTTGCGTTTGTGTTTAACGTTCCACCAAAAGCTAAGGTCATATGGAGACGGGGCCACGGCTTTAAGTCTCATCCGACAGACTGGGAAGCCGGGAATCGAACCTGCGACCCCTGGTTTACAAGGCAAGCGGTTTATCCACTACACCACAGCAGCTCCTAAAGCAGGTGAGCGTAATTACTGACTAACTGCAGTTTGTTCGCAATCAGTGAACTTTATAAACCATGACTGATTAAGGAAAACAATAATTAAAGGCAATTGGCAATTGTCATCAACTTCAAAGTGGTCACCTTAATTGGGGCTCATTAACTGCAATCATAAATTTAAGCATGTGTTCAATTTGGTTTTACAAAAAATTGACCAATGAGTGTGCAATCTCAAAATTAATGCTTTTTAATTGTGTTTGCCAAACATGGCCATTGAGGGTGAGATCTTAAAAATTTATTGGAAGATGGAAGAACAATATGTGGCCATCTTTTGTTTCCATTCAATTTGCTTAAGTTGCCTACAGTTCTTTAAAAAATGATTAATTCCAATCATAGATAGATAGATAGCTTTTTTTCTCATAAACCCCCTCTACACTATATCAATTACAAATCTTGTGTTAATAGCAATTAAGCCAGGCAGGGATCAAACAGGTACTCCACATTTCCTGCTCATAAACTGACCCTCTATTAAGCAGCCATCTGTCTTAAGCAAGCAATTTTGCATATCCCATGACTGCTTCCTTAAGACAGGTTTGACTGTAAATGTCTTTTTGAGTATTTTAATTTATGAATGTATGTATAACATCAAACATTTATTTCATAATTTGTGGTGAAAAACTCTTCCAATTTAGGAGAGCCTGAGTGGCTTTAAAATCATATCTGATACAAATTGTAACTTACATCATCAGCTAATTGTATTGCACCATCTGTCTTTTGTTGACAGCTTGTCTCACCAATACTTAACAAAAACTGAAACAATAACAAACAAAATGGTTCTTTACTCTGACTTAACCCTTAAAGCGCCAAGAAAAAAAATGCATCTGAAAATGTCGTCTGCTGAAGTCGTCTGCTGCAAATAATTGCCTAGCATTACTGACGAAATAAGTATAGAAGCAAACAGTGTGGACCCAGGAGCAGTCTGATCTGGGTCCACACAGTTTGCCATAGAGGCTTCTTTAACATTTCAGCAGACCATAAAAGCAGACAACTTTTGTTGCGATTGGGGCTTTGAGGGTCAATAATTATACAAGCTGATGGGTTTATTACACTTTCAAACATCCCCATGTGTATACATCTCTATAGATCTTTGTATACTTAAAATCAAAAGTAACTCTATTAAATATATCATGATACTATTGTGTCACTGTAAAGGCGACACATGAATATATATTAGGACAGTAAATTCCGGACTGATCTACTTTAGACATATGTAAAAGCTGAAAATGAGGCGAGGTTTTACTCAATTATCATCTTGCACCATAACACCTCAGTATAAGGTCAAAAAAGACACAAAACATGTGATTCAACCCTTAAAAAGCCAGCCAAGTTACTACATCCGAAAATGTCTGTTTATTGGTTAGCGTAAGTATAGAGGCAAGGAGTGTGGACCCAGATCAGACTGCTCCAACTGAATTTACACTGTTTGTCGATTAGGCTCCAAATATTTCAGCAGATGAAAAAAGCATACAATGTTTTTGGGATATGCCCTCTTACAGTTTACTAGAATTGTCAGAGAATCTGCCTATAGCCCCACTGTGGGGCTTTTCATGTTGTAAAAAAGCCAAGTTCTAAAGATGTTGAGCACAAACAAATTTCTGACATCAACAAAGGGTTATAACTCTGTTACAAATAGGCAAAATATGGAAGGTAGCAATCACAACCTAGATCTTATAAATATAAATCAGCCAGTGCATGAGATTTCCAACAATGTGGTATGTGCGACAAGCAAAGCCTCAGATAAGCCTGCGCATAGGCGCTGTCTGATCAGGGCCTTTGCAAGTCGCTTGAATATTCTATGAGTGTTAAGCTACTGACTAAACATAATTTGGAGTTTCTAAGTTAAAAAGGAGGCTGCACAGGCTCGTACAAGTCTAAACTTGTCAAAATACCACATCGTTGGAAATCTCATGTCGCGGCTCAAATGCATTTACAAAATGTGGTGAATTTTGGCATACTCACTTTGTCTACTTCTTCCGGTGTAAGAATACACAAGTAAGATTTCAGATCACCAAAGCAACAGAATCTGTCACCAAATCTTGAAAAATAATTCTGTACTAGTTCTAATGGATCTCCTGAATAATAAACCAGAATACAACAACTTTTATAGAATAGATTCATTACTTTTACCAACAGAGCAGACCCAGATGAGACAGCTATTTTAGGAGCTGCCTTGATTAGGGTCTACCCTGTTTGCTTATGGAAAAATTATTTGATATGAAACTACACTAGTGGACCTGACAAGTAATTTCTTGGTTCTATGTACAAACATGAAAGTTTTTGTTTGTTTGTTTTGATTCTTTAGGTCCCATCAACAATCTTTCAGTTAAACAGGGACAGGTCTTCCTGGGTTGAACCAGTACTAAGCTAGGATAAATGTGTCTTGCTCAAGGACCACAACACAGTGACACAGGTGAGGCTCAAACCCGTGGCTTCTCGGTCTCGAGTCAAGCACTCTACCACTGAACCACTGCGCTCCCCCCCCCAAAAAAAAAACATACATGAAAGTTTATATAAATATTCATGAAAATTCATGAAAGAAAGGGTTCAATATTTAACACAAGAATTCCCAAGTACTTAAGTGTCCTTTCTAGTGTTGCAATCCTATTGTTGAGAAAGACAGAGCTAATTGCTTTACTTTATTGCTTTCTTGCTGTTGTATGACTGTCAGATACTTACCATAAAAAGGATGAGAAAAGCAACAAGTTAAAGATGTAAGTAATGCATTACAGTAAAACTTGTGTAAAACAGCCACTCAAAATTAGATGGAACAAAGTTTTTTTGTTTTGTTTGTTTTGTTGCTTTACATCCCAATCAACAGCTATGGTCATGGCGGGATGGCAAATGAAACAATGATCTTAATAACAAATGGTAGCTAAATGAAGGTCAAAAGTATTGCAGAATGCTCACCTTGGAGCATTCTGCAATACTTTTGACCTTCATTAAGCAATAATTAGTCTTGAAAACCAATTTTTGGTCTTTGATGAGAGTGGCTGTTTAACATAGTTTTACTGTATTCATAACTGAAAACTGACAACTATAAAGTAGTCACTGGTTTCGTCTGTGAGGGTTCATAATAATTGTGAATTGCCTGTGGGTATTTACAATATTTGTGAATGCTTGGTTTGGGTAGGACGCAGGTGTTCAGCCAGGTGCGGTGTTGACATCTGTGATTGACATGTTTATGTTTTTATAGGGAATTCTGACACCAGTTTGTTATTGTTTTTCATATGTCATATTTATTAGCCTGTCAATTTTGATGGGATGTTTTAACACTTTCAAAAGGTCATGATGACAGATGTTACTTAGTTTAGTAAAATTACATAAGCCCAATAAATAGATTGTGTCAATTCTGACATTGATTGGCAGGATTGCGCAATACATTTAATCATATGACCTTTGGGGAATTGCGCAACTGGTGTGACTATGAGTCACTTTTGTATCTTCTGATTGGTTGATATAAATGGAAGCTTACCTATGTAGAGGGCGCTATATAGTAAACTTGAAATATGATTGGTTAGTGATGATGTCATTAGGTGGCGGCTGTGGTCAGCTTCTATCATGTGACTTCATGGTATATAAGATGAAACCCAGTGGCAGAGCTGGAGATTTTCGGAACTTTGGGTTATAGTTAGTTTCTAGAAGTATTTTAGTTGGACTTAAGAAGATTTAATAAAATTATAAAATTGTGAAAGTTGTTGCTGAAATTTACAAGACTTAGAAATTCTAAAGAGACTTTAAAACACAACGCGAACTTGAAGATTAGAATCAACTACTACCTTACATCTGGGACGTTTTTGGTGCCTACTAGACCAGGATTTCGAACTTTGTTTTCGTGGACACATTGGGATGAACAGAGAAGAACAGGAACAGTTTGTGAACAGATTGTGATTGAAGATATAGTTAACTTGTGATTGGTGGATTTTTCTTGACACGGTAGGACTGTCATTTTATTCTTATTTAAGTAACAGTCAGCTAACCACATTTAAAATTATTTTATCATGGAACCTGAGAATGACACAGGTGTTGAAGGTGTGTTTCAATATTTGGCTAAGGAAATGGCCAATGTCTCATCTGCATTAAACGCACAGGGCGTCTCTCAAATTGTGCAATGTTTTGTTGGCAATCCTAAAAATTTTCGTGATTGGGTTAAACAGATTGAAAAGTATTGTAAATTAACTGGTTTGCCTGAAGCTAGGAAGAGATTGATTGCATATCAATCTAGTAAGGGGGCTGTTAGCGGATTTATCAATAGGTACATGGAAGCTTTCCCACAGAGTACATGGGCTGAATTAAAAACAGAATTAGCAAATAAATTTTCTGATGTTACTGATAGCAGATATGCACTTAGTCTGCTTAGATCCATTAGGCAAAAACCTGGGGAAAACATTCAATTATATGCTGAACGAATATTGAGTTTGGCTGAAGAAGCATTCGTAGGTCAAGGTGGGGATGTTGTTGAGCGACAACTGATCAATACGTTTGTGGACGGCTTGGTTGGCAATGATGCATTAAAAATGAAAATTTTGCGTGATAATCCAGATACCTTGCAGGGGGCAATTGCCACTGCTACAAAAGAACAAAATTTAAGGGCCAGAGCAAATTTATCATCACATTATCATTCTCCTTATAAATCGGACAGAAAAGAAGAACCTATGGAAATTGATCATTATAGACCTTTAAGGTGTTTCAAATGTAAGAAAACAGGTCATTCATCTAAAACATGTAGGAATGTACACATATTAAATGATGCAAAGCGTAAAAACCCAAATATCATATGCTGGGGCTGTGGCCAAGAAGGTCACATACTGCGATTATGTAAACATGATAGTTATGGACGGACTGAAAGACCTAGGACAGGTCAAGAATTCAGACGGACACAGCAGGAAAACTAGATAGCTCCTTGCATGTTGAGGCCGATGCAAGGGGTAGAAATAAAAGAATGTCAGAAAATATTCCAACTTATAAAATAACTTTGGCGGGGAGTCCAAATTCTTGTGTAATTAAAATTGGTAAAACTAAATTTAGGTCTCTTGTTGATACAGGAGCTGAGGTTTCTTTAATGCATCGTAGGGTTTATGATTCACTGTTAGTAAAACCTAAACTGCAATTTAAGAGGATAAATTTATCTGGTGTAAGTGGTGGTGCTTTGAAAATAGATGGTTGTATAAATTTGAAGTTTACCATTGGGGGTATTGAGATGCAACATGTTCTATGTGGTTAAAGACATGAGTAGAAATTTGATTTTGGGTACAGACTGGTTACGTCAGCATGGAGTCCGGATATATTATGATTTAGGTTGTATGAGAATTGAGAATAAGAGATATGTTAACCTTGAGGAGGATATCCATGTTTCGTCAGTAGCTAGGATTAAGTATAACACGGTGTTAAAACCACATTCTGCAACTATATGTTATGCAAAGGTCAGACCGAATCCAGATCTTCCGGTCAGGGTCGATTATCAGATTTCTGCAGTAGAGAAAGGCTTCACTTGTAGAGAACCAGGGTTAGAAGTAGTTGATTCTGTTAGTAGATTAGGAAAAGATAGAAGTATCCCTATATTAGTGACCAATAGTACTGGTAAATTTTATTAGAATCAGAAGGCATGGGCCTATAGCAAAAGTTGAACAGTTGACAGGTCAAGGGTTAGCAGAGGTTAACTCTGTAATTAAGGGTCAGAAGTTTGACTCTACGATGGATTTGAAGGATTTACATGTAGCTGATAAGTATAGAGATAACATAGAACCCCTTATTTTAAGAAATTCTGATTTATTTGCTAGTAAGGATACTGAACTTGGACATACAGACACTGTCAGAATGAAAATTGATACAGGGAGTGCTGATCCGATTAAATTAAGACCTTATCGGACACCTCTAAATAACAGGAAAATTATTGATGAAACTATTGATGAGATGCTTGACGCAAAAGTTATTAGAAGATATAGATCACCCTGGAGTTTTCCAGTTGTGATTGTTGATAAAAAGGACGGTTCAAAAAGATTTTGCGTTGATTTTAGGAAGTTGAATCAGGTGACAAAGAAAAATTCTTACCCTCTCCCTGTAATTGATGACATTTTGGCTTTGCTGGGGAAGGCAAAATATTTTACTTCCCTTGATTTAAAGAGTGGGTATTGGCAGGTCTTGATGAATGAATCAGACAAGGTAAAGACAGCCTTTGCTTGTCATTGGGGTCTTTTCGAGTTCAATGTCATGCCGTTTGGTCTTTCGAATGCTCCTGCAGTTTTTCAGGAGTTGATGTCGGTGGTTTTGCAAGGTCTTGGTGATTTTGCTATTGCATATCTTGATGATATATTGGTTTTTAGTCCGACTTTGGAGGATCATTTACAGCATTTGGATACAATCTTTGATAGGTTGCGGAAGCATGACTTGAAACCAAAGTTGAAGAAATGTAATTTCTTGGAGTCTGAGACAAATTATCTTGGTTTCATTATTGGCAAAGATGGAATCAAACCTGATCCTAAGAAGGTGGAGGCTATAAGATCTCTCCCTATTCCCACTTGTGTTAGAGAGGTTAGGTCGTTCATTGGCATGAGTTCCTACTATCGTAGATTCATTCCAAACTTTTCAGAAATAGCTGAACCTATCATTGCTTTGACTAAGAAACATGCACATTACAAATGGTCTGCAAAGCATGATGAGGCTTTTCAGTATTTGAAGGATAGTCTCTCGGTTGTTACATTGTTGGCTTACCCAGATACAAACAAACCGTACACACTGTACACAGATGCCAGTGAAACATGTATTGGTGCTTGTCTCACACAGTCATGTGATGTGGCAGAGGACATTATACCAAATGTATCCAACGAGAAGCCTATTTACTATCTTTCACATAAGTTGAGTAAGACACAGTGCAAATGGTCTACTGTTGAGAAGGAGGCATATGCTATCCATTTTGCCTTACAGAAATTGGACCATTATTTACATGGTGCACAGTTTGTCATTAAGACTGACCACAAACCTCTTAAATATCTGCTTGAGTCACCTATGCAGAACAAGAAGATACAGTTATGGACATTGAGCATGGCTGGTTACAATTGTACGATTGAGTACATAGCAGGCACAACTAACACCTGTGCTGACCTGCTTTCAAGAAGACCGGATGAGCCAGGTCACTGTCAAGAAGAAAACTTGACAGAGGAGTTAGATCTAGATGTGAATGACAATACTTTCCAAGTTGATGTCATTAACTCCAATGAATTTGAACCAAAGAAATTCGCAAGCTGTGATGTCCCTTTTGATGATTCTTTGGTTAAACCAGATGATTGCTTGCCCGGACTTGATATGATTAGTGAACAAAATAAGGATGATGAGCTTCTGGAGCTCAAGACAATACTTGTCCATGGAGAACCTAGTAAAGAGGTACAACGTAGATATCTTGTAGTAGATAATGTAGTGTATCATTTGACGGACCCTGATGGTGATACTGTTTTGAGGTTGTATGTTCCCAAACATCTTAGGGCTCTTGTTGTTAAGCAGTATCATGATGATAATGGGCACATGGGTGTGCAAAAGACTTTTGATTGTATTAGGCAGAAGTATTTTTGGCCAAATTTGTTTAAAGAGTTGTATCAGTATGTTTCTAGCTGTACAGTTTGTCAGACTAGATCTTTGCAGAAGATAAGACAGCCTTTGCAGGAAACAGACATACCGCCTTATCCAATGGCAAAACTTTCACTTGATTTGTCAGGACCCTATCCTAAAACAATGTCTGGCAATAAGTACATCATTGCTTTTGTGGATTGGTTCAGCAGCTGGCCTGAGGCTTTTGCAGTTCCTGATAAGACTGCTGATACTGTTGCACATCTGTTGATTGAGGAAATATTTCCAAGATTTGGATGTCCCTTGCAAATTGTAACTGATAATGGGTCGGAAAATGTAAATAAGGTTGTACAAGAAACAATGAGGTCACTGAATATACACCATGTTCAAACTAGTGTGTATCATCCTCAGAGCAATGCAAAGGTGGAAAGGTTTCATAGAACACTTCATGATGTTCTTTCAAAGAAACTGTCTGAGAATCAGCAGACTTGGGATTTATTTTTGAATCAGGCTTTGGCTGCTATTCGGTTCAACATCAGTGTTTCTTCCAAGTTTTCACCTTTCTTCTTGCTGTACAACAGAGATGTTGTTTTGCCGGTTGATAATCTAATGAAACCTCGCCGGAAATATCAAGGGGAAGAACTCCATCAGATAGCCCTTCAAGAACAACATAAATCATTTACATTAGTCAGAAAACATTTGAAGAAAGCTAAGAAACCACAGGCCAAATATGCTGATAGAGGAACAAAGAAGATCGAGTTCCAAGTTAATGATACTGTCTACTATAAGAATAATCAGAGAAAAGGCAAGCTTGATTGTAAATGGAAACCCTATTATCGCATCATTGAAAAGACTGGACCAGCATCCTATGTCATCAAGAACCAGCTAGATGGATCTACCAGTAGAGTCCATGCAGAAATGCTAAGAGCTGCCAATATTGATGAATGGGTTATTCCAATGTCCACTGATGGAAGGCCATTACGCATAACAGCGTATGTCATTCCACCTGAAGATTCTTCAGATGAAGAATCCAGTGATACAGACCAAGAGGGTCCATATGAAAAGCTCGCCAAGAAATATCAGAAGGAAAGAGATGATTCAGACGAAGAACACAACATTCCATTGATGGAATTAGCAAAGCGTCTGAAAGCTAGGGATGCCATGAAACAGGAAGAAAATGAGGAATCAAATACGGATTCTAGTGTAGATGAATCTAGGGGTAGTGTAGAACAATCAATTGATTTTGACCCTGAGGTAGATCCTGGTTCTGAGACTGAGTCCTATTTTTATGCTGACGATGCAATGTCCGTAGATGGGGTTGATATATGTACATTAAGTAACCTTGAACTTGGGGACAAAGCATCACCAGAAAATGATAGTAAAATTTAAGTTAACAACAGTAAGTGATTAGTAAACAAGAACACCACGCAATTGTTTACAAGGATATTTGACATTCTATAAATGTTAAGGCTTCAAAAATAATAAGCAATTTGTATATGTGGCTTTAATTTTAAAGTCGTCAAGTTAATTTACTTGCAAATTGTTTAAGTAGGTGGTATTTCCTACCAATTTATGGATTTTATTTTTGTGTGTATTTTCAGGTTGTAACCACAGTTGCAACATGGGTTACACATTCTTAACCATCTTTGCATTAATCGGCTACACCTCATGTTTAGTGGTACATGAAAATGTAGTTTTTCATAAAACTAATGAAGTATCTTTAAACCATGCGCGTTGGTTAGTGACATTCATTCATGATTTAAGACCTTTTGAAGTATTTATAAATAAAATAAGCAAAGACTTAGAATCTTCAAATGAAATAATGCTGACTTTGACAGAGTGGTATAGACAGCATAACTTTACGACATATCATTCTACTTTTAAAAGCTTGAATGATGAAATAGGTTTATTGAACGATACATACAAGACAGTTAAAGATAATTTTGTAGACTATCAAACATTACAATCAGATCACGAAAGATCTAAGCGTTCTTTACTGCCAATTGTAGGTCAGGCAATGAGTCTGTTATTTGGAACAGTCTCTGACTTAGATTTAGAGATGATTCAAAGGTCGGTACATGACCTTGCCACGAATCAGGAAAGTATTATTCATAATCTAGAACAAAGTATGACACTATTGAACCTGTCTAGGATTCAGATAGCTGGAAATCGTCGAGCTATTATGAATTTAGTTGAGTGTGTTATGAACCTTGACGATAAGATTAAAGAATTGGCAACTTATACAACTACACACTTTGTAAGACTAGAACAATTCGTGAACACATATTTTCAATTCAAACTAATTCTTGAAGAAATAAGACAGTCAACACAAAATGCTTTCATTTATATAGAGAATCTTCGAACTGAGTTGAATATGCTATCTTTGAGTCATTTATCACCTAGTACAATTTCGCCTAAGAATTTAAGAGCATTACTTTTGGATGTTAAAGACAAATTACCTGTATCTATGCAACTTCCAGCAGATCCTGAAAGCAATATTTGGTATTTTTTATAAAACTTTGACATGTACAGCATATTTAGATGGACATAAAATATTAATTGTTCTTACATTACCTTTGTTGGATCGCAAGGAAATTTACGAAATTTATAAAATTCATAATTTACCCTTACCTAAAAATCAAAAGTTGACTTCAGAGGCTAAAACTTTAAATGCAGTTGCTAAATATGATATTTCTGCTGAAGCATTGATGATTAATGAAGACAGGATGAAATATACTTTGTTGTCTGGAAAAGATTATTATGCATGTAACAACAGGTACATGCCATTTTGTAATCCAAAAAGTCCAATTTATCAAATTAATTTGAGTAAGTCTTGTGTAATTGCTTTGTTTTTAAAGAATAAGGAGAATGTCCCAACGCGATTGTAAAAGTATGGTTTATTTGAACTCTAGATTGCCCATTGCGGAGTATGTACACTCAGGTGTTTGGATTATTGCGACTTCAGATGTTATGAAATTTACCATTGTTTGCCAAGATCGGTCCGGCATGCAGGGTGAAGTTGTTGTGCATCCACCCCTGGGTGTGATAAGATTAAATATGACTTGTGGGGCTGCAAATGATTATTTGAGTTTACCCCCTATAATGAGAAAAAGGTTAGAGGTCATATTTGGGATGCTTGGGGTTCATTGTTTAAATTGAGAAATATAACACACTTTTCTCTTTGGGAAAATTTTACATCTAATTTCCCTAATTTGACTACAATTGAGATTTCAAATGACTTAATGAATTTAAGAGAGATTGCCATTCCTGCTTTTATTGATTATGTGAACAATTATAGGAAGGTAGATGAGCACGGTGGGTCAGTTTCTAGTTGGTCATTTGTTGTGATGATTTTTGGCACATGTGTCTTCATTTTGATACTGATTTTCATGTATAAGAAGTGCTTTCATGAGAAAGTGAAAGTCTATTTTGGTGAAAGGTTAGCTGATTGTTGTGGTAATAAGAATGTTGTGACGAGTTCCTTGTCAGTTGTTGAGAAGGGGTTGGTGTCGTCTGAGCATGACGAGATTGTTAGGCGCAAATCGGGAAGGCAACCTTCTTCCGCACCAGACCAGAAGGAAGCGAAGGTGTTATTGGCTTCGCTGGAGAATATGAAGAAATAAGTTGTGTTTGAAAGAGAGAGATGGCCATGAATAACATAGAGAAACTTTGACTTAAAGTGTACACAGAACTTTACTATGAGTCCATGGTAGTGCCATGGTGAGGATATGATGACATGAAGATATGTAAATAGTTATTGATAATGTGTGTAAGTCCAGTCATTTAATATGAAGTTTGGTGGCTGGTGAGATATAAATATGCTTACTATGATGTGTACAAAAATATGCACTGTAAAGACTGATAAGAAGGATGTATATGACTTTGAGATGTATAAGAAGGAATACAGTAAGGGACCTTTTCACCTCAAGTATCATCGAGTTTATATGAAACATAATGACCTTTAAAATCCAACCAGTTTCCAAAGTGATGACAGATAACAGGTCAAATCAAGATTTTGTTGACAGCTTTGAAATGGTGACCTTTAAATGTCAAACAATTAATGACATTTATACATAGTGAACTTTTGTAAACAACAGCTAATAAATTTTGGATTTTATACATTACTTACCAGTCAATTATTCCAAACAAGAAAATTAACATTATACAGTTATGGATAAGCTATACAACATTCAGCAACTAAAAAAGTGTTTTGGACAGCAGACAAAATTCTATATACTGGATATCAGCAAAGCAATTAAACTTTTGGACGAAATTGAACAGAGTTTAGACGACACCATAATTTGGAAATTGCAAGCGGAAAACAAAATTAATTTCAAATATACTCCTATGGAGGAACACACTGAATGTAACCGACAGGAGGATAATAACCTTGTATTTTACCATGGAGCTGGGGAGCAGGATGATCCAATACAGATAGACTAGCTGTGGAAGAGTGAAGATGAACCTTATTGTATATTGACTGTATTACTTGATGGACGGGGAATAGGATTATTATATGTGTGGTGCATGTTTTTGATTTTGTATATGAGATTTTATGCATAGTGGGGTCTTCAAAGCAATTGCCTGCTTTGTGGTCTGATCAACTATTTTGTAGGCATTGGGCTGTTTCATGATGTGCTCCATTGGAAAAGCTTGGCATCCATATGTCTATCTCTGCAATCTGTAGGGAGGCATGTATATGTTAGCTTGACGAGAAGATGCAGTGGAGTGACAATTGACCCTATTGTGCATGAGATTCGTAATGTGTATATATGATTAGTTAAGATTTGACATTGTGTTGTGAATTCACTTGGGATTTATTGGATTGTAAATTTGCTTGTGGCGTCTGTGTGCTCTTGAGAGTTTGGGACAGTTGCACACTCGATGGGGTGGCCAACCATTGAGTGGACACAAGGTTCTCTGGAGTGCGCTGTCACATGCAGATGTTTGTTGTAAATAGTACTTTGATGATGCATATGTATTGATTATGTTTAGTAGTTATAGGATGATTTGTGCATGCTAGTATTTTATTTATATAGTGGTATGTATGTGAGTGAGTGTGAGAGTGTGTGTGGATGTTATTTGTATATATGGTGTATGAGAGATGAGCTTGGAGAGTTTCACTTAATTGAAAAATTAAGTCAAACTCTTAAGGTTTGGGCGTGTATAAAGTAGTCACTGGTTTCGTCTGTGAGGGTTCATAATAATTGTGAATTGCCTGTGGGTATTTACAATATTTGTGAATGCTTGGTTTGGGTAGGACGCAGGTGTTCAGCCAGGTGCGGTGTTGACATCTGTGATTGACATGTTTATGTTTTTATAGGGAATTCTGACACCAGTTTGTTATTGTTTTTCAAATGTCATATTTATTAGCCTGTCAATTTTGATGGGATGTTTTAACACTTTCAAAAGGTCATGATGACAGATGTTACTTAGTTTAGTAAAATTACATAAGCCCAATAAATAGATTGTGTCAATTCTGACATTGATTGGCAGGATTGCGCAATACATTTAATCATATGACCTTTGGGGAATTGCGCAACTGGTGTGACTATGAGTCACTTTTGTATCTTCTGATTGGTTGATATAAATGGAAGCTTACCTATGTAGAGGGCGCTATATAGTAAACTTGAAATATGATTGGTTAGTGATGATGTCATTAGGTGGCGCTGTGGTCAGCTTCTATCATGTGACTTCATGGTATATAAGATGAAACCCAGTGGCAGAGCTGGAGATTTTCGGAACTTTGGGTTATAGTTAGTTTCTAGAAGTATTTTAGTTGGACTTAAGAAGATTTAATAAAATTATAAAATTGTGAAAGTTGTTGCTGAAATTTACAAGACTAAGAAATTCTAAAGAGACTTTAAAACACAACGCGAACTTGAAGATTAGAATCAACTACTACCTTACACAACTTTCAATCTCTTTTTTTAAACTGAAAATTAAGAAATTAGGCCATTTGTTACATATGCTTGTGGTTTTATTCAAGAATGGAAATATTTAGGAAACATCAAAAAGCGTATTGTCATGCTTAAGTAAACTCTTATGGTCCAAGGTGACATACCTAATGATCGTTCAGGCTGTTCAGTTGACACCTGTACTTGTTTAATGAGTTCTAGATGAGCAAGAAATGGTCCTCTCATAGGTCTATCCTCATTGACTTTTACACTTTCTTGTATAAAAGACAAGGCTAGTTCTGGTGTATGATCCACACTGTCACTGAAAAAAGCAATAAACAGCAATTTAACCCTTTACTCCATAATAACACCTTATGACGCCTTTGAAATATTATGTATTTGAAAATATTATGGAAAATTGAGCATTTGCTCATTTGGAGCAAATGCTCCATTTTCCATAATATTTCAAAAGTATTAAAAATTTCACTTAAATTTTTCTTTATTTTTTTAAATGTTGTCTAAAAATAGAAAATGATGTCATGATCTAAAAATAACATATGGAGTTAAGGGTTAAACATTCCAGGTCATTAATAAAATTAGTATTGGTCCTGAAGGGTTACCTAACATAGAGTCACCAGATAATGAGTAACAAAATCTCCTTAATAAAGATTGAACTATGCTTGTTATTTGAAAATATTTTGTATGGCCCACATACCAAAAACTTAAGGACACTGGCACCATTGTTCTGAAGAATAAAATGTCTTAACATCTGCATATGCAAGTCATTTTGGCCAAAATAGTATTTGTATTTAGGTTTTCTCATCCAATGGACAATTTGTTTGAAATTTTACTTCTAATGCACCAGTCAATTCTTAGAAAAAATATGAGAAAAGATATTGGTGGCAGTCATGAAATATGCATTTTTCACTTCACTCAATGAAATAAATGTCATATTCAGTTAAAAAATTTGATATCCTCAATGCATTTATGAAATTCTGAGGAATTCAGAGAACAAATAACTAAAAGATTTAGTGTCCGTGCCAGATGACAGACAGATGGACCAGCAGAATAGTACAGAGCTCTGCCAGCATTTGTTGGTGGGGCCCTAGATAGTGTATTCCTACAATACCTGTTTTCTGAGGAGGGTTCCCACTGAGAATCTGATAAACACTTCATAGACTTGATATAGTCTCGCCACCAAGATATATGATCATGACTGAAAAGGAAAAAATTGCAAAATGTCAGCACATGTAAATAGATACACTATATGGACAGACGATACTATAGCTAAATCCCTGCAGCTTTTCAAGCATCATAGGTTTAGTTACACAAAAAATTTCAGCATAAAATTATAAATATTTTACATCAAAACAGTTATCATAGGCTTTGTTTTTATGTAGCTTTTAAATTGCATGTTTGCCTAAAATTTTGTATCTTAAAGGATCCTGTTTTCCCTATAGCATGCTAAGTATTGTGAAACTATCATATTTTTACGCCAATGTCATTGTTAACTTTTGACGTCGTTACCATAACGGCATGATACCATGTTGTCATTAAATTCCATTGTTTATATATGTCCCTTGAGAAAGGTTGTTATACCGAAACTAAGTTGGGAAATAAATAAATAAAAAGAAGAATTTGAAGTTTGATCTCTTTACCGATTTAAATATTATATAAGCAATTCCAAATAATAATTCCAAAGGGAATAGTAACTGTATCACATAAGTAATTAAATATTTTCTTACCCCTAATTTTAATCATTTGTTTTGTTTTAATCATGTCTTCTTGAGACGGTTCTTTTGAGTACCCTCAACATATGTTTTGATTGAGAATTAAGAACATTGTTTCTGTTGTGCATTCTGAACTTAAGGCCTGATGGATTATAAAACACTTTTAATATGTCTAATAATTGTTTATTGAATTTACAATTGCAGGAAATGTACACAGGTTTTATATGTGTCCATTTTCAGTGGTATATATTATACAGTTATTTCATGCCTGTTTGTTGTATGGTCAAAACTATTACCCCGAGGATCCATGGACGGCCTGATGCACTATTGCAAGAGGCCGAAGGCCGAATGTAATAGTGCATCAGGTCGTCCACGGTACCGAGGGGTAATAGTTTGACTATACTACAAACAGGCATGAAATAACTGTTTTATTACCCAACCTATTTGATGAAATACTTAGCAGCGTTCCTTGAATGGAGTTGCTGTAGACGATGCGGTTTTGTTGCAAAACGGAAAATTTCACCAAATCTGCTCAATTTTGGTCTCAAAATGTTCCACTCGTTCTAACTAAGAAAACGAGTACCCACACTTTATGTTTCTGACCATAAACAACTGAGTTATTGGAGTTTAAAGTTGCCAAACCATGCCTCATTTTCACCATTGTTGCATAACGTCTCATTTCATAAACGAACCATACGTGCATCCTCCTCACGCATGATAATAAGCGCCTGTGTGTTTTTAACATGGAAGCGGGAAACCATGCCATGGTATAGTGCCAGTCTATAGTCATATTTATTGACCGGTGGAATAGTTCAGTGACTCATGACATAGCAAAAATTATTACCCAACCGTCTATATACGGAGTAATTGTCTATTTTTTGCTATGTCATGAGTCACTGAACTATTCCACTGGTCAATAAATATGACTATAGACTGGGACTATACCATGGGCCTGGTTTTCCCGCTTCCCTGTTAAAAACACACAGACGCTTATTATCATGCGCGACGACGATGAGCGTGCGGTTCGTTTATAAAAGGAGACCTTATGCAACAATGGTGAAAATGAGACATTGTTTGGCAACTTTAAACTCAAATAACTCCGTTGTTTATGGTCAGAAACTTAAAGTGTGGGTACTCGTTTTCTTAGTTAGAACAAGCAGAACATTTTGAGACCAAATTTGAGCAGATTTGGTGAAATTTTCCGTTTTGCAACAAAACCGCATCGTCCTCAGCAAATCCATTCATGGAATCCTGCTAAGTATTTCATCAAATCAGTTGGGTAATAAAACAGTTATTTTATGCCTGTTTGTAGTATAGTCAAACTATTACCCCTCGGTACGGTGGACGATCTGATGCACTATTGCACTCAGCCTTCTGCCTCGTGCAATAGTGCATCAGGTCGTCCACGGCACCTCAGGGTAATAGTTTTGACTATACTACAAACAGGCATGAAATAACTGTATAATAGACAATTACTCCATACATAGACGGTTGGGTAATAACTTAAAATATATACCAGTGTTATCTCCTTATTATCAATTCTAAGTTAAAACAAGAAGGACAGTCTTAAGCACAGCATGGAAGGGTATCTCTATAATTCCCTTTCCATTTTTGATCTGGGGATGTGACAAACACACTGGTATGTTGAGAAGTACTGTACAATGTCATCTATGGGCTTTTCACAACAACCCATTTCCTAAACGGAAGCTGCTTAGGTTATAGTTTATGTAAAGAAGTTCAAACAGTTTTTTTTTTAAATTCTTACTTTTGTGTGAGAAGTTTCCTATATGCTGCATTGGCTTTTTCCCACTTCTCCAATCTCATGTATAGCTCAGCTGCTTTTGTTTCTCGGAAATACAACTCACTCACCAATCTCTCTGAAAGAAGCATTACAGCCAGATTGTGAGATAATAGTACATATTACTGTATTGCCAACCAAGAGTGACATACTATTTTGTTTACAATTGTTAATTAAAAGGTCAACTTGTACACACCACTTGAGCTAACACAAATCGATATATCACTTGTGTATTAATTCTATCCTGTGGATAGGATTAATACACAAGTGATCTATCAATTCTAATTCCGTTGTAAGTTTGTAAACAAAACATGACGTCACTGTCACTCTTGGCTGGCAGGACAGTAAGTAATTTTATCAATTCACTCTTAAAACATGTGCAGTTACTCAGTGGGGCTATCATCATCATCATCATCATCATCATGAGCATGCAGGTGCAAGGATATCATCCACATCTGTGGGCCTCCTCTATGTTGCTGGGTAGCTACAGACAAAGCAGGCCTCGAGGTTATAAAACTTGATTTCATTCTCAAACTCAAAATAAAGCGCAATGATTGTTTGTCCGCAAGCAGCCAATCATTGCACTTTATTTTGTATATTCTACTTTGTATATTCTTACATTTTCGATTAAAATACATATTTTGAGACAGTTATTGAAAAAGAAAAGAATGTCATGCAACGGCATAAGGAATATCTGCGTTTGCTGAGTAACTTTCAGACCACACTTTTTGTGCATATTAGCTGAATCACTTTTCGAATAGTGAAAGGGTGTCAGCAGCTACCCAAACACATGGAAATTGAGGCAAAGATCATGATTTACTCTGTGTTGGTGCCTTGCTAGAAGTTTGGCATCTCATTATTTACACATGATGGACACATGCATTTGTATGTGTGATGACTCTTTTGACTGACAAAGCAGCACAAGTGATAAATCTGTGGGCAAATTGTCCAAAATTCATGGCTATGCATCAGATCTATATAAATGATAGGGACATTCGTAAACATCTGTCAGCTCTAAATGACACTTCCACACCTCTGTGTATACATTGAAAGTTATCTTATCAAAACTAACCAGCATTTCATTTCTGAGTTTGGAAATTCACTACAATTTAGGTTGAAACCATACTAATGAAAGTTACTAGCCATTGTTTCCGTGAAAAATTTTGTTGTTGTAATTGTTATGAATACAATTTGGTGGTTTCTATTTTTTCCACTGTGGGTAAGGCCGTCTTGTCAGATTTTCATGGATAAGCATTAGATCAACTCTAACACTTGTTGGGGTGCATATTCTTATCCAGGTAGCTTGTAATCATTTGTGCTTATATATGTTTTACTTCCCAGTCAACAATTTTCAATTAGGTCATGATGGTTTCTGGGTTTGACCAGTACTAAGCAGAGGATAAAGTGTCTTGCTCAAGCACACAACATAGTAACTCCAGTGATGCTATAAACGACTGACACTGCGATCTCAAATTGAGAACTCTTCCACTGAGCCACTGCACTCCTCTTATTTAACCCTTAAAGCGCCAATCGCAACAAAAGTTGTCTGCTTTTCTCGTCTGCTGGAATGTTTAAGAAGCCTCTATAGCAAACAAAGTGGACCTAGACAGACTGCTCCTATAGGAGCAGTCTGATCTGGGTCCACAATGTTTGCTTCTATACTTAATTCGTCAGTAATGTAAGGCAATTATTTGCAGCAGACGATTTCAGCAGACTGCATTTTTTTTGGCACTTTAAAGGCTAATATTCGATGACAACATAAACACTATATGGATGACTAAGTTATGCAGGATCTTGCAGTAATAATGCTATAATATGTGAAAGTCTTTTCCTGTGAATGAGAGTAAACCTTATATACTTAAACGCAAAAGTTTCGCAACCTTTTAATATCTGTGTTTTCTTCAGCATGGTCAATGTTAGAATATTCATATAATCATATTTTATTCTCCTGCACAATGCGGAATGATTTACCTTTAATCGGTTTTGATCATACTCTTCATTCTGACGTTATAATGACATCATTGTTTGTCAACAATTTACGTCTAGCATAAAGATAGTTATCTCGATTTGAAAAAAAAGGTGCGATGTGAAAGCCAGATGTCGTATCTGACGGAAAACATTTTAAGGTTTAACAATTAACGATTATCAACGCTCAAAGTCGCTGCGTTTCTTTGTTAACGTCAACCAATTTATCAAAATTGCCCATTTTTCCGTTATGTCGCGCGATACTTCGCTCTTTTATGGAATGTGTTGAAGGCTTTCACTTGTAACATTAAAAACTCGATAATTGATGTTCAGTTGTGCTTAAACCGCCAATTACATCAAATATTGAAGGCTTAACGTTGACGTAATGAATGTTAACAGATGCATAAAATAACCTGCTTTGATTTATCTGCCCTTCTGCTTTTGAAAACAGATAACGGTTAAACACCTTTTCCGAATAAAATGTAAGGTGTTGTAACACTGACTCGATAAAATGTAAGGTATTGTAACTCTGTAACTTTTCAAATTTGGGTTGCCTTACATTTCTTGTTGAAGATCGGCAATTGTAAGTCTCACTGGTCTGATTTTCATGTTGTTTGGACGGCAAATCATTGGACTTGTTATTCACAATATCATGTAGTAAAACATTTGGGTCAAAAAGAAGGAAATAGCATTTTAGTAAGAGTTGCAAAACTTTTGCGTTTAAGTATATAATATGAGCCTCGACGCGAGAAAACCAGTCTTCGGAGGTTTGCAAACAACAAAGGTGCAGACCAGCCTGGGCATCCGCACCGTCTGATCAGCGCATTTTTTTCCCATATCCAAACTTGCTACAAGCGAAATTTCCTCTTTTCTAGCTAGTCTCTGTAGCTGAGCAGGCTGCATTGAACAGGGCTCACGCTGCCGTTCGCCATTGTAGCCATTTGCTACAAAAATGACAGGGTGGCTACAGATTTATTTCATTGGCGAAAAGTCCATTTTCGCCAAATAAAAAGTCCATTTTCGCCAATAATGGTTCAAAATTTACTGACCTGTGATTTATATGTAAACACATGTATCCTGCTGTGTGGGGATTTCCAATATTGGCCAGACTGGGTCACTTGATAATTACCAAATACCCACCGCGGAAGCATATGAGTAAAAATCAATAACCAGTCCAGAACAAATTATGTTGACCTTTTGTGTTGATAGGTGTCAAAGGATAAAAACGTGTTAAAAACTAATCACAGCATGAGGGACTGTATATTAAATGAGTTGGTGATTGGATTAATTGAACAATGTGAGTCATTAATGTTTGATTAGAGCCAGGAGATTAACTGATTCACCATGTTTGCAATGAACGCTGAAAGTGAAAGTAAAAAGTTTACCAGTTAAAAAAAGACAAAAAAGACCAGGTTCAATAAATTACAATATAGAAATTAATTTCATGATGATATCCTGTAATAAAAAAAACCTGTCTCTTCAGTAAACATATCAGGCAAAAAATCTCTAAGTTATCAACCCTACCAACCCTAATATTTTGGGCCCAACTCAACATTTTTTAAGCATTTTTTGAAAAAAGAAGAAGATAGGAACACCATCTGAGTGTCAAACAATTTGGATCCAGATCAAGATCATCAGAATCTAGATTTGCTATCAGCAGATGACAAAAGTTATCCCAGCAAGGAAAGAAGCTTTAGGGTTGGTTTTTGAGGAAGACTGTTTTGAATCAACAATTTATTGTTCTAAAAAAGAATAGATCCTTGTTCATGTTACAGATTATCATTTTTAATAATTGGAGTACAGAGTACAGTAAGAAAACTAAAGGTTTTTTTTAAAAAATGATTTCGCACTTAAGAAACACGCCATACTACATGCCGGCTAAATCTTTGGCTAAAGTCAAGTAAATTTGGCTACAACTTTTTCCATTTGGCTAAAGTGTTGGCTACAAAATATTTTGAGCCAGGGTGAGCCCTGATTGAATCTCACTTTGTGGGAAACCCCGAAGACAGGTTTTCTCACATCGCAGCCCATATAAGGATTTGATAATTGTATATGTTTACCTCCAAGTGGCCCTTCTATCACTTGTAAAGCATCTTCCCATTTCTCCAGTAATTCCAGAATTATAAGATACATCTGTACTTCTGAAAGGTAAAACACAAACAGGGTTCATACAGTCAAGTATGAGTAAAATTCAAGGACTTTTCAAGGACTTTTAAAAGCATCTCCAACAGCTTTTAAGGACTTAAACTTAATGAATTGTACTGATCTAAATGTTAAAATTCTACTTCAGAAATGCTAGACTGAGATAATAGAGACATTAGTACTCGGCAAAAACACAATCAGATAGGGATATTCAAAGAGGCATATGTTATGGCTTAATAACTTCTTCTCGTCTACCTAAACTTGTATAGCAGTAAGTTCTCCATGTAGAGCTCATCAAATCCTCCAAACTGATATATAACATGTCATGGTAATTTGAAGTTTCATTTTAAAATTGACCAATTTGCACACTAAACCTTGAAAACATGCCATATTTAATCATTTGGAGATGCTGTGTTTGGTAAAGTATTGCATGTGATGCATATGAAATGGCCAAAAACTTCTCGAAATATTGCAATGATAAAATTTGGTGTAATTTTATAAATACTATACCATCGTTATGAAAATGCCATTTCTATACCCCCTACACTTAAGCTACATTATTTTGATTAAAGATTCAATCATTTGGTGGTTATTATGATTGTTGCATATAATGAACCCAACAGTGCCAGAAAATTCATATATGTCTGCCTATAGGAAGCAAATAATAAAATGTCAGTCGGTCAATATCTGTAGTTTTTGTGTAGTGTCCGTAGCCCCATTTTCAACTTCCTTTTATTGATAGATGTATACATGTATTTTCATATTCTGGCTTTTTTTTCTATTTCATATACGGATATTAGCAAAAAAATAACAGTTTTAGACAGCTGCAGTATTTAACTTCCGTGGCCTTTTGTCTGCAATTTTGTCCGTAGCCACGTAGTGTCCGTAGGCCCTACAATGTTTTACAAGTTTTGAAGACATAAACAACTCCACCATGCTTCTTAGTGCATAACTATACAAAGTGAACCAAGGGGTGTTATCAAGTATCTTAAATTTCCTCAACATGATTCAAACAATGAAATACTTTTTTAAAGAACCTCTGAGGAGCTTGAAGACCATCTGTTAGGCATAATTATATTTAGTTTTTCATTTTCTGGGTTTATATGATCATTCCAGACAGAAACATTGATTAGGATAAAAAATACTTGGGATTTAACTACCATTGTTTCAATTTTCCCTTAAACATATAAATATGAACATGGGGCTACGGACACTACCATTTGGCGTTATGCACTTTGTAAGCTGTAAATATTAGCTTTTTTCAGTAATGTATAGACCATGAACAGCAACAGCTATAAAGATGAAAGCAAAATATATTTAAGAAAATAAAACAGTAAACGAATAGATACAGAAAGAATATAAAGACAGGCAAAGTAACATATTTTAAATCAGATGCAGCCAAAATAAGAAAAATAGATTGAGAAAACAAAATGAATGTGAATGTTTACAAAAAGGGAAACAAAATGACAAAATGACTGGCAGAGAAATGCAAAATTTAAACAAGAGCACTGAAACCAGCGAATCATGCGCTTGTTGTTTGTTACTTGGATAATTGAATATGGTATACTGGTTAGAGATAGGAACAATGTTAAGTAGATATATAGTTTATTAACTTTTAAGTTACAAAGTCTGCACCTGGCGTAAATAACATATTTTAGTTTCATGTCGTTACAATCTGTTTCTTAAACTTGACATACAACACTTACTTCTGAAAGACAATTCAGGCCCTTGCCCCACTCTTTAGGTTTAGAAGCACAGAATTAATGTAGGAATTATGCTTTACTTTTTATGTTCTTTAATTTGATATGCTATGACCCATTTCTGATAAAAAATGATAACTTGATAAGTGGCCCCTTATCCCACCCTAAAAACTATACAAGTGACACAAAGGCCTAACTGTGGCTGGTAAGTTCTAATCTCATTGCCCTTCAGCTTGATATGCAATACCACCATTTTCTGATCACTTTTATGTCTAGCCCTTTGTCCTATTCACTAAGGCTATTGAAAAGGACCAGGGACTTTGTTATTTGGCTTGCAAGTTAATCTACTCCAAATGCCCTTCAATTATACATGTATATGTAACATGACTTACTTCTGAAGAATTATTTTGACCCCTTAACCCACCCTAAAGTACACCCAAATGGCATGAAGCCAGGGTTCATCCTAGCCCAAAATGATGAAGGGCCCTTAAAATGCGCCGATGGCCCATATCACATTCAAATACATGCAAATTTCCAAATTTTAATGGGCCATTCGAAATTTTTATGGGCCCTTTGCAAAATTTGATGGGCCCAAGAATCCTTAATATCCACATTAGAGCACAATTGACATTTGATTTGAATAGCTTGTATATGGGGCCCAACCAAAAATAAAGTCCCTTTTAGCAAAACATTAATAGTTTTCTCACAAAATGGATCGGGCCCATCCTAGGATGAACCCTGGAAGCTGTTGAATTGAAAATCAGTTATATGTATGTTAAATTTCTATTGCTACTTGTCAGCATATCAAATTCGAATGTATATTAAAACTGCATCATAAATTAAACTTTTTATACATCTCACCCCTAATGCCTTCTCCAGGTTTCTTGGGAAGGGGCAGTGCTTAATATCAATAAGAAAATTGGGAAGTTTTTGGAAATAATGCAGTACTTTGATAAGCAAGTGCTAGGCAGGACACATTTAGCAATTTGATATTGTTTTTAATATTAGGCATGATGGTAACCACTGACTCTTTTTGCGTTGATATCGCCTTATTTCAATTTCTTTGACAAAGTTGACAAAGTCAATTTTAAAAGGGATAACTAGAATAAAATTAATCTACTGTAACCTCGGTATATAATTGCTTCCTGGCATCAGTAAAACTTTTCACAAAGTCACAGCTTATTAACTATCCACATGCCTTAGCTTAATCAAACAGAAGTTCTCAGAAATTAATCAAATCCAAGAAAACAGCTCTTGTTTGTTGAAGAGCCAAGTTTAAAATTTCCACATTTATCATCTTGCTACACAGAAAATGAAGTGTTTTCTAAAAAATCACACCTGTAGATTGTTTAAATGTTACATGTAACTGGGTTATACACTTTCAAATTTTAAACCATTGACAGTTATGTGTTGCATCAGCATTCAAGTTATTCACTAATAACAGTAATTCACTAATAACTGAACCTGTAAGTCTTAGATATTTACACTTCTAATTCTCTGCAACAGTCCATGAAATGTTTGCAAACTAGATGTAAACAGTTAGAATTTTGCTTCAAGTTGCAATCAGTTTATCCAGGGTCTTTGTTTTTTTTAAAGACAATCTACCTACAGGCACCCTCGGGCATTGAACTTTTACACCTGCCCAGAGGGATTTGAGCCCTCATGCCTGTCCTGAAAGTGCATAATAGCCTGAAATACACTTGTTTTCAAGCATTTGTTAATTCAATAAACATGGCATTTCAGTAAAGCTAGTTTGATATCTTTGTGTATGTCCGTTAGAGCAATATTTCATAAAACCTGCAGTGATATCAATCTGTAACAAATAAGTAGTGTCCGTAGCCCAGCTACAGCATTAAAATTTCTTAGATTTGTTACAATAATTATAGTGTTATAGACCGAATTATTATGATGATTTAAATAGAAAAGCTTTCGACTCCAAAGTTTAATGCAATATGAACTCTTCTACTGAGAGAGAGAATTCTTCTATTGTGTATTCATTCCAATCTCCTATTTGATGATTATAAAGTAAGAAGAAAATTCCAAATATGAAAATAGAATCATTATTTTGTCTGGAATGCCATTGCTTGTACTTAAGAACCACCATTTTTCCAAAAGTGAGTTCAAATAATGAAACTGGCAAAAAGAAATGTATATTTAGAGCATAACGTGGTATGTAGTGTCCGTAGCCCTATTGGCATACAAATGAAAAATGACATTTCATGAAAAACGCAGTCCCCGTAAAGGCTGGAAAACTTTTCTATTGTAAAGAATGGAGATATAGTTTGCTATCAAAAAGAACATCTTCAGCATGGCTATCCGGTATGAAAAAATATTCTATTTGCAAAAGATACCATAAGTAGAATAAAAAATGTTATTTTTTAATTTTTATTGAATTCGTAAATCAATTGTTTAAACTTTGAAAATTTTGTGAAATCTTAAGGTACTGACAAGGAATTAGTAATTAGCTTGCAAAAAACATAATGCTACACTATTTATTAGGAGTTTTGTACACATTATACTTTTTTATGGTAGTGTCCGTAGCCCCCTGACCCTTATCATGGTATAAGCTCAATATTTTAAAAGATGGAGAAAATCCAATCGAAATCCCTTTATGATCATATGTCTGATATATAAAATAAACAGTCTATGCCAAAAATAAGTGATTTCATAAACTTTTTTACTTTACAAAAAGTGAAACAAACTATCCCTATCTGATTGTGTTTTTGCCGACTGGAAAATTAGTATAAAATTGGTGTGTCTATATTTGGTGCAGCATATACAAGAAGGTTTTTATGTTTCCCATATATATATAATATACAGAGGGATATAGTGAATCAACTGAGCCGATAGATGCTGTAAATATTTTGCCTCTAGCGAGATTCGAACCCACGACCTCGACAACACCGCCTAGCACTACACCAGACATTGACGCTACCAACTGCGCCACTGAGACATCCCCAAAAAAGGATGTTCAGGAAGCGCTGATATTGACAATGCCTGATGCAGTACATGTCGTATATTGGTTCCTTTTTTCAATGCATGGCATCTATTTCGTTGGCAAGTGAAAGCCTGATGGATCCAAGGATACAAGTGAAATTAGATAAATATCAGAAGTGCGGAAATATAATTTCACAAACATCATTGCTTTTGAGCTACACAGGATCAGAAACTGATGCAGAAATATATATATATCCTTGGAGGCCATGTTTTTTCAAAGATCAAAATTATTTTGGCAATCTTTGTCAAGGGTCACCCAGACTCTAGAAATCGACCTAGGAGTTTTTGACAAGAAGATTTTTATAGTATAAAGAAGAGAGTATGCAGGGAACAAATTTTAGATTTTAACCACTTGCTAAAAATAGCAAGTGGCTATTTTTCTCACTTGCTAAAGATGCTGATCAACTTGCTTTTTCACTGAAAATGTTAGAACTATAATTTTAGTAACATTGCAAATTACACAGCATTAATTAATAGACAAAACAAATTTAGCATTTTCAGCTTTCTGAACCTATATTCAGGCTTCCTTGCAAACAGTGTAGATCCAGATCAGCCAGCTTCTGAAGAAGCTGGCTGATCAGGATCTACACTGTTTGCCATTCAACGTATGCTGAGTTGCAAAATTTGGTTCATATGAGAGTGACTTGTTTCAACATGCTAAAAATAGCAAGGGATGGCAATTTCTACTTGCTTTTTGGAGAAATCTGCTAGCATTTAGCAAGTTAGCAAGTGCTAAATTTGATCCCTGGTATGATCACTAATTAGGGAGACTATGGTAAGTGAACTAACCAGCTTCTGCTTCTATCTTGTCTTCATCTACATATTTCTTTGTCATTCTCTCCGCCAGGGGTAGGAACATCTTCTTAGACAGGTTATCATCAGAACAATTGTGAGCCTACAACAACATATACTAGGCCAAATAAACAAATATAAATAATTAAATATAATAATTTCATAGGAATTGTTATTGGATAAGTTATTGGATGCTACTTAGCTGTGAAAATTGTTTCTAATATCCTGAAGAAGGCCCAAGGCCAAAACTTTGAGAAAGAGTGAATACAATTCATAAAAAATATGTGTGTTTTGGGTAACAGGTCTGAACATTTTAGGAAGGCACTTTTTTTATTATTTTTTTTCTGGAAAAAATATAATTTATAATTTTATGCATTTGAAAGGCATTTTGCCTTCCAAAATGCATAAAATCATAGTTTTTCCCCAGAAAGTCTGATAAAATTCTAGGTTTCACCAGTAAATTTAGGTAGGGGCGGGCTACCCTAAACACAGTTGTTTTTTTTTATTTGGCCTTACATGTAACAATAGAGCCCTACAGCTCTGGGTCACTCACATGAATCCTGGCACATGAGATGGTGCTTTGGCCTGTGACTACAGAGATATCATCTAAAGTTAATTGTATTCTTAGCTCAGCTGATCTGAACTTTGGTAAAGGGCATCATTAGGAACATTTCTGTGAAAGTATTTTGATTTGGATCAGAAGAAGTGAAGCTTTAAGATATTTTATCTAGAGTTCTGCCGTCTGCTGAAGTCGTCTGCTGCAAATAATTGCCTATTAATACTGACAAATTAAGTATAGAAGCAAACAGCGTGGACCCAGTCTGATCTGGGTCCACACTGTTTGCCATAAATGCTTCTAAACCATTTCAGCAGACGAGAAAAGCAGACAACTTTTGTTGCGATTGGCGCTTCAAGGGTTAAGCCTCACCTGCATCACAATACTCATGACAGCCCAGAAGTAGTAAGGATTCTTCTGTGGTTTGAGTTTATGTAACAACATAGCTGTCTGCTGCTGTTTCTTGTGGTCGCCCAGTCTCACGTACGCCATGAACAATGCTGTCAGAATCTCTTCATTATCTGCTCGAGACTTGTGTGCATTCTCGTACATGTCAGCAATCATATCCACTGTCAAATAAATCAGTTGTCACATTAGGATAAAACAAACACTCTGCCCCAAGCCATATGGTGCTGTTTTTCAATAACCCTTTACTCCACAGTAAGAACTTCAAGTAGATCATGACATCATTTTCTATTTTTAGACAACATTGGAAAAAAATTCAAGAAAAATTTAAGAAAAGTTTGAATACTTTTGAAAATATTATGGAAAAGGGAGCATTTGCAAATTCTCCATTTTCCATTATCTTTTCACATACATGATATTTCAAGGGTGTCAAATGGCATTATTATGGCGTGTGGGATAGCTCGCTAAATTCATGAAAAATAGATCAGGAAATCAACTGATCATCCACTATCAGTTTATTGTTGTGCATAAGCTTTAAGTATCTTGCTGATTACAGAGGTTGTGGCTGACAGAGAATCTTGGTTGAGTTCCCCAGCATACAGCATTTTGATTAAAATTTGGCTCTCTTGAGGCAGTTTTGGGTATATACAACACAACCTACAGTGCGCTTTTCAAAAAATATATGATGTCTACCTGATGTACAGTGGCGTAACTTTTATCATTTTTATCCTGAAAACTGCAAGTTGACCAAAGTGAATATTACGCCATGAACCAATTAGTTTGCTTCTCTAAAATATATACAGTCGAACTTCGATGACTCAAACTTGTCGGGACCAACGGTGCAAAATCGACCCATCCATGGGTTCTAGCATGACCTAGACTGACAATTCTAGAGGTAGTTCATTAGTACTTTATGTCATTCACGGCCACCACGCTTTTATCTGGCTTGTCGTCTTGAGAAGGAATGTTTCTGTTAATGAATTATGTCGTCTAGTGAGCAAAGACACAATTGATTTGTTGCCATTTGGGCAACTGAAGAAAGACAACAATAAACAAGGTTGCTCCTTAATATTTCTTCACAATGTTCAAACTTCGATTGATGTAAAACAATAGATAAAAATCATTATAAAATGCAGCAACAGTGACACCTCGGTGAATCTTCGCACACAGAAGACTCTGATCAACATGCTTAAATTGACTTCAATTCTAAAATGTCAATCAAAAGGTTACATTGCAAGACCCTAATTCACAAACTGAAGCAATAAATGGCTTACATTTATGTATCTCTCTATAACAAATAGCCATTGCCTGAAGGGTGGCCTCATCTGTGGGATGCTGAGCATGAACCTCCTGTAACATCACTGAGCTGTCATCATGGCGACCAAGGCGTAGCAAGGCAAGTGCCTTTAAAACCTACAATATACAGTAAATCTTGTATTAGTTTGTACTAATAAAGGGAAAAATCAGTGTATAATTTATTTGCTATTTAATTATTATGTATATATTTGCTACAAGAAGAAAGAATAATTGCACCACACACTTCCAAATAGTTGGGCCCAATAACCTCGTTATAGGGTACGGCCGTTGAAGAATTTATTCTGGGAGACACCACTGCTGGTGAGTTAAATTGCACCAAGCATATGACCGGTGCAATAAAGATAATTGATGAAATTTAATCAAACTGGCCGCGTCAACCCATAGAAAATGGCTGTTTAAGGTTTTTGGGTGAATTTTGCTGACCCCTGGCCGTGTTGGACAGGTGCACACTTCATAAAGGTGCATTTGCATTCAAAATGATTCAGGGGCTCTGAAATGGACGCTTAATAGAGGTCGCCGCAACCGCAGGTTTGACTGTATACTTCTACCAAACATTATTATAATATCACGCAGCATGCATGGGACATTGAATGATCCTAATAGCTCACTTTGAGCCCAAAATCATAAGTCCCTTATGAGGACAAGAGTTATCAAGTTCCTGCCAAGTAGATTTTTATAGTTCAACTGTCCTGGAACAAGAGCAATATTCTAAATTTTGCACACCTCTAGGCATACAGGTAAATTTCCCATGTGAGAATAGCACAGCTACAGTAAAACCCGAGTAAACCGGCCACTCAAAAATAGACAAAACAAAGATCTTAATGACAACTGGTAGCTTAATGAAGGTCAAAAGTATTGCAGAATGCTACCCTTGGAGCATTCTGCAATAGTTTTGACCTGCATTAAGCGATAATTCAGAGCAACAGATAAGGAAACAGTCAATTAGTTTACATGACAAGTTTCTTTTCGCAAATAGTTTTTTTTCCAGATTTCAAAGTTTTAATTAGTTTTTTCTAACCGTCTAACTTTTAATCTTTAAAACTTACTGGCCTCTTTAGTGATCTCTGCTGGACCTCATCTGTCATTCATATGTTAATTCTTCTGCCTTTAAAATGTTTTTTTGTCAGTCTGTTTTCAATTTGGGCTATTTACAATATCTCTAAATGTCATAAAGTGTCAATTTCACTGTGTCTGAACAAATAATTATTTAACTGCTAAACTGAACAATAAACTGTTTATTTACACGTTTACATGAATCTTCTAATTCATCAATGACTTTGGAAATCAGATCCGTAAGAATTTTACTAACAATAGTTTTTCAGCGGGTTCCTAACGAGTAACAAGCCCAATAATTTCAATTTGTTTTTCTGTAAAAATAATTCATAAAAACGATAAAACCACTTTATCTTTTGCTCTGGATAATTGGTCTTGAAATCAGATTTTCGGTCTTTTTGAGAGTGCGGTTTTACAAAGGTTTTACAGAAGTTTATTCCTACCTTGGCACATTGAAGATCCTTCTGTTTCTTAAGGACTTTGTCAGCTTCCTGGATAGCTTTCTTGTTATTCCCATTATCCAAACAATCTGAAATATTATTAGGATTCTTAGGAGTGTGAGTGTGGGATAGAAAAATCTGTCCTGAGGATCACCAATTGGCATCACAAGGCTTGCGGAGTGATGACAGTGGTCCTGAGGGAAGGATTTGTTTTTCTCACATACCAACGCATACGAGATCGAGTGACCCCTATGTAAGCTCGCTGTCGGAAAAATCTGTCCCACATCGCTACCCATGTGAGATAAGCGTAACTAATACGAGATAAGCCACACGGGGCCGGTTGCTAATGTGAGATAACATTTTTGGCGCATGACTGTATTCCTTCGAAAACGAAAGTTGAATTGATGTCAGTCAGGAAAAAATTCAATGTTTTTTTTTCAGCGATTTAAGTCGGCCTTCAACTTGGTTTAAAAGTAAAACTGCGCATTTTTACTACCAACGTTTATTCAATGCTTTGAAAATGCTGAGTGCATTGCGATTGACACATTTAACCTGTTGTGTTGGGCATTGAGTGACTGAATCCACCGTGACGGGAGTTTTGGCGATGTAAAAACACACCACACACACACATTTTCCTCAACAAAACTACTTACTCAAGTTACTGTGGCTGATAAGCTAGTTCTTGTAAATCCATTTTGATAAAATAACCATTTGTTCATTGTAAAATGCGCTGTTTATTCGCTGTTTCAAGTTGATTTTTACTGCGCGCGTCATTGACTGTAAACACCGATCTCAGTGACGTCACTAACAAATAATTCACAGTACTGTACCGTACGGTCGTGGTATATGAGAAAAAGAATCGATCATTGGTGTTCAGTGGTTCCAGAAAAATCCCAACCCTCGGGTCCACCGTTCAGTGGGAAACTCGGCAAGCCTCGTTTCCCACTGGAACGGTGGGCCCTCGGGTTGGGATTTTTCTGTCCCCACTGAACACCAATGATGGATTCTATTTATCCCATCCACACACGAATAATGGATTTGTTTTCTTGCTCACCACTAAATAAATTTTATATTGGAAAAACATAAAAACGATTTCCAGAAAATCCTGAAAATGCAGAGATGTGACATGGTGACGCAATACTAACATTACAATGACATCACAGATTGACATGGGGCTGACGACTGGCTGTTCATTTTTTATCCTCCAAGAATCTGGTACAGGTATGTTAGATAAATTGAATCCATCATTGGTGTTCAGTGGGGATAGAAAAATCCCACCCCAAGGGCAAGCTGTTTCAGTGGGAAACGAGGCATGTTCATTCAAATTATTGAATAAATGTTTAAGTAAAAGATGTGCAGTTTTACTTTATACCACACTGAAGGCCAACTTTAATCAATGAAATGTCAACACTGAAAATTTTCCTGACTGTCTCAACATCAGCAATTCAACTTTTGTTTTTCAGAAAGAGCTAAAAGCCAGGACTTCCCGGACCCGGAATAAAATCCATAGTGTATGTAAGGTAGCATTACCTACCGTAGGTATTGTTTACTCTTAAAATTCTAATTTGAAAACAAATTTTCATTTTTTTTAAATTCTCAAATTCGATACCCATTAAACTTAATTGTATACAGTAAAACCTGTCTTAAGAGGCCTCTCAAAAAAAGACAAAAAATTGTTTGCTTTTCAAGACCGAATATCGCATAATGCAGGTCAAAAGTATAATTGCAGAATGCTCCCAGGGAGCATTCTGCAATACTTTCGACCTGCATTTAGCGCCCATTAGTCGTAACGACCTTTGTTTTGTGTATCTTTGAGTGGCCATTTTAGGCAGGTTTTACTGTATAGTCCTACTATTAAGCTATGGAAACTGTGCACATTAAAACCAGATTATCAACGGGTAGTTAACTGTAAAAATGTGTAACAACGGGCAAGGTGTCAGCACATCAACGGGTTTTACAGTGAAAAAAGGTATGTTATTAATTTACTTGTATTTTAAAGCAAGGGCTAGAATAAATGCTGCAGACAATAAAAAAAACTCGCAGGAGCTGAGAGTGTCTTTGCTTCAATTGTTCTAGATAATTTCAAAACTGGAGGACCTGAAGGTCCTGAGGCGCTCACCTGATCTCCTTAATAATGTTACAATAAGTCAGTCAACTACAGCTTATAATGGAACAAATTTTGTTTTACCATACATGGGGGTTGCAGCCATTTTGGTCAAGAACTGTGTTGAATCTACTAGAAAAGAATAATCCATCAAACAGCCCAGTGATTTTTGAGAAGAGGATGTTAAAATAGGTGTGTGGCAGTCCAAATGAGTGGCTTTGGATAAAAGGTCACAGGTCAGATTGACATTTGGAACTTAATATAAAACCATTGTCTCAATAGGTTTAACTTTTATGAGTTATAGAAAAATGAACATCTTAAGATTTTCTCCATATAAATGCATTAGGAATCAAATTTGACCTTGCCATAAAGTAGGTCAAGGTCAACCTAGATTCATCATTTGTGTAAATTTGGAAAGGCCCACATCCCCAATGCTACATACCAAGTCCCAAAGCCAATGGCTTTTTGGTTCCAGAGAAGATGAGATTTAAAGAGTTTTTACCATATATGGGCGTGGTGGCCATCTTAGTCATATGACCTTAACAATTTTTTTATAATTTTTGGCTAGCCAATCATAAGGAGTCTTCACATAAAATTTGAGTTCAATTGGGCCAATGGTTTGTGAGAAAAATATGTTTTAATATATTGATGGGACCACATTATGAGCGACCTTGGCTGAAAGGGCAAAGGTCAACCTTGACCTTTGAAACTTATTTATAGCCATTATCTCATTAGTTTTAACATATCAAGTAAGAATAATTACTTTGGCTTTAACAGTATTCAATAAAACAACTTTTTAAAAAAAATCCCATTTAAATGCATTAGGAAGCAAATTTGACCTGGACGTTAAGTAGGTCAAGGTCAACCTAGGATCATCATTTGAGCAAACTTGGTAGGCCCCACGTCCCCAATGCTGCATACCAAGTCTCAAGGTCACTGGCCTTCTGGTTCTGAAGAAGAAGATTTTTAAAAGGTTTTTACCATATATGGGTGTGGCAGCCATCTTTGTCATGTGACCAAAATATTTTGTACAAATTTTTGCTAACTTATCATAGGGAGTCTTCACATGAAATTTGAGTTCAATTGGGCAAATGATTTGTGAGAAAGCTATGTTTTAATATTATTGATGAGACCACAATATGAGCGACCTTGGCTGAAAGGATAAAGGTCAACCTTGACCTTTGGAACTTATTTATAGCCATTGTCTCATTAGGTTAAACATATCAAGTGAGAATAATGACAAAGGCTTCCACAGTTTTCAAAAAATCAACTTTTCAGAAAATTTCCCATTTAAATGCATTAGGAAACAAATTTGACCTTGACGTTAAGTAGGTCAAGGTCAACCTAGGATCATCATTTGAACAAACTTGGTAGGCCCCACAACCCCAATGCTACATACCAAGTCCCAAGGTCATCGGCCTTCTGGTTCTGGAGAAGAAGATTTTTAAAGGGTTTTTACCATATATGGGCGTGGCGGCCATCTTGGTCATGTGACCAGGACCATTTGAACAAACTTTCGTTCCCGCGTCCTAAGGAGTCTCCATATGAAATTTGAACTTAATTGGCCCAGTGGTTTCAGAGGAGAAGATGTTTGAAATTGTGGACGGACGGACGACAGACGGACGCCAGAGTGACTGGTATACTATTAGCTCACCCATGAGCCTTCGGCTCAGGTGAGCTAAAAATAGAAATTGTGTTTATGAAACACTATGCCCCAAACCATTAGCTTGTCCACCATCATGTTCACCAGGTAATCTATTCACCATCCTCCTTCAGCTGACCAAATCTGAGGCTACTAGCTTTATTAGTTTTCGACACTTGCAAAGGGCATTAATTCAAAAAAAATGCAAAGGCGATAACTAAATAAAGAGAAATATTTTTTAATTTTCACCTGGTAATCTACTCATTACCCTCTATCAGCTGTCCAACTTTGAAGCTCCTAGAGGATTATGAGTAGATTAATTACCTGGTGAAAATTTAAAAAAAAACATATTATTTTTTTGAGTTATTGCCCTTTGCAAATTTGGACATAGAAAACTTGATATCTGAAAAACCGTTACTGCTAGGAGCTTCAAACTTGCTCAGCTGATAGAGGATAATAATGCGGCAGCACAAATGACCCCTTTACATGCTCACGCTGATGAATTCAGCGTGACTAGAGGTCTGAATTTGGGTCTACATCCATCTGCAGTGCTCGTAAATGTGATAAATACAAAAATCTCATGTGCTAAAAGGTCAATTCTCGTTAGTTCGCGGCGTGCATGGATCTAGAGGGAGGGGGCACAAGGACCCCAACCCTGGAAACTCTCAAAACTATAGGGAACCACCGTCTTCTGAATACATGGGTGAAAGTTTTCATGATTAATCCTGAATTCCGGATTTTGAGGCTGACTTTCCATAAAAAGCCAACCTCAAAAAGCCAAAATGCCAAATTTTGCAGATCATGACCGTGTCCCTAATTAGTGTTCAGATAATTTAAACACACTTGATCATTTAACCTTTAAGTTAGTAGGGCTGGCTAATCGAAGCCACAATGCTAATCGATAATTGGTCCTTGCATTTCGATATATAACCGATTAGTAATCGCTCAAACTTGACAGAGGGTCTCGGAACGTTTTGACAACTCTTGCATGGTCAATGACATTGATTTCCCCATCATTTCGCAAAACAACACTAAGTAGCATGTGTTATATATTCAAAAGATAATAGCCTTTAAATAAAAAGTGATACCTTTGCTCAAAACAAGTCGTCATCCACTCTGTTGGAAGAAAATTGACTTGCTAATTGGCAAAGTCGGTAATTGAACTCGCAGTCCGCCATTGTTGTTGTTAATATCACGTTGCGTGACGTAATACAAAAGGAAGCAGGGCTCTACGTTAACATTTTAACCTACTAGCCCTGTCGGACAAGGACCTTGTGAAATGTACTTGTCCTGACCTAAAATGCACTAGCCCGGACCTAAAATGCGCTAATTTTTAATTTATATAAACTTGAACATTAGAGGAGCAGACACATATGCAAGTGTCAAAAAAGCTGTAAACTTATGTATTATGCATGTGCAAGTCTGTTAATAAAAGCTGTTTCTTCAATAATAAGTTGAGCTCCATAGGGTTGGGTGAGTAACATTCTGTGCCTTTTTCCTTCAACTAGCCCAATCGGGTTACCAGGGCCCAGATTTACTTGTCCTGACCATAATTCTACTAGTACAGGTACTATAGGAACATGCTTACTGTAGAGCCCTGGGAAGTCAAGTATGCATGACACTAACACCTTTGTGTAAAATAAAACCCGCTGTAAACGTCGGTAAAATTGAAAGCTTCTAAACTCGAATTTAACCGCGGAGAAAAACAACTTTCATGCTAAATCGTTCATCTGATGAATTTTTGTGATTTTGTACTACTTTATCTAAAACAGAGGAGCGTAGGTATAACTTTTTCTAACAATCAGTTGTTGAGTTAGCCTGCATAGTACAACGCTTTACGATTTCGTTACAGCAATTTATACGCATCTACTGTTTACGACAATGCACTTCAGGGCACTTCTGGTTTAAACAGAAAATAAAAGGAGGCAATTACGCTTGGATTTTAATTGAATAAATAGACAGAACATCCATTAAAAGTAACCGATTTTTTAATTTTCATATCGATAATCGTTTTTCTTTTGTATATCGACCGATTAACCGATATTTCGATTAATTGTGCCAGCCCTATAAGTAAGTAGGTTTTGTCGGTTAATATTTGATTTTCCTTAAGCTCAGGATTTAGGAATTTTTGAAATTCACCCATGTGAATATTTTACTCTTAGAATCGTCGCTTACATGCGTGGATCCAGAAAGGGGGTCAGAGGGGATCCAACTCCTGACAACTGTTTTTAGTTGAGGAGTTGAGAGAGCATCCAAATACCACTTTAAGTGAACGCTAGTGGTGCGATGATGGTCCAACCTCTTGATTTTCCAGGGATGCTAACAAACCCTATTGTGATTTTCAAAAGGGGGGGGGGGGGGGGGGGGGGGGGGGGGGGATTACGATTACCCCATATTTGGCTGTCCACGCATCAGTAAGCCTGTCAATCATCGTCAAACTTCACTAAAGTTGACTAAACTGCAGATTACACATCAGTCAAATAATATGATTGGTCAACACAGACCGACAATGGGTCACACTTCCAGTGGCTCGATAACAGGGCGGGGTAGATCAAAGACTTAATCTCCCATGGTGTGTATTTCTCCGTCAGCTACTGAAGAATTTCTAGCGATAAGGCGAGCAATCTCCCTAAAGGAGACGTTCGTTTTATTTTGTTGAAATGACGACTGGAGAAACTAGGCACATTAAACAAATAAATATAGACGGGCCGTCGATGCACCATTGCCCCCGAATTTGTATATTTAAAACGGGATTTCCTTAGTGCATGTAATAACTCTACTTCTTATTGAATGGGAATTTATTTCGATCATCAACTGTACTTGTTATTCAGTAACATATATGGGAACTAGACCGTTAAACAAGGGAACCAATCGTCCTATCACGCTATGTACAGTAAAACTATTTATACAGTTGATGTACAATAAAAACGACCATCTTGCAAAGTGGTCTATTTTTTGTCAGATATTTGATGTCTTCTTTCGCTTATACAACCCCTTTGCCCCCCTAGACCCAAGACGCCCTTTACATATGTTATGTATTTGTATAGCGACATTTAATTGTCCAAAGGGCATCTTGGGTCTAGGGGGGCAAAGCATCTAAAAACAAACTGAAAGAAGCCAGTTTCATCTTTTCAATGACAAACGTCACAATTTTAAGCATATTTCGTACGCATGCGCAGAGGAAAAACCGCAAAGTTTCGAAAATGAAGGGTACTTATATCCTTAATATTTTAGCACTTTTACTTTTTGAAAACCTGCAAAGGATTTACTAAAACTCTCGTCTAAATGGCACCCAGTCTAAAGACGTAAAATGAGGGGTGGGAGTAGAAGGCGCAAGTTTTAACGGTTTTGTAAATGATGAATTGCTTTGAAACCTATTTTGATGCTTTCTATGTAAATTTTACTACCGGAACGGACCAATTTTAAAAACATTAGGGCAATTTCAAAATTTAGGTTTTGCAATCATGTCAACTAGGGAAAATATACGCCTTATCGCTAGAACTCCTTTGACACATGCCGATTAGGCCTAAATGAAATATATGTGTGGTTCCTGTTGCATGCCAACAAAATTTAGGGTAGGTAGGTAGGGAAATTATTTAATTTTGTTGTAACATTTAACAAAGAAAATAGTGACAAAATCTGAAAAAGTGCCCATTTTAGGTATTTTTTCTACAAAGACCATGTTAATCTTTAGGGTTAGCAACCCCAGCTGTTTTTTTAAGTGTAAAATAATGCTTTTATTCAATACCCATCTAATGCAGCTTGTGAAAAGCTGCACAAAACAGTTTAGATTTTGAAGATACCTTTACTAGAACCAAAGTTACAACAATTTTAATACCCGGAAAATCAGTCATTTTCTGGAATTTTTCTGCTATACTGGATGCTGAATTTTTGTGTGTCGCGACGGACCCGACGCGTCGCAGAATTTTAAAGAAATTGTTATAACTTTTTTATTTTTCAAGATATCTTTATGAAACTTTCAGTATATATGTATTTTTTCCTGCCCAGTTCATTTTTTATGTTGCTTTCACTGTATCTCTTCAAACAAAGAAGCTATTCAATAATATATGAAGCACTTTTGTGTGTAATTTTTTTCTTCGTTCACACTGATGTAGGACAGATTTTAAAAATCATCTGTATATGGTATCAAAGTGTTATTATTTATGCAGAACATGTAAATAAGCATCAAAGTATATAAAAATGAATACTTTAAAACATTTATATACAGTGTTTGTCTTGTCTTTCACTCCTCTCTGTCCCATTTCACTACATATGAATTTGAATAAATTTAAGAGAACCTCTTGTTGGTTCTGATCAGAATAAGACTAGTGTTTCCCCCAGCCCCAAAAAAGGGCATGGTAAAATTTCCAGGAAAGGGCACTTTAAGCGCGCGATAACAGGCTAAGAGGGCAATTTTTAACGCGCTGTGACAGGCTTAGAGGGCACTTTTAAGTCCAAGTTCGAAATTGAATGTGGTATTGTCACATATTAATTGATGTCCCTTAGCATTATGCTGCTGTTATCTGTGCTCTTTAAATGCAAAATATACTACTTATGTACCTATTCAATCATTATTTTAAAATTTTCAAACCAGTTTTGGGACTCCTATTTGAGCACACACTCTTATATTGTTGTTTTTTCTTAATTTTAAAAAATCTATCTGAGGGAATCATTTTTTTTCAATTGCCAAGATCACTTCCTAAGTTTTTAACAAGACTGCCTTTCTTTCCAGTACTTGTTTTGACAATTTTACATATACCTGGTTCAGATTCACTCATTTCAAATAATTGCTAATTGGGGTATTGTCATCAAAGTGATGTGTCAAAATTGCCTCAGGTTATTAGTGACAATTGTAAAAGGATTAACACTGAGTAAAATATTGTATCAGCAAGTGTGTTTCCTGCTACTTCAGGCTTCAAACTGAAAAAAACTCTAACTTCCTTAGTTTTTGTCAGATTTTCATGATTTTTTACTAAAATGTAGGGCATTTTACGTAGATTCAGAAAAGGGGCATGGCGCTGGGAAAAGGGCATGGCGCTAGAGAAAAAGGGCATGGCGCTAGAGAAAAAGGGCATGGCGCGACGCCATGCTAAAACTGGCTAGGGGAAACACTAAAGACGTGCAATAACTTGACTCCACATGAATGAAATATCTTGGATGGCTAAAAGCCCAATGAAACAAATGAAGTTAAAATATTTCAAAAATTGGATTTATGTTTGTTAAAAATAAGGAAAATAAATTGCCCTTCTCCAAAAATTATTTCTGGAACACTACCAGAAATTCCGCCGAATGTCAAACGGTTTGGATCCAGATGAGGAACGATGTTCTGTCGGTGCTACTGATCTTTTGATTTGTAAGTATGTTAAAACTGATCTTTGGATTTATATGTATGTATGTTAAAATACAGAAAATGAAATTGACTTTTTCAAAAATACTTCTGGCCCAGCTCTGGAACAATGAGTATCAAACGGTCAAGGGATTCAAATCAGGACCAACTTTCTGTAGGTCCTAGCTGATCTGGGTTTAAACCCAGGGGTTTAAACTGATCTTTGAATTCATATGTATGTATTGTAAAACTGATCTTTAAAGGAATATGTACATTGTATGTGTGTTAAAATATGGAAAATGAAATTGACTTTTTAAAAAAAAAATCATTGTGGAACACTATCAGCTAGAGCGTCAAATGGTTCAGATGGAGATTCTGTTAGTCCTGATCTGGGTTCAAACTGATTTGGGTTCAAGCTGTTATCAGTAAAGGTTATCAACAGACAATAAAAGTTGCCTCAAGCAAGGAAAGTGTTAATAACCCTTCTTTGTCATGTTTGTATTTCATACATATAGCATCACTTTGCTTGTATTCTTTAAGTAGCAATTGTCTACAGAGATGATGCATATTCTGGGATGAAACCCTGTTTTAATACAAGTTGTTTTTGAACCATTTACAGAATTGCCCAAGAATCTTCCATTGTGGGCTTTCATTAGGGTGACCCAGTCTTGTTGGGTATTTTACTGGAAAAAAAAAGAAGAGGAAAAGAAATTGATAGAATGTACGAATTCTGGTACTGTCCGAATATAGGTTACACATTTATATATGTCTGCCGATGGTCGTTTCTGAAGTCTGTGAAAATGTCCAAATTTAGCTTGAATCATTATCAAATTGTATCAAATTCATAACAGTCTTATACTTGAATGGCCAATTCATGATTTTCTGCAGCGATTTTGTGTTTTATTAATGCAGTGATAGGCAATATAGACATTGCACTTGGCAAATTGAAAAATCTCCAAGCGAGATCGGCTTCACAATGCGTTTTGGGTTACTGTGGGAAATTAGAAAAAAAACGGGAAAGATAAAAAAATGAGGGATATTTTTCATTTAAATATTAAATATAAGGGATAAATATCATTTCTGTAACACCTTTTGTGCATGGGACCAATTAGTTTCACTTAACTTTTGAGATAAACTTTGATAATTTATTGACCGGTAGCTAAAATTCAAGATGGCGTCAGTTGTTTACAAGTCAGAATTGGGGATTTCCGTGAGGGTCATGACCTTTGAACCGCCGTGCGGGTCGGTAAATTAACTTGAAATACCACAAAATATACATGGTTAGAAAGGGAATAAGGTATAGAAAACGATCTTTTGTGCGCTTTGGTGATTTACCAAACAGTTTTCAACCGATTTTGCCTTGACTTTCACTAAATATAACATAAGTTTGAGAGGTCGTAGCGACTAAGCGCACAAACCATGGGATAGCCAGACATCTCATCTGATTGGTTATGCTATTTTTAATTATGCAAATGACCATGCTTTTGTCGCATGCTAGTTCATTTGCATACACCGTCCTACTTTCGCGCCCAAAATAGCCACCATTCATCTCAGGTGTTAATTACCTACAATATCGATAATTACCTGTCAATTAAGTAATTATTGGAAATTCAATGACCACAAACAAGGTATCTTCTGAAGCCCATTTTATTTTCAATTAATACATGTAAACAATATTTGGAATATCAAAACAGTTTTTATGCAAAGTGGATATAGATTGCAGTGGTATGGTATTTTTCCACCATTCTTAATCCGATATCTGGCGCAGCTGGGGTTGCTATTAGGGTAGGGTTTAAAAATAAAAGCACAGCAAGCACTGCGTAATACCCCGCCACTGCTGGGGGCACCAAAAGTTATTTTGTGAGATATATAATGCCGAAATAGCAACAGAACTGAGATAGACAGTGATATGACGTCCTTAGTCACAATATGTAACCTTTGATGGTTAACATATCTGTGAAGTTTCATTCAGATACTCCATATAGTAAATGAACTACAGGTCAAAAACCATTTTTCAGATCAATCAAGGGCGGATAACTCATGAACTGGAAAGGTAAGGGTGACGGTCCTTACTAAAAATATGTAACCTTTGATGTTCAACATATCTGTGAAGTTTCATTCAGATATTCCATATAGTAAATGAACTACAGGTCAAAAACCATTTTTCAGATCAATCAAGGGTAGATAACTCATGAACTGGAAAGGTAAGAGTGAAGATCCTTAGTCACAATATGTAACCTTTGATGATCAACATATCTGTGAAGTTTCATTCAGATATTCCATATAGTAAATGAACTACAGGTCAAAAACCATTTTTCAGATCAATCAAGGGCAGATAACTCATGAACTGGAAAGGTAAGAGTGATGGTTCTTTGTCACAGTATGTAACCTTTGATGTGAAACATATCTGTAAAGTTTCATTTAAATATTCCACATAGTAAAGGAACTACGGGTAAAAAACATTTTTAATTCAATCAAGGGCGGATAACTCACAAACGGGAAAGGTAAGAGTGATGGTTCTTAGTCACAATATGTTACCTTTGATGTGAAACATATCTGTGAAGTTATATTCAGATATTCCACATAGTAAAGGAACAATAGGTCAAAAACCTTTTTTCAGACCTATCAAGGGCGGATAACTCACAAACTGGGAAAGTCAGAGTGACGGTCCTTAGTCACAATATGTAACCTTTGATGTGCAACATATCTGTGAAGTTTCATTCAGATATCATGAATAGTAAAGGAATAACAGGCCAGAAACCATTTTTCCAATACGAAAAAGGGCAGTAACTCCGTTAAAAATGGACGGATTTTGCCCATTAACAATCCCATACCACTCATCGCCGATAACAATATGTATGCAAAATTTGAAAAAAATCCGTGAATAAATACTCAAGTTATCGATCGGAAATGGTGCGGACGGACGGACGGACAGACGGACAGACACCGAAGGGTATAACATAATACCTCGCCACACTTTAGTGGCGGGGTATAAAAATAGGGTAGGTAGGCAACAGGAACCACACATATATTTCATTTAAGCCTTAAGAAAACATGCCTACTCCCGCTTGTAAAATTTATGCCTACCCAGACAAAAGTTTGTGTCCCAGTACACGTAATTCTGCGTTTCCGAGAGATCTGGAAGGTATTTTGACACACAAAAGCGTAGAAATACGCAAAAAAACGTAGTTGTAAACAGGGCTGCACCGGGGACATCCAGATCTGAAGGACGATGCACTTATCTGCATCATCCCTGTAAATGATACCAGAAAAGGTGTTCAGACACCGAAATTTTCCTCGCCATGAGCAGGGATCGAACCTGGCCCTTTTTTACCTGGGACCTCTAGCACCAGGTGCGCTAACAACCAAGCTACCACACAACTTAAGCTGATACAACATATTTTCCAGCTTATAGTACATCAAAGGAGCTTCAAATCCTACATATGAATAAAATTCCTAGAAATCTCACTTGTGCATGACCTGATCAACAGGTAGAGGAAAGATTTGTATTTATAGATATACTATAAATTTATAGTACATCTATTAATGCATAGAAAAATCGTTCTATAAATTTATAGATATCACAGTATGATTGTCCCTAAATTGGTTTTAAATGAAAACCGCATTCCGATTGTGCGTTCACAAATGCGTTAATGGTTAACGGTACACTATTGCGCCGTTTATTCTGGCACAGGATGTGTAAAATGCGAAAGAGGCTGCATGTCAAAAAGCATGATTGCTAGTTCTCCTGTTTTACTGTGCCTTTTCTACTGAAATAGCTAAAAAAAGCAGAAATTTGTTGATATTCTGGAACAGAGCCTTTCTTAAACTTGTTTGTGCGCCATCTTTAAATTCGTAGACTGGTTTACAATTAATTAGATAATGTGGCTGACCTCAAATAAGTACGGGTTTCCAGAAAAGAGTTTTTTCTCCTGCCAACTAACTGCCAATGTAATATGGTTGTGTACAATGACACACACCCCTTTTGGACATGAGTTGTCCAATTAAATATGTACATCTAACTGCTTTTATATGAGAACTATTAAAACTTAAAACGGATCCGGATTTATGCCAGCCAATTTATCTGGAGCCCACTTCAAGATTACTGGGATCGTGTCGCACGTGGCCATATATTAATTATACCTGTTCAATGCCATTCTCGCACGGGCTAAGTAACACTATTTCAGAGCTAATTGTTTATTTAACAGCAAGCTAGACAGTTAAGTCACAGTATTTTCCATGTTCGCATGTGCAACCTCAGACTGTACTTGATCTTATCCTTTAACATTCTGAAAGGGCTTTTGGCAAAATAATTGTGCCAACCACTTACTTTTACATTAGAACTTCTTCAGCTCAAAACCCGTTTTTAACCATGAAATATGTTCAAGATAGGGTAGTTTGAGCCACAGAGAGTTAACAATTGCACCTGATCCGGATGCTTTATAAAGATAATATTTTTGACCTCTAATTTTACTACGGTCAGTATTTTTATTTTTGCGACGACCATGCAGTCATGTTAACCACTGGACCAGTCTAGATCCAGCCTCATCACGTGATCAAGCAAATTCAAAATGGAAGACGCAAGTGTGGAAGCTGATAAAAACTTAAAAAGTAATAGAATGTTCAGAAGTTTGGGCAAAAATAAGGGCTTTTAGCCTGCATTGATGGTGACAATTAATGTAGATTGTGTTTTCTCAAAAAATAGGCATTTCTAATAAAATAAGTATGTACATTATGAATTCTTAACTTATCGATGTTCATTCTTCCAAATATCGCATTGCGGTTTTCGACATGCACGATTTTCACGCAATTTTACCTGGTGATTCTATAGATATATAGATCGTTTTTTCTATGCATTTATAGATGTACTATAAATTTATAGTATATCTATAAATAAAAATCTTTCCTCTACCTGATCAAAACATTGAAATCTTGGAAACAAAAAAGTGACTCTCTTGAAGCTAGATTGCTTATTATTTCCAGCTCTATAGATGTAGTATGTGTGCGAGTTAAAAGCTTTATTATCTTGGGAAATATGTGGCACATTTAACTGACCATAAACAGGACGCAAACGTCTTTCTATGACTTCAGATGTCACCCGCATATCCACATGGCTACGGGACGCCATCTTTATTCAATCAACGCGAGATTTTTTGGAGGATATTGAAGCGGCTAGTCATATATAAGTCGTGCATATACCGGTATAGCTAATCGGTGAAATCATGTCGACTTCGCGAAATCAACTTTTTATTACGAAATCATCCTATAAAAGCAATTTTTGAGGACAAATGCTTAATTTCTTTCTACCATATGATTATTTATGTTTTTTTGCAGAAATATGCAAATTTTCATGCAAAAATATTAATATTGAGGATTGATTTTCCCGGTAACTGGTCAACTCGTACCTAAGTCAACTCGTACCTTAGTCAACTCGTACCCATTTTTGGTCAACTCGTACTTAAGTTTACTCGTACCTTAGTCACCTCGTGACTTATTTTATTTATAATAGTATATAGCATAGTTTTAAGCAGTTGTCTAAGTACGTTAATCGTGGCAAAAGGAAAATGATAAGTTTTGTTACTACTTAGGCAAATCCTGCACCTAAATAACCATAAAACGAGCGTTCAATTACAAATGGATAAATACAGTATACTGCCCAGCAGCCCAGGTAATGCTCGCTCTGACAAATTACAGTAAAAATAAAAGAAATAAGAGTAACTGAACAACCATTTGGTGGCAGCCGGACTGCCACTGGTCTTGGTCTATTAAACCTATGAGCTGTATTGTAATAACAGGGATAAATGTTAGCATCTGGTACCGTAGCGTTGTCTTGGTATGAAAGTGTAAAAAATGGGTTTCAACTTTTGGTGTTAGCATATTGCAAATTTATCATCCTAAATAGCACTGGCCCCATCGAAAAACATACAATCTGGTTTTGTTGCATGCAAACAATATAGGTATAGACTCGATGGTATAGACCGATCTAAGCATCCAAGCAGTCTAATCAGCACATTTGTATATTTACTCTCTAAAATCTATAATAGCAAAACTTTCTATGCGCATAATTCAAATTGAAACTTTGTCTTTGTAACTGAGCATGCTTGGTTTGTCCTTAAAGTGTAGCTAACCCCTGAAGATATATTTTCTCGTGACGCGGGTTTTGTGTACATAAAGCCGCCCAACCACCACGAGGGGTCACCCTAATTACCGACAAGAACCGACAAGAGCCGACAAGAACCGACAAGAGGCATTTTATATATTAATTCACTCATTTGCAGTTTGAAAAATTGTTTTATAGGTTCTTAGATATCCAATATTTGCCAAAAATAGAACTTTGAAGCAGATATATACCAAATAACGGACCGACTCAACAGTGATAGCTAATATTATCAACTACAGTCAAGAAAAAAAATAAGAGCAGTCGTACACAGACAAGAAGCTTTTGACTCTATAATTGGAAGTATAAATTTTCTATATCTTATTATTTTGTATCTTAGAATTGCAAAAGTAGCGTTATTCAGATTTTTCAGCAAAATCAGCAGCGTCAGCTTTATTACCGCTCTGACCGACAAGAAGTGTTTCAAACATCAAGATTGACCCAGAACCGACAAGAAGGTTATATAGGTGTATTTAATAAATAGTTCAAAGTCTTAAGTAATACTTTTACCTGTTAAAAGGTATTATGTAATGGCAAAACTAGAAATTGATTCAGATCTATGCAGTTTTTTATATAACACTAACGTCCCTGTGACAGCCAACGTATACCGCCAAGACAACCTCACAAAACTTCTTGTCGGTAAGTAGGGCAATTTTGAGTGTTGAAATTTAAAGTTTTTGGGGGCTGCAAAAGCAATCATGTGGCTAATTTGGATATATAACGCAAACATATGGTCTAATAAAGAGTATTTTAATCGAAAAATGCATAAAAATGCCTCTTGTCTGCTCTTGTCGGTTCTTGTCGGCTCTTGACGGTTCTTGTCGGTAAATAGGGTGACCGACCACGAGACACTAGGAAGACAAATAAAGCAAAGCAACCAGCCCCCCCCCCCCCCCCCCCCCCCCACCAAGACGACTGCAACACCAGAATGGACATAAATTAACGTACAACAAAACATAGAACAATTACAGCCTCCCACAATGGGAGTAACAATAAACAAAAAGTCAACAACAACAGAACCACCGCCTTAGAACGGACATCAGCCTAAGCCACTTACTATTTTTGAATTTCAATATTTTTTGGGGTTTTCAGAAAAATGAATATTTTTTGGGTTATGAAGATTCTGTCCTGGCTTTATCAGGGTCTAGATGTTTGACACTTTAAAGGTTATGACAAGCTGAAGTTGAACCGATATATTTTAACTTTGTGTTAAACATTTACATGACATTGTCATCTGCTGATAACCCTTTGCAAACAGTTTGGACCCAAATCAGGCCCGACATTCTGTCCGGGCTTTATCAGGGTCTAGATGTTTGACACCTTAAAGGTTATGACAAGCTGAAGTTGAACCGATATATTTTAACTTTGTGTTAAACATTTACATGACATTGTACTCTGCTGATAAGTCTTTGGAAACAGTTTGGACATAAATCAGGCCTGGCATTCTGTCCGGGCTTTATCAGTGTCTAGATGTTTGACACTTTAAAGGTTATGACAAGCTGGTGTTGAACTGATATATTTAAATTTGCGTTAAACATTTACATTACACTGTCATCTGCTGATTACCCTTTGCAAACAGTTTGAACCCAGATCAGGCCCAACATTCTGTCCAGGCCTTATTGGGGGTCCAGACTGTTTGACACTTTAGAGGTCAAACAATTTGGACCCAGATCAGACCTGACATTCTGTCGGGCCTAAGAATATCTGGCCTGCTTCAACTTTAATATTTTTGCGTGAATTTTTGCATACTACTGTAAAAACATTAGTTTAATCATATGGTAAAGAAAAGCATCATTTTCTTTCTTTTAAATGGGTGTTATAGCCTGATTTCGGCAAGGAAATTTGATACCACTGTCATCTGCTGATAACCCTTTGCAAACAGTTTTAACCCAGATCAGGCCCAACATTCTGCCCAGGCCTTATTGGGATCTAGACTGTTTGACACTTTAGAGGTCAAACAATTTGGACCCAGATCAGACCAGACATTCTGTCACGCCTGAGAATATCTGGCCTGCTTCAACTTTTACATTTTTGCGTGAAATTTTGCATATTACCATAAAAACATAAGTTTCATCATATGGTAAAGAAAAGCATCATTTTCTTTCTTTTAAATGGGTATTATAGCCTGATTTTGGCAAGGAAATTTGATAGGACGATAGTACGGAGTTACATACATCTGTACCCCAAGCGAAATAATAGACAAAATCAACCCTAAAAAATAATATTTTTGCATGAGTTTTCGCAAACTACTGCAAAAACTCAAATTGAATTATATGATAGAAAGAAATTATGCACTTGCTCCCCCAAAAAACGGTTTTAGAGACTGATTTTGAAATAAAAAGATGATTTCGCAAAATCAACTTAACTACCCCGATTAGCTTTCTTTCTTTCTTATACTACTGGCACGATCAAATTTTGATCGTTACGCCAGGGAGTGTGATTTTGGAATTTTGAAGAAAAAAACAAAAACAAAACAAAAAAAGCAAAAACAAAACAAAAAAATCTTTCGGCTGTGTTTTTAACTAAATAAGGAGTGTCCTAAACTCCTCAGCAGTCTGGGATTGACCACGGAAGGAGAAAGACTTTTCCACTGTGGAATAGTGCGGAGAAAAAAGAGTTCTTCAGGGCATCACTGTAGGTCTGGTAACTACAATATTGGGCACTGTGTGATGACCTGGTAGATTTCAAACTGCGAGCAGGGGCAAGGTACTTGTCTTTTTCTATAGACACAGCACCAGAATGTATCTTATGAAAGAGAAGCAGGGAGGACCGATCCCTACGGGCCTCAAGAGATGGCCACATCAAGCATCTCGCCGACACTACTTGTAGTTCGCCATCTCCTGCAGGTCCAACGGGCTGCTGTCCTCTGAACTTTCTCTACCTGATTAATCTGAAGTTTTGAGTAAGGGCTCCAAATGGGTGCTGCATACTCTAGTTTAGGCCGAACCAAAGTTTTGTATGCAACTTCCTTAGTACTCCGAGGTGCAAAAGTCAAATTCCTGCTAAGGAAACCAAGTGTCTCAGTTGCTTTGGAAGTAATTTCTGAAATGTATTGACCCCAATCCATATTATCAGAGATGGTTATGCCAAGGTATTTTGCTGACTGAACGTTTTCCAAAAATAGTAATGGAGTATGATCAGGAAATACCACAATCACAAACTGCAGACTACCCCGTGGCACCGCGAGGAAGAGCCGCTCAACCATCACGAGACAACAGGAAGACAAATTAAGCAAAGCAACCAGCTCTCTCTTCCCCATCAAGATGATTGCAATACTAGAATGGACATAAAGTAATGTACAACAAAACATAGAACAATTACAGACTCCCACAATGGGAGCAACAATAAACAAAAAGTCAACAACAACAGAACCACCGCCTTAGAACGGACAGCAGCCTAAGCCACCGGAGGGGCTTAAATGCATTTTACTGGTACAAAATCTTTGCCCTAGATTCTGCTGTTGTCGAAGTACAAGAAATGTTCAGCTCGCATGGAGGCCCTCTAACTAATGCAATGTATCATCATGGAAAACACTCTAATCAAATTAACACTCCATGATGAAACAAAGAAAAGGGCTCAAGACTCACAGATAGTCAGAGCTAAAGAAAATCTCAAGTTGAGCCACGGTGGGTCCAGCTACAGATAAGCATCAGGCACCAACCCACCGATTAAAGCTTTACGTCAGAGCCGTCATAGAGTCTGAGGCCTGACCCACCGTCGTGCAATTAAAGAGGAAACCATAGCTATAAACCGTGATTGGGTTTAAAACTAGGTTATGAAGGGAGTAATCAAAGAGAATCTGTTTGTGATGCTGATGCCGAGTCACTCTCATAGAGTGACATTTGGCCACATTGAACTTCATTTGCCAATCGGCTTCCGATTGTCCTAAGCTAGTGAGGTCTTCCTGCAGGATAAAACAGTCCTGAATCGAATGTATGTTTCTATACAGGACACAGTCTTCCGCAAACAGGCAAACAGAAGACCTGATGTTATCCGGCAGGCCGTTTATAAGAAAAAGGAACAGGATCAGTCCTAAAACTGATTTTTGGGGTACACCGGATAACACTGGGATTGGATCTGAGGCTTGACTATCTAATACTACTTGTTGAGTGCGCCCAGAGAGCCATGAGTTGATCCATTTGTGGGTGGACCCTCTTATCCCATAATAGTCCAATTTGTGTTATAGCCTCCTGTGTGGTACCTTATCAAAGGCCTTTGCGAAATCCATTATGATCAAATCCGTCTGCATGTGTCCACGATTCACAGCGCCATCCAGGTTGCTGATGATATCGTGCACAAACTGGACCAACTGGGTCTCACAGGACCTCTGACTTCGGAAACCACGCTGACAGTCAGCAAGTATGCTATCTAAAGCTAACTTCCTGTTGATGTTACTGACTAATATATGCTCTAGAGTTTTGCAGAAGATGTATGTGAGCGACACCGGTCTGTAATTAGCAGCATCATATTTTTCACCCTTTTTTAAGACCGGAGAAATATTAGCTTGTCACCATTCATCTGGTACATTGCCCCGAGCTAAGGACTCATTAAAGATAAGTGCCAGTATTGGAGAGATCTCATTGCTACACTCTTTAAGCACTCTGGCATTCAGTCCATCCGGGCCAGGTGCTTTATGTACATTTAGTCCGTCCAACAGTTTGGGGACCCCTTTTGGGTCAACTGTTATGTCCCCCATGGGGGAGAATGGACTAGCCCCTTTAGAGGGTGGGTCAGAGTCGCCTTCGCGTGTGAAGGCTGATTGAAACTGCCTATTGCATATATTGGCTTTTTCCTTTGTATCTGTCTTAAGAATTCCGTTTTCTCTGAGTGATGCGATCCCAAACGCGGCTTTTTTTAAGAGATTTGACAAATGACCAAAACTTTTTTTTTTTATCTTTTCAGGCTTAGGAGTATCAGGATCTGAGCTGTCGTTCTCAAATGTGAATAAATTGGAAACGTATTTCCAATAGGCATCTCTCAATACCTTCTGTACATGTGCTCTGAACCGCTTATAATGAATCTTGACATCAGGGTTCTTGGATTTACGAGCACGAAGGTAAAGCTTATTTCTTTTCTTTACAAGCCGTTTGATCGTTAAATCGATCCATGGCACAGAGTATTAGCCATATGCATACCGGCTATTAACTATTATTATTAATGTACTTATTGCTTTTAGTCTATGTGATGATTTTAGATAAAATTTATTTAAAAATCTCCACAAAGGGTGATATTGAAAAAATAAACTATGCAGGTCGGCAGCTCGGCTGGGCAGGGGCTGACCCGACCGTGATTTCGCGAAATTGACTTGATTTCTCTGATTAGCTAAACCCATCAGATATAATTAAAGATGCATTGTAAACATCATCACCGGTACAACTGAAGAGAAAATACTATTTTGTTTTCTAAAATCACTGACAGTTAATGAAGGAAATCTTAAGGCAAGCTTGATCTTAACTTTAAAGACTGTTAAAGGGTAACAAAAAGTTTCGCCGCAAGACATTTCCCGCCACAGGCCCTAGTATCGTAGAAATACCTGTTCGCGAATATCCTAAGTTCGTCGGTCCTGCACAAGTGAGATCTCTAGGTTCTTTGCCTACATCGAGGTTTTAAACCTCCTTTCAGTCGGGACGCGTAGTGAAGGCATATGAATATTATCAAACATGCATAGCAACAAAAACGTTTGAATTTTTCGTCTTTCTCAGCGAAGTTATGAACGACACCCAATTTCAACGGCTTGTTGCACGAATGTCCCAAATCTTATTCTGTTAAAAATTGGCCAGTTGTGTTCATTGGTTGTTCAAGTTTTCCCATAGCATATATTTTTTTAATCTACGACTACGCTCTGAAAGAAGGCGACAGGCTAAACAGAACACTGGCAAGAAACCACATTTTCGATTGCCATTTTTAGCCCCTGTGGCAACAAATGGCAATTGAAGACGTTGTTTCTATCGATTTTTGATCCGTGTTGGTCGATTGTTGATAACGTTTTCCATTGCAGCCTAGCCTGTGTGACTCTTATCTGGAGGCCTGGTTTATGCTAAAACTTTGTTGTTCTGGATGTATGGTATTTTGACTGGTTCTGTGTTTCTTTCAGATAATAGAGTATTAGTCTGAAGAGAGCAGCTATGTTCAGCAAAGTAAATGTTAAACAGAAAAATAATTTTCTAGAACAGACAAAGGCACAGCGAGAAGAGAGAGCCTATGAGAGACAGAAGGAGGTGGCCTCTCTAAAAATACAGGTACCAGTACATTGTTAGTTCACCTAAGTACAAAGTCCAGCAAAGTAAGGGAGCACGGTGGTTGAGTGCTTGACTCGAGACTGAGGGGCCGCAGGTTCCAGCCTCACCGACGTCACTGCATTGTGGTCCTTGAGCAAGACACATTTATCCTGACTTAGTACTGGTCCAACCCAGGAAGACCCGTCCCTATTTAACTCAAAAACTGTTGATGGGATGTAAAGAATCAAATCAATCAATCAAACCAACAAAGTAAAAAAGTCCATATAATTCAAAGTACATTTCTTGAGAGTATAATGACTACAGTAAAACCTGGTTAAGCGACCACTCAAAAAGAACACCAAAAATTGGTTTTCCATACCAATTATTGCTTAATGCAGATCAAAAGTATTGCAGAATGCTCCAAGGGGAGCATTCTGCATTACTTTTGACCTTCATTGAGCTACTTTTTTCCATTAAGACCTTTGTTTTGTCTATTTTTAAGGGGTCGCTTAAGACAGGTTTTACTGTATTTAAAATCTTATGGTCTACATAAAGGACAGGGTCCTGTGTATACTGGCTTCTCACCAAAACCATCATTGCACATAATGAATCAGTGGGTTATTCTCCACAAAACTTGCATAGATACATTGTTTAGAGACAGAAAAGACTTAATTAGATTATGATGACCATGTCATTATATTTGAGGCAACCACAGCTTTTTGTAAGTTCAAAGTTTGACCAAAATTGTGTTTGTGCATGCTCTCCCTTGAAATAATTGATAGATTTCAGCCTGTATCATTGTGACACAATAAAGAGCAGTAAGCATGCTTTCCGACTCAATTTGCTGATGGGGGGACTTATTTCTCCTTTGAAAACACTGCTTTAATTTATTTTACTGTTTGTCTTTTTCAGTCTGTGTACAGAGGGTATCATAGCAGGAGTGAAATCAGAAAGAAACTCAGGTAAAGCTGGTACATTTAAGTTGATTTTGTCTGTGTTGATGCTTTACATCCCAGTCAACAATTTTCAGTCATATTCATGGGTTGAACTACAGAACCGGTACTAAGTGTTGTGCTCAGGAACAAAAAGCAGTATTTCAATATCACAATTTCTAGATGATGCAACCATCTGAAGTTAGCTTGCTTCAACATATTTATCACATGACATTGCGTCTGGGATTGATTTAACACCATACAATAAAAATCCATAAATCACCAGAGCTAAAAATAGAAATATCTTCAAATGACTTCTCCCTAGCCAGACGCTCAAATTCAAAGTAATTTCACAGAGATGTTCCTCACAGGTTTAGATAAGCAAAATTTTTGAGCATAAAAGTGTAAATATTTTCTTACCCATCAGTTTTAACATATGTTTTTGGGTGCTCAAAAGAACCGTCTCATTGAGATGGTTCTTTTGAGTACCCACAACATATGTTTTGGTTGAGAATTAAGAAAATTATATTTTTGGTACGCACTCTTAACTAAATGCCTGTTCCTCTTAATGATCTCTACCATGTGTACAAATGAAAGATTGAAATGCAGATTTTTGGGTTGCACTGGATGATGCAAAATACAATTTTTGATCTAAGTTCGCCAGTAGTATTAATGTTTTCCATTATCACCTATCCCGGTGTGATATTGAAATATCTTTATACAGCATCATATGTTGGGTTGTATCCAAACTTAGTGGGAACCATCAGGGTTAATTGAAGAATTGCCATGGCTAAAATAATTACATGCTGATATCCTAGATAGGTACCACAGTCTTGATATTATCCAAACAATATGTTTTACCGAAATTGTCAGTTTATACTCGAGAGATTCATCATTGTAAAATGCAATTGGATCTTGACAACCTAGATATCACCATGGTGCTATATAGCTTGTCATGATCTTTCTCATTAAGAAAAGCAAATCTGGCCCTCTTGGGCCTCTCCTGTTCAACGTGGCACGTCCATGCTTTGTGCAGAAGTAATTATATACTGTGATTATTTTATTTTGTAGTGAAGAGATTGGTAGATTGTTGAAGAACCCTGAGTCTGTGCAGAAGTATTGATATACTCTGATTATTGTATTTTGTAGTAAAGAAATTGGTAGATTGTTGATTAAACCAGAGTCCGTGCAGTAGTAATGATATACTATGATTATTGTATTTTGTAGTGAAGAGATTGGTAGATTGTTGAAGAAACCAGAGTCCGTGCAGTAGTAATGATATACTCTGATTATTGTATTTTGTAGTGAAGAGATTGGTAGATTGTTGAAGAAACCTGAGTCTGTGCAGAAGTAATGATATACTGTGATTATTGTATTTTGTAGTGAAGAGATTGGTAGATTGTTGAAGAAACCTGAGTCTGTGCAGAAGTATTGATATACTATGATTATTGTATTTTGTAGTGAAGAGATTGGTAGATTGTTGAAGAACCCTGAGTCCGTGCAGTAGTAATGATATACTATGATTATTGTATTTTGTAGTGAAGAGATTGGTAGATTGTTGAAGAAACCAGAGTCCGTGCAGTAGTAATGATATACTATGATTATTGTATTTTGTAGTGAAGAGATTGGTAGATTGTTGAAGAAACCAGAGTCCGTGCAGTAGTAATGATATACTCTGATTATTGTATTTTGTAGTGAAGAGATTGGTAGATTGTTGAAGAAACCTGAGTCTGTGCAGAAGTAATGATATACTGTGATTATTGTATTTTGTAGTGAAGAGATTGGTAGATTGTTGAAGAAACCTGAGTCTGTGCAGAAGTATTGATATACTGTGATTATTGTATTTTGTAGTGAAGAGATTGGTAGATTGTTGAAGAAACCTGAGTCTGTGCAGAAGTAATGATATACTGTGATTATTGTATTTTGTAGTGAAGAGATTGGTAGATTGTTGAAGAAACCTGAGTCTGTGCAGAAGTATTGATATACTGTGATTATTGTATTTTGTAGTGAAGAGATTGGTAGATTGTTGAAGAAACCTGAGTCTGTGCAGAAGTAATGATATACTGTGATTATTGTATTTTGTAGTGAAGAGATTGGTAGATTGTTGAAGAAACCTGAGTCTGTGCAGTAGTATTGATATACTGTGATTATTGTATTTTGTAGTGAAGAGATTGGTAGATTGTTGAAGAACCCTGAGTCTGTGCAGAAGTATTGATATACTGTGATTATTGTATTTTGTAGTGAAGAGATTGGTAGATTGTTGAAGAAACCTGAGTCTGTGCAGAAGTATTGATATACTGTGATTATTGTATTTTGTAGTGAAGAGATTGGTAGATTGTTGAAGAACCCTGAGTCTGTGCAGAAGTATTGATATACTGTGATTATTGTATTTTGTAGTGAAGAGATTGGTAGATTGTTGAAGAACCCTGAGTCTGTGCAGAAGTATTGATATACTGTGATTATTGTATTTTGTAGTGAAGAGATTGGTAGATTGTTGAAGAAACCTGAGTCTGTGCAGTAGTAATGATATACTATGATTATTGTATTTTGTAGTGAAGAGATTGGTAGATTGTTGAAGAAACCTGAGTCTGTGCAGAAGTAATGATATACTGTGATTATTGTATTTTGTAGTGAAGAGATTGGTAGATTGTTGAAGAAACCTGAGTCTGTGCAGTAGTAATGATATACTATGATTATTGTATTTTGTAGTGAAGAGATTGGTAGATTGTTGATTAAACCAGAGTCCGTGCAGTAGTAATGATATACTATGATTATTGTATTTTGTAGTGAAGAGATTGGTAGATTGTTGATTAAACCAGAGTCCGTGCAGTAGTAATGATATACTATGATTATTGTATTTTGTAGTGAAGAGATTGGTAGATTGTTGAAGAAACCAGAGTCCGTGCAGTAGTAATGATATACTATGATTATTGTATTTTGTAGTGAAGAGATTGGTAGATTGTTGATTAAACCAGAGTCCGTGCAGTAGTAATGATATACTATGATTATTGTATTTTGTAGTGAAGAGATTGGTAGATTGTTGATTAAACCAGAGTCCGTGCAGTAGTAATGATATACTATGATTATTGTATTTTGTAGTGAAGAGATTGGTAGATTGTTGAAGAAACCAGAGTCCGTGCAGTAGTAATGATATACTGTGATTATTGTATTTTGTAGTGAAGAGATTGGTAGATTGTTGAAGAAACCAGAGTCCGTGCAGTAGTAATGATATACTATGATTATTGTATTTTGTAGTGAAGAGATTGGTAGATTGTTGAAGAAACCTGAGTCTGTGCAGAAGTATTGATATACTATGATTATTGTATTTTGTAGTGAAGAGATTGGTAGATTGTTGAAGAAACCCGAGTCTGAAGATGGAGACTACAGCCCCAATTTTAAACCAGGTACTCACTTATACATACGTCCTGATAAGCAAACATTTTGGACTAACCCATTTATGCCTAATGAGATTTCTCACCCTTGTCAGTTGGACCAGTTCTTTTCCATTTTTAGGGTTGCTGGGTGGTATTTTCCATTTTATTCAAATTCAAATGGAATCATCTGTAGGCAAATAATGGAGAACCTGATCAGACGCCACTTTCTGCTTCATCTGATCTGGCTCTGCATTGTTTGCCTTTGTTCCATAAAAAGGAAGCTAGGCTTAAATGGATTAAAATTGTGACTTTCTTTATATCCATTTATGAGTTTAAACATTTGTTTTGGCTGCATTTGTTTTGGTTGTGAAATAAGAGAAATTATTTTTAATTATACACTCTTATCTATAAGTCTGTTCGAAATGAATCACTAAAAGCCTGTTATGAATAGACCACAATTTAGAAATAGTAAGGAAGATGGCATAGATCAGGAATCAAGTACCACACCTGACCCAGGACACCGGAGGGGAAAGTGACAAAACACAGCAAAACATCACTTACATCAGAGCCAAAAGTTCTTTAAGTGCATGTGTTAACTACCCTACCATATTTCTCTGTATACAGCACATTTTTTCACCCAGAAAGAAAGCACACCTGTCAACAATCTTTCAGTGATGTAGGGACAGGTCTTCCTGGGTTGAACCAGTACTAAGCTAGGATTAATGTGTCTTGCTCAAGAACACAACGCAGTGAAGCCAGTAAGGCTGGAACCTGTGGCCTCTCTGTCTCAAGTACAGCACTCTACCACTGAGCCACTGCTCTCCCTAATATATTTTGTAATTTCAGCTCTGGAAGTATTTAAATTGGTTCGAGGTTTCTTGTTTGTCTTCTCTGATAATAAAGATCAGAAGGTAAGTTTTTCTGTTGTTCAGGAAACGTTATGACGTCCATAACAATGTTGCCTACATAATCATAACGTTTTTTACACCAGAAATGAGATTTCAAAGTAATCTTAATGTCATATGATAAATAGAATCTAACATTCGTGTTCTTGTATTATTGAATTTAATGAACTCGTTGGGAAAAAGAGATTAAATGCTTGGCAAGCCTCGCATTTTATCTCTTTCTCAACTTGTTTAATTAATTCAATAAAACATGAGCACACATGTAAGATCCTTTATGTATAGATTGCAAATTCAAACCTTTGTATGTTGTGTACACATTAAAAGTTAGCAATATCAGGCCTCCAGATAAGAGTATGTATTGGAAAACTATTTTCTTTTTTCTCATCCAAAACAAATGTTCTGGGCACTCAAATGAACCGTTGCATTGAGACAGTTCTTTTGAGCACCCAAAACAAAAGTTTAGATTGATGGGTAAGAAAATAATTACAAAGAGCTATGTGCGTTAAGAGGCTATTTTGGCCTCCCTCTGAATCTAAAAAATAAAAATTGTTTTTCACCATTTTCTTCTTATTAGTTCATTGGAACAATAGCCCAAGTGTAAACATCTGGTATTAATATGACTTTTACCATTGCTATGGTAACAAAAAATGGCCGCAAAAATAGGCTGAAAACAGGAAATATGCTATTTTTGAGCAAATTCGAGACATTTAACAGAGAAATTAACATAGAGCACAAGCAAATACCAAAAAAGTATTTCAACAGATGATGAGAACTATCATGACATACAACATGTTAAAAGTTTTTTGGGTTTTTTTGTATTTAGCTGTGCTGATATCTAATTCTTAAAAATTTGGTCTGAAAAAGCCTTAACTTTGGTGTTTTTTTAAAACAGTGTAAAGTCTTCAAATGTTGGAATGAAATGTTATACATGTACTTTCCTGAACTTTCATAATACAGATTGTGACCCATCTGAGCTTTTGCTGTAATATTACATTTTCCGTTGAAATAGTAGCATTTGTCGTCTGCTGCAAACTTTTTGCTAACATTATTTAACAAAGCTAAGTATAGAGACAAACAGTGTGGACCCAGATCAGACTGCTCCTATTGGAGCAGTCTGATCTGAATCTAGACTGTTAATTGAAAAGGCTTCTAACACATTTCAGCAAACGACAAAAGCAGACGATTTTTGTTGTGATTGGTGCTTTAAGAGTTAAAAGTCTTAAGTTATGTTACACTTGTGGTCACTTCACATGAACTGATTATGTCTGTAAGAATCTCTGTAACCATCTTTTCAGCTATGACTTTTTATCAAACAAATTCTAAAGCTTGGATTTAGAGACTTCCTCCCTAACTTGAACCATTCAAACACTTTTAGAAATTATTCATTACATGGTGTTGGGTCTGGCAGTGTCATAATGCAATGCAGTAAAATCTGCAAACCACTAGAAGTTTACAGATTTCATTATGTTAAGTAATGACGTCTTTTATAACATAGCTAAAGGATGACAAAATCTTGACGTTTTCATTCCCAAAATGTGATGTTTATTTGATTTTAAGGCCATCTGATAAAAAGAATCTAACATTCATGCTCCTGTATTATTGAATTTATAAAACTTGTTGCATAAAAGAGATAAAATGCGAGGCAAGCCTGTTCTAAACCTATTTAATAAATTCAACAAAACATAAGTGCTCATGTAAGATCCTCATATTGTGCATGTTTTTATCAATATCAATCAGAGTGTGTCAATGTGTTTTTTCTCACCTTTACAGCAGTTTGAGTTGTTGTGTCGGTATCTACTGGCCACCATGGACTCTGATAACTTAAAGGTGAGCCTAAGTTTTGTATATCCAACAAAAATGTGTTTAGACTTGATTTAGACTTAATACTGCCTTAGAACTAGTTGTTGATATTTATCCCAAGATTGGGGCTAGAGAATCAGAGTTTTCGGGTTTTAACCGAATTTAGAAGTCAACAGACCAAATGAAATTGCTAAATTTAATCAGAATTCGGTCCTGAATTTTCCTGTGACCCGTCCCCATCTCCCTTATTTTGTAGAAAATATCTTTGCAAGCTCAGCTATACATTCAATGAAATACTGACACAAATAAATATGGCGGGATTCAGGCGGCAAAACATTGGACGTATTGGTGATCTTTTAAAATTTCAAATAAAATGTAAGTTCCGAGATGGGACAGACTCTTTCACTGGACCTTATCCGATAGATCTGCTTACAGCAATTAAGGTTAACCACGAGAGTCTTTCCCAGATCAACAAAATAACACTACTGTAACACGATTTTGAAATAATTGGATCACACACTAGCTCCCAGATTGGGATTATAAGGGAGAGTGATGCCCGTTACAGGTACAGGAGAAAATTGCAATGGCGTGTAAGATTTGGCGTATATATTATTCCTGTACCGGTATCCTCATGTACCCAATTTTGGCCTGTATATAGTATTTGGGTCGTTGTAGTGTCGTATATAACACATATAATATTGGTGCTTGTTCAGTAATTTATACATTCTCTTGGCATCTAATTTTAAAGTGTGATATACGTGATGGTATAAATATCTGTTCAAAGTACAGATCATGTATGGTTAATTGTTGTCGTAAAAAGATAATGTAAAGTATTAATACCAGGAGATTTAAGCAGATAAGGCTTTCATGCATAAAACATCTAAATTATTAAATAGCTTGTGTGAGTATCTAATTCAATTTTCCTTTGGCAAAAGGTAGATCACCATTACGTCCAATATAACAGGAATCCCACACAGCGGCCATATCCTAGCCAATTTTATGGCGATATATATATGTATATAGTGTTTTTGCTATGAGGTGATTCTAGTCACTCAATAAATGATCTGGAAGTCAATGTTGTTTAATTTTATGTACGAGGTTCCCTACCGCCCACGTTTTTGTACTTGTTGAATTCGCGTTGAAAACGCAGGTAATACGCACTGTATATTCAACGCGAATTCCAAATAGCCAATCCCCGCTCGTCATTGATAATGCGTTGAACTGCAGTGAAACGCATTTACCTGTCCACCAATCGATCCAGCTGATTTATCAGCGCGAATCAATGTTTATCACTGCGTAGCAATGCAGATCCCCATTGCAATGCATTCCTGCATAGTCATTCATTAGAGGAAGGATAAAATACGTTTAAACGGATTTAATAGCAAAATAAAACATTGAGGTAAGAAATAATATTGTTTTACGCAAGATTATATAGCAAACTTTAGATTAGATTTACCTACAACAGAGTCAACACATTTCAATATCGATTTTTCTAAATAGGCAATGATCCGTTAACGCACTGAGGCTTCCCATCTCATATGAATATTCATGACCTTGCCTTGCGTTGATATGAGTTGATTCGCGTTTTCAACACACTTTAAATTGCACATGCGTACAATGCATTGATAATGCGCACGAAACGCGAATTCGCAGTACAAATACGTGGGCGTCAGTGTATAATGCTCCCTATGTCGGCATCCTAAAATAAATATTTCATAACTATGACTATTTGCCTTGGGGGAAATATGTGGCCATCATGGCTACTTAATAAAAAAACTTTCTAATTGGTTCATGTACAGAGGAAATTGATGTTCCTGACCTAGAAAGACTCATATTGACAAACTACCTTTGGATGTATATTTGTACCTTTAAAATCTAGATGTATATTTGTTAACTATACAGAGAATAGTTAATGTGCTGATTAGCCTGTGTATATTTGAGCCTTAAATGTACTTGTTAAATGAGCCATGAATGTACTTGTTCATTGAGCCTTAAGAGTTCTTATTCATTTAGCATGAAATGTACTTCGTTTATGGCACCTGAAAAGTACTTGTTTATTGAGCCTTTAATTACTTGTTCCTTGAGCCATGAATGTACTCGTTCATTTAGCTCAATTTATTTTTACGCTTCATGAGAGACACCCTTTCATATTTTGTTGTTGAAATTTTTCTAATTATCTTGATGTACACCAGTAAATGTGTTTCCACTCCATTGACAAATATAGCCATTGGCAGCCAACTTTATGAATGTCTTGTCCAAAACCATTGAAGGAATATCATCCAACCCATGTATCTGCAGTCCTCTTGATGAATCATCAGAAAACTGCTAAGGTCTGTCAGCAATGTAGATATATATTTTTTAATTTATTACAAGTTCTAGCTTTTCAAAAGTTATGTACTTGTATTTCAGGTGTCCTATGTATCAGTATCACTATTGAAAGATTTTGTGTTGTTATGGATACAACAAGTGAAAACTCTACTTTGGAAATGTGTTATATATCTAAAGCAAGTCAGGGTAAGTGAATACAGGTTTTAATTTTGATATTTAATATTGTTTATTCATGAAGACAGTAAAAGTGATAATTAAATGTCTTAGATAATGAGTCATCAGAGATTTTCCTAGGCCTGGTTTGGGACAGAACATGGGCCCCTTCCCAATTAAAAAATGAGCAAAACTTCCCAAAATAGAGTATATCATTCCCAATTTCTTAGTTCTACATTTTGGTGAAAATTTCATGAAAATTTGAACAAAAATAGCAAAGTTACAGATCAGGAAATTTGCAAAAATTGTCACATTTTTATGCAAATTTTCATTAGTTGTATAGAAGGGCAATTAAAGCATAAAAATATGTTACAGCTTTATACTGCTAATTTCCATTTAAAATGATGGTCCAGGTCTTTTAGATTACTGCAAATTTTCCCAATTTGATGGTTTCTCAAATTCAACAAGCCCCGGTCTTGACTTAAGAAGGGTAGGAAAATCCTCCTAATGGATTTTGCTGTGCCCCCACCATATTATAATGGGTATATGTAGGGGTGAGGACATATAGTATTATTCTTGAGCATACAACAGTCTGTTTATCCATGCTGTGTCTATAAAAATGTTTTTTATTGGATTTTTTAAAAAGAATAATAAATTGGATGTGTTGCTATGTCATTACATTTACCTTGAAAAAGTGATCATATTAAAAATTATGACACTAGAAAAGAGCAACATTATTTGATAAAAAAGTATGTAGTTGTAAAATGAAGGTCAAGCTTGATTTTTATTCATATCAACAAATTTTTACATGGAAGTTATTAAGCTTGAAAACCATGGAAGTGCAAAGATAATGATGATTTAACTGAGAATTTTAGTGAAATTATTTTAAGGGGTGGTTTATTCCTCATTTCTGCCAGAAAACCATAGGAAAACAAAGCTAATGATGATTTAACTGAGAATGTTGGTCACAAGTATTATTTTAAGTGATTATTTATACTGCATTTCAGCCAGAAAACCGTAGCAATATTAAGTTTATGATTTTTTTCTGGGTATGTTGTTGACATTCACAACTAAAGAGTGAATAATTCTTCATTTCAGCCAGAAATCTTTTTGATGCAAAGCTAACATTGATTTTATAATTATAGTGAAATTATTTTATGGGGTGATTCATTTCCTATTTTCAGCCAGAAAACCATTACGATACAAAGCTAATGATGATTTACCTGAGAACGTTAGTGACATTCATTATTTTAAGGGGTGATTCATTCCTTATTTCAGCAAGAAAACCATGGGAATAAAACACTAATGATGACTTACTTGAGAATGGTGGTTTAATTTATTATTTTAAGGGATGACTCATTCTTCATTTCAGCCAGAAAACCATTGCGATACAAAGCTAATGATGATTTATATGAGAATGTTAGTGACATTCATTTTTTTAAGGGGTGATTTATTTCTTATTTTCAGCCAGAAAACCATAACGATACAAAGATAATGATGATTTATATGAGAATGTTAGTGACATTCATTATTTTAAGGGGTGATTTATTTCTTATTTTCAGCCAGAAAACCATAACGATACAAAGCTAATGATGATTTATATGAGAATGTTAGTGACATTCATTATTTTAAGGGGTGATTTATTCCATATTTCAGCAAGAAAACCATGGGAATAAAACACTAATGATGACTTACTTAAGAATGGTGGTTTAATTTATTATTTTAAGGGATGACTCATTCTTCATTTCAGCCAGAAAACCATTGCGATACAAAGCTAATGATGATTTATATGAGAATGTTAGTGACATTCATTATTTTAAGGGGTGATTTATTTCTTATTTTCAGCCAGAAAACCATAACGATACAAAGATAATGATGATTTATATGAGAATGTTAGTGACATTCATTATTTTAAGGGGTGATTTATTTCTTATTTTCAGCCAGAAAACCATAACGATACAAAGCTAATGATGATTTATATGAGAATGTTAGTGACATTCATTATTTTAAGGGGTGATTTATTCCATATTTCAGCAAGAAAACCATGGGAATAAAACACTAATGATGACTTACTTGAGAATGGTGGTTTAATTTATTATTTTAAGGGATGACTCATTCTTCATTTCAGCCAGAAAACCATTGCGATACAAAGCTAATGATGATTTATATGAGAATGTTAGTGACATTCATTATTTTAAGGGGTGATTTATTTCTTATTTTCAGCCAGAAAACCATAACGATACAAAGATAATGATGATTTATATGAGAATGTTAGTGACATTCATTATTTTAAGGGGTGATTTATTTCTTATTTTCAGCCAGAAAACCATTGCGATACAAAGCTAATGATGATTTATATGAGAATGTTAGTGACATTCATTATTTTAAGGGGTGATTCATTTCTTATTTTCAGCCAGAAAACCATATCGATACAAAGCTAATGATGATTTATATGAGAATGTTAGTGACATTCATTATTTTAAGGGGTGATTCATTTCTTATTTTCAGCCAGAAAACCATAACGATACAAAGCTAATGATGATTTATATGAGAATGTTAGTGACATTCATTATTTTAAGGGGTGATTTATTTCTTATTTTCAGCCAGAAAACCATAACGATACAAAGCTAATGATGATTTACCTGAGAATGTTGGTGACATTCACTCATACAGCTACATGGAAAATATTGAAAGGAAAAGGTAAAGTCAACTATACCACACCATATAGGCGACAGTGGAAAATGTCAATACTATCGACGAAGGTTGATCAAAAATTGTTAGGAACAGAGTTTTGTTTGCCGTTTGTCGCGTTTGCCTATTGTTAAGAGCATTTTTGATTGCCTGGGTTGCCGCCTATTGGTTTGTATACATGGTAACAAAATGAGAGGATCATTTGATCATGTCATGTATTTGACCTAACAAGTGCACATTCTTTTAAAAGCATACATAGTTTAAAGAGTGTGTAACAAAAATTAATTTTCTTATTTCTCAAAAGAACCGCCTCAATGAGAGGGTTCTTTTGAGCACCCAAAACTTTTTTTAAAAATAATGGGTAAGACAATATTTACAATGAACGAGAGAAAAAAGCCACCTGCTATTTTAACAAGTGGTTAAAAATGTTAGATTTGAACACTGCATTCTGCCCTGAAACATTGGACTCCTGTTTGTTTTCCAGGGGATGCTCTGACTGCAGGAATGAACCAACTATGTAACAACATCATGGGACACCTCAACAATAAAGGTCTCTACCCCGCTCTACAGATACTTTTAACCAAGGGACTTGCTAGAAGCAGACCTGCCTTTACTAAGACTTCACTGTCAGCCATAGTTACTGTGTCTGTAAGGTAAGATAGCTAATTGCTATGTAACAACATCATGGGACACCTCATCAATAAAGGACTCTACCCTGCGCTTCAGATACTTTTAACCAAGGGACTTGCTAGAAGCAGACCTGCCTTTACTAAGACTTCACTGTCATCCATAGTTACTGTGTCTGTAAGGTAAGATAACTAATTGCTATGTAACAACATCATGGGACACCTCAACAATAAAGGTCTATACCCCGCTCTACAGATACTTTTAACCAAGGGACTTGCTAGAACCAGACCTGCCTTTACTAAGACTTCACTGTCAGCCATAGTTACTGTGTCTGTAAGGTAAGATAGCTAATTGCTATGTAACAACATCATGGGACACCTCGTATTGCAACTTATTTTCATAAAACAAACTCATCATCACCATTCCTTTTATTTTATCTTATAAATTTTTAACTTTTTCCATCCTCATCATGTTTAGTTAATACCGTCTGACGCTAATGACCCACAAGGGTTGATGCATCGTTAAGCACCAAACAAACAAACAAACAAACATGGGACACCTCAACAATAAAGGTCTATACCCCGCTCTACAGATACTTTTAACCAAGGGACTTGCTAGAACCAGACCTGCCTTTACTAAGACTTCACTGTCAGCCATAGTTACTGTGTCTGTAAGGTAAGATAGCTAATTGCTATATAAGAACATCATGGGACACCTCAACAATAAAGGTCTCTACCCCGCTCTACAGATACTTTTAACCAAGGGACTTGCTAGAACCAGACCTGTCTTTACTAAGACTTCACTGTCAGCCATAGTAACTGTGTCTGTAAGGTAAGATAGCTAATTGCTATGTAACAACATCATGGGACACTTCAACAATAAAGGTCTCTACCCCGCTCTACAGATACTTTTAACCAAGGGACTTGCTAGAACCAGACCTGCCTTTACTAAGACTTCACTGTCAGCTATAGTTACTGCGTCTGTAAGTTAAGGCAAACAACAATTACCCATATGGGCCCATTGGTCTTGATAAACAAACATCTTGAAAAAAATTGCCATTTTTTTTGTTTTCAATTAATTGTAACAATGACCTGGTTCTATTGAGTGCCCATAGCTATAGTTGTTTTGGTTGAGACATTAGAAAAGGGGAAAATACTTAGAGAAGGACTACTAGTGTATATTATTTAAAGTACTTGTGACTGTTTCAGGGCTTTTTATCACCCCTCTTAAACACAGGAAAATGATTTAAAAAGTTTAGTAAAGTTTAAGTAAAGGTTAAGTTTGTTTGTCACCTCAAGTTTCACTGAAATGATATTCCTTTCTAAACTTTTTGCTTGCTTGTATCTCCAGCTGATAGCTTCTGCAAACAGTTTGGACCCAGATCAGGCTTGATTTAATGTCCGTTCTGATAACGATCCAAACTATTTAACACCGTCAGATGTTATTCCATAAATTTTTATGAAAAGGTTGATTTTGTCAAAATTAACAGACAACAAAAAATCATGAAAAATTACCCAGCTTGCAAAGTGTTAGATTTCCAATTTTGTCATGAAAAGCTTGTATTGGTAGATATTATATGACTTTTTGGTTACTGTAAAGGCGGCACCTCATGAATGCGTAATTAGGACTGGTCAACCTTAGACATAGGTAAAAACTGAAAATGAGGCTTGGTTTTATTCGAAAATAACTGTATCATCTTGCGCCATTACCTCAGTATAGACGCAAAACACATTATTTAGCCCTTAAAACGCCATCAAAATAACTGCATCTGAAAATGTCTATTTAACATAAGCATAGAGGCAAACATTGTGGACCCAGATCAGACTGCTCCTACAGGAGCAGTCTGATCTGGGTCCACAATGTTTGCCTCTATGCTGGGTCCACACTGTTGTGTCTACGAGGCTTCAAATATTTTATTGGACGACAAAGAAAACTATGTGCTTTAAGGGTTAATAAATGTGAGTCCAGTGTGTACAAGGTTAGGAATTTCATGAAATACACACACGTTTGTTTCCTTAGCAGATGAAATAGCCGAACTATGCCAAGATATGAATTTTAAAGTTGCCGCCTTCACAGTAAGCAAAAAATCTATTAATACTATTGCACATTTTAAGAGAATGAAAAGGAAAGAAAATAGTAAGAAATTGTTTTTTTTTCTTACAGGCCATTGTTAGCTGCCAACTTCTCCGACAACCTGTTGACCGTATTTGTGTTACATATTCTCTCGGTACCAGCTGTTATACACCACATAGCTAATCTAGCTCCTGATGTAAGTTGCTCTATATCATAGGTTTAGATAAACAACAATGTGGGGCAAAAATATAAATATTTTCTTACCCGTCAATTTTAACATATGTTTTGGGTGCTCAAAAGAACCGTCTCATCGAGACGGTTCTTTTGAGTACACACAACATATGTTTTGGTTGAAAAATAAGAAATTGATTTTTTGTTGCGCACTCTAAACTAAAGTCCTGCTGTTTATACTTGTAAAATATAGAATAGATCCTCTCCTGGTCAGACTTTAGCTCAGGATTATCACCTCAAGCTAAGACAAAGTACAATTGGCTTTCAACTTGATAGATGATCTAGTCCGGCTGTATATACTGGTAAAATATAGAATAGATCCTCTCCTGGTCAGACTTTAGCTCAGGATTATCACCTCAAGCTAAGACAAAGTACAATTGGCTTTCAACTTGATAGATGATCTAGTCCGGCTGTATATACTGGTGAAATATAGAATAGATCCTCTCCTGGTCAGACTTTAGCTCAGGATTATCACCACTAGCTAAGACAAAGTACAATTGGCTTTCAACTGGATAGATGATCTAGTCCGGCTGTATATACTGGTAAAATATAGAATAGATCCTCTCCTGGTCAGACTTTAGCTCAGGATTATCACCACTAGCTAAGACAAAGTACAATTGGCTTTCAACTGGATAGATGATCTAGTCCGGCTGTATATACTGGTAAAATATAGAATAGATCCTCTCCTGGTCAGACTTTAGCTCAGGATTATCACCTCAAGCTAAGACAAAGTACAATTGGCTTTCAACTTGATAGATGATCTAGTCCGGCTGTATATACTGGTGAAATATAGAATAGATCCTCTCCTGGTCAGACTTTAGCTCAGGATTATCACCACTAGCTAAGACAAAGTACAATTGGCTTTCAACTGGATAGATGATCTAGTCCGGCTGTATATACTGGTAAAATATAGAATAGATCCTCTCCTGGTCAGACTTTAGCTCAGGATTATCACCACTAGCTAAGACAAAGTACAATTGGCTTTCAACTGGATAGATGATCTAGTCCGGCTGTATATACTGGTAAAATATAGAATAGATCCTCTCCTGGTCAGACTTTAGTGCAGGATTATCACCACAAGCAAAGACAAAGTACAATTGGCTTTCAACTTGATAGATGATCTAGTCCGGCTGTATATACTGGTAAAATATAGAATAGATCCTCTCCTGGTCAGACTTTAGCTCAGGATTATCACCACTAGCTAAGACAAAGTACAATTGGCTTTCAACTGGATAGATGATCTAGTCCGGCTGTATATACTGGTAAAATATAGAATAGATCCTCTCCTGGTCAGACTTTAGCTCAGGATTATCACCACTAGCTAGCACAAAGTACAATTGGCTTTCAACTGGATAGATGATCTAGTCCGGCTGTATATACTGGTAAAATATAGAATAGATCCTCTCCTGGTCAGACTTTAGTGCAGGATTATCACCACAAGCAAAGACAAAGTACAATTGGCTTTCAACTTGATAGATGATCTAGTCCGGCTGTATATACAGGTAAAATATAGAATAGAGCCTGTCCTGGTCAGACATGAAGTAGTGAGAATTAGCTCAGGATTATCACCACAAATGTTTAGCTATGATAATGTACAACTGGCTTTCAACTTAATAGATGATCTAACCCTTTGTATTCTGATGGGTTCTTGCAGCTGATTAGATACAATAAACCTTGGATGTTTCATTGTATACATTGAGAGAAAAAGAAATACAATTTTAATCGGAAATTATAACCTGCACCCCACAGGTTATAATTTCTGACTAAAATTGATTTTTTTTTCTGAAGATCTTTGTAGTCTTAGCAAACAGTGTAGACCCTGATGAAATGCATTATGCTGTATTTCATCTGGGTCTTACTGTTTGCCAAAGTACCCATTTAGGTGTTTCCAGTATACAAAGGGTCTTCTTTAGAAAGGGTCTTCAGATTCATTGGCAATATCTATGCAGCAAATAATAGCTTATCTTTAACCCATAAAGCGCCACCTATAATTTGCAGCAGACGACAATTTCAAATTTTGCCGCTTTTTCAAAAATAACAAATAAGGCATGATATCTCATGAGAATCATCTGCTGGCAGACGATTCTCATGAAATATCATTCCTTATTTCTTTCAACAATGAGGAAAGATGTCACAAAATTAGTCGTCTGCTGCAGTCATGATTTGCGCTTTAAGGGTTAAGATGAGTGCACTATAGGGAGGTGCCATAACTAGCTCAGTTGGTAGAGTGCCAGACTGGTGAGGGTTCGAATCCCACTGTCAGCGTGCTGATGTTTCCCTGAGCAAGACAATTTATTCTCACTACTTATTATTGTTTCAACCCATTAAAATATCCATTCATGACTGAAAACTTGTTGACTGTTATGTCAAGCATCAACTTAAACTCAAAGCATACTGTCCAAAGATGAGAGCATGTTCCCACTTGGTATAATCACACTCCACTTGGTATTATCACACAATTACTCCTGGATTGTTTGACTAGATGAAAGAACAATATGCATAATTATAGGGCTGTTTTGGACCTTCTATGAGGTAAAAAAGAAAAGTTGCTTTCACCAATTTTTGCTTGGAATATAAAAATCTAGCCTAAGTGTAAAAGTATGTTTTTTATTTGACTTTTGTCATTGCTCTGGGAACAAAAATGGCCACTGAAAAAGGCTAAAAATAGCAAAATGGCCATTTTGGAACAAATTTGTGACTTTGGACAGAGGAATTAGCATATAGCACAAGCAAATACTAAAATGTTATTTAAACAGATGATAAGGATGACCATAACACACACAACATATTACTATACAATTATTGACTTATGTTGAGGTGGACATGGAGTGTTATTGAACAGTAAACGTCATATTGACCGACGCGGAGCGTAGGTCAATATGATTAGGTTTACTGTTCAATATAACACTCCATGTCTACCGAAACATAAGTCAACAATTGTTTTATTATAAATTAAATGTATGTTATGCATTTCCTGTCATTTTATACCATTAAAACCATTGACGTTACGGATGGATCATGCGAAAATACGTGACGTTCTGACGTCACTGCCCGTAAGCCAAGCAATATTACCTCGTGCCGTGTGCTTTGCAACGTCACATCTGGCAAACCATGCAATATGTAGTTTTATTGACTCGAGTGAATATGCATCTGGGCCAATCAGAATATGTTTATTTATAGATTGTATAATAAAAGTGTTTGTGGGTATTTGGCTGTGCTGATATCAACTTTTTAATGAATAGGGTCTTTTAAACCTCTGGTCATAAATGATAATTTCTCTATTTTTAGCCTTTTATTGTGGCCATTTTCTATTACTGTAGCAATGGTAAAAGTTAAATAGATACTAGGCTTTTAGATGTGGGCCATTGTTCTTCTTAACCAATCGGAAGGAATTTGTGAAAAGCAACTGTCAATATTTTGCTACAGAGGGTGCCAAAATAGCCTTCTAATGCACATAGCTCTCTTAATTCTAGTTTGTGAAAGCTCACGTTGATCAGGAAAAGTATATTGTTATAGGTAAAGTCGCGTAAATTCAGACAGTCGTCTAAATTCGGACAGTGACCTTGTTTCTGTTATTTTTGAATGATTGGAATAAAAATTAAATAAACTAAGCAAACAGTGAAAATCCTGATGAGACGGCTCATAAGGAGCCGTCTCATCTGGATTTACACTGTTTGCAAATGCGTGTCTAAGTTTACCTGATGTCCGAATTTACCCGACTTTACCCTGTGTACATCATACAAAATTTCAATAGTTGAACCAGTCACTGTAGCTGAGCAGGTGGAGTTGGCCTGATTGCAAACCCTGAAGATTCTTTGTCTTATATTTACAATTTCATAACAAGCCTTAATGATTCTATAGATTTTTTGTTACCATTCATAACCTCATGAAAGACATATATGTTTGACAGCTGCCAGCTAACTTTACCATGCAATATGCCTCGAACATCGAATTCATTCACCAGACGTTACACTGTTGTTGTGATTGACAGGTAGCCGCACCTGATTCGCACATGCAAAACAAGCTTCATGTTTGCTTCATTGGCTGTCGGCATTTACACGGGCTGCTCCACTTTTTCGTTTTACACTCCAAAAAAACGGTTAATATGATTACATATTAAATACAAAACCGTTTGGTTTCCTAAATTACGAATAATTTCCTTTAGTATATTTGTAATAAAAGGTAAATAGGAGTGTTCAGTTGTAGAGTGCTTGACTCGGGATGGAGGGGTTGTGAGTTCAAGCCTCACTGGAGGCACTGTGTTGTGTCCTTGAGCAAGACACTTTATCTTCTGCTTAGTACTGGTTCAACCCAGAAAGACCTTTACCAACATGACTGAAAAAATGTTAACTGGGACATAAAGAATCAAATAAAATAAGTAAAAATAAAAGAAAATGTAAAGACTTATATAGTAATAAATGCAATTTTTGGTCTGTTTATGGAATCATGAACACATCAGGTCTCTTGCAAAGTTAATGTGAAGCCCGGCTAAACAGACCAAAAATTTAATTTAATCCTCACAGGTTTAGATAAACAAAAGTTTTCAGTATTTTCTTGCCTATTATTTTTATCATATGTTTTGGGTGCTCAAAAGAACCGTCTCATTGAGACGGTTCTTTTGAGTACCCACAACATAGGTTTTGGTTAATAAGAAAATCATTTTTCTGTTACGCACTCTTAACTAATGGCCTGATTCTTTAAATGATGTGTTTCATATGATTGAGTGAATATATGTTTATGGGAATCTCCTCAATTTCAGTGTTTAACCATGTTGATTACAAACAGAATATTCAAGAAGTCATTAGACCTGCTGACAAATGAACAGAGCACAAGAATTATCTTCAACTCTCTAGAAGGAAATTACGCCCTATGTCTCCTAGGTAAAATTACAAAACTTCTAATAATATGGGCCTTGCCGCGACAAAACCTGTCTTTGGGGTTTCCGACAAACCAGTACCCTCAGCTACATAGACTAGCTAGAAACTTGAAATTTCGCTTGTTGCAAGTTTAGATATTATACTTTCCACAAAGTGAATAACAAAGGCGCTGATCAGTCTGCGCACATCCGCGCAGGCTGGTCTGCGCCTGTGTTGTTTGCAAATCCCCTAAGACAGGTTTTGTCACGTCAAGGCCCATATGATTGTTGTTCTAACACACTCTGCATTGGTCCAGATAAACAATTTTTTTAGCTAAAAATAGCAACTATTTTCTTGTCCATCAGTTCAAGGATGTTTTGGTTTAAAAATAAGAAATTAATTTTTAATTGCAACCTCTACCGGGAGGACTGACTGTGTTCTTGGCTCGCAGGACTATTCAAACATGTTTGGATCAGTTCCGGTGACCTCTGGGGTATCTCAGGGTTCAGTCTTGGGACCTATCCTGTTCCTTGTGTTCATAAATTACCTCCTAGAAAAGCTGTCATCACAAGTACGCCTCTTTGCTGACAACGCAGCAGTGTATCATACAGTTAGAGGCTCGGATGATGGCACAGTGCTACAAATAACCTGGACAGACAGACTATCAGTGTGGGAGTCCATGTGGGACATGGGAGTTCAACCCTTCTAAGTGCCAAGTGGGTGCGGGTGACAACTTGCAGGAAAGCAATTAACTCAGTGTATACTTTACATGGCCAGATCCTTGAAGTTGTCACAAGTGCTAAGTACTTGGGGGTTGACATATCCAGTGGCCTATCTTGGAACTCTCACATTGACCGAATCACTTGAAATGCAGATATAACTTTGGGTTACATATGGCGAAATATAAAGTCTAAAAATCAAAAGGTGAGAGAAACAGCCTACAATATGCTTGTCCGCCCTCAGTTGGAGTACGGGGCCCCTATTTGGGACCCTTACTTATATGAAAAAACACTCCAGGTTGAAAAAATTTAAAGAAGGGCTGCACGCTGGACCACCAGTAATTATGATTTCAGGTCAAGCATAACAGCCATTCTTGACCAACTCAGTCAGTTGGAGATCCCTAGAGAAAAGAAGGGCAGATGCCCACCTTTGTCTTTTTTACAAAATAGTCCATGGACTTGTGGCAGTACCTCTGACTTGTGGCAGTACCTCTCCCAGACCACACATAGAGTGTCCCGTTACTGCCACTCAATGACATTTCCTCAGATCCAAACCAACAGGAATTATTATAAGTACTCTTTTTTCCCACTCGCCATAGACAGGTGGAATGCCCGTCCAGAGTCTGTTGCTAGTTTGCATGACCTTGAATCTTTCCAGACCCTAGATCCAGACATTAATGTTTTTAACCTGATTTTAATCTCCACTTCACTATTTTAACCTGATTTTAATCTCCACTTCACTATTTTAACCTGATTTTTATCTCCACTTCACTATTTTAACCTGATTTTAATCTCCACGTCACTATTTTAACCTGATTTTTATCTCCACGTCACTATTTTAACCTGATTTTTATCTCCACGTCACTATTTTAACCTGATTTTTATCTCCACTTCACTATTTTAACCTGATTTTAATCTCCACTTCACTATTTTAACCTGATTTTTATCTCCACTTCACTATTTTAACCTGATTTTAATCTCCACTTTACTATTTTAACCTGATTTTAATCTCCACTTCACTATTTTAACCTGATTTTAATCTCCACTTCACTATTTTAATCTGATTTTAATCTCCACTTCACTATTTTAACCTGATTTTTATCTCCACTTCACTATTTTAACCTGATTTTAATCTCCACTTCACTATTTTAACCTGATTTTAATCTCCACTTCACTATTTTAACCTGATTTTAATCTCCACTTCACTATTTTAACCTGATTTTTATCTCCACTTCACTATTTTAACCTGATTTTTATCTCCACTTCACTATTTTAACCTGATTTTTATCTCCACTTCACTATTTTTACCTGATTTTAATCTCCACTTCACTATTTTAACCTGATTTTAATCTCCACTTCACTATTTTAACCTGATTTTTATCTCCACTTCACTATTTTAACCTGATTTTAATCTCCACTTCACTATTTTAACCTGATTTTAATCTCCACTTCACTATTTTAACCTGATTTTAATCTCCACTTCACTATTTTAACCTGATTTTTATCTCGTCTTCACTATTTTAACCTGATTTTAATCTCCACTTCACTATTTTAACCTGATTTTTATCTCGTCTTCACTATTTTAACCTGATTTTAATCTCCACTTCACTATTTTAACCTGATTTTTATCTCCACTTCACTATTTTAACCTGATTTTAATCTCCACTTCACTATTTTAACCTGATTTTAATCTCGACTTTACTATTTTAACCTGATTTTAATCTCCACTTCACTATTTTAACCTGATTTTAATCTCCACTTCACTATTTTAACCTGATTTTAATCTCCACGTCACTATTTTAACCTGATTTTAATCTCCACTTCACTATTTTAATCTGATTTTAATCTCCACTTCACTATTTTAACCTGATTTTTATCTCCACTTCACTATTTTAACCTGATTTTTATCTCCACGTCACTATTTTAACCTGATTTTAATCTCCACTTCACTATTTTAACCTGATTTTAATCTCCACTTTACTATTTTAACCTGATTTTTATCTCCACTTCACTATTTTAACCTGATTTTAATCTCCACTTCACTATTTTAACCTGATTTTAATCTCCACTTTACTATTTTAACCTGATTTTTATCTCCACTTCACTATTTTAACCTGATTTTAATCTCCACTTCACTATTTTAACCTGATTTTAATCTCCACTTCACTATTTTAACCTGATTTTAATCTCCACTTCACTATTTTAACCTGATTTTTATCTCCACTTCACTATTTTTACCTGATTTTAATCTCCACTTCACTATTTTAACCTGATTTTAATCTCCACTTTACTATTTTAACCTGATTTTAATCTCCACTTCACTATTTTAACCTGATTTTAATCTCCACTTCACTATTTTAACCTGATTTTTATCTCCACTTCACTATTTTAACCTGATTTTAATCTCCACTTTACTATTTTAACCTGATTTTAATCTCCACTTCACTATTTTAACCTGATTTTAATCTCCACTTCACTATTTTAACCTGATTTTAATCTCCACGTCACTATTTTAACCTGATTTTAATCTCCACTTCACTATTTTAATCTGATTTTAATCTCCACTTCACTATTTTAACCTGATTTTTATCTCCACTTCACTATTTTAACCTGATTTTTATCTCCACATCACTATTTTAACCTGATTTTTATCTCCACTTCACTATTTTAACCTGATTTTAATCTCCACTTCACTATTTTAACCTGATTTTAATCTCCACTTCACTATTTTAACCTGATTTTAATCTCCACTTCACTATTTTAACCTGATTTTAATCTCCACTTCACTATTTTAACCTGATTTTAATCTCCACTTTACTATTTTAACCTGATTTTTATCTCCACTTCACTATTTTAACCTGATTTTTATCTCCACTTCACTATTTTAACCTGATTTTAATCTCCACTTTACTATTTTAACCTGATTTTTATCTCCACTTCACTATTTTAACCTGATTTTAATCTCCACTTCACTATTTTAACCTGATTTTAATCTCCACTTCACTATTTTAACCTGATTTTTATCTCCATTTCACTATTTTAACCTGATTTTTATCTCCACTTCACTGTTTTAACCTGATTTTTATCTCCATTTCACTATTTTAACCTGATTTTTATCTCCACTTCACTATTTTAACCTGATTTTAATCTCCACTTCACTATTTTTAATCTATCATCTTTTATTCCCCTTAACTATCTTGCTTTCATCGTTTTTCTTTTCTACGGACATTGCTCAACAGCCTGAACTGCCTAAAATGTCTGCGAGAGTGTATGGCAGAATATGAAGACAGAAAAGATGATCGAATACAAAGTTGCTTATGGAAAAGATGATTAAATGCACAGTAGCTTTTAGAAAAAGATAACTGAATACACAGTAGCTAATTGAAAATATAATTGAATACACAGAAGCTTTTGGAAATATAATTGAGTACACAGTAGCTTATCGAAAATATAATTGAATACACAGTAGCTTTTGGAAATATGATTGAGTACACAGTAGCTTATGGAAAATATAATTGAATACACTGTAGCTTTTGGAAATATAATTGAGTACACAGCAGCTTATGGAAAATATAATTGAATACACAGTAGCTTTTGGAAATATGATTGAGTACACAGTAGCTTATGGAAAATATAATTGAATACACAGTAGCTTTTGGAAAATATAATTGAGTACACAGTAGTGTATGGAAAATATAATTGAATACACAGTAGCTTTTGGAAAAGACGTTTCTGCTGTTTTTGCCCATATGAAAAAATTCTATCTCACATACCCTGTACCAACGGGTGGGAAAGATAAAAAATGAACAGCGGCACTTCAAAAGACAAGTGATGTCATTGTAATGTTAAAGTGACGTCATTGTGCCATGTTGCATCTCAGCATATTCAGGAACTTCTGGAAGCCTTTTTTTGTATAAGAAAATATGGTATTTAATGGTAATCTGTCCCTCAAGATCGCCGTTTGTCATCACTCGGCAAGCCTCGTGATGCCAAACGGTGATCCTTGGGACGGATTTTTCTATCCCACCCTCACACTCAAGATAGATCCTTATATTGTGCTATGGTGCGGTTTGAATGATAATCCAAGCCATTTTTCTCATATTTTACAGCTAACCTGGTTCATTTAGGATACTCAGAATTAGAGGTAAGTTCATTTATGAATAATAAAAATGGCTCAGTGATGAAGCTATAATAATTCACTGTCAACAAATCGCAGGCAAAAGAGCATCTTTGGTGGCATCTCATCCTTATCATTGGAATGATTCATTTTATTATTTTATTCTGAATTGAAATTCTTGAAAGCAAACAGTGGAGACCCTGATCAAACACTGTGTTCTGCTGCATCTGTTTACTGTTTACCCATGACTCATAAAAAGAGGTCCTTAACTTATATGGGCCTCGACACAGGAAATCCTGACTTTGTTGCCTGCAAGCAACAGAGGTGCAGACCAGCCTGCACATGCCCGCAGTCTGATCAGCGTATTTGTTATTCCCTATCTGATAAGTATAGTAGTCAACCTTGCTCCATGCACAATTTCAATATTCTAGCTAGTCTCTGTAGCTGAGTAGTCTGGTTTTAGCCTTATTTTGTTGAAAACACCGAAAATGTTTCTCACATCAAGGTCCATATGTGTTAACCCTTACAGTGCCAAGAAAAAATGCATTTGAAAAATGACGTCTGCTGAAGTCATCTGCTGCAAATATTTGTCAAACATTACTGACAAATTCAATTATAGAAGGAAACAGGGTGTACCCAGATCAAACTGCTCCTATAGGAGCAGTTTGATCTGAGTCCATGCTGTTTGTAATAGAGGCTTCTTAAACATTTCAGCAGACAATGTTTGTTGCGATTGTTCACAATATGCAGTAAAACCTCAATTACTCAATCCCTCAATCAATATCTTTAAATGAAATCTCCTGAACCACTGGTCCAAATTCCAAATAATTTCACAGAATAGACTTTTTTTTCACTTTGTTAGTGCGCATGCGCCAAACTGTCTCGCTCCGCGTTATCTACCCGCGAGATTACATTCAAAGGGGCAATCTTTATATGACTGCCTTTACATTACATAATGGAATATGGAAAAAGGTGAACAGAAAAATAAATTTGCAAATAAAGATTAGACGAATAGTAAAAACAAAAGATAAATATAATAACACGGCTCAAGATAATAAATAATTGATTATATTCAAATTACTCAAAGTAAAAGGGAATATTCAATACATTAAGGCCATCAGGTGAGAAAACTTGTCTTGCAGGTTTCTAAGTAAGACTCAAACCAGTCTGTTCAGCTACAGAGACTAGCTATAAATGAAATTTTGCATGAAGCAAGTTTAGATATTACACTTAACAATAAGCTTACAGTAAAGGCGTTGATCAGACTGCACGGATACGAAGACAGGCCTGCGCTCTTGTTGTTCCCATGCATCAAAGTCAGGTTTTTTCGCACCGAGGCCCATTTTAATATAAACTACTATGCATCCGTCCTTTAATGCTATGCCTGGGGCCCTTTGAAAACAATAAAACATAGCACCTGTGCCTTTCTGGTAGGTACGCATTTGTATCTCAAAGTATGAATGATTTATGACATGGTAAGTCGCTTTCTTTAATTGGTACTTATTACATATATCCATGTGGGATTGTGTTTTATAAAATAGATCTGAGTCTTCATCTACATCCATAATTTGTGTGTACCAGCAGTAATGATTCTCGGGAGCCTGTACATGAGTGGACATTGTGTAGAAATGACGGAATTTAATGGGTCTATGAATGGAGGTGTTTACTTATAGTTCTGCTCAAGGAGATTACGACATTCATCGCATATGCTTAGTCATTATGCACAACTACCTAGCAGCATACTAGCATGTCTATTCGGTAGGATGCATGGCATGTATGCTTTTCAGGTCGGGCTTGAAGCCTTAGATCTATTTTTTGTCTGAGCTTCCGTCTACCGCCTTTCTTTGTGTATGCAACAATGGATCCCAGGTGTTTGCGAGCAGCTAATGCCCTGGTGAGACTGTGTATTTCCCCAGGCTTGTCTGAGTTGTCAATGTTTGCATAACAGATTTGTTTGTTTTATTATTCGGCATGTATTTCAAATAGTTTTGGCAACTTTGTGCCTGAAGAAGATGCCGATTTTAGCTCGAGATCAATGTATATTTTACACTACTTAAAGCGAAAAAATTACAGAATACTTAAAAAATGTATATGAAAATATTAACTTATCTTATTACTAGAATAAAAAAAAACTCATTCTAGTGGTTAAAGGCCAAAAAAAATACTTATTAGGCATCAATATGTGTTTTGACAATGTAACTAAAAAGCAATCTGCCCTTTCATTTTCATAAACAACTATTGATTTTTCAATTGAAGAGCTATTGATAAGGGAGATAACAATGTGAAAGGGGTCTATTGTTTCTAATGATGCCTTCTACCAAAATTGTACAATTGTTTTTGCTCTGCTGAACAAAGGGGCAGTCAGAGCTCTAGATAAGAAATATCATTCAACTACATCTGAACCACTAGTCCAAATTCATAATTATTTCACAGAATGTTCCATATAAAGCCCTGGTCCAAATCTGCACAAATGGTTCCTCTCCACTGAACAAAGGGGTCACTAGAGCTCTAGATAAGAAATGTCTTTAAATAGCATCTCCTCCTGAACCACTGGTCCAAATGCTGTATTAATTAACAGAAATGTTCCTCATAATGCCAAAATTGCACAAATGGTTTGGCTGTGCTGAACAAAAAGGATTCAGGTGAGCAATTCTTGGTATTTAATGCAGGGCAAGTCTCTATTTTAAGTTATATTAAAGGGGATGCAACATTGAACTCAAGTGAAACTAAGATGAAGAAAGCCCTCATCAAACCACACAATCTGTTGCAGACTGGATCAAAATTGAAAGTAATATATGATAAGCAAGTTACAGATATCTGTATAAAAGAGAATGTTAAGAGATGCAAGGAAGACATTTTAGGCTGTCACACAGCCATTACTTAATGTGCATAAAAAGTGTGCGCTACTCATTTTAACTTCATTTGCATTTTTAGTGAATCTTTGGTAGTTAATTTTTAAAAAATACTCTTTTCGGCTTGCAATTAAATTTGGGATTTTAGTTGACTTTCAAAATTTACAGGAAGTTTATCAAATATGAAAAGGGTGCTCTCTGTTGCCTTAGCAGAACTCAGATTTAAGAATTGTTTAAACTTTCTTATTTTAAGTCATTTTTTATCAAGTTTATAGTGAAATGCACACTCTGATAAAGTATACTGTTAAATTGAATATTGCTTTCCCCTTTAAGGTATATACAGTATAATATATTATAAATAGCAATAAAAGCAGTTTGTGATTCATATTTATTTTTCATTTTAGGGACTGGTGGAAAATACAGTCAGCTTCATGGTAAGACAAACCAATTTTGGACAGATGGAATCCTCTAGCCTGTTACATAGATACCCATTATTCATTATTTACTGTGGGGGGTCACATATTATAGTTTTTCAAAGGAGCTCTAGCGATAAGGCGTATATTTTCCCTAGTTGACATGATTACAAAGCCTAAATTTTCAAATTGCCCTAATGTTTTTAAAATTGGACTGTTTCGGTAGTAAAATATGCATAGAAAACATCAACATAGGTTTCAAAGCGATTTGTCATTTTCAAAGCTGTGAAAACTTCCGCCTTCTACTCCCACCCCTCATTTTACGTCTTTAGACATGGTGCCGTTTCGACGAAAGTTTTGGTGAATCCTTTGCAGGTTTTCAAAAAGTAAAAGTGCTAAAATATTAAGGAAATAAGTGCCCTTTATTTCCAAAACTTTGCGGTATTCCTTCTGCGCATGCGTACGAAATATACTTAAAATTGTGACGTCTGTCATTGAAAAGATGAAACTGGCGTCTTTCAGTTTGTTTTTTGATGCTTTCCCCCCCTAGACCCAAGATGCCCTTTGGATAATTAAATGTCCTTATACAAATATATAACATATGTAAAAGGCGTCTTGGGTCTAGGGGGGGAAAGGGGTTGTATAAGCGAAAGAAGACATCAAATATCTGACAAAAATAGACCACTTTGCAAGATGGTCGTTTTTATTGTACATCAACTGTATAAATAGTTTTACTGTACATAGCGTGGTTCCTTGTTTAACTGTCTAGTTCCCATATATGTTACTGAATAACAAGCACAGTTGATGATCAAAATAAATTCTCATTCAAGAAGAAGTAGAGTTATTACATGCATGAAGGAAACCCCGTTTTTAATATACAAATTCGGGGGCAATGGTGCATCGACGGCTCGTCTATATATATTCGTTGAATGTGCCTAGTTTCTCCAGTCGTTATTTCAACAAAATTAAACAAACGTCTCGTTTAGGGAAATTGCTCGCCTTATCGCTAGAAATTCTTTATATATTTTTGTATTGAAAATTGTTTTTATCTTAACAAACATTGCAGACCCTGATGGGATGCGGAATTCTGCCATCTTGGTCTACACTGTTTGTCAATGTATCCATTTGTATAAAAAGGGTTGACCCCAAAAGCAACAGACGACAAGTTTTGTGCAATTTTTCTTAAATTTTTTTGGGAAAATAATGGGTGACATTTTATGACACGCAGGCCCCAAGGTTATAAGTCTTTTAATTTCTGGAGCATGAATCATAAATATAAAATACAAATAAACAAGGCAATTTCTTGCTCTAAACAGTAGATAATGTTGGCATTATAAAATTTATGGCATAGATAAATTTCATGTTCATTTGATTTGAGCATGAAAAAACATTTTATATCCTCGGTGCCAGGTTATTTTAATCCCCACTCTTTTTAAAGCATCTGGGATATTGTGATTGCCTCAGTTCAGTATACAGGGCTTGCACAGACTTGAAAAGTACTTTAATATACAGGACTGTCTTGAAAAGTCTTTGAAAATTAAAGTTGCCTTGAAAAGTACTTGAAAAAAATCTCAAATGCCTTGAAAAGCCCTTGAATTTTACCATTCACAGGAGGATTCAACACCATCTTTGGAAACCTAAATCAGTATAAAATTGTGGTGCCTTTATGCACCAAATAAAGGCACCACAATTTTATACTAATTTTCTAAAATTTATATCTTTAGTTATGCAGTCTAGCATTTCAAAAATAGAATTTTAACGTTTAAATTAGTATTTTTCATAAAGTTTCAGTCCAGTCCTTGAAAACAGTAGGAAAGTCTTGAGAAGTCTTTGAAAAGTCCTTGAATTTTACATAAATTTGCCTGTATGAACCTTGGTATACTATCTCCTAAACTGCTGGACCAAATTCAACCAAATTTGTCAAGTGACTTGCTTACATAAGTGGGGTGTGCAAGAGTACATTTATTTTTGACCCTGCCTCCTGGGAAAGGGAGCATGAGAATTTGTGATGGTTTGCCATTGACTGCGTGACTCTGATGTTGGTCTTGTCATGTGCTGGCCAATGTTATTTACCCTTTGAAACATTTTGCTTTCAGACTGTGACCATTAGACTCCTGGAGAACTGCAAAATGTATGTCCAAAATAAGAGGTCCAATCTAACCCACTGGCACCCGGTCCTTGGTTGGTTCTCGCAAAAGACAGATCAAGGGTGAGTGTATGCTAGAGTAATTATTTTAACTTTAAACCAATAGTATGATAAAAGCAATCTTGTAGGCTTGCTATGGCTGAGCCTTTTTCCTTGTTTCATCACAGTTATTTAGGGGAAACTTTTGTGTCCGTGATAAAATTAGTCTGAAGTGCATTTGTCATTTTGAATATATGCAGCAAATGTAATAAGCAGACAAGACCTTCTGGGCTAAACATATTTGCAGGATAAGGATTAATAAGGTTCATAGTCTAAGATAAGAAGGGTATAATAATCCAGACCACTAGTTTCTAATCTTTCAATAAAGACATATGTTGTGGGTAAGCATTAGAAATATCTCAATGAGATGCTTCTATTGAACACCACAACATTTGTTTTCTTGGAGAGGTTATAAAAATACCACCATTGTCAGTTGAAAATAGTGTATCATAAAATAATATGACAAGTTATCTGTCAGATTGCTTAGTTTTCATATTTCTTAACTAAAACATAATTGAGCCATGACATGAGATTTCCAACAATGTGGTATGTGCGACCAGCAAAGCCTCAGATCAGCCTGCGCATACGTGCAGTCTGATCAGAGCCTTTGCTGGTCGCTTGAATTATCTATTAGTATTAAGCTTCTGACTGAACATCATTTGGAGTTTCTAAGCTTAAAAGGAGGCTGCACAGGCTCATCTGAGACTACACTTGTCAAAATGCCACATTGTTGGAAATCACCTGTCACCGCTCAATTATTATGTTGTGGGTACTCATTGGAAGCATTTCACCAATGATCACCATAACAAATGTTTTAATGGTGAGGTAAAAAAATAAGTATCACCATTTATTTCTGCTGAAAAAGCATTTTATTAAACCTTAATGCGCAAATCGCAGCAAAAGTCGTCTGCTTTTCTCGTCTGCTGAAATGATAAAGAAGCCTCTATGGCAAACAGTGTGGACCCAGATCAGACTAGTCTGTTCTGGGTCCACGCTGTTTGCTTTAATACTTAATTCATCAGTAATGTTAGGCAATTATTTGCAGCAGACGACTTCAGCAGACAACATTTTCAGATGCATTTTTTCTTGGCGCTTTCAGGGTTAAAATTGGCAACTTGTGTTTTCAGGTTACACGAGTCTATGCCATTTGTTGTGCGTCAACTTCAGATACTCTGGTGTGAGAAGATGGTCAGATTGCTCTTCCTAGAGCTCATAGATTATGTAGATTATGCCAAAGACATTGAGTGCCAGAAAAACTCCTCACCTAATAAAAGTTTGTACATCATTATACCTGTACATCATTATACCTGCACATACAAATGTTTGTAGGGAACAGAGTTTCCCATCAAAAATGGATTTTAAGAGTCCATGTGGCCCTCTTTTACCCGTGTTGTGGGATCCAAGCTATTTAGGTGTCCTGCTTGATTAAGTGCTATCAAATAGAGTTTTATAAAAAAGGTATTTTTATTTATGTCCCCCCAATCGAAGGGAGGGGGACATATTGTTTTTGGTGTGGATCCCGCAGGCATCCTCGTAGCTTCATTTCCTTGTTATGAACCAGTGGATGGATTTTGACCAAACTTGCATAGATACATTGATGGGAAGACGGGAAGAATTGATTAGATTTTGGTAACCAACTAGAAGGGACATAAAGTAACGTACAACAAAACATAGAACAATTACAGATTCCCACAATGGGAGTAAAAATAAACAACAAGTCAGCAACAACAGAACCACCGCCTTAGAACGGACAGCAGCCTAAGTCACCGGAGGGCTTAAATGCATTTAACTGGTACCAAATCTTTGCCCTACATTTGAAGTACAAGAAATGTTCAGCTCGCATGGGAGCCTTCTAACTATTGCAATGTATCATAATGGAGAAACACTCTCATCAAATTAACACACTATGATGAAACAATGAAAAGGGCTCACAACTCACAGAGTTAAAGAAAACCTCAAGTTAAGCCAGGGTAGGTCCAGCTACATATAAGCATCAGGCACCAACCCACCGATTAAAGCTTTACGTCAGAGCCGTTATAGAGTCTGAGGCCTGACCCACCGTTGTGCAGTTAAAGAGGAAACCATAGCTATAAAATGTGATTGGGTTTAAAACCAGGCATGCAGACTGTCGCATGACATCCAAGTTATATCCAACCTTTATATTAAGTTTGATAATCTTTTTGAATTGATCACTAAATTAGGATTTCCAACAATTTGTATGAATTTATAAACTAAAGCACCATAAAATATAGGTTCTGATATGCCTTGTTGCAGAAGTGTTTTTAACCAAATGTTGCATTTAACAATTAACTCTGAGTTAATTGTCATCCAAACCATGGGCGGATCCAGAGGGGGCGGGGGACAGGGGGTTCCGGACCCCCTGGAAAATCACAAATGGCTATACTAGGTTTCCTTAGAAATACTAGTATAGACCCCCCCTTGCGAAGCAATTGGACTCCTTGTGTCCAATTGCCTCTCGAAGGAGGGTCTTACGGCCCTCTGTGAAGTATGTTGATGACTAGAAAGAAAACAAAACGTTAGCACCACCCCTGACGAAAATTTCTGGATCCGCCCATGCAAACTTTATTTTGACATGATTACATATTTTGTAGCTGGAAGAAGATAATTAGCTCCCCTATTCATATTTTTTCAGATATTCTTAAAAAGGCTTTAGAAAAGGCATCTTCTAAGAATGCGAGCAGTAAAATTAAACTAGAGAGTTCTGTGGCCCAATCAACGTGTCTTCCATGTGCCTTGTACCAAACAGCTATTAACACGTTGTCCCAACTCAGACTGGATATATTAGGAGGTAAGATTGCAAGCATTAAAATTAAACTTGGGAGTTCTGTGACCCAGTCAATGTGTGCCTTGTACCAAACTGCTATTAACACATTGTCCCAACTCATACTGGATATATTGGGAGGTAAGATGGAAGCATTAAAATTAAACTAAAGAGTTCAGGGGCCCAGTCAACATGTCTTCCATGTGCCTTGTACCAAACTGCTGTTAATACATTGTCCCAACTCAGACTGGATATATTAAGAGGTAAGATTGCAAGCATCCAAATGAAACTAAAGAGTTCAGGGGCCCAGTCAATGTGTCTTCCGTGTGCCTTGTACCAAACTGCTGTTAATACATTGTCCCAACTCATATTAAGAGGTAAGATTGCAAGCATCCAAATGAAACTAGAGAGTTCTGTGGCCCAGTCAATGTGTCTTCCGTGTGCCTTGTACCAAACTGCTGTTAATACATTGTCCCAACTCAGACTGGATATATTAGGAGGTAAGATTGCAAGCATTAAAATTAAACTAAAGAGTTTAGTGAGCAAGTGAACATGTATTCAGTGTTCCTTGTACCAAACTGCTATTAACACATTGTCTTAGCTCAGAATGATTAAAATTTGGGCAGGATATGAGCATTAAAATTAAACTAGAAAGTTCTGTTGTTCAGTCAACATGTCTTTAGTGTTCCTTGTACCACACTGCCGTTTGCTCATTGTCTTTTCTCAGACTGGTTAAATTTGGACAGGATATGATTGTTGAAATTATATGATTGTTAAAATTAAACTAGAAAGCTCTGTGGCCCAGTCAACATATCATCAGTGTGCCTTGTACCAAACTGCCATTAACCAAATTACTTTACTGAGACTGGTTATGAAGGAAGAATGTGAGCATTGAAATTAAACTAGAGTTTTGTGGTCCAGCCAGCCTGTCATCAGTGTGCCTTGTACCAAACTGTTATTATAAACACATGGTCCCAGCTCAGGCCTTGAGAATGTGATTAGTAAAAGTAAGTTAGAGTAGGGTTTCCATGTTTACACGTGTGCACATTGGTAAAAGTAAGTTAGAGAGTAGGGTTTCCATGTTTACACGTGTGAACCTTAAGATTTAGTATTTTGGCAATTAATGTTTACAAATTACGGCGGACATGCTCAACGGACATATCTCATTGCCATAAAAATGTCCCAAATATTACTCACTCACTGCTAGGAGCAACTATATTCATTCATTTTGATCAGTTATGTAAAGGTGCATCTTAATATTTGGTAAGCACATGGCTTAAATCTGTTTTTGTTTTTACTTCCTGTTGGTGTGTGTATTGATGCATAAGTGAAGATTGGCAGTTATGTCTTGTGTGTGTCAACTTGTTAATTACACACTTGAAACTGTTTACAAGTGAAGACTAGAGAACTTTCGGTAATCTATGAGTCTGCGCATGTCACAATGGCGTTGCAATTACTGGAACTGAGTTCTATCACAACATCCAACCGAACAATTTGGAATGTTTGCACAAGGTACATTTTTCAAAGAGTTTTTAGGAAAAATATCAGTAAGGACCGATGGGGTATGAAACCCCCTACCCCGAACCCCCCACCCCTGAACCCCTCGCGGAAATTGCCGAATGATCTCACACAACAACTTGAGCATGAAAATTAATAAATTTACTTTCAAAAGAAGCATGATATCAATATCTAAATATCCTGAAAGTTTTGTAAAAATCTTATTAGTGGATTTGAAGAAAATTAACAATTATTGTATCGTATGGGTATGAAACCTCCTACCGCAAGTGAATAAGAATACTGTATAGATATGAAACACAATGGCAAAAATGGTATCACAGATGATCTTTCATAGATGATTTACAGGCACATTTATTTAAGCCAGCACTTTAAATTTTGGTACTTATCCCATAGGCGAGCAGCAAATTGATGCTCTGGCAAACCTGCACATCTGCACAATCTCGCCGAACCCCTCGCAAAAATTTCTGTCAGGTTAGTGTCCCGTGCAATTGTACAGTGTAAATTGAGATGCACGTTTCCAATACTTTCAAGAATAAGCTGACAACAATATTAACGGAAAAAATCTTAATTTCTTAAGAGGTTTAGATAAATATTTTGCACAAAGGTTTTTCACAGTATCTCCATACATAATATATTATATATTTACAAAAAGCGTTGGTAGGGCTAGCACAGGATATGTAGTTATTTATCGCATATATGCGCATTCACTTCCAAAAAACGTAATCAGAAGAAGATTGTTTCTGAGTTTAGGTCTGAGTCCTTAGCCGCTAGTACATCCTAACTTTGTCAATGTGTCTGCGAGCAGCGAAGGCTCTGGCAAGTTTGCGCATTGTGCTGGCTGGATGAGCCTTCTTCATTTGTCAATTTGATAAAGTTATATCAATTTTTCATGCAATGATCCATTGAATGTTGCATGAACCTTTGTCGGCACCAACGTGATAATATATCAGGAAAGCAAATTGAATATGCCATACCCATACTAGTCATTTTGGCGGAAAATGCGTTTCACGTCGTGGGTTTCAATCTTTTCATCAGTATTTTCCGTTTGGGTTCGGGGTTCGCCTAAACTGCACGGACATTATCTAAACTGTATTTTGGTGGAGACAACTTTGTGCGACATTATCTTTATGCACTATGTTTTAAACATTATACATCAGCTTTACGGAGAAGATAATGCCTCCATATTGACATTTTAAACGCTAACTTTGAAAGCATATTTATTAACTTAACGTTGTCGCATAACACTACTGAGTAATTTCCATGAGCGGTTCAGGGGTTCGGAAATTGGCGAGAGTGCGCAGAATCGCCAGATCATTGACTGCTCACCGATGGGATACGTGCCAAAATCAAAGTACTAGCTTAAATAAATATTTCAATTTGTTATTCATCATTAATTGCCGCTGCATTTCATATCTACACAGGTTTTCATATTCATTTGTGGTAGGTGGTTTCATACCCTTTCACTGTAATAAATGTTAATTTTCTTCCTAACCACTTTTTCAATTTGGACAAAACTTTCAAGATATTTTGATACTAATATATCACCTCGTTTAAACAAACAATAATTAAATTTGTACCCATGTTGTCGCGTGAAACTATTCTGTAATTTCTGAAAGGGGTTCAGTGGTGTGGGGTTCGGGGTAGGGGGTTTCATACCCCATCGTAAGGACCTCGGACAGTCTCCTATTCAATCTGCCCAAATTTTGACAGCCTGTGGCTAGTTTATTGCATATTTGACAACTATATTTTTGTGCTTAAATCAAACCCTTTTCATTTAGTGTACCTAGCAAAATAAAAATATTTTGAAAATATTGCATAATTATGCCAGGACATTAGGGTTTAGGGGGTGTGGGTATTTTTTGTGACCAAATTTTATTTCACAGAAAGGCAATGTTTTGCCCGGTATTCACCTAAACACATGGAAATATAATGTTTGGGGCATAACACTTGAGATGAAAGTGATATGTTTGCATTAAACTCAGGTTGAGAATATTTCATCGCTTCTTCTAAATACGTATGCTGTCCATACCTTTTTACAATTACCTGTTGTGTAACAAGTTCAGCCAGTTTGACATATTCACTGAGGTGTATCATACCTGCATACTGTATATGTCATAGTCTAGATAAACACAATTTTTGAGCTTAGAATTATAAATATTTTCTTACTCATCAGATTTAACCTATAATTTGGTGGGAAGTACTTCAATAAAACGAAATACAGTCAATATGTCCTTAAAATTTCTTATAATAATGCCTTGGCAAACAAATAATATCTTACCAGTGCTTAGCTGGTTTTTGTTTTGTGTTTGTACCATTGATATACCAAGAACAAGAAAAATCTTGTTTCCAATTTGCCATTGAAAATTTGCTGGTAGGTAGGTACTTTATTTCCTTATTTTACCTTTTTAGCTCACATGAGCAGAAGGCTCATGGGTGAGCTAATAGTATACCAGTCACTCCGGCGTCCGTCCGATATCCGCCTGTCCATCAACATTTTCAAACAATTTCTCCTCTGAAACCACTGGGCCAATTAAACTCAAATTTCATATGGAGACTCCTTAGGACGCAGGAACGAAAGTTTGTTCAAATGGTCCTGGTCTCATGACCAAGATGGCCGTCACACTCATATATAGTAAAAATCCTATAAAAATCTTCTCTAGAACCTTAAGGCGGATGACCTTGCGACTTGGTATATAGCATTGGGGATGAGAGGCCTACCAAGTTAGTTCAAATGGTGATCCTAGGTTGACCTTGACCTACTTGACGTCAAAGTCAAATTTTGCTTCCTAATGCAATTTTTTTGAAAAGTTGATTTTTTTGAAAACTTTGGAAGCCTAAGTCATTGTTCTCTCTTGACATGTTTAACCTTATGAGACAATGGCTATAAATAAGTTCCAAAGGTCAAGGTTGACCTTTCAGTTTAGGTCATTCATATTGGAGTCCCATCAATAAACTTAAACATAGTTTTCTCACAAACCATTGGCCCAATTGAACTCAAATTTCATGTGAAGACTCCTTATGATAAGTTAGCCAAAGTATATACAAAATATTTTGGTCACATGACCAAGATGACCCCCACGCCCATATATGATAAAAACCCTTTACAAATCTTCTTCTCCAGAACCAGAAGGCTGGTGACCTTGGGACTTGGTATGTAGCATTGTGGAAGTGGGGCCTACCAAAAAATTTGTTAAAATGATGCTCCTAAGAGGACCTCGACCTACTTAATGTCAAGGTCAAATTTGCTTTCTAATGCATTTAAATGGGATTTTTTTTTAAAGTTGATTTTTTGAGTACTGTGGAAGCCAAAGGCATTATTCTCGCTTGATATGTTCAGTCTAATGAGACATTGGCTATAAATAAGTTTCAAAGGTCAAGGTTGACCTTTGATCTTTCGGCCAAGGTCGCTCATATTGGAGTCCATTCAACATATTAAAACATAGTTTTCTCAGAAACCGCTATGCCAATTGAACTCAAATTTTATATGACGACTCCTTATGGTAGGTTAGCCAAAATTTATACAAATTGCTCTGGTCACATGACTAAGATGGCAAGCACTCATATATGGTAAAAACTCTTTAAATATCTTCAACTCTGGAACCAAAAGGCCAATGGCTTTGGGACTTGGAATGTAGCATTGGGGATAAGGGCCCTACCAGGTTTGCACAAATGATGAATCTAGGTTGACCTTGACCTTCTTTATGGCAAGGTTAAATTTGATTCCTAATGCATTTATATGGGGAAAATTGTGAAATGTTCATTTTTCTATAACTGTTTAAGCCGAAATCATAATACTTGCGAGAAATGTTTAACTTAATGAGATCATGGTTTTATATAAGTACCAAATGTCAAGCTGACCTATAACCTTTTATCCAAGGCCACTCATTTGGACCGCCATACACCTATCTAAACATCTTTTTCACAGAAATCACTGATGGATTATTCATTTGATTGTTTTAGGTCACTTGACCAAAATGGCTGCAACCCCCATATAAGGTAAAAGAAAATAGGTTTCATTATAAGCTGTAGTTGACCTTGACCTTTTTTAACATTATTAAAGAGATCAGGTGAGCACCTCAGGACCTTCAGGTCCTCTTGTTTCCTATGTTAACACATTGTCAGTAGATACAAACTTTTTTTGCCACTTTTGGTTTCATTATTGTGAGTTCAACTTGTAATCTTTCACAGAGGAATCACTCCTACAGGGTTTTTGGTTGATTTTGCATGCACTGGCTTATATGGGTCTCATGGCAAGAAAGACTGTCTTTGAGGTTCGCAACTAGGCCATCCTCATACCAACCTGTCCAGCTACAGTGACTTGGTAGAATCTTTAAGCTGTGCATGTGGCAAGCTTAGCTATTATAATTTCCAGTGGGAGAATAAGAAAGGTGCTGACCAGACTGCCCAGGTGCGAGAGCTGGTCTGCACCTTTGTCATTCTCCTGCAACAATTATTTTTTCTTGCGATAATATAAGAATCTATCATGAGCGTGAGGGTAGGATAGAAAAAAATGTCCCAAGGTTCACCGTTTTGGCATCACGAGGCTTGCTGAGTGATTACAAATGGTGATCCCGAGGGACAGATTTTTCTATCCTCTCTCACACGAATAATAGATTATTTTTCTTGCTCACCACTGTTTTTTTATATTTTGAAATAAGCTTCCAGAAGTCCCTGAATACGCTAAGATGAAATTGCACATGATGACGTAACTTAAACATAATAATGACATCCCTGATGACTATTGTGTATGAGTTCCAATACAACCAATGTATGTAGCGTAGCCCTCACGTGACAGCCTGGCTAGGATATTCTGGGTAAGATAAGATTTTCTATCCTAGGGTAAAATCTCAGATATCCTTATCCGGTGTGCAAGAATGCCTAATATGCCTTTATATTGCAGGTCTGAGCTACAACGATATATTATTACCTATTCTGTGGAAATTCTTGTGTGATATGGGATCAACATGTGGACTGAAGATATTTTTAGATCTCTTGTCAACTACTCCAAACAGCACTATTCATCCTGTCTTCAGTCTTTTAACACTATTTTGTAATTCAGCATCGAATCTCATCACGTGAGTATGAGGATTAGTTAGAGAAAAGTATAACCTTAAGTTAATTCATATAATACGGTAAATTTTCTAAAATTTCAAACACATGTTGCCTTCCAAAAATGCCTAGAAAAACAGTGCAGACCCAGATCAGACTGCTTCTGAAGAAGCAGTCTGATTAGGGTGTTCCCTGTTTGCTATTCTGACAAACATTAAGTAAATCCCAGCCCTGAAAACCAAATTTTATTTGACGGTGTACAGAATTTTAGAACATTTACCATATGCATCAAATATATGACTTAAGCATGGAGGATATTCAAAATTCTACTTAAGGTAATTCCTATAATATGTAGCAAATCTATGGCAAAAGCATGAAGGTTATTCAAAAAAAAATTTAATGCCTGTAATACGCATCAAATCTATGGCATAAGCATGAAGGTTATTCAAAATATATATTTAATCTTTAAGGTATTGCCTATACTATGCATCAAACCTATGACAATTCAAAAATAAATTCAATTCTTGAAATAATGCCTATAATAAGAAAAAAAATCTGTGACATTTTATAAGCATGAAGGTTATTCAAAAATATATTTAATCCTTAAAGTTCCACCTATAATTACTACAATCAGACACTTTTTTCTCTATTTTTTGATTAGAAATATTTAATATATTAATAGTCTCCTAACAATTGAATAATTGTAGATCAAGATGACCCCCACCTGAAAGCCGGCACTGTTAGTTCCAATATCATTTGTTAGCCTAAACTTGTTGTAAAATGATTGACAATCCCAATATATAACAAAAAATTCATGATTTAGCATAAATATTTCAATAAGTTCGAAGGATGGTCTGTTGTGTGTCACCATCATGGAAACTTCTGCGTTCAAAATTGATCCCAGATCTGCACTTATTACATAGAAAAACCGAGGGAAAGGTGGGTTGTTTGAGGAAAAATGATAGCACCTCCAAAAGCATGCAATATTTCATATGGAAATACAACTATAGCCCTGAAACCAATATAAAATTTATAGGAAATAGTTTTAAAAAATTATTTCTTTGATCTTAATTAAAATCTAAACATTTGTTTGCGATATAAGATTCTCCATGCTTTTAGAAATATAACTATACAGAGTCGTCAATTACTGGAAGCAAACATCTAGAGCTAAAAATAGAGCAGTTTGTTTGAGCCACTCCATGGTAAAAGCTGTCTAAGGGATTTGCTACAAGATGAGATATAAATTGGTCTACTTAGCTCATAAACATCCAAAGGGGCTCTTTCATGGTATGGGAAATTAACATGGGAGTCTGCCCACGCTTGGAATTTGATAATATTATGTTTATTAATTGTCTGGGGTATGACTTTTATATTTATGGTGCATTTGAGCTTTTATGCAATTCCATTGCTAATTTATGACGTCATGTATGATATCACTACAATACCTTAGGGTATCCAGTTATAATCATTTCTAAAGTAATTGACATATCATGTAACAGGCGCAGAAATGCTTTATTTAATAACTATATCATTGATAAGTACGTTGATACTATAAATGGCTTTGTATGTATTAGGATAGCGGGTGGGCAATCATTTTTATGAGATGGTACCCTAATTTTTAACTATATATTTTGTATTCAGTCGAATTTGGAATTAAAATTTTTACACGTTGCGGTCTTTGTCAAGATACCATTTCAACATATAAACTTTCCATACATGTTAAGAATATGTAGACAAAATTTCATGAAATTCAAGGACCGGTAACATATTTTTCAACTTGATGTAAACACATGGCCCCAATTCATCAAAATGTAAAAAATACAATAATCATGTTTCACTGTAAGACATACTTGAATACTTGCTTAGTTTGAATCACCATGCTAGTACGTTTATTGGTAGAAGTTGATATGTTCAGTGTTTTTCCCTATTGCTGATTGGAAAAAGAAAAAAACAATATTCTTTGATATTAAGTGTCATGATTCTTATTTAATGAAGTGCTTACACAATAATATTACCCAAAACGATACAAATGGTGACACTGGACTTACCACATCTAGTTTCTAATGTTAAAACTACATCTAACCAATGTTACACTTAATATGTAACATAATTAAGAATTTTAATTCATACAGAAGAGAAACCTTATGACAAGTCAGTTCATACAGGAGAAGAACCTTATATCTATGGTTTTATAATTGTAAGCCTCATTAATAAACCTGGTTCACAAGAATAAGCCCCTGTCAAACCTATTGGTTATAATGAACCAATTTGGTCACAGAGAACTCTTGGCTTCAAAGGAATTGCTAAATTAATGCTTAAATCTTCTCTGTTTATTCTATTTTGTAAAACGGATGCTGATTTCTATCAAATGGCAACATTTATTCTTTGGCTGGCTGTATATTCCAGGCATACAGTTTCGTTTTCTGGACCTAACTTATTCATGTAGAACACTGTTCTATGATACCTTTGATATGACTCTGTTACACTTAATCCTGGTCACGGCACCATAATGTGGTTACTCTAGTTCAGTTGCGATGTATATTAATGTTTGGTCTTCTTGTTTTCACATGTTTAATGATAGGATATTATGTTTCTTACACAATATCATGCAGGACTTGAGGAAGTGATGCACATTGTCTTGGCCCCATAGTGCCATGACATGGGGCCGTGACCTTTGGCATTTCCATCAATCAAATCATTTGAAATTGTCTAAACATGTATTTCTTTAAGAAAAGTGGAAGTAGATTTAAAACAACCTCCTTCTGTCGAGTTATTGATTCATTTCAACTAAATAATTAATTTTGCTAAAACTGACCTATACCCATAAGAGGTAGAAAATGACAAAGTTACCGGTTTTGGATTTTCAAGAAATTTGGCTCAGATCAGTAGGATATATATGGCTAATTTTTGTGATAATATGATATCTTGACAAAGACTAAAACATATCTATCTTTGGAATTTAATGTTGAATGTTTTGTAAATTTTTGAAAAAAAATATTAAAATTTTATAATCACTTCTTCAGAAAACGTAAACCATAATATATCCAAATGGTTTCCTGGTATTAATATAATGCCTATGGTATTTTGGATTTAATCTAGATGATAAATCATAGAAATAAACAAAACTATAGATTTAGGACATGGAAAATTAGACACAGGTGTCACCTCAAAGGTGGAGTACGTCAGGGTTGCTTCCAAAGCCTTATTCTTAACTATCTAATTCAATACATACATTTTCATAGTTTGTATATAACGAGTCATTATCATGCAAAGTTTAAAGAAAATCCATGCGTGGGCACAGATGCAAGACCCCCTTATAGATGAAACCATTTAAAAAGATATACAGTATAAGTGCAGATGAGACTGTATCATTTGCAGGCTGTTCTGCACCTATGTTGTTCACAAATGACTAATGGCAGTTTTCACAGTGAATGGTTTATTTTATACCCATTGTCATTGTACAGAAAAAGAGCACTGTCATGTATTTAAGTAACAATGAACTGATGTTGTTCAACTTCTGGCCCAACATGACTGATTTGTCGTTGACTGGGTAGTTAAGCAAAACACCTAGCAAGCAACGTAGACCACAATTTTAGGCTACAATTGAATGTGCTGAAATGTTGGTAGTAGCTGGTGAGATTTAATCTTTCTCAGGAAATTGCTTACAAGTGTAATTACACAAGACTAATTGACATATGAGCCGCAGCATGTGATTTCCAACAATGTGGCATTTTGGCATGTAGACTCAGATTAGCCTGTGCAGCCTCCTTTTAAGCATAGAACCTCCAAATGCTGTTTAGTCAGTAGCTTAACAGTCATAGAGTATTCACGCGACTAGCAAAGGCTCTGATCAGACTGTGCGTATGCACAGGCTGGTCTGAGCCTTTGCTGGTCGCATATACCACATTGTTGGAAATTTCATGTCACGGCTCATATATGTGATAATTTTGAAGATATCCTATATTTTCCAGGACTCTTGATCATATAGAGATGTTTGAACACCAGAAAGTTTTCAAGATTGAAGATTATATCAAGATGAGTGAATTCCTTAATCTCTTCGTCTTTAGGATTCTATGGAATGGTTATATGGGTAAGCAGAGCTTTTATCTTTAACTATGCTAACACTTTCTCTGACACTGTACACACTTATTTTACCAACTTTCCTATACCTTTTATTTCAACTAATCCTTGTACAGTGAAAACTGTATAACTGGCACAAATTCTTTTCAGCTTTGGTAGTATTTGCACAAATGTACCAGTTTAGCTAGAAACTGAGATCACTACAGCAAAATTATTTGGGAGGGAGCGCAGTGGCTCAGTGGTAGAGTGCTTGACTCGAGACAGAGGGGCTGCGGGTTCGAGCCTCACCGGCGTCACTGCGTTGTGTCCTTTGAGCAAGACACATTAATCCTAGCTTAGTACTGTTTCAACCCAGGAAGATCTGTCCCTGATTAACTGAAAGATTGTTGATGGGACATAAAGAATCAAATGAAACAAAACAAACAAACATTTTGGGGACATCCACTGTTATAAAGAGACTAGAACATGGTTTTACCAGAACCTGTCTGATATTCCCTTTGTGGTATGGTAAAACCTGTCTTAAGCAGCCACTCAAAAGAAGACCAAAATTGTCTTTGATACACCACAATGAATAAAACCTATTCAAACTTTGTCTCTGCTTCAAAAGGCAAGGCAAGATTAGCTCTTGCAATAGCCGCTCCAGCTCTACACTAACCAGGGAATAAACTAGGGGGCGACTAGGGTGAAAAGCAGTAAGCATGTTCCTATAGGACCTGTACTAGCAGAATCAAGGTCAGGACAAGTAAATTCTGGGCCCTGGTAGCCTGATTGGGCTAGTTCAACTTCAAGGAAAAAACTTTCAAATGTAGCACAGAATGTTACTCACCAAACCCTATGGAGCTCAACTTATTAATGAAGAAACAGATTTTATTAACAGACTTGCACATGCATAATACACGTTTACAGCTTTTTTGACACTTGCACATGCCTCGGCTCCTCTAATGTTAAATTTTATATACTTTGAAAATTAGCGCATTTTAGGTCAGGGCTAGTGCATTTTAGGTCAGGACAAGTACATTTCACAAGGTCCTTGTCCGACATGGCTAGTAGGTTAAAATGTTAACGTAGAGCCTTGAATGGCTAACGTAGAGCCCTGAATGTGTAATGGCTAATTTGCTTCTAAACTGACAGAGAATGCCGTAATTTTGCTCTTTTACTTCTCCCTGTCTGACTGTCACTTCTCCCTAACTTTCCCTGGAGGGAGAAGTCACTTCTCCCTACTGTCAGGGCTTAGCTTGAGCCCTGCTAACGCTCCTATAGGTATTGTCTATGTTTTAACTGGTTGTTGCTTTGCTGGGGGAATTAACTGTGAAATGATTGACAGCAATTAGCAGCTGAGAGACAATGCTGCTTGTCAGCTAGATGAAGTAAGTGGTCTCATCTAATCAACAAATTATTTAAGCTCCACCGACTAACTGTCTGAAACAGGTATTTGATTGACAGCAATTAGCAGCTGAGAGACAATGCTGCTTGTCAGCTAGATGAAGTAAGTGGTCTGATCTAATCAACAAAATAGCTAAGCTCCACCAATTAACTGTCTGATACAGGTATTTGATTGACAGCAATTAGCAGCTGAGAGATGAGGCTGCTTGTCAGCTAGATGAAGTAAGTGGTCTGATCTAATCAACAAAATAGCTAAGCTCCACCAATTAACTGTCTGATACAGGTATTTGATTGACAGCAATTAGCAGCTGAGAGATGAGGCTGCTTGTCAGCTAGATGAAGTAAGTGGTCTGATCTAATCAACAAAATAGCTAAGCTCCACCAATTAACTGTCTGATACAGGTATTTGATTGACAGCAATTAGCAGCTGAGAGATGAGGCTGCTTGTCAGCTAGATGAAGTAAGTGGTCTGATCTAATCAACAAAATAGCTAAGCTCCACCAATTAACTGTCTGATACAGGTATTTGATTGACAGCAATTAGCAGCTGAGAGATGAGGCTGCTTGTCAGCTAGATGAAGTAAGTGGTCTGATCTAATCAACAAAATAGCTAAGCTCCACCAATTAACTGTCTGATACAGGTATTTGATTGACAGCAATTAGCAGCTGAGAGATGAGGCTGCTTGTCAGCTAGATGAAGTAAGTGGTCTGATCTAATCAACAAGTTAGCAAAGCTCCACCGACTAACTGTCTGATACAGGTATCTGATTGACAGCAATTAGCAGCTGAGAGATGAGGCTGCTTGTCAGCTAGATGAAGTAAGTGGTCTGATCTAATCAACAAAATAGCTAAGCTCCACCAATTAACTGTCTGATACAGGTATTTGATTGACAGCAATTAGCAGCTGAGAGACAATGCTGCTTGTCAGCTAGATGAAGTAAGTGGTCTAATCTAATCAACAAGTTAGCAAAGCTCCACCGACTAACTGTCTGATACAGGTATCTGATTGACAGCAATTAGCAGCTGAGAGACAAATGCTGCTTGTCAGCTAGATGAAGTAAGTGTCTGATCTAATCAACAAATTAGCTACGCTCCACCGACTAACTGTCTGATACAGGTATCTGATTGACAGCAATTAGCAGCTGAGAGACAATGCTGCTTGTCAGCTAGATGAAGTAAGTGGTCTAATCTAATCAACAAGTTAGCAAAGCTCCACCGACTAACTGTCTGATACAGGTATCTGATTGACAGCAATTAGCAGCTGAGAGACAAATGCTGCTTGTCAGCTAGATGAAGTAAGTGTCTGATCTAATCAACAAATTAGCTACGCTCCACCGACTAACTGTCTGATACAGGTATCTGATTGACAGCAATTAGCAGCTGAGAGACAATGCTGCTAGTCAGGTAAATGAAGTAAGTGGTCTCATCTAATCAACAAATTAGCTAAGCTCCATCGACTAACTGTCTGATACAGGTATCTTAATATCTGGTGGAAGGGAGTCCAGGAATCATGTCATTAAGAAATTACAGTAAAATCTGTCTGAAGCGGCCACTCAAAAATTGACCAAACAAAGATCTTAATTACAAATGGTAGCGTAATGAAGGTTGAAAGTATTGCAGAATGCTCCCCTTGGAGCATTCTGCAATACTTTTGACCTGCATTAAGCCATAATTAGTCTTGAAAACCATTTTTGGGTCTTCTTTTGAGTGGCTGCTTAAGACAGGTTTTACTGTAAATAAGGTTGGAATTTCATGTAAATATTGTCTACTTGTGAAAATCAGTAGAGCCTGTGTAAATCTGCCACTCTCAAAAAGACTGAAAATTGGTTTCAAGACCAATTATCACTTAATGCAGGTCAAAAGCATTGCAGAATGTTCTAAAAGTAGCACTCTGCAATACTTTACCGGGCCGCATAGCGCAGTCGGTAACGTGTCTGGCTACAGATGCGTGTCTGCCTGCAGATCCAGGGGTCGCGAGTTTGATCCCAGCCCGGTCCCATACTTTCGTGGAGATTGATCATGAAATATTTTCTACGGTCATTCTCCTCCCTTCCGCTGATTCATTCAAGAAGGGTTGTTGTCAGTTACAAGCGAAAGTATGTGCACAAATTACTGGTTAACCGCTTGTTCAAGCCTGCCCAGGAAAAAGTGTGGTTAGGTGAACTGACCGTCCCGCAATGACCATAGCTGTTGACTTGGGACGTAAAGCAACAAAACCAACCAACCAAATCTGCAATACTTTCGACCTTCATTAAGCTACCAACTGTTATTAAGATCTTCGTTTTGTCTATTTTTAGCTCACCTGAGCCGAAGGCTCATGGGTGAGCTAATAGTATACCAGTCACTCCGGCGTCCGGCGTCCGTCCGTCCACAATTTCAAACATCTTTTCCTCTGAAACCACTGGGCCAATCAAACTAAAATTTCATATGGAGACTCCTTAGGACGCGGGAACAAAAGTTTGTTCAAATGGTCCTGGTCACATGAACAAGATGGCCGCCATGCCCATATATGGTAAAAACCCTTTAAATATCTTCTTCTCTAGAACCAGAAGGCATTGGGGATGTGGGCCCTGTTCATTTTTCTATAACTGTTTAGGCCGAAATCATTGCAAGAAATGTTTAACCTAAAGAGACAATGGTTTTACATAAGTACCAAATGTCAAGCTGACCTGTGACCTTTTATCCAAGGCCACTCATTTGGACTGCCACATACCTATCTAAACATCTTTTCCTCAGAAATCAGGGCTGTTTGATGGAGTATTTATTAGATTGTTTTAGGTCACTTGACCAAAATGGCTTGACCAAATCAGGGCTGTTTGATGGAGTATTCATTAGATTGTTTTAGGTCACTTGACCAAAATGGCTGCAACCCCCATAAAACAAAATATGTTTCATTATAAGCTTTAGTTGATCGTGACCTATTTTAACATTATCAAGGAGATCAGGTGAGCGCTTCAGGACCGTCAGGTCCTCTAGTTGAGTGGCTGTTTTACACAGGTTTTACTGTACTGTCTAGACCAACCTCAGCAAGACCTGCCCTCAATGACTGCCAGTCATAAGGGACCATGTTATGACCATCCCGAGCAATTGCAATGTTATTTAGTCCCTCATGAGCGACTTCCTGACAAACCAGACCAGCAACCACCTAAAACCTGACCAAAATGCATATTTCCTGCCATAGGCAACCTCCTACTGCTCCCTCCCCCTCCATGATACAAGAAGTGTCTATTTTTCAAAGCAATACCAATCACTTTATAGAACTTGAAAGATCCTACATTGAGAGACTATCACACATCTTTGTAAAGGCCTTGAATTTTATTATGCCCCCAACTAAAAGTTGAAGGGGCATATTGCTTTCGGCTTGTCCGTGTGTGTGTGTGTGCGTCTGTCCGTCCGTTACAAAATTTATTAAGGTACAGTTTTGAGATTTCATATATGGATATCTCATCAAAATATAATTGACACATATTTTTTTTTAGTCTGGATTATCCCCCTTTGTGGAGTTATGCTCCTTTCAAAAGGGTCATAATGAAATTTTGTAATCAAGATATCTCAAAAACTATAACAGCTATGAGCTTCAAACTTGGTCAGCTAATAGAGCATAATGAGTAGATAACCTGGTGAAAATTTAAAAAAGTTATTTTATTTTTTTTTAGTTATTGCCCTTTGCAAATTTGGACATAGAAAATTTGATATCTCAAAAACTATAACAGCATAGAGCTTCAAACTTGGTCAGGTAATAGTGGATAATGAGTAGATAATCTGGTGAAAATTAAAAAAAAGTGATTTTTTTTTTTTTTTGAGTTATTGCCCTTTGCAAATTTTTTGCATTGAAAACTTGTAATCAAGATATCTCAAAAACTATTACAGCAAGTAGCTTCAAACTTAGTCAGCTGATAGAAGAATGAGTAGATAACCTGGTAAAATTTTTAAAAAATGTTATTTTATTTTTTTCGATTTATTGCCCTTTGCAAATTTGGACATTGAAAACTTGTCATCAAGATATCTCGAAAATTATTGTAGCTAGGAGCTTCAAACATGGTCAGTTGGTAGAAGATGATGAGTAGAATACCTGGTGAAAATTAAAAAAAAAGTTATTTTATTTAAGTAATTGCCCATTGTAAATTTGGGCATTGAAAACTTATGAACCCTTCTTGACAAGCAAAGGGTTAGGGGCATAATGTTTCATAAATATCATTTCTAGTTGTATTGCCTGTATTTTCAATAATTTTTGTGTCCTTGAATGATTCTTTAAAAGTCCTTGAATTTTACACAGTGTTGCCTATATGAACAAAAGACTTTGTCACTCTCTACTCTATTTTAAGATGTGCCAACAGCCAGTAGTTATATAGTATTTCTTGCCGCCAGAGGTTTATTAATGGTTACTTTGTCACTCTCTACTCTATTTTAAGATGTGCCAACAGCCAGTAGTAATGAAGTATTTCTTGCCGCCAGAGGGTTATTAATGGTTACTTTGTCACTCTCTACTCTATTTTAAGATGTGCCAACAGCCAGTAGTTATATAGTATTTCTTGCCGCCAGAGGGTTATTAATGATTCTATATGAGTCTCTACTCTATTTTAAGATGTGCCAACAGCCAGTAGTAATATAGTATTTCTTGCCGCCAGAGGGTTATTAATGATTCTATATGAGTCTCTACTCTATTTTAAGATGTGCCAACAGCCAGTAGTAATATAGTATTTCTTGCCGCCAGAGGGTTATTAATGATTCTATATGAGTCTCTACTCTATTTTAAGATGTGCCTACAGCCAGTAGTAATATAGTATTTCTTGCCGCCAGAGGGTTATTTATGGTTACTTTGTCACTCTCTACTCTATTTTAAGATGTGCCAACAGCCAGTAGTAATGAAGTATTTCTTGCCGCCAGAGGTTTATTAATGATTCTATATGAACGAGACAGTCGAAGAAGCTACACACCTCAACACCATTGGCTTATAAGGTAAGTATAATCAGGCTTATATATAAGTTTAGATAGATAAAATTTTTCAGCGTAAAATTGTAAATATTTTCTTACCCAAAATTTTAAGCATATGTTTTGGGTGCTCAAAAGAACCGTCTCATTGAGACGGTTCTTTTGAGTACCCACAATATATGTTTTGGTTGAGAAATAAGAAAATTATTTTTCTGGTATGCACTCTTAACTAAAGGCCTGCCTATAAATTTAGATTGGAAATAGATGAGCTTACATGAGTGTTCATGTTTTATTGAATTTATTAAAGGAGTTGAGAAGAGCTATAAAATGTGAGGTTTGTAGAGCATTTTATCGCTTTTTCTTAATGAGTTTAATAAATTCAATAATACAGGAACCTGAATATAAGATTCTTTTTATCACACAACATAAAAATTGAAATTGGCACAATGAAAATAATGGCTGCTAAGTGGCCCGACCAATTTTCCTGATACATATAATGGGAAAACTTTCAAAAACAACTGGGCTGATTTGAAATAATGCACAAATGGCTTTTGGATGACCCACAATCTGAATTGTTCAAATTATGCAGCAGTCAGAAAAATGGCTGCCATGGTCTTCTGTCTGTCTGTCCTGTCTGTCAGTCTGTAACTGTATCCCTTTGGCCATATTGATTAAATTTGGTCATTCTTGGTTTGAATGATAATTTCCATTGAGGTCTTACATCCTTTAACTTTCTTCAACATAGATTTTTACATGTGAAGTCTTATTGAAACGGCTGATCCATCCAAAATTCGTGCCTGGAATGTTTAAGGGGACAGCAACCTTAATGATAAGTATCTTATATCAGAAAGAGCTCTATGAACCATGAATTTTGATACAAGTATCATCAAAATCGGTTGGACAATTGGGAAGTTATGGGCATTTAAAGAATTTCAGTATGGCCATCATTTAGCCGCCATTTTGAATATTTAATTAGCTTTCAGAATTTTTTCAACTGCTTGATTTTTAGTTATCAATAATATCTCAGCATCTGTGTTTCATCAGATATGCAGCTTTATGCATAAGGAAATTGGTTTATTAAAGATAATTGCAAATAATCCATTGGTTTGTCTTTTATTTTGATTATGCATATTTAATTAGGCTGTGTGATGTCACTAAGCCTACACTATGGCCGCTTCCATTACAGTCCATTTGCAAATATTCAAACGGCCACAGCTTCTACGTTTTTCAACCAATTTAGATGAAACTGGTATCAAAATTCATGGTGTATTAAGATCTTTCCTATAAAACATAGTAATCATCAGGGTTGCCGTCCCCTTTAATTAAGAAAGATAATGCTTTCCCCTGACCTTATATAATCATTCTCAGGTGAGAGACTCAGAGCCTGAGGGCCCTCTTGTTATATAGTCAAATTTGTACATATAGTCACCTCTATTAAGCATGCATATATTTATAGAGGCAGTTTCATGTCGTCTAAGTGATTTCTGTTGTATATGCCCCTATATTAAGCCAACACCAGTTCAGCTTTTGAAAATCTCCATTAATGACATATTTAATACTAAATACTTCTCATGTTGAAATCTGTTCAATACTTTGCATACAGTTTGTTTTATGCATGGGCTATCCATTTATGAAATAAAAAGAATATGTCACAGTGCTTATTTGTTCATAATCTCATCTCGAAGTTTTCAGCATTTGGCCAAATTTCTAAACAAATGAAAGAATAACACTAGTCCTACATATCGAGCTAAAATTGTTGTAATCTTCAGCCAGCTTCATTCTATTAACTTACATTATTGCCCATGACCTCAAACCTTTTAGAAAATGTGCAAGTTATTTGTTATCCCAAACTTTGACAAGATACTGCATGATATATTTTGGCAATTCATCAAAAATTGGTATTTGTTTTTAGAATAAGTCATATATTAAAAAATCTGATTTTGAAAATCTTAAGAATTTATTTTATTTCATGGACTATTATAATACCTTTCAGAAAAAAGAATAAACTTCTGGGGTCACCAAACTAATTCTCTTTCTCCTATAGGTTTCATGCGTAATTCAATATAAAAAGTTCAGGAATTACCATTTCGGCTTTTGATGATGCCATTTTATTAGTAAGAAGCAATTTACATTAAAATGCTAAAAAAGAAAGAAAAAAGCACACTGAAAATAGGTGCACGCTCAGGAATCGACCCAGGTTCTCTGGTTTTGTAGCCAGTCACGCTAACCACTAGGCCACGAGGTCAGGTCCTGCGTCGCTTTAAATAACCGAACAAATAGAAGAGACTCCGCCACTTTCGAATTTGTAACCAGGGTAATTGTGTACATCGTTTGATTATGTCTTGGCTACATTTATCTGTCTTTGGTACTGAGACGATCAGTTCTGATGAAAGGACAATAGATAATTCGGACACACTTTTATTACTTTATTTTGTCAAGAAAATGTCGGAACAGCGATATGTCATAAGAGTTTCTGAAAGCTGTGTTGATCCGAATCAGTAAACGGTCAAAGACAGGGCCCTGACAACTTAACTTGTTTCCTGACACGAGAATGATGCTCATAAAATTAGCCGCATATGTCTTTAGGCAGTAAATGGCTAGTTCAAGTAACCATCATGCTATACTCCAGTTACAAATAGTTATCTGGATAAAGAAGTACACCTGCTCAGATATTGAAAAACCAAGGTTTATTATAGCTATTGCTGCTTGTATGCACAAAGTATTGAAGTAGATGAAGGCTCAGACCAAAATCAGGTTTTTAGGTCAACATGGGTGTTTAAATATGGTTTACAGTAAAACCTGTGTAAAACTGTCACTCAAAAATAGACAAAGCAAATATCTTAATGACAAATGGTAGCTTAATGAAGGTCAAAAGTATTGACAAAACAGAGATCTTAATGACAAATGGTAGCTTAATGAAGGTCGAAAATATTGCAGAATGCTCCCCGGGGAGCATTCTGCAATACTTTTGACCTGCATTAAGAGATAGTTGGTCTTGAAAAACAATTTTCTTTCTTTTGAGAGTGGCCGTTTTACACAGGTTTTTCTGTAACTGTTGTGCAAAAAGTAGTAATACCTCATTTTATACTTGAAAGGACGCAAAAAACAAAGGTCCAGATATGGAAACTTTTTGATTGTAAAATTGTAATCATTGGCTTACTCATCCATTTAAACATGTGTTTTGGGTGCTCAAAAGAACCGTCTCATTGAGACGGTTCTTTTGAATACCAACAACATATGTTTTGATTTAGAAATAAGAAAAATAATTTACAATTATGCACTCCAATCTGGAGGCCTGAAAATGTTCTAATGATAATGCAGCATGTTTGTTTTTCAGGGATATAAAAGCCAGTGTATTTATCAGTGAGCTTGAGAAGGGGAGAAAACTGGCCCAGTTTATGATGCAAAAACTTCCACATATTATACCCTTTTCAGAGGTATGTTAGTATGAATTAGTTTATGATGCAAAAACTTCCTCATATTATACCTTTCTCAGAGGTATGTTAGTATGAAATAGTTTAGGCACAAAAACTTCCACATATAATACCTTTCTCAGAGGTATGTTAGTATGAATAAGTTTAGGCACAAAAACTTCCACATATAATACCTTTCTCAGAGGTATGTTAGTATGAATTAGTTTAGGCACAAAAACTTCCACATATAATACCTTTCTCAGAGGTATGTTAGTATGAATTAGCTCAGGCACAAAAACTTCCACATATGCCATTCTCAGAGGTTTGTTAGTATGAATTAGTTTAGGCACAAATACTTCCACATATTATACCTTTCTCAGAGGTATGTTGGTATGAATTAGTTTAGGCACAAACACTTACACATATAATACCTTTCTCAGAGGTATGTTGGTATGAATTAGTTTAGGCACAAAAACTTCCACATATTATACCATTTGCAGAGGTATGTTAGTATGAATTAGTTTAGGCACAAAAACTTTCACATATTATACCTTTCTCAGAGGTATGTTAGTATGAATTAGTTTAGGCACAAAAACTTCCACATGTTATACCTTTTTCAGAGGTATGTTAGTATGAATTAGTTTAGGCACAAAAACTTCAACATATTATACCTTTCACAGAGGTATGTTATGAGGGTCATCCAATAAAAAATGAGACTTTCTTCATAGTCTGAATATCTGTAGGTGCATTTAATTAAAATACACCATAATAATAGTATGACATCTTGGCAATTCAGGAATAGAAATAGTATGTTTGTGATTGATTAGTTGCCATAGTAACGATGTGTTTAGTGGAAGGACTTGAAGATGCATGGCCACGTTTATAGTATTTTTTGCATACCCATGGTCATTCAAAGTCCTTTATTTTCCATGACAGATAGAATCTAACCTCTTGATATCATTTCTTCAACTGAACAATTTTAGTGATACATAAAATGCTATAAAAGAAGAACCAAATATGCATATCTTTTATTTTGGTTGCCTAGCAACCAATTTACTTAATTTTTTCATAAACACACTACTTTGTGTAGCTATGGTTACTATGTTAGCGATGTATATTCTACAACAGATGTGGTTACGTGCAGCTGATTGGAATTTAGGTTACATGAACAAAATCCTATTCACTTCAATTGCCTTTGACTATTTGAAATTGAATTTTAAAGTCAATAGGTCAGCGAAAAATACAAGCTATTTCTTGGAAACCTGATTTTTTAATCTTTGTTTCCATGGTAACAGCTGAAGACCATGGATCATTACTATTTCCTATTGGGTATAGACATATTGCATGAGCATATACAAATATTAGTAGAAATAAACTATACATCTAAATCTGTTGCCATGGTGACCACCTATATTGAGCTGTCCATGCGTGTTCGCCAAGTCTTTTAATGTTGCCTAGCAACAAAAACTGGAACTAGGTAACACGTCGAATATGCTACATGTGAATAGCCAAAAAGACATACTAGCTTCAGACAAGATTTCATAAGTCTAGCATGTAAATTCACCCCGCTATAGAAAAAGTCTCATTCTTTCTTGGATGACTCTCGTAGTATGAATTAGTTTAAGCACAAAAATGTAAATGTTTGAACAGTTCCTTTCCAAATGAAAAAGATCTTTGTTACACTGCAACACAACATTCTAGTGCTATGGCAGACACTGCAGTCATACCAGGGTGCGTGATAATGAACAGTCTAGCCTTTTTTTCCTTCAGAAAACTAGTGTTGGAAATGTGTGTGGTTTCTTCTCCTGCAGTCTATGGTCTGAACTAAAGTAGATGAAAAGTTTTGTGATATATTTTTGATTCATTGGGTGTTACGTGCCAGGCGTAACTAGAAAAGAATTCAGGAATTCAAAATTTTGCTTTTTGGAAAGTCAGCAAAAAGCACTTTTAAAATTTAACAAAATTTATTAAAAACAAAAATTATCATTTACAATAAGCAATGGAAAATAGTTATACAATCAAAGAAAGTCTAATTTACAATACCTTGTATGTCCGAACTGTCCCTCAGAATATTTATCAACACAAGTCTTTCAGCAGTTTCTGATCCCAGATTTTGAAGATAAATCCAAATGAACATGAAGTCTGAATCCAAAACTGAATAAACCAAAGTAATCCAGAATGAATAAGTTAAGCACTATGTATTCCAATATAGAATTCCAGCACAAAAGGTTTAGACTTTTAAAAGGTGAAATTATTTCCAAGATGCCCTTATGAAAAATTTACTCTTATATATACCCTTTAAGAAAGTTCTAGAACGGTCAAGAAAGACTATTATATCATATGCTATATTTACTTATTCTGGAAAATTCCACAAACTTCTACTGATTTCCAGAACCTACTCAAAGTTTCTATTTGCATGGAAAAGAAAATTCTAGTAAGTTCTGGTCTTTTCTCCAAGGTTCCAGTACCTTCTATGACAATGCATTTTTAGGTTCTAGATGATTAGTCATCATTCAAGAAAATTCTTATAACCAAATAAATACCTTGTTTACAACAACTTATTTACCATCAATGTCTCCAATATCTGGGTCAGCAGAAACTAAGTAAACAAAATATGAAATAGATAAACAACATACATGTTACATTGGGAAAATAAGGCTTGACATTTTATATAAATCGTCGTTGTTTTCAAAAGCTATTCTCATTCTTGAATTTGATCTGTATAATTTCTTTTTAACCCTAAAAGCGCCAATCACAACAAAATTTGTCTGCTTTTGTCATCTGCTGAAATGTTTAAGAAGCCTCTATGGCAAACAGTGTGGACCAAGATCAGACTGCTGCTATAGGAGCAGTCTGTTCTGGGTCCAGACTGTTTGCTTCTATGCTTAATTTGTCAGTAATGTTAGACAATTATTTACAGCAGACGACATTTTCAGATGCGTTTTTTCTTGGCGCTTTAAGGATTAAGTTATCAATTTGAAGCAGCTAACACTTCCATTTCATATACAAACCCTTGTTATAATGAACTACATTGTAATGGGGATGACCTGTGTTTCAGAGAGTAAAGATATTTCGGAAGAATGTACTGAAAGAAAAAGAAGTTTTAGGATTGTTAGAATCTGTGTCCACGTCACCTCAATCTACTCTTATAACAGTACATAGAAGCAGGATTGTGGAGGTAAGTTGGTTTCATGTCAGGACTGCAGCAGATGAAATATTTTATAATATCTTTTTTATATTTATTTTAGTGGAAAATAAAATTTGGCATAGGTCATAGGAATTACCTTTGAATTTTTGTGTTGGCTCCACTTGAAGGAGTTTCATTAAACTTTGGTCAAATGTTCATCTTAGTGAGACGATGTGCAGAACCCACGACTCAGCTATGCAAACTCAAAGTCAAGGTCATAGGATTTACCCGTGAAGTTTGTGTCCGCTACCTTATAATACCTATCTTCTTAATCTTTGGAAGGATTTTCATTAAACTTTGGTCACATGTTCATCTGAGTGTGGGACAGTGTGCAGAATTCATAACTCAGCTATGAAGACTCAAGGTCAAGATCACAGTTAAAGGTCATTGGATTTACCCTTGAAATTTGTGTATGCTCCATATTTTCTTTACATCTCGAAGGATTTTTTATTAATCTTTGGTCAAATGCTCATCTCAGTGATACATTGTGCAGAACCACTGACTCAAATACACAGAGTCAAGTTCAAGGTCACAGTTCAAGGTCATAGGATGTACCCTTGAATTTTGTGTCCGCTCCATATCCCATTTACCTCTATTACCTCTAGGCGTTTTTTTCATTTAACTTTGGCTAAATGTCCATTTCATTGTGACAGTGTGCAGAATCCATTAACTCAGCTATGCAGACTCAAGGGCAAGGTCACTGTTTAAGGACATGGGATTTACCCTTGAATTTTGTGTCTGCTCCATATCTCCTTTACCTCTGGAAGGATTTTCATTAAACTTTGTTCAAATGCTCATCTCAGTGATATATTGTGCAGAACCAATGACTCAGTTACACAGACTCAAGGTCACAGTTGAAGGTCATGGGATTTACCCTTGTATTTCGTGTCTGCTTCATATCTCCTTTACCTCTGGAAGACTCATGATCAAGGTCACAGATCATGGTCATTAGATTTACCTTTGAATTTCTTGTCCACTACCTATCTTCTTTACCTGTGGAAGGATTTTCATTAAATTTTGGTCATCCGTTCATCTCAATGACACAGTGTGCAGTACCCATGAATCAATATGTAGACTCAAGGTCACAGTGTAAGGTCATAGGATTTACCCTTGAATTTTGTTTGGGCTCCACATCTCTTTAACCCCTTGAAGGAGTTTCATTGAACTTTGGTCAATTGTCTATCTCACAAGAGATGGTGTGCATAACCCATGACTTAGCTACACAGACACAAGGTCAGTGTCACAGTCCAAGGTCTTGGGATATACCTGCAAATTTTGTGTCGACTTAAAGTAAGCAAGGGTGCAAAGATCAGGAATCCATACAATCAAGTACCACACCTGACCCAGGATACCAATGGGAAAGTGAAAGACTCACAGTAACGCACCACAAACGAGAGCCAAGAGGTCAGCCCTTTTCCAGCAGGTGACCACAAAGCACATATAAACAGACGTGCACAAAGACATAGCAAATACAAGACAAAACAAAAACATAAAAGATCCACAAAAGAAGTACCGCCTTGGAACGGTCAGTAAAATATTTAACTGGAGGGCTTAAACTGGTTTAACGGTGCCAACCTCACCCTTAATTCAGATGTGGATCTAAACACCTAGATATTTGGTTTGCATGAAAGACCCCTAACTTATCAATGTATCATCTCCTTAAACATATAAATCAAGATATAACAAGGAGATAAAGCAAAGATAAGGACTCAACAGTAAATAAAACTGAATATCGGAGCAAAAGAAATCCAACAGGTAAACCCGGGAGGGCCCGACAAACAGCCAAAGCATCAGACCCCTACCATCTCATCAATAGATAAGTCTTTAAGTCGGAGCCATCAAAGAGTCTGAAGTCTGACCCACCGGCGTGCAATTAAAGAGGAAAGCAAAGTTGCCAACCGTGAAAGGGTTGACCACCAAGCATGCAGTCTATTGCAATACATTAATGTTATAGCCAATCTTTTTAAAATGGGAAATTATTTCAATGAACTGCGCTGAAAAATTATTAGAGCCAACAATCTTCTTCAATTTATACACCAAGTCACCATAGAAATCAGGCTCCGAAAGTCCCTGGCGCAAGAGAGATTTAAGTCCAATTTGGAATTTAGAAATCAAATCATAATATCGTCTATAAAATTTAGAAAATCCACTATATCCCCTAATGGATTTTCATAAAACTTTATCTCTCTTTGAGATGGTAAGCAGAACCCATGACTCAGGTAGGTCGACTCAAGGTAAAGGTCACAATTAAAGGTCATGGGATTTAGCTTTGAATTTGGTGTCCACTCATATCTCCTTTACCCCTGGAAAGATTTTCATAAAACATTGTTCAAATGTTGATTTCAGTGAAATGGTGTGCAGAACTCATGAATCAGCAATGCAGATTCAAGTTTAAGGTCAAAATTAAAGGTCATGGGGTTTAGCTTTTAATTTTGTGTCCAAAAATTTGGAGGGCTAATAGCTCGGTCACAGGGCCAATTGTTTCACCTATCTGACTCACAGTGCTTCTGCGACTGGGGATTTAGCTGTCCTTCAAACTGCTTTCTTGTTAGATAGAATCTGAAGATTAAATCTTTTTCCTTTAAAACTTACAGTACAGACTCATTATATGTATTCTCTTCACAGGATGGTTACCGACAGTTGGCTCAGCAGCCATCTAAATCTATGAAAGGTCTTATACGGGTGAGATTTATTAATGAGCAAGGCCTGGATGAAGCTGGGATAGACCAGGATGGAGTATTTAAGGAGTTCTTGGAGGAAACTATTACTAAAGTGTTTGATCCGTCACTCAACTTGTTCAAGGTATGCCCAGTTTGCTACTGTCAGGTTGCAATGGTAGTTTAAAGATATACAATGTGATTATCACATGATGTCATGTCTTGAGTAATATAGAGCCAAATATTAAAAAGTAATAAAATACCCAGCAATTCTCACATTTTATCTCTTTTCCCCATTTGGCTTAACCCTTAAAGCACCAATCATGACTGCAGCAGACGACAAATTTTGTGACATCTTTCCTAATTTTTGAAAAAAATAAGGTATGATATTTTATGAGAATTGTCTGCTAGCAGACAATTCTCATGAAAAATCATGCCTTATTTGTTATTTTAGAAAAAAGCTGCAAAATTTGAAATTGTCGTCTGCTGCAAAATGTAGGTGGGGCTTTAATGGTTAATAAATTTGTTAATAAAAAAAGCACTCTTGTAAGATCCTCTATATATTCCTTCTCAATGTATTGCAAAATTGTTATTATGAAGGTGATAAACTAACTAACCTTTTCCCCCCATTCACATCAAATGTTTCTCATCGGCTGGCATACTTTACCAACAATATGGACCCAGATCAGACTAAACATGCCTTGCGTGCAAATGAATATATACAGCAGCTGTAATTTAACCCTTAAAGCGCCAATCACGACTGCAGCAAACAACAAATTTTACGACATTTTTCCCCAATTTTCGACAAAAATAAGATATGATCTTACATGAGAATTGTGTGCCAGCAGGCGATTCTCATGTAACATCATACCTTATCGGTTATTTTCTAAAGGGGCAAAATTTGAAATTGTCGTCAGCTGCAAATTATAGGTGGCGCTTTAAGGATTAAGCAGAAATAATTCTCAGACAAAAAATAATTGCTGGATAAGGGTTAAGAGTTTGGTGATTATTGCAGGATAAGGGTTAAGAGTTTGGTGATTATTGCAGTATAATGGTTAAGAGTTTGGTGATTATTGCAGGATAAGGGTTAAGAGTTTGGTGATTATTGCAGGATAAGGGTTAAGAGTTTGGTGATTATTGCTGGATAAGGGTTAAGAGTTTGGTGATTATTGCAGGATAAGGGTTAAGAGTTTGGTGATTATTGCTGGATAAGGGTTAAGAGTTTGGTGATTATTGCAGGATAAGGGTTAAGAGTTTGGTGATTATTGCAGGATAAGAGTTAAGAGTTTGGTGATTATTGCAGGATAAGGGTTAAGAGTTTGGTGATTATTGCTGGATAAGGGTTAAGAGTTTGGTGATTATTGCAGGATAATGGTTAAGAGTTTGGTGATTATTGCAGGATAAGGGTTAAGAGTGTGGTGATTATTGCAGGATAAGGGTTAAGAGTTTGGTGATTATTGCAGGATAAGGGTTAAGAGTTTGGTGATTATTGCAGGATAAGGGTTAAGAGTTTGGTGATTATTGCTGGATAAGGGTTAAGAGTTTGGTGATTATTGCAGGATAAGGGTTAAGAGTTTGGTGATTATTGCAGGATAAGGGTTAAGAGTTTGGTGATTATTGCAGGATAAGGGTTAAGAGTTTGGTGATTATTGCTGGATAAGGGTTAAGAGTTTGGTGATTATTGCAGGATAAGGGTTAAGAGTTTGGTGATTATTGCAGGATAAGGGTTAAGAGTTTGGTGATTATTGCAGGATAATGGTTAAGAGTTTGGTGCCAATAGGGAGACTGAAGTTGAAAAATAATATTGAAAATACAGTGAACCCTGTCTTAAGTGGTCACTCAAAAATAGACAAAACAAAGATCTTAATGACAAATGGTAGCTTTATGAAGGTCAAAAGTATTGCAGAATGCTCTCTTGGAGCATTCTGCAATACTTTTGACCTGCATTAAGCGATGATCGGTCTTAAAAATACATTTTGGTCTTCTTTTTGAGTGGCCGCTTAAGATATAATAGGCTTTACTGTATTCAAGCTCTTAACTGTGTTTACAGCCAAAATTGTCATTTTTCTAAAAAAAAAAGAGTAAAAATTGTCTAATCACTGGAATCTGATTTATGGGTAGATTTGCCCTTCAATACAATTGTGCAGTAGAAATCCTGATGCTTTTTATCAAAACTATCCAGAATGAGCTTTCAGTTTGTTTAAAAGGTAAACTTCTTAAAGTGAATATGATTTAGGTCTATTTTGCTGTTATAAGCACAGAAAACACACAAAATATAAAACCTGTGCAAAATGGCATAGGTTTCATATTTCATGTGGTTGTACCTTGTGTGAAGCTAAGATATGTAACCAGTGAACAGAAGCTATATCCATCCTCTACCTAGCATATATTATTTGTTGCTAGGTAACCAGTGAACAGAAGCTATATCCATCCCCTACCTAGAATATATTATTTGTTGCTAGGTAACCAGTGAACAGAAGCTGTATCCATCCTCTACCTCGTATATATTATTTGTTGCTAGGTAACCAGTGAACAGAAGCTGTATCCATCCTCTACCTCGTATATATTATTTGTTGCTAGGTAACCAGTGAACAGAAGCTATATCCATCCCCTACCTAGAATATATTATTTGTTGCTAGGTAACCAGTGAACAGAAGCTGTATCCATCCTCTACCTCATATATATTATTTGTTGCTAGGTAACCAGTGAACAGAAGCTGTATTCATCCTCTACCTCATATATATTATTTGTTGCTAGGTAACCAGTGAACAGAAGCTGTATCCATCCTCTACCTCGTATATATTATTTGTTGCTAGGTAACCAGTGAACAGAAGCTGTATCCATCCTCTACCTCATATATATTATTTGTTGCTAGGTAACCAGTGAACAGAAGCTGTATCCATCCTCTACCTTGTATATATTATTTGTTGCTAGGTAACCATTGAACAGAAGCTGTATCCATCCTCTACCTCGTATATATTATTTGTTGCTAGGTAACCAGTGAACAGAAGCTGTATCCATCCTCTACCTCATATATATTATTTGTTGCTAGTTAACCAGTGAACAGAAGCTCTAAACTTCTTTAAGTGAAAATGAAAGGTCTTTTTTTGCTGATATAATCACAGAAAACACACAAAATCTGAAACTTCTGCAAAATTGCACAAGTTTCATATTTCATTCGGTTGTGCATCTTCAAAACAAATTGTGTGAAGCTACAGTAGAACCTGTCTTAAGTGGCCACTCATAAATAGACAAAACAAAGGTTTTAAAGCCATGTGGTAACTTTATGAAGGTCAAAAGTACTGCAGAATGCTCCACGGGAGCAATCTGCAATACTTCTGACCTGCACTAAGCAATTATCTCTCTTGAAAAAAAAACTACTTTTGGTCTTCCTTTGAGTGGTCGCTTAAGTCAGGTTTTACTTTATATATTTGATTTGTTGCTAGGTAACCAGTGAACAGAAGCTGTATCCATCCTCTACCTCCTATATTCAGGAAAATCATCTCATGTTGTTTGAGTTTGTGGGCAAGATGTTGGCTAAAGCCATTTATGAGGTTAGTTACTTTATACACAGGCTTTTAGACACACATTAAGTGAACCCATATGGCCGAGGAGAGGTGGTTAATCGACGAGTTTCGACTGTATGTACATGACTATACTTTAGTTAAGTAATAATATCACTGCTTGTAAAGTGTTAAGAAATTACTGCCCTTGGCATAAATTTCAGCTAATTGCTGCATTGAAAGCCATGTGCCTGTGATATCTCTTACACCATTAGTAATAATAGCTAAATAATATAGCTACAATATAAGAAAAACAGCAGATTCAGTTTTATTGAGTCTGTTCATGAGAACTAATGGAAAGTGCAACAATTCTCACGCCCCCTAGCACCGGCTTAAGCAGTATTCTGCTTTCCGTCAGAACCCAATATTCCTGAAGGACCAGAATATGAAAAAATATCAGCAATATATCAATGCAGGGGGGGGGGGATTTTACCAACGCCACACAGAAACAACGACAGCTGTTGCGAATACTGCTGAAGGAACAATTCATTTTTAACTCTTGTCCGGTCAGTATTCTTGTCCTGAAAATGTTGTCTGCTTATTACATATGCTGCAAATTTTCAAATACACTCTAGAATACTTGTACTATGAAAACAAACACTTGCACATTAGACTACTCCTATTGGATACCACAGTACATAAGCAGACAAGGGAGCAGACAACAATTGTTGTGAATGGCAGAAAAATAGTTAACCCTTAAAGCGCCACCTATATTTTGCAGCAGACGTCAATTTCAAATTTTGGCGCTTTTTCAAAAAAACTAATAAGGCATGATATTTCATGAGAATCGTCTGCCATCAGACGATTCTCATGAAATATCGTACCTTTTTTTTGAAAATTGAGAAAGATGTCTCAAAGTTTGTCATCTGCTGCAGTCGTGATTAGCGCTTTAAGGGTTAAGATTTTGTTTTGTCAAAACAAGGTTGGTAGCAGGTACTTTTACATGACTACTTGAAATGATCATTTCAGGGTATAGTTGTAGAAGTACCATTCGCTCCATTCTTTCTCACACACATGTTGGGCCATGGTCAGAGTTCCACGTACAGTTCTCTGGATGAGTTACCATCCCTAGATCCTGATCTTGCCAAAAACCTCGCCTATATCAAGGTAAGTCAACTTAAAATGAGTAAGCACATGTGGTAACGGTATTAAGCGAATATGCTTAAAATAATTCCTTAAGTGAGCCAGAACATGATAATTTTGCAAGTAGTCAAGGCTCCGACAAGCCTGCACAACTACTAAGTCTCTCGTCAGGGCCGATGACGCTCACAGACACAAAGTATGGAACTAGATTAAGGTAGACTAAATAAGCCTGAAGTCCCACCAGATAGTTACACATGCTTTTTAGCTCACCTGAGCCGAAGGCTCATGGGTGAGCTAATATTATACCAGTCACTCCGGGGTCCGTCTGTCGTCCGTAGTCTGTCATCGTCGTCCATCTGTCCGGCCACAATTTCAAACACCTTCTCTGAAACCACAGGGCCAATTAAATTCAAATTACATATGGTGACTCCTTAGGACGCAGGAACAAAAGTTTGTTCAAATGGTCCTGGTCACATGACCAAGATGGCTGCCACGCCCATATATGGTAAAAACCCTTTAAAAATCTTCTTCTCCAGAACGAGAAGGCCGATTACCTTTGGACTTGGTATGTAGCATTGAGGTAGTGGGGCCTACCAAGTTTGTTCAAATGATGATCCTAGGTTGACCTTGACCTACTTAATATCAAGGTCAAATTTGCTTCCTAATGCATTTAAATGGGAATTTTTTTTGAAAAGTTGATTTTTTGAATACTGTTGAAGCCAAAGTCATTATTCTCTTTTGATATGTTAAACCTAATGAGACAATGGCTATAAATAAGTTTCAAAGGTCAAGGCAACCACACCCATATATGGTAAAAACCCTTTAAATATCTTATTCTCTGGAACAAAAAGCCAATGACCTTGAGACTTGGTATGTAGCATTGGGGATGTGGTCTCTACCAGGTTTGCACAAATGATGAATCTAGCTTGACCTTGACCTACTTTATGGCAAGGTCAAATTTGATTCCTATTGCATTTATATGGGAAAAATCTTGAAATGTTCATTTTTATATAACTGTTTAAGCCAAAATCATAATACTTTTGAGAAATGTTTAACTTTATGAGACAATGGTTTTATATAAGTACCAAATGTCAAGGTGACCTGTGACCTTTTATCCAATGCCACTCATTTGGACAGTGACATACCTATCTAAACATTGGTTTCTCAGAAATCACTGGGCTGTTTGATGGAGTATTCATTAGATTGTTTAGGTCACATGGTAAAATAAAATATGTTTTATTATAAGCCGTAAAACCTTGACCTATTTTAACATTATTAAAGAGATCAGGTAAACGCCTCAGGACCATCAGGTCCTCTAGTTTTAAGGAGTGACTACTATATGCATATGTGAGGGTTGGTCGATATGGACATGCTTTTGTTTGTTTTGATGATTTACGTCCCAGTCAACAGTTTTTCATTCATGTCTGGGCTATTTCCTGTCTTCCATTGTCCAAATCCAGGAAGTTAAATCCCACAAACACTTAGGTCTATATCTGTCAAGCGATTGCAGCTGGCATCAACACATAAACTATATAAAACACAAGGCATGGTTTAGAATTAATATAATGAGGAAACTAAAATTCAAACTAGATAGAAAATCACTAGAAACAATATACACAACATTCATAAGACCATTACTAGAATATTGGGATAACATATGGGATATTTGCACACAGGCAGAAAAATATGAACTTGACAAAATTCAGAATGAGGTGGCCAGAATAGCCACTGGAGCTACCAAACTCGTCTCAATAAATAACCTGTACAAAGAAATTTGCTGGGAATCACTACAAAAACGACGCAATGACCATAAATTGACTTTATTCTTTAAAATGTATAATCACTTAGCACCAGAATATTTATCCTCCTTAATACCCCAACAAGTAAATGATATATCCCGCTACAATCTACGTAACTCTAACAATATCCAAACCATACGAGCTAAAACGAATCAATACAATAATTCCTTTTTGCCCTCTGTCTTAAGAGATTGGAATTCCTTGCCAGCTGAAACTAAACAATTAAACACATTAAGTTCATTCAAATACTTTTTAAAGAAAGATAACAAGCCTGTTCCAAAATATTATTATTATGGAAAAAGAAAAACTCAACTACTACATACCCGACTACGAACAGGCTGCAGTTCTCTGAATCTAGACTTGTTCTTGAAAAATATCACTGACTCACCTCTTTGCAACTGTGGTTCTATCGAAAATGTGCAACATTACTTTTTCCACTGCAGATTCTTTCAGCATCAACGCACCTTACTTCTTAATGATATACGACTATATAGAACACCAACTTTGAATTTATTGCTATATGGTGATCCATTACTATCAAATGAAATAAACCAAAGTATCTTCCACCATGTCCACAAGTATATCTTAGCAAGGCAGCATTTCTAATTCTCTCATCTTTACTGTGCATTACAAGTGTTACCATATCATGTGACGACAGAAGAAAACCTAATATTAAATTTGTCCTTAAGTCTGCACCACTCCCCACATCCCTTCAACATTCAGCAAAGCAATACAATCTGAAAATATTTCAAGCTTTTTGTCCATCGTTATTTCTTTTCATATTTATAACACTACTTTGTATACTGACTTTGCTATATGTAGATAAAATACTGCCATATGCATGTACACTATATAGACACTCTCAACAGGAAAAGAACTCTATAAGCATTTATGCTTTCGTTCTAATCCTTTGTATGTTTACAATGTACGTATGTTGTATATCATTTGTATTTATTGAATAGAATATGTTTAAACTATTTCCTGTCTTCCTGGGTTGAACCAGTACTAAGCAGCAGATTAAGTGTCTTGCTCAAGGACAGTGACTCCATGGGCGCTGAGTCTTGAACAGGATGTGCACAACTATGTGAAGAGTCTGGAGGCATACTGTTTAGTCTGAACCCTTGTGAACTGCCATACTTCTGTGTGGGTGTGCAATGAAGGCTCATGTATGCTTGTGCTGCATCTGTGTCTGAGTCTTCACTGGTGACCTTCAGCAGAAATCACTCATATTGGATTGCCATCAATATATCTTGGAAACCACAAGGCCAATTATATTCAAATTTGATATGAAGACTCCTTAGGGTGGGAATATGAAAGTTTGCTCAGATTTTCCTTGTCACATGACCAAAATGGGCAACATTCCCATAAATGATATGAACCCTTCAAAAATCTTCGTCTCTGGAACCAAAAGTCCAATTGACTTTGGTCTTAGTATGAAGCATTGGAGATGTGGACTCTACCAAGTTTGTTTAAAAATGATTATCCTAGGTTGACCTTAACCTTTACAACAAGGTCATATCTGTTCCCTAATACATTTAAATGACAATAATCTTGAAAAGTTTGCTAAAGCCAATGTCAGTATACTTGCTAGCTTTGTTTAACCTACTGAGAAAGTGAGTATTGATAAGTACCTATTAGTAAGATCAATATGGAGCATCCATTAGATATGACAACATGAAAAAATATGTCTGCTATCCAGGTCACATGACCAAAATGGCTGCAATGCCCATCCTCAAAAGTTTTCTTCTCTGGAACCAAAGGGTTAATGGTCTTGGTATGTAACAGAAGGGATGTGTGACCTACAAGGTTTACTATAAAAACTTTTAGGTTGATCCTGACCTTATTTTAAGGAAATCTTAATTCTTGTGGCTGTGTCAGGCAAGCACTTCAGGACATTTTGGTCCTCTGGTTTACTTTGCAGTGGCATGTGTATTGGTGATATTTGGCTAGTGTTTGTGACATTCAGCAATGATGTCACCTGTATATTACTCCTTACATGCTTGAGAACACAGCAAATGTTTAAAATATGAGCTTGCGCATGTGCTAACCGCTTGCAATGAACTCTCACACAAACCAAACAGATTTGAATGTTAGCACTTACAAGGTGCATTTTACAAGAGATTTTCAGGGAGTTTTTCTTGAAAAATTATTGATGATTTATCTGTTGGCTATGATAAGAAAATTAAGCAAGGAAATTTCATGTAAACGGAATCATTTCATTTTACCTTTTCAAAATTCTGTAAATGTGGTAGACTTAGATGTCCATAGCAGCTTCACAAAGTCCTCAACAAAGTAAGTAAGGGTGCAAAGATCTGGAATCAATACAATCAAGTACCACACCTGACCCAGGATACCAGTGGGAAAGTGACAAACTCACAGTTAGACACCACAAACGAGAGCCAAGAGGTCAGCCCTTTCCCAGCAGGTGACCACAAAGCACATATAAACAGACACGCACAAAGACATAGCAAACACAAGACAGAACAAAAACACAAAAAATCCACAAAAGAAGTACCGCCTTGGAACGGTCAGTAAAATATTTTACTGGAGGGCTTAAGCCGGTTTAACGGCGCCAACCTCACCCTTATTCAGATGTGGATCAAGACACATAGATATTTGGTTAGCATGAAAGACCCCTAACTTATGAATGCATCATCTCATAAAACATAAATCAAGATATAACAAGGAGATAAAGCAAAGATAAGGACTCAACAGTAAATAAAACTGAATACCGGAGCAAAAGAAATCCAACAGGTAAACCCCGGTCATCTTTCTCTCTTGTAGCATTATGATGGTGATGTGAATGATCTTGAGCTCTCCTTTTGTTGTGATGAAGATTGTATGGGTAAACTAGAAACTCATGAACTGGTACCTGGTGGCAAGGCTATAGCCGTCACAACAGAGAACAGGTTTGTATTCTTCTCTAACATGGTAGCCCTTTTTCCATCCGCAAACTTAGTAAATTGCTTTTTGTACCCCCTGCGAAGCTTGGTCGACACATAGGGATCATGGCCTTGTCGGTGTCGTCCACAGAGTCACACTTTTGGTTTCTGATCAATAACTTTTGGGGGGATGCAACAATTTCATTCAAAGTGTACAAAAGGGAAAAACATAAAACACCGGTCAAGTTCCCGCAAAATTTTGACTGAGTTTTTTACTTAGTTTTTGGCTAAATTTTGGTTTCCAATCAATAACTTTTGAAGGGATACATCAAAGTTTGCAGAAGAGTTAAGCATCATTAAATACAGGTCAATTTAGAAATTGGAGATAATCGGCAAAATTTTGACTGAGTTATGGCCCTTTTTTTACTTAGGTTTTGGCTTATGCAAAAGCTTTTTTGTGTGTGTATTGAACTTCTTATTCCCATAAAGCTATTATATCTGACAACTTCTCACTATAGGCCATGATTACCCAGTGCCTGTAGATAAGCATGACAGTGATTAAAATTTTACCCCACCCCCTGACCCCTTAGGCGCAGTCAAAGGTCAAATATTTAAATTTCGCGATAACTAAGTCAGTTGTCAATATTTTTTACCGAAATTTCGCATGCAGACGAAGGTATGAAACATATCAAACGGGATTTTAGTTTTAAGGTCTGGGTCCTATCCCCTGTGTGGACATAGGGGGTGGGGAGGAGGCTAAAATTCAACTTTTTCAAGATATGGTCATGTTGCATTTCAAATTAAAGGTAATGACACATGCAATAACATGGTAGCAAATATCTTGCCGGTAGGCACACCCTTCCTCCACCCCAGGGGTGACGTCAAAAGGTCAAAACATTTTTTTTCTGAAAGTAGTCATTTTGTATATCAAATTAAAGGGAATGGAGCATAGAGCACGATGCAAGCACATATTCTGTCCTTACACACACCCTCTGCCAGGGTGGGGTCAAAAGGTCAAATATTTTTTTTCTGAATGTAGTCCTATTGCATATCAAATTAAAAGGGAATGGAGCATAGAGCACCATGCAAGCTCTTGTTCTGTCCTTACACACACCATTGGCCCCTGGGGTGGGGTCAAAAGGTCAATTTTTTCTGAAAGTAGTCATGTTGCATATCAAATTAAAAGGGAATAGAGCACCATGCAAGCACATATTCTGTCCTTACACACACCCTTGGCCCCTGGGGTGGGGTCAAAAGGTCTTTTTTCTCTGAACGTGGTCATGTTGCATATCAAATTAAAGGGAAATAGGTAAAGATCACCAACACTTTGACCAACATAGACCTTACACACACCCCTGACTCTGGGTCAGGTTGAAAGGTCAGATATTGCTAAGCACTAAAAATAGTTGACAGGCTTTTAATTGTGACCTGTATGATACCCAAGTTGAACTTAGGGATTGGAGAAATGGAAATGTGATTTATTTTTTGTGATTTATACCTTTCTCTAAAATAAACCTTCGTCGGAGGATATAAATTCAATGAATTTGCCTTGACTTTGGTTTTGCCAGGCGACACATCTGATTCTCAGAATTGTAGTTCGGAGTTCAGTTTGTGGTCAAGGTCTAGAACTTTCAGGAAATATTTTCAAGGAGAGTGATATTCCTAGTATGATGCAAGAGGTTATCACTATGGTTTGAGTGTTTTTAAGCAATATTTTTTTAAGCACTATATATTTTTTCATACCAGTGTGTACAGAGTCTAGGTACAATACTTTAAATAATCACATTTCCGTATGTTCTTTATTTTGTGACTTTGTACTCGCTGACTTATTCTCAGAACAAATTATTCACCCCCATCATGATGTTTTCTTTTAAACTTTGTGTTCGAAAATCTCATTTGAGCAAAGAATGTCCAGATCTGATCAGCTTACACAACTTTGCCAATCTGATCAGGACCTTATTTATCTGTCAGTTTTATTCAGGGTTTTTCGTAACATGGTTATTATCTTATTATTATGATATTCATTTGATTGCCCCCTTTAGAATAATATGAGCAGTTTAACCCTTAAAGCGCCAATCGCAACAAAAGTCGTCTGCTTTTCTCGTCTGCTGAAATGTTTAAGAAGCCTCTATGACAAACAGTGTGGACCCAGATCAGCCTGCTCCTATAGGAGCAGTCTGAACTGGGTCCACCTTGTTTGCTTCTATTCTTATAATAGCCAGTAGTGTTTATTTGCAGCAGATGACTTCAGCAGACGTCAGTTTTCAGATGCACTTTTTCTTGGCGCTTTAAGGTAGCCAAGACTATGGGACTGCAGTGGCTCAGTGCTAGAGTGCTTGACTTCGAACCTCACAGGCGTCACTGTGTTGTGTCCTTGAGGAAGACACATTTATCCTAGCTTAGTACTGGTTCAACCCTGGAAGACCCATTCTATATAACTGAAAGATTGTTGATGGGATGTAAAGAATCAAATCAAACAAAATCAAAAGCCAAGACTATAAAATTTATCTATTTATTTATCTAAAACATTTATGCCTTGAAGGCAGATTTTCTCATAACTTAGCCAATGTACATGTACTATATTATCAACAGGATAAGATATGTTCATCTGATGGCCCACTTTAGAATGTACCGGCAAATTAAAGACCAGACTATAGCATTTATCCGAGGATTTAAATCCGTGGTAAATCCTGATTGGTTGGATATGTTTTCATCACCAGAGCTACAGAAGTTAATCTCGGGAGATACAGCAGATCTAGATGTAGCTGATATGAGGTGAGAGTTCTTCACCCTCTAGTGAGCACTTTTGTCATCTGCTGATAACATTTCAGGGGTGTAGCAACAATTTTGATATTGGTGCAACATTGTTGAAGCACGGAAGGTACTAATGTGAGCACTGAAGGTTGGGAGCACTCCTAGGAGACCAGGGGATTGCTCTGAAAAAAAATAACAAAAGGGTAAAATTTGGTGACTTCTGGCTTGTTTTTCTGCCTGTATTGCATGTTCAAAAAGTAATATTTTTCAACGAAAACATTAGACAACCATGAAATGTGGGAAATTAATGCAATTTTTATTCATTTTTGGATATCCGTCCTTACTCTTGCATGAATAACTTCAAATGTTACTTTACCTGTCAAAAGCCTGGAGTATTATTGAGAATAGCTCATTTAAATTATTCACTGAGATTTTGCATCAGTTCGGGAGCGCAGTGGTAGAGTGCTTGACTCGAGACCGTGTGGTAAACTCTGTTGGAACTGTAGAATTCTACAAACCCAACTGAAGTCTTGGAAACAGCAATTATCTCCATTTGCTTGTTTTTCATGATTTTCTAAAATAATTTAAATAATTTCGGACAAATTTCAGCCTGTATTTGTATTTTTCAGCACAGAAATGATTGGTGTGACCATGTCAAGCTACCGGTAGTCTCCCCTTAAACTATGCATATGCCTTTGCAAACAGTTTTTGACACAGATCAGGCCTGACAAGATGATGGTTCTGATCTGGATCAAAAACTGATTGTCACTCTGATGGTATTCCTCAAAGATTGCTTTAAAACGTTAATTTTGTAAAAGAAAATCAGCAGACATAAAAAAAAGCATGCAGAATTACTAAGCTTGCCCCAATTTAAGTTCATGAAACACATTATGGGTAAACACATTAATTTTTAGTTTCTCTTTCAAATAATCAGACAAGCCTGTGCAGTACCGGGCCGCGTAGCGCAGTCGGTAACGTGTCTGGCTACAGATACGTGTCTGACTGCAGATCCAGGGGTCGCAAGTTCGATCCCGGCCCGGTCCCATACTTTCGTGGAGATTGATCATGAAATCATTTCTACGGTCATTCTCCTTCCTTTCGCTGATTCATTCAAGAAGGGTTGTTGTCAGTTACAAGCGAAAGTATGTGCACAAATTACTGGTTAACCGCTTGTTCAAGCCTGCCTAGGAAAAAGTGTGGTTAAGTGAACTGACCGTCCCGCAATGACCATAGCTGTTGACTTGGGACGTAAAGCAACAAAAACAAACAAACAAACAAGCCTGTGCAAAGGAGTAAGTCTCGCCAGTATATAAGTCCTTCTAAGAAACTTCATTCTAACATACAAGATGGGGTTTTCTGTGGTTACCAACTGTGTTGACAAATCTTATCTCTTACGTTGATCTGACCTGTGGGCTGAGATAAAAAGCAAAAAGTATATACATGTATTGTCTATATAAGCCAGTGCATGAGATTTCCAACAATGTGGTATGTGCGAACAGCAAAGGCTCAGATCAGCCTGCGCATATGCCCAGTCTGATCAGAGCCTTTGCTCATCGCTTGAATATTCTACGAGTGTTAAGCTACTGACTGAACATCTTTTGGACGTTCTAAGTTTAAAAGGAGGCTGCACAGGCTCGTCTGAGTCTACACTTGTCAAAATGTTGAAAACCTCATGTCACGGCTCAATCAAATTGTGTGTATTGGAAGTCACATGTATTGTCCGTATGTGATGTCATTGAAATGCCAAAGCTGACATCAACATATCCTATTGGTTCTCAGCATATTTAGGGATCTCTTAATAATACAGCTATGGAAATTGATAGGTAAACAAGAAAAAGAATATATATTTTGATCAAATCCACCCTTCCCCCTCTGCAACTTCAAAGCAGATTCTAGCTGTTTTTGTTTAATAGACAGCTTGCTAAATTTATATCATTAATTGATATGATTATTATTACATGTGGCAGGCTTTGGGATTTAAGCATATTGGAGCTAAAGGAAGAAATATTAATTCATTACATTTTCATAATTACTTGTGGCTTAGGAATATTTCCTAGAAATAAAATATAAACAACAGAAAGGGTACAGTATTCTCAAAAACAATATACAAGCTGACCGAATAGCATTTGCATGTGGCTGTATAATCTTCAGGAACTAAGAATAAGTTAAGCCTTTGCTAAGATTTGCCACAATCTTGAAGAAAAATAGTATGGTAATTTCGACAAGGCTAAAAATTAGAGCCTTTATCACACATTTATATCTATATACAGGCGACACACCCAGTACTATGGTGGTTACCATAACAACCACAAGGTGATCAACTGGTTATGGGATATCATAGAAAAAGATTTCAGTCCAGTAGACAGAGCAGCTTTTCTCAAGGTAGGTCTAACTTACATTGTTGTCCCCGATAAAGTCAGAGAGATATAGTTTTGGTGTAGTCTGTCCGTCCATACAAAACCATATCTCACTACCTATTGGTCATATTTGATGTATTCTAGGTATGAATGATCAGTACCATGGATAGTTGATATCCTATAAGTTTCTGCAAAATCGCCGTATTGACACTTGAATTATTGCCCATGAATTAGTTACCATAGTGCAATAGCTATATCATCTTTTTGTGAAATGAACTTCACATTTCCCCAAAGCTATTATATCTAGCAACTTCTCAGTATGGACCATGACTGCCCAGTGCTTGTAGATAAACACAGCAGTGTCAAAAATTTTAGCCCACCCACCTGATCCCTAAGGCAGGCTCAAATTGTGGGTTCTCTCCCTTTTGGAAGAATCCAGTTTTTCAGATCATTATGACCGAGTTCACACTGGCTTGAAAAGTATGGAGGCTTTCTTGAAAAGTCCTTGAAAATTAAATATGTTTTGAAAAGTGTTGGAAAATCTCTGTTAGGCATTGAAATGTACTTGATTTTTACTATTGAGGTAAGCTTTGTTTGATCAAGATTAGTGTTATATAACATTGCTTTGCCATTATTTAGTGCAGCATATTTTAGTTTTACACTTATTTATAAACATTGTCTCATACTTGCATTTTCATTTGTCAATTTATGGCACAGCTAAATCATAAAAGCAAATAGTTCAGAGAACATTTACACGCATTGGTTTCAAGTCGGAATAGAAACATAACAAATACAAGATAAAACATCTTTTCTAATTGATGTATCAAGTGTGAAGATCAACAAAATACTTCTACAAACATTAAATGCCATTTAACTTCAATTGAGCTGTATATTGGAGCTAGTGACAAAAACAACAGAATGATCTTGCAACTTAGCACCTGCCCAGTCTGATCATTGTTTGTGCTTTCCTCTTTGCTACCTGTATGCTTTGCTCCTCATTGAGTGCAAAATAAAACATCTGATCCGACTCATTTTACGCACATGTCATTTTTGTCTCCTCTCAGTCTCATCTATTCATTTAATTGAGATTATTATCTTATATTGTATATTCTGTTTTAGTTTGTTACCAGTTGTTCAAAGCCACCATTGCTGGGTTTTGCCCATCTTGAACCACCATTCTCTATACGATGTGTAGAAGTCAGTGATGATCAGGTTAGTTTTGCCTCATAAACTGCATACTGTACATTACCTCCATTTAAATGACGCTGCTTGATATTAAGTTTGATGTTATCAGCTTTTTATGACGTGATTTGTTTAACCGAACGTCAGTGATCAGTTCGAGCATTCAAACTGTTAAAAAAGAACAATTTTTGTGAAAGATGTATCTTTGTTCATTAATGCATTCCCTTTGGAACTCCCCTCCCCATGTAACGCCTAAGAGAAAATAAGCAAAAACAAAACTGTAGAAAATAAATGATCTAATGTCTGTTCGGTATAATAAAATGAATATTACATTCACTGAGCGGGTGATAGTCAAAAATGTCTTCCCTCGAAATATGATTATCAACTTCGGCTGCATCTTGGATGATAATCACATTCCTTGGGATGATATTTTTGACTATTGCCCTCTCAAGGAATGTAATATTTATATAATAAGCCTTGAGAAACCTGGTCTCAGGCTGATAAAATGTTTTTTATGCACAACTCCTCTGAGTGAAATTTCAATTGCTATTTAAGACATCTTACTTTAAAACTCTCATATGCTGTATTTATCCAGTCCATTTGAGCATGAAAAAAGTTTTATATCCTGGGCAGGTCTTTGGGTTGAGGACCAGCAGCACTGAATTGCATACTTTGGTCACAATACCCATATACAGGTTTTCTCTTGTCAGATCTGGTTTGTATGGCTTTGGTCATTTTGAAAACAGGAGGACTCATAAAGTACCGAAACGTTCGTGAAATTATATTGTGTATGATTATTTGCGTATGTGGCATATAAACTTAAACACAAAAGTTTCTTAACAACATATATATACAATAAATTTCATTTTTTTACAAATATAAAACTGGCATGATTTTTTTACAAAAATAATGTTCATTGTCTCATCATTAGAGATCAGTAAAGAATTTTGCATTTCATTCATTTAACTAGGCTAAGCCTCAACTCCCAATTCAAACCTTCACAAACACTAACTACAGTTAATTCAGCAATTTTAATAGTGGGTGTCCCCTGGTAAGAATTATCACTGTGCATCAACGCCGTATAGACCCTACAAGTCTTCTGATCATTTCTTGTAGCATGGCATCCCATACATGTCGCAACACTGTCTGCAGTTCCCCACATTGTGTATGTTTAAGGCCCCTAACAAAGTTGCGAAACTTCAGCAACTATCTAGTGGGGCTTGAGGTTTAAATTTGACCTGAACTTTCATCTACATTCCTACTCTGCCAGCGGCATAGCCAGAGTGCCAAAAAAAGTTACGCATACTTAAGGCAGACTATTGGATCAAGCAGTGATTGTCTTCAATTGCGTCCCTTTTCAAAATGGGAACTTCTCTTAAAAATTTGCTCCCTGAGGGAGCGAATTCTTATCTTAAAGAGCAGTTCCTTATATGGTATGGTAAATCACTTTTAGGACATTAGGTGACCTCCCTTGAATGCTACTTTTTTTATTAGGCACCTGTGGAACTGTGTAATGAGAGCTACGGCAATGCTTGTATGTGAGCAATGAAGGGCTTGTCTGCTCCCCAATGCAGTAAGTTCCAAAATCTTGTGTATAGGCCAATTTATTCTAAATATTCAAATTCATGCACAACCTACAACCAAAGAAGTCTGTTTTACTATCTGATGAAGTGTAAAAAAATGTAATGACTATATGGCAAACAGTTGAGACCATAAGGTGCAGTCGGATCAAGCTTTGCACTTTTTGATCAGGACTTGAGGTTTTAAAACTTTTTCTGCCCAACTCGACTTAGCTTGCAATTTATCCTGCTCATAACTGTTAAATTGCCAACAATTGTTGGCATTTTACAATTTATGAGCAGGATAAATGACATTATCTGCTGATTTGAGCAAAAAAATTGCCTTAATTGTTATTCGTTTGATATTTATGAAGATTAAAAATTCCTGCTAAAGTGAGTTGAGCCTGAAAACTTACCTTGGGACGATATGTGTATATTGCAGGATACTGGCGACACTGTGGGGAGTGTGCTGAAAGGCTTCTTCAATATTCGTAAACGAGACCCAGTGGGACGTCTACCGACCTCATCCACCTGCTTCAACCTTCTCAAGCTGCCAAACTACCAGAAGAAATCCACTCTAAGAGAAAAAATCAAATATGCCATCCATTCGAACACTGGCTTTGAGCTGTCATAGTTGAAACCTGATTTCACCAGTAAAAGAGACTCAAGTTCTTAGCCCTAGATAGAAAAGGAATGGTACTTATTGATTATCCATTAAAACATTAGTTGTGGTGCTTAATAGAAGCATTTAGGGAGACACTTCTAATGAATACCGGTAACTGTTTTCATGATAAAAAGAAATTTCCATACTCATATCTATTGGGTTTTCAACACTGGTATTGAGCTGCCTCAGGTGAAGAATGATTTCAGTAGTAAGTGATTTCAAATTCTCCCTAGATAGCTAGAGCACTTTTACAGGGTGGGTAGTCATGTGGGTTTTTGTTTGGATACACTTTACGGAAAAATATCCGACTTCTTTTCCACATTGATATTTTAAGCGAAAATAAGTAGAGATTTCTCAGGTTTTTTTTCCATCTTTACCCAGAAAGTTATACACCATTTTCCAGACCACATTTTTTCCCGATCTAACGATGCCAGGATATTCTCATAAAGCTTCTTACTTTGAGTACAGACTCTGTCACAAATTTTTTAGTGGCGAAGATCGAGCCTGAATTATAGAAATAAACTGTACGGACGACAATTATTTTCTTTGTGACAGCATTTGTACTCAAAGTAACAAGCTTAAAGAGGAAATCCTGGTAGCGTTGGATTGGGAAAAATGTTGGCTGGAAAATGGTGTATATCTTTCTGGGTATAGATTAGAAAACATAGAGAAATCAACTTTCATTAGACCAGAATGTCTGTACAATTTATTTGAACATCCATACAGTGTATCCAAACAAAAAACACGTGACTACCCACCCTGTTTAGACAGAGTAAAAGAACAATATTTTTTTTTACTCCATGAATAAATTTTAGCATTAACATGAGATTTCCAACGTGGTATGTGCGATCGGCAAAGCTTCAGATCAGCCTGCGCATACACGCAGTCTGATCAGAGCCATTGCTAGTCGCTTGAATATTCTACGACTCTTAAGCTACCAACTGAACATCATTTGGAGTTTCTAAGCTTAAAAGGAGGCTGCACTGTCTCGTTTGAGTCTATTCATGTCAAAATGCGGCTCATTTGTAGTTGTGCCCTTTAGAACTGTTTCAATGACCTCTTCTAATGAGTACCAACTTCAAGATATTTTGGTACTTAGTGCATGCATTATTACTAGCTATCTAGTTGGATTTGAGGTCTAAATTTACCTCAGAGCTTTTATCTACAGCCCCTTCTTTGTGAGTGTGAATAGTGAAGACTCAGTGTGAATGTGCAGGCGGGCCAGCGGATCATGGCTCTATCATTTCTACGAAGCCTCTGTAAATCTGGGGCTGTTGGGGCTCAAGTTTCACTTCCATGTAGTAGGGCTGAGCGGATGCAAGCACTTAACACTTTTCCACAAGTTAAAGTTGACACATGCTTGGAAGTCAGTATTGGAAGTAGTTTCCTGAACTTGCCCCAGGCAGTAGAACATCTTGTAGCGATAGCAAGGGCACATCCTCCTTCAGCGCTTAACATGTGGTACATTTGTGCAAATACAACTGACGTTGTAAAAAATTGCACTGTTATAAAGAGTGTCAGTATAAAGAGGGTTGACCGTACTAGATCCAATGAGCATACCAAATATCAAGGGTTAAGGTACTCAGATTTGACTCGTGTATTATATGAGCTACCATAAGACACCAAATAAGGCTTCATATTACATGTCAGACATCATCCAGCAGATGATTCACATGAAATATCAAACCTTAGTTTTGCCAAAAATCAAGAAAGATATTTAACCCTTAAAAGGCCAGCAAAAAATCATCTGAAAATTCTGTCTGCTTTTGTCGTCTGCTGCAAATTTTTGCTAACATTATTAAAGGAAAGCGCAATACACCGTAACCTCTGGTATAATTTAAAGGACTAATCTTGGAAAGAATTTGTAAGCAAAGAAATTGCTTAAAAAGTATATATTCAATCAACTATCGCTATTTCAAATTTACGAAATTCGCCTTGGAATCCGCCTGAGGTAGCCGCCATGTTTTTACACCAGTGACGTCACTTACTCACATCGATTTTCTGGTCGGTTTACCATGCGCAAGGAGCGCTTGTGTCTTAACAAAATTAGCTGTCCATTTGTATTGAAACTTTGGTTTAATTAGCGAGAAAAACAGCTCAAGCGTGTGATAATGTGTAGTCAAAATAGTTATGGACTAATTGGATATAATTTTGAGAAGCTAATTGGATGAACTGGAATTCAAAGTAAAAGTTACGATATCAGTCTAACGGCCTTTTATCTATCTATCTATCACAATCAATTACTTTTAAATCCACATCCCTTCATCAAATTTGCTTCGTTTTTACTCGAGGTTTTTATTAATGTCTTTTATATCGAAATATTTAACGCATTCACACTTCCTATTCAATTGTTTGTTAAATTTTAACAAAGTCAGAACTGCAAGAAATATAAACGCATTTCCTTACACATCTGCAAAAAATGTACACGCCAACCGACCCCACCGCAACATGATTTTTGCTGACATTGCGAGGGTAGATCTACTCCTTTTAAATATTAAACTCATAATGAATAAGCCAATAAAGCATTTACAAATAGTCTGGGCCTCAATCACAGAGAAGAAAAAAAACATATATGAGAACGGATACTTTTTAAGTTCAAACGGACGGTACCTAGTCTAAAGATCGGCCATCTTTGAGAAGTTTTCTCTGGATATTTAATAGAGCACTCATAAGCACTGGTCCCAGCCTATTCTCGAAGGCTTATCCAACAAAATAAACATACAGTTACTCATCTTAACATTTACACTTTTTATGCAAACGATATTTATTTCAGTTGTACGACGAAAGCTCGTCTAACCATTTTGGCAAAACGGCCAAAATTTGCGAGAATGTGTAGAGATATGATACCCAATCTATGCCACGGACCCTGTGTAATCTAGTACCTGTGTTCACACGTGATTTGAACGAAGTTTAACCGTTAGAATAAGAAATGAATTTCATTATTCGTCCAATCTTGTTAACACAATGTGACCCGTAGGGAGCGCAGTGGCTCAGTGGTAGAGTGCTTGACTCGAGACCGAAGGGCCGCGGGTTCGAGCCTCACCGGCGTCACTGCGTTGTGGTCCTTGAGCAAGACACATTTATCCTAGCTTAGTACTGGTTCAACCCAGGAAGACTCGTCCCGCATAACTGAAAGACTGTTGAGTGGACGTAAAGAATCAAATCAAACAAAAACAAACAATGTGACCCGCAACTTATTTCACCAGCTGATCTATTTTTGACAAGAAAAAAAAATTGGGGAATAAGCGCATAAAAAAGTTACACAAGATGGGTAACTTTTTTCATTTCTCGATTACAGAGTTTAATAATTTAAGCTCCAGTTTTTAGGTCTTTCATTCCAGTCGATCTTTATTCAATATATAAACCAATGATACTCACAAAATAATAATAAAGTGTACACTCCAATATAATCCGACTCACATAAACAATGCGTCTCACACATTCTCAATACACACAGAATGAGCGTAAATGACGTCATGTCCGGGATCCTGGCTCCCGCGCTCCAGGTAAAGCGCTTACAAAACCGGGAACCAAACCAAAAACTATGGCGGCGCTCTCAAGCAAACGAAAATTGCTGTGTTGGTATATTTAAACAGCGAGATATCATATTCAATCGTCTCCATTTTCCTATTCTCATCAAATTTATGTTGTGTGACACATCTTGAACAAATACAGTTCACGTTTTTTCATTTGTTGCGTTTTCCTTTAAACAAAGTTAAGTATAAAGACAAACAGTGTGGACCCAGATCAGACTGCTCTTATAGGAGCAGTCTGATCTGGGTCTACACTGTTTGTTGGAAAGGCTTCTAAAACATTTCAGCAGACGACTTTTGTTGTGATTGGCGTTTTAAGGGTTAATACCAAATTTACTGGCTACTTCATACATAATTGAAACTTTAAGGATTAAGACGTAGTGCAATTCATGTCATTGCATGTGCGGAAAAATACGTTTTTCTCGAGACAAAGATCTGGCCCCAAGATTATAAACTTTTTTCATGCTCAACTCACAAGTAAGAAATTTGTTCCCTATGGCAACAATTGTTGGCATTTTAAAAATGATGACTTCAACAAATGGCACTGAGTACAAAACATTGTCTCATTTGTTTGTATTTTGACATTTATGAGGATTGCAAATGAGTTTAACATAAAAAAGTTTATAATCTTGGGGCCTGATATTAAAATTTTGAGTATTTTTTCTCTGCATGGCTATTTCTGTGATAGAATCAGTATTCTTATTAAAAGGATCAGTATCTTATAAGGATCAGTATTCTTAATTTTGTGTGTGTGATCATGTATCATCATTCAGAGGTGTGCAAATACTAAAATTCTATATGAGCCATGACATGAGATCTCCAACAATCTGGCATGTGCGACCAGCAAAGTCTCAGATAAGCCTGTGTGCGCTCAGCCTGACCGGAGCCTTTGCTAGTTGCTTGAACATTTTATGAGTATTAAGCTACTGACTGAACACCACCTGGAGCTTTTAAGCTCAAAAGGAGGCTGCACAGGCTTGTACGAGTCTATTCATGTCAAAATGCCACACAGTTGGAAACCACATGCCGCAGCCCATATGATCATAATGTACTTGTCCAAAGAAAATTTTACTTGTCTAAAAGAATAGATTTGGTTATACCTTACTGTGCTGAAACAAAGTGTAAATGCTTTTTAAAACAGTATAAAACAGATATAAAACTTTTGTAAACAGTGTAGATCCAGATCAGCTGGCTTCTTCAGAAACCACCTGATCAGGACCCACACTGTTTTCCATACTACATGTGAACTTGTAATAATAAATCGAAATATTATAGAATTGTATTAGCTTTCTTTGTACTACACACTCCCTAAACCCAGTCTTTTTCTTTCGCTTTCGAAAAAAGGTTGGGTACAGGGACTTAATTTTTTTGTACTATTTGTTAAGTTAATTAGTAGCATGAGTCTTTATTTGTACAGACACCTCCATCCTTTGTTACGCAAGACGGAGAGGGCGCTGTGTCGTATTAAAACTATTTAAACTAGGCCTTTCGAATGAAAAGTTATGAATGCTTCACATATCAAAAGAAACGTCTCGTTGAGACGGTGCTTTTTAAGCACCCACATGTCTTCTGTGAAGAATAAAAACATGGTTTTGATCACGCAGCCTTATTTAGGGGGCTTGCCAACTTATTCATTCATAACCTTTCTCCACCACTGAAACAAAATATTTCATATTCTGCTACATGCAATTACTACACCGTCTACTGCCATGTTTGTACATTGTGTTATACTATGTTGTGTATCCTCGTGGGCATTGATGCCTTTTGGAATTTTCAAATAAACATCTGTTCTGTTCTTGTCCCAGGACAAGTGAAACTTAATTTCTTACTTGTCCTAAATCAAATGGGACCAGATCGGACATGGTATTTCCACACCCCTGTCATTAATGTGCAATATGTGTAAATATCTTTTGAAATAACATATCATGATATGTGTTAGTGTATATAGATATAGAGAGAGAATCTTAGTGTAAATATACATATAGAGAGAGGATCTTACACAAATGGTCATCTCATTTAAGATTTATGAAACTTGCCTCTGCTATTTCATGACTTTTGATATGAAACTGCCTAAGTATTGTATATCATAGGACATATTTTCTTTAAGTTTTGTTGCATTTTAAGATAGCAGAATTACAACAGAAAAGCATAAGGTAGTCACTGAGGGCACCGATGATAATGTATTACATAAGTAACTCAGTGTTTTTAGCTCACCTGGGCATGTTTATAGCTCACCTGAGCAATGGGCTCAAGATGAGCTTTTGTGATCCTCTGATGTCTGTTGCCGTCCATCAGTCAATGATTTGCTTTAAATAACATCTCCTAAACTCATCATCATATTTGGGTTTTGATTAACTTGCAGGTGCAGGAGCATCTTCCACATCCCTCTCCAGGTAACTGGCTAGCTGCACACAGAGCAGTTCTTACTTTGGGTAAGACTGCCATTTGTATATTTGTAGCAAAGTTTTATGGCAGGATGTCCTTCCTTTCACCAACTCAGACATTAAACACAAAATGCACACATATGTAGTAGATGTAATAAGCAGACAACATTTTCTGGACAAAAATATTAGCAGGATAAGGATGATTCACATGAAATATCTAATCTTATTTGGTTTCTTTAGGCAGTAAGAAAATTTGAAAATGTTGTCTGCTGCAACCTTTGGACTGTGCTTTAAAAGTTCAATTTTTTATGTTGCGTGTAAAGCCCCTGTCCCACAGAGCTTGCGACCTCTCCTCAACTAAAAAAATGACAAATGCAGAGAGTTTTCAGAAGTTGCAACAAGGTCACCAATCTGTTCCTGATCAAAATCAGTCACCACCAGTCGTTTGAGCATGCGCAAAAGACTAGCCGCGACTGATTTCGATCGCCGACTAAGTTGCAAAGGTTTTTAGAATTCGCTGATCAGTCGCCAAGACCGATTTCATCAACACTTTGACTCTGAAATCTTAGGGCTTGATCGGCGACTAGTCACCGTCAGGTTGCAGTGCCAGCTTCAACAGAAAGCTATCTTGCCATCCTTACATCATTTCACCACAGGAGTTGAAAGTGTTTGCATCATGGAGGGTCTGGATGGGGTATAATGATTAGTGAATAATGGCCCTTTTTTATAATGAATAGTGAATAATGAGCCAAAAAAATAATGAAGTGAATATTGAGGGCCTAAAAAATAATGAATAACCCCATAGCCCCAGATAAGGCTGCGTATAATGCAATTGCTTGGACCCAAAAACGCAATTAAATTCATTTCTGTGTGTACAAAAACGCATTAAAAATCCTTTACTCAATTCTGAACTTTTCATAGTGTATTGCGCTATAGTATTTTGTTTGTGATTTCCGTTTTTGCTTACAACACGAGCAATAGTTGGGTACAAATTTATACACTGTTTGGTACCAAATCTAGTGTAAATAAATTGTAAACCAGTCCAGGAACATACTTATGGCTGTTAAGCTATACCCAATATTTACCCAACGACTACATTCGTCTCACTTGACGATAACAATGGCGAAACGTGGGCGAAAAAGCACAGAGCAATCAAATAATATTATCTTGTAACTCAACTTAAATACTGCGTAGAAGGTTGGAAGAATCATATATGATTTGATAAATATGTAGGATTTTGGAAATAAGTCGAAAATAGCGGTCTCGGGTTATACTTAGCAGTATTGTCAGTTGGCTTTCTGAAAGTGAAACCGAAAGTAAACAAAAATCAGGAGAAACTAGGCCCTGTTTCATTGCAAATATTTAATTGCTTTCAGATGGATACCCAATACAAAAACTGGAAATACCCAATTAAGGGCTATTCCAGAAAAAAATACCTAGGGGGGGAAGAAGGCAAACGATAATTTTTTCTATGGGTGGTTGGTGCTGACATTTTTCAAATTATATGGGTCATTGGTGTTTGAAAAAATCTGATTACATGGGTGGTTGGGTTTTGTTGGAAATTTGGTTTCTGACAATTCATAGGTATATCAAATGGAATGTTCCTGTTTCAATTAAAATATCGAATACCAATCTGCCTGTTTTTCTGTTATGTGAAATCATGTAATCTACCCATAAATTAATTTATTTTGTGTGGAAATAAAACAAAACAAAGTTGTTTTCCAAGTTCATAAAGCCGTTATAATTGTATGTCAAACACGATTGCAGTATGCAAGTGGTAAAGCAACATGATAACCTATGAAAGTTTCAAAATGCAACATCTATAACTTGTGGTGTAGGATTGGATAAAACATTGGCTGTTCCATTATCACCTTTGTATTAACAGCTGACCTCACCGGCGTCACTGCGTTGTGTCCTTGAGCAAGAACATTAATCCTAGCTTAGTACTGGTTCAACCCAGGAAGACCCGTCCCTTTATAACTGAAAGATTGTTGATGGGATGTAAAGAATCAAATCAAACAAAATTAACAGCTGAGTGAGACCAATTATGGTGATGTCGGACAGAAAAGTACAAACAAATAAAGTTGAGCAGGTCGATCTAAAACCGTTCGCTTCAAAACTAAAAAACATGAAGTTTTTCATTCTGTTTTCTGTAGAGGGGATTATTTGAAATGTCATATGTTGATGGGTGTAAACAACACAGTATAGAAAAATGAGCATAACTTGCACTTTCCTCTTTTTTATGGAAGCTTATTAAAATAATTCACATGAGTAGACATTAGACTTGCTTACTCTATATTGATTATTGAACATTTTGTATCCATATACATATCGTTTTTAATTCTATGGGTAGTTGGTACATGAGTCTTTCAGGTTACATGGGTGGTCGGTGTCTGTGGAAATTTAATTCCATGGGTGGTGGGGTCAAAAAAAAAGTGCCTTCTTCCCCCTCCAGGTATTTTTTTCTGGAATAGCCCTAAGCCAAAAACAGGTGGGTAAATACCCAATTGCTTCCAATCCTTATCTGGAGATATGGTATTTTTTAATGAATTGAAGAAAAATTTAATGAATGGTGAATAATCAGATTTCTTTGCCACCTTTTTTACTGTTAATGAATAATTGGTCTTATTTTAATGAATAACCCAAAATTTTAATGAGATGAATAATGGGCTAAATTTTTAATGAATAGTGAATACCAGACCCCCATCCAGACCCTCATCATGGGGCATAGAGGTGGCCAAAATTATCAAAATTCAGACTCCTGATGATGATTCTCAGATGTCCTAGAGACAAAGTTCAGCTGTAAATGTCAGTTGCTGAAAGTGTAAGCTCAGAGCTATACGGTCCTAGCAGAACAATCACAGCCATAACCTCAGCATTCTGTTTTGTTGTGAGTGAAGCAACTGTATATATTGTGTTATCATGATAACTTGTGTTATGATAACAATTTGCACAGAAATGATTAGATTCTTTCCAAAACATATTTATTTTAAAAATTGATAGTAGAACAGTCTCCAACAAGTCGCTGTTCAGTTTCAAAAAGTCGCCGATCGGTCGCTGACTGTTTGCTGATTACTCACTCGCAGACTTAATGCAAAATTATCGCCGAACATACTGCAACTGGTTGGCTATCATATCAGTAGTGGAAAAGTAGTTGCAATGGTTGCAGGTAATTTGCAACCAGATCGCTCGGGGAGAGGTTGCAGCCTGGTCGCAAGCTCTGTGGGACCTGGACTTAAAATACTTAAAGTGGACAAAAGTATTTGTCGGGACCTGGGCTTAAAATACTTAAAGTGGACAAAAGTATTTGTCACTTTGCGATATCGCCATTTAAATAAGTATATTTTCAGCTAGTGAGAGCAATTTTACAAATCTTGAAAATGATACATTGGTTAAAAACGAAAAAAAAGAAGACATTTATTCATATTTTGTTAAGAACCATCATTTTACAATAATACACAAATAAATGTATTTTCTTTTCAGTACTATTAAGGAATTAGGGCTACAATTGGCCTTTATTTTTGTGTACCGGCAGCCAAGGCTCTGGCAAGACTGTCAATCTGTGCCTTGGCTGACAAAATCTGATGAGCTGGCTCATTATTGTTCTTTTTTACTATACAGTAAAACCTGTGTAAAACGGCCACTCTCAAAAAGACCTAAAATTGGTTTTCAAGACCAATATAGCTTAATGCAAGTCAAAAGTATACAATATGTAGTATGCAATAAGTATGCAATACTTTCGACCTTCAATAAACTACCATTTGTCATTAATGCCTCAATTACATTTGCCACGGGTGTCGTACGATTTTTCAGGCATTGTAGGTGGCTCTAAGCTATGACATATGGGTTTACATTCTTTACGATCACCCTGTGATTTCTTTCGGTGAATGAACGGGACAGTCCTAACAGAGACCTTGAGGAGATTGTACAGAAACTCCACAGTCATCATGTAGTCTTCCTGTAATCTTCACGACCTCCGCACAAAAAACCCACCATGCCCGTACGATGTCCTTGCGGGTTCCCTACGATTATATCAAGAGCCTACGATCATCTTATTGGCCCAAATGACTATCTAAAATCTTGCAGTGGCCTCACGATTAGCGTGTGGTGCCTGTACAGGTATCCTGCAATCTAGCTGCGATGTGTTTATGGGCTTGCGATTTCTGAATTTGTCGTAGTGCTGAATTAAACAAGATGGTAGAAGCTATGATGCCCGTGAATCCGTACGGTGACCGCAGGGTCTCCCTGCGGTAGCCACACGGAAAGGGTGATTTGGACATCGTACAGGCATCATAAACTCATCGGAAGGAAAATGTAACCAAGGCATAAGATCTTTGTTTGGTCTATTTTTGAGAGGCCGTTTTACACAGGTTACTGTATAGTCATGTCCTTTATCTTCATTTTGTCTGGCTGGTCCTTTTGTGTACGTACATGTGTACTGTAAATTAACCCTTAATGCTTTGAATGACATCCCTCTTCATAGCTGGACATTAACTATTTTCCTGCTAGTGGTTACTAGTTTCATATACTGATAACCTTCACAAACAGTTTGGATCCAGATCTGGCTTGACGAAATGTTGGGCCTGATCTGAATCCTCACACTCTGTTCCAGAAATAATTTTTTGAAAAATTAAATTTTGAAAGAAAAAATGGCAAACAACAAAAAAGCATTCACACTTACCCAGCACACAAAGAGATGATGCACCTCTTCATGACAAAACAAACACTGATATTGCATCCAGTCAATACTCAGATCAGCCTGTGCATGTGCTCAGTTTAATCCAAGTCTTTGCTGTTGGCTCTGAGTAGCTAAGGACCAAAAGCTTTCTTCAACCACCCAAAGAACTCCACTTAGGTTGCTGGGTGCAAAGTCAGTGTTGCTTTTGTCTGACACAGGCTCGTCATGAGAATCATCTACTAGCAGAGGATTCGCATGCCCTGTTTATGAATTTCTTCTGCTGCCAAATGTCAGAGGTGGCTTTAAGGGTTAATACATTTATTTAGGATGTTTTGATTGAAAATAAAATGAGCCATGATATGAGATTTCAAACAATGTGGCATTTTGACAAGTGTAGACTCAGATGAGCCTGTGCAGCCTCCTTTTAAACTTCGAAAACTCCAAATGGTGTTCAGTCAGTAGCTTAACAATCATAGAATACTCAAGCAACTAGCTAAGGCTCTGCTCAGACTGCGCGTTTGCGCAGGCTGATCTGAGACTTTGCTGGTTGCAGACACCACATTGTTGGAAATCTCATGCACTGGCTCAAATACAGACAGAAATTAAAATGTATATCGCAGTTGTCATTGTGTTATCTTTGGTGACCCTATAACTCTGTTCTATTGTACATTGTTTTTTGCCACACATACCTTACGTTTCTACGTTTGTTTAGATTTTGTTCTTTATGTCCCAGTCAACAATTTTTCAGTCATGCCAGGATGGGACTTTCTGGGTTGAACCAGTACTAAGCAGAGGATAATGTGTCTTGCTCAAGGACATAACGAAGCGCAGCCAGTAAGGCAGATCTCGAGTCAAGCATTCTACCACTGAGCCACTGTGCTCCCCATTATGTTTCTATGGATTTATCTTCAGGTTTATCTTTTGAGATGATGAACATTGGTATTTTGCCATACTGGGCATACATTTCTATGATTGTAAAGAGCTAATGTTAAAGAAATTAAAATATTTATCGCAGTTATCTATGTACACTTTATCCTTAGTAGAAAACAGGAAATTGTCCCAACATGACTGTAAAATTGTTGTCTGGGATGCAAACAATCAACACAAACAAACAATTTATCTTTTGGTGACCATATTAACTTTGTAATGATGTACATTGATAATTTTACCATACATCTCTCTGACTGTGATGTGTTAAAATGAAATGCTGGTCTAAGCATGGCAATTGGACATACGTTTCTCTTTGTACAAGGGTTGTCATACTTGGACATGCGTTTCTTGTTGTATAAGGGTTGCCATACTTGGACATAAGTTTCTTGTTGTATAAGGGTTGCCATACTTGGATATGCATTTCTCGTTGTACAAGGGTTGCTATACTTGGACATATTTTTCTTGTAGTATAAGGGTTGCCATACTTGAATATGCATTTCTTGTAGTACAAGGGTTGCCATACTTGGACATAAGTTTCTTGTAGTATAAGGGTTGCCATACTGGGACATATGTTTCTTGTTGTACAAGGGTTGCCATACTTGGATGTGCATTTCTCGTTGTACGAGGGTTGCCATACTTGGACATATGTTTCTTGTTGTACAAGGGTTGCTATACTTGGACATATGTTTCTTGTTGTACGAGGGTTGCCATACTGGGACATATGTTTCTTGTTGTACAAGGGTTGCCATACTGGGACATATGTTTCTTGTTGTACGAGGGTTGCCATACTGGGACATATGTTTCTTGTTGTACAAGGGTTGCCATACTTGGACATATGTTTCTTGTTGTACAAGGGTTGCCATACTGGGACATATGTTTCTTGTTGTACAAGGGTTGCCATACTTGGACATATTTTTCATGTTGTACAAGGGTTGCCATACTTGGACATATGTTTCTTGTTGTACAAGGGTTGCCATACTGGGACATATGTTTCTTGTTGTACGAGGGTTGCCATACTGGGACATATGTTTCTTGTTGTACGAGGGTTGCCATACTGGGACATATGTTTCTTGTTGTACAAGGGTTGCCATACTGGGACATATGTTTCTTGTTGTACGAGGGTTGCCATACTGGGACATATGTTTCTTGTTGTACAAGGGTTGCCATACTGGGACATATGTTTCTTGTTGTACAAGGGTTGCCATACTGGGACATATGTTTCTTGTTGTACAAGGGTTGCCATACTGGGACATATGTTTCTTGTTGTACAAGGGTTGCCATACTGGGACATATGTTTCTTGTTGTACGAGGGTTGCCATACTGGGACATATGTTTCTTGTTGTACAAGGGTTGCCATACTTGGACATATGTTTCTTGTTGTACAAGGGTTGCCATACTGGGACATATGTTTCTTGTTGTACGAGGGTTGCCATACTGGGACATATGTTTCTTGTTGTACAAGGGTTGCCATACTGGGACATATGTTTCTTGTTGTACAAGGGTTGCCATACTGGGACATATGTTTCTTGTTGTACGAGGGTTGCCATACTGGGACATATGTTTCTTGTTGTACGAGGGTTGCCATACTGGGACATATGTTTCTTGTTGTACGAGGGTTGCCATACTGGGACATATGTTTCTTGTTGTACAAGGGTTGCCATACTGGGACATATGTTTCTTGTTGTACAAGGGTTGCCATACTGGGACATATGTTTCTTGTTGTACGAGGGTTGCCATACTGGGACATATGTTTCTTGTTGTACAAGGGTTGCCATACTGGGACATATGTTTCTTGTTGTACAAGGGTTGCCATACTGGGACATATGTTTCTTGTTGTACAAGGGTTGCCATACTTGGACATATGTTTCTTGTTGATCCTGGCTCCCGCGCTCCAGGTAAAGCGCTTACAAAAACGGGAACCAAACCAAAAACTATGGCGGCGCTCTCAAGCAAACAAAAATCGCTGTTTTGGTATATTTAAAGGGCGAGATATCATATTCAATCGTCTCCATTTTCCTATTCTCATCAAATTTATGTTGTGTGACACATCTTGAACAAATAAAGTTCACGTTTGTTCAGTTGTTGCGCTTTCCTTTAATGCATCATCTAAAATGACATTTTCACTTCATTCAGAAATTCAGTGTGTATGCTTTTAAGCATCAGCAATCTAAATCTTTCAGAAATTTATTTCATTTTGTTGCATTTCTTTTTCCCTCAGTATTAAATGTTCCAGAAAGAGACGTCTGTGTGTTTATGGTGGTATAGATCATGGCTGACCCTTAACCCATGTATGTTTCAGAAAAAGTCATTGGGTCTACGTCAGTATACATTTCCTCCTGTTGTTGATGACCCATTGAGTATTGTATCTGTGCGACTGGCATACTGTTGTACACATATGGAATAGTTGATGACTGTGATGGCAACGAGGTTACAGCAACTGGCTGACCAGAATCTTCAGATGGTGAAACCTGTGTAGGAAAGGAAAATATGAGACATTGTATCAATGCTTAGTGTACAGCTGACTCCGAATGTCCATAGGATCCCTTAAGTGTTGTGACTGTTCACAGTTGACAATAGGTATTGCTATCACAATGCCTTTTGTTTACAATTACAATAATGGCTATTACAGCAATGTATAGATGTACCACAACCTCTGACCAATGACTATTTGGGTCTTTCTATTTCAAACGATTGATGCAGAATGCGTAAAATGAGCCAGTCTGGCTGGAACATATGTGTATCTCAAAGCTTTTATAGTAAATGTAAATAAATGCCTGAAACCCCTTTTTTCTAGAACAACATATTGATATTGTAAATAGAGTCATGCTTCAAAGCTTTTGGTTTATCTGTACACTGTCTGGTGATATTGATAAAGTATGCCATAGGTTAAAATAGGCGAAAAACTTGAGGGTAAAATTGTGAATTTTTTCTTACCATCTGTTTAAACATGTGTAATTGAGATGGTTACAATTATTTCAAGCACCCAATGTTTCAGCTGAGAAAAAAGAAAACTAATTAATTACACACTCTTATCTGGAGGCCTGAGTTATGCGCCAGACTCTTTTTCTCATCTGTTTCCAAGACAAGTAAATTTATTATTAAATTTTGCCTTAAAGCTGCATACTCTGTAACTATGAACAATTTTGGAAAAAAAAAATTTCTTTTTAAATCATTTGTAAAAGTAGAATAAAGCTATGTTTTCACAATAAAAATGTTCAGTACAGCTGAAAACTGCATGGAAAAGTGAATTAATAGGTGTGTCTTTCTCTTGTTGGTAATTATTTGCGTCCCTCCAATAATTCTAGACCGTTGAATTTTAACATAAATGCAGTTGTTTTGATAGTGATACCTTGTTAAGATTTACGAAAATGGTAAAATGTTTACCTGAATTTGAGTATTTTTACTGTGTTCTTGAAAAATAAAAACATTATTTTTAAAATTAGAAGATCAAAAGTTACAGACTATGCAGCTTTAAGCAAATAAGGTGAACATAATTCTTGATTTATGCTTGAAGTTTAACCGTGTTCCTGTGAACCTGGGTATATCCTCTTGAGAAAATAGTGCAGACCATTAAGAAGCCAAGTGGTCAGGGTCCACACTGTTTTCCAGTCCGCATTTCAGTCCATTAGGTTCATTTCTTTTTCATAATAGAAAAATCATCCCAAAGGTGGGAATCTGGTTTATACTTGAAATATCTTAATAGTTATTCTGCCAATATTTTTGTCCTGAAAATGAGGTCTGCTGATTACCTTTGCTGCATATATTTAAATGCAAGTGAGACCACTTACAGAAGCAAATACTATAAGCCTTGACCAGACAAAGAGCAGACTCTGATCTGGGTCTTTATTGTTGGCAATATGGACTACCAAAATACATGTACATCAGCAAATGACCAAGCAGACAACAATTGTCCTGAATGGTTGGGAAATGGTAAATACCCTTTTTCAGTTACTTTCTAGATAATATCTGTGAGAAGCATGAGACAAAATAGGAATGGAAACAAGAGTTATCACTGACCGGTGAGGAGTCCTCCTCTGTTTGTTTCCTCCCACCATTGGAAGCTGAATAAACAATACCATCCTTCATAATCATATCTACAGGCTTGTCCTCTAACTCTTCTTCTTCCCCACTGTCTAACATTGCCTGTATAAAATGGGTGTACCAGTAATAAATTTGATGTGTATGCAGTCATTTTCAGCATACGTAATAGGAGTTCCATTGGTATCCTGGGTCAGGTGTGGTTCTTGATTGTATCGATTTCTGATCTTTGCACCCTTAGGTACTCACTTCTAATCACCTCAGATGAAAATCATTTTCGATTCTATTTATTAATTACCTTTATAATTTAGTACCATTATTTTTGCATATAATTCACAATCAATTCCAAACCATTTCTGTTTCTTACCTTTTGCGATAGCAAGCAGTGCAGGCCCTGATGAGACAACACATCCTATGGCAACTCAATTGGGTCTCCATGTTTAATAATGTTCTAGGCATAGAGCATTTTTAAATATTATACAAAATAATAAATATTTGCATACAAGAGGTGCCCCACTCTTATTTGAAACACTATAGATATAATTCCTGTCACTAATTGTACTAGATTTTCAAAATATTTGCCTTGCATCGGCTAGTACATTACCAATACTGTTTTGTTTGATTTGATTCTTTAAATCCCAGTAAACAATTTTTCAGTTATGTCCAAACGGGTCTTCCTGGGTTTAACCAGTACTATGCAGAGGATAAAGTGTCTTCCTCAAGGATACAATGCAGTACCACTGGTGAGGCTCTAACTCTCAACCCCTCAATCTCGAGTGAAGCACACCACCACTGAGCCACGGCACTCCTCATTACCAATACTGTAATATACATATGAGCCGTAACATGAGATTTCCAACAATGTGGTATGTGTGACAAGCAAAGCCTCAGATCAGCCTGCACATACGCAGTCTGATCAGAGGATTTGCTTGTCAAGTGAATATTCTATGAGTGTTAAGCTACTGACTGAACATCATTTGGAGTTTTTAAGCTTAAAGGAGGCTGCACAGGCTTGTCTGAGTCTACACTTGTCAAAATGTCACATTGTTGGAAATCACATGTTATGGCTCATATATATTTTTGCCACCAGTATATCACAATGGTAAGCTGTATTCTAATGCATTTGCTTTTGTAACGCTACTTCTGATTGGATAACGTCAAAAATTTGCGTCAGTATATCCTGGGATATACTGTAGGAAACAGTTTGACGTCATTAATTACGTCACATTTCACTAGATGACATGCGGCATTATGCGGCTTGCAACGGTCCTATTTGAGACGAATCTGAAGAAGTGCATTAGAATGGGGATAACCATATTCAAATTTTTCATTTGGGGAGGTATATCGTCGGATATACGTTCGGAAATCACGTTTTACGGCTCCGCTCGCGCGTCTCCGTAAAACTAAATTTCTGACCGTATATCCGACGATATACCTCCCCAAATGAAAAATTTGAATACAGTTATCCCCTAAATATGTGATATAGTAGAGGGTATAGTTCTTAGACTTTTGAGGACTTACAGAAGTATTCACAAGGTATTAAAATCTATAGGCATGCAATAACTTTGAGCTCTATAAAGAATATTAGCAATAATGTTGGATTACAAGACAAAATGTCCAAGTCTAGCAATGTTGGGCCAAAATTTAGAAAACATTTTGAATTTTGAAACCCTGTTGCACAACTTCACGTCCTTATCTACAGTGTCCCCAAATTTCAGAACAATCCCTTCAGTGGTTACCGAGATCTCAGCAGGATAAAATTTGGTTGGAAAGAAAAAGAAGAAATGGAAGAAGAAGAATAATAATCAGAAGAAATGGAGCTAAAACAATAAGTCTCCCCACTCGTTTGGGAGACTTAATAAGGCGCTAGAGTGGTCACAACATTATTCATTGATTTTTCAGACGCTCAAGGGCAGCTAACTTCGAAGTCGGGGATGGAATCTTGCCGAGATTCATACTCCTCTAAGATTTTATGGTTGGTCTTGTTACCTGCAAGAATGAAGAAGATCCATACAACAATGAAGGCACTAGAGTGGTTACAACATTTCTCCAATTATAAGTCCATGGGGATTTTTCCAGACGCGCAAGGGCAGCTGACTCCTAAGTCCCTGGTCGGATATTACCGAAAATCAAACTTATTCAAATCTTTATGGTTGTGCTTGTTACCTGCAAGAATGAAGGAGATCCATTCAAAATGAAAGTGCTAGAGTTGTCACAAGATTTTCCCCATTATAACCCTATGGGAGCTATCTGTTGCGATGGAAACCAGAGTTCTGATCGGATCTGGCCCTCAACGTAATGCAGCCATTCCCCTACTCAGATGATGCTCTAGATGAAATTTTATTTTGATTGGTCGGCTGGTTTCAGAGATATTCATGTTTGAAGGTGTGGACCGATGCACGGACAGACGGGTTCTGGCTTGAGTTCCATCCTATAAGCTCACCGGGACCTTCAGCTTCAGGTCAGCTATAATAAATTTACTTGTATTTGCTATTCTTTTATTTGTTCATACTGTATATCTTTAATATTTCCAACTCATAATTGAAATATAGTTTTTGCCATTCTGAAAGCTGTCAGAATGGCAAAAACTATATTTCAGTTCAGAGTGTCACTGGGTTACCTGAAGTCTATCTGGGTCCTCTCCTCGATGATCAACCACAGTATTGACCAACTGTCCATCCTTGCTTAGAATATCTCCTGATTGATGGTTCTTAAACTTCGTTTTCATGTGAACTGTATGTTTTGTGACAACATCCAGATTATGAACACTTCGGATATGTTTATCAAGGTTGCCACGTAGACCTGATCTATACTGGCACAGTGAACACAAGAAGGGCTTGTAGTTCTGTAATTAAAATGCCATGTAATATTTTGTATAGCTTAACAAATAGGCTATTTTGTAGGCAGCACCTTATGCATATGTTATTTTTACATTAAGTAAACTCAATAATGGGGTGTGGTTTGACCTTTAAAGCTACATAAAATGCAGTATATGACATTTTATAAATTATGTTCCTGCTTTAAGAAACCAAATAAGGATTATTATTTCATGTGAATCATCTGTCATTAGATGGGGGCTCAGTGGTCGAGTGCTTGACTCGAGACCGAGAGGCCACGTTTGAGCCTCACCGGAGCCACTGCATTGTATCCTTGAGCAAGACACATCCTAGCTTAGTACAGGTTCAAGCCAGAAAGACCCATCCCTACATAAATGAAAGACTGTTAATGAGACGTAAAGAATCAAATCAAACAAAAAACAAATCTGTCAGCAGATGACTCTCATGAAATGTCAAAAGTAAAGAGGGCAAAGATCAGGAATGGATACAATCAAGTACCACAGCTTACCTGAGACACAATAACACAAGAAAACATCACACAAAAGAGAGCCAAGAGGTCAGCCCTTTCTCAGCAGGTGACCACAAGGCTGCAAGGAAGATGCAAATCAGTAAGACAAACACGAAACATAAATAACAAAAAAGATCCACAAAAGAAGCACAGCCTTGGAACATTCAGTAAAAAAGTTCACTGGAGGGCTTAAACATATCTAACTAGCCCTTAATTCTGATGTAGAATAAGACACATAGATGTTTGGTTTGCATGAAAGATTCCCAACTTATCAATGCATCATCTCATTTTCCAGAAAATAAAAAAGATTCCTTAAATTGAGTCAACAATTTTTCAGTCATGTCAGGATGGATCTTCCTGGGTTGAACCAGAACAAAGCAGAGGATAAAGTGTCTTGCTTAAGGACACAACACAGTGACTCAGTTTAAATGGCTTTAATTGTCTTTAGATAGAAAGTAGCTATAATAATCTACCTAATTCAGAATCTACCTAAAACTCATGAATTCAGGAATAATTCTGAAATCTGTAAGCCATGAAAATAATGTGGATCCTAATCAACTGGCTTCGGAGCAGCAACCCAATCTGGAGTCACACTGTTCTCACAACAGGATTTGTCCAGTCTCAGAATAGGAAAGGTTAAAAGTAATTCAGCAAGTTTGAAATGACAGTACACAGAGACCAAAATATGAGAAAAGGATCAGAAAACCTGCATTTGAGCCACGATATGAGATTTCCAACAATGTGATGTATGCGACCAGCAAAGGCTTGGACCAGCCTGCGGGTACGCGCAGTCTGGTCAGAGCCTTTGCTAGTCACTTGAATATTCTATGAGTGTTAAGCTGCTGACCAAACAGCATTTTGAGTTTTTAAGCTTAAAAGGAGGCTGCACAGGCTCATCTGAGTCTAAAGTTGTCAAAATACCACATTGTTGAAAATCACATGTCTCGGCTCATTTGTAAGAAAGAGTGGAAACACTAGACATAAATTTATACAGTGACTGCTTGCAAGGGTATAATTGGTGGGTATCATGATATACTTTCATTGTGCACAGCTGGCTACCTGTTAGCTATGCTGATAGGCACTCACAGTTTTATACACACCACTGAATAATTGAGTGGTCATTTTCTAAAGAATTGCCCTCTTGCTTGCATCATCTGTGGAAGTTAGAATTTTGTATGTATGATATCAAAAACTCTAACTTCCACAGATGATGCAAGAGTAACTTCCCTTGCAAGAGCTGTAAGATCCCATCATGAGTGTGAGGGTAGAATAGAAAAATTCGTCCCGAGGATCACAGTTTGGCATCACGAGGCTTGCCGAGTGATGACAAACTGTGATCCCGAGGGGCAGATTTTTCTATCCTACCCTCACACGAATAATGGATTCTTTTTCTTGCTCACCACCGTTTTTTTTAATTTTGAATAAGCTTTCAGAAGTCCCTAAATATGCTATGAGGCAAATTAACATGATGAAGGGCTTTTAACATAACAAGTACGTCACTGAAATACCATATGCGTAAGTTCTAATACAACCAATGTATGAAACTCTCACGTGTCAGCCTGGGTAAGACAGCATGGGTAAGATAAGATTTTCTATCCCAGGGTAAAATCTCAGATATCCTTATCCGGTGTGCTTAGAATAACAGATTCAGCCTTACCTTAAGTGTACATAATGCCTAATATATTTCTTCAAATAGGTCAAATTAACTTCCCCTACAAGAGAGTAACTACCTTTATAAGAGTATGCATGTATCCTCGGTAGAATTACTGACCTAACCATACCTTATGAGTGTGCATAAGCCTGATATGTTTCTTCAAACCAATGTTATCCACACAAGCAAAGCCACAACCATCGAAAGTGCATCTGAATTTTTTCTCTGAAAGAAAGAAAATTGGCAATATTTGTTTGTTTTGATTCTTAACACCCCCAGTCAACAATTTTTTAAGTGTGTTGAAATAGGTTTTCCTGGGTTGAACCAGTACTATGAAGAGAATAAAAGCACCGCAAGCACTGCGTAATACCCCGCCACTGCTGGGGGCACCAAAAGTTATTTGTGAGATATATAATGCCTAAATAGCAACAGAACTGAGATAGACAGTGATATGACGTCCTTAGTCACAATATGTAACCTTTGATGGTCAACATATCTGTGAAGTTTCATTCAGATACTCCATATAGTAAATGAACTACAGGTCAAAAACCATTTTTCAGATCAATCAAGGGCGGATAACTCATGAACTGGAAAGGTAAGGGTGACGGTCCTTACTAAAAATATGTAACCTTTGATGTTCAACATATCTGTGAAGTTTCATTCAGATATTCTATATAGTAAATGAACTACAGGTCAAAAACCATTTTTCAGATCAATCAAGGGTAGATAACTCATGAACTGGAAAGGTAAGAGTGAAGATCCTTAGTCACAATATGTAACCTTTGATGATCAACATATCTGTGAAGTTTCATTCAGATATTCCATATAGTAAATGAACTACAGGTCAAAAACCATTTTTCAGATCAATCAAGGGCAGATAACTCATGAACTGGAAAGGTAAGAGTGATGGTTCTTTGTCACAGTATGTAACCTTTGATGTGAAACATATCTGTAAAGTTTCATTTAAATATTCCACATAGTAAAGGAACTACGGGTAAAAAACATTTTTTAATTCAATCAAGGGCGGATAACTCACAAACGGGAAAGGTAAGAGTGACGGTTCTTAGTCACAATATATTACCTTTGATGTGAAACATATCTGTGAAGTTATATTCAGATATTCCACATAGTAAAGGAACAATAGGTCAAAAACCTTTTTTCAGACCTATCAAGGGCGGATAACTCACAAACTGGGAAGGTCAGAGTGACGGTCCTTAGTCAGAATATGTAACCTTTGATGTGCAACATATCTGTGAAGTTTCATTCAGATATCATGAATAGTAAAGGAATAACAGGCCAGAAACCATTTTTCCAATACGAAAAAGGGCAGTAACTCCGTTAAAAATGGACGGATTTTGCCCATTAACAATCCCATACCACTCATCGCCGATAACAATATGTATGCAAAATTTGAAAAAATTCCGTGAATAAATACTCAAGTTATCGATCGGAAATGGTGCGGACGGACGGACGGACGGACAGACGGACGGACGGACGGACGGACGGACAGACGGACGGACGGACAGACGGACAGACACCGAAGGGTATAACATAATACCTCGCCACACTTTAGTGGCGGGGTATAATAAAGTGTCTAGTTCAAGGACGCCTGGCAGAGCCTCCGGTGAGGCTCATATCGAAAATTGGTTCAACTCACGAAGACCCGTCCGGACCTGACTGAAAATTGGTGAAAATGATGGAAACCCCTTAATGGTGGATACTGGTAAAAGGATTATCCTGGCCCAAAGATTATACGAGGGTCATCCAATAAAGAATGAGACTTTTTTCGTGCTCAACTTACATTAGCATTAAATTTATTCTGATCATAAAATTTAAAATGCAAACAAGAAAATTGCCTCATTTGATAGTATTTGAATTATATGAAGATGAAAAATTTCATGCTCAGCATGAAAAAAGTTTTATAGCCTGGTGAATTTCAAGCTAAAAGGCAAAACAGCTGAACCATAAAATGTAAGTCTAAATGACCTGCATTATTTTTAGGTCAAACTTTTGGGTCACACTAATGCATAGCCCCAAAATAGTAGTGTTCATATATCAAAAGTCAAAAATAGAATCCAAAGTCCCTGAACCATGAAATATAAGTCAATGTGGTCTATCACACTGAACCATTATTGCAAATAATCATATTTATACATCAAATAATCTAAAAAAAAAAAAACACACACAAACAAAGCTCCAGCCATCAAATAAGCAGAATAGAACTAGGTCCATTCAAGCAGTAAAACTAGAGAGAAGGAGATTCCAATGTAATTGTCAAAATTATCAACATCCTTACTATGCTACATATTATTATGTGGTACACCCCTCCTAAATATTTATCCAACCACAGGAGCTTGAATTTGGCCCTTATTAAAAGCTCACGGTTACATAATGACCAGGAGTGCAACAAAAATCAGGCCCTATTGAATTGCTGTTTCAAGGAAGTTTTGGCTATAGCTGTTCATCTAACCATAATCACTACTTCAACAGGTCATGGGAGGCATGGATAACTTTTTCTGACATATCACCAAGTTGCATAAATCTGCAGTTGAAAATAAGAAACAAGAGGGCCCTAGGACCCTGGAACGCTCACCAGAATCCTTGTTACTCTAGTCAATAAGTATTTATTTTTTATCCTAGGAATTATCAAAAAGACTGAATCTAGGTGAGATGTAAAGCAAAACATTGAAATGGAAAGTGTTCCTGTGACCTTAAAATAGGATCAAGTTCACCAAAACCATTTTGGTGATTTATATCATCCCATTTTTACATGTACAATACACCAAATATGGCTCAAATTCATCAACACACAAGATACTGTGTGGACAAACATTTTGTGATAAAATTGCTGCCTTGTATATAAGATCAAGCTTGTAAAAATCAAATCACCTCTCTCCCTATCAAAATAATGTGCCCTTGTAAGTTCGGTTGAATTCCACATATTCATTCTATAGTCAAAGTACAGCTAAGTAGCTATACAGATGGTATAAATTTGAACCTTATCTAAGTTATTTAACTGCTTGCTAGAATTACCAAAGTTGATTATCTCATATGCTCAACATTCTATATCTGTGGATATAATTTCTAAAATGTAGGATGAATGGGAGGAGGGGGGGAGGGGGGAAGGAAAACTAGAGTGAAGCCTTTACCTGATCTCCTTAACAGTTCAAGATCAACTACGGCTTATAATGAAACATATTTTGTTTTATGGGGGTTGCGGCCATTTTGGTCAAGTGACCTAAAACAATCTAATGAATACTCCATCAAACAGCCCTGGGATTTCTGAGGAAAAGATGTTTAGATAGGTATGCGGCAGTCAAAATGAGTGGCATTGGATAAAAGGTAAAAGGTCAGCTTGACATTTGGTACTGATATAAAACTGTTGTCTCATTAGGTTAAACATTTCTTGCAAGTATTATGTTCTGGGCCTAAACAGTTATAGAAAATTGAACATTTCAAGATTTTTCTCATATAAATGCATTAGGAATCAAATTTTACCTTTCCATAAAGTAGGTCACGATCAACATAGATTCATCATTTGTGCAAATCTGGTAGGGCCCACATCCCCAATGCTACATACCAAGTCCCAAGGCCATTGGCCTTTTGGTTCCAGAGGAGAAGATATTTGAAGGTTTTTTACCATATATGAGCCTGGAAGCCATCTTGGTCATGTGACCAGTACGATTGGTATAAATTTTGGCTAACCTATCATAAGGAGTCTTCATATGAAATTTGAGTTCAATTGGCCAAGTAGTTTCTGAGGAAACTATGTTTTAATGTGTTGATGGGACTCCAATACGAGCGACCTTGCCTGAAAAGTTAAAGGTCAACCTTGACCTTTGAAACTTATTTATAGCCATTGTCTCATTAGGTTTAATAATATCAAGAGAGAATAATGACTTTGGCCTCGACAGTATTTTTAAAATCAACTTTTCAAAAAAAAATCCCATTTACATGCCTCAGGAAGTAAATTTTACCTTGACGTTACGTATGTCAAGGTCAACTGAGGATCAACATTTGAACAAACTTGGTAGGCCCCACATCCCCAATGCTACATACCAAGTCCCAAGGTCACCTGCCTTCTGGTTTTGGAGTAAAAGATTTTTAAAGGGGTTTTACCATATATGGGCATGGCAGTCATCTTGGTCATTTGACCAAAATATTTTGCATCTTGGTCATTTGACCAAAATATTTTGTATAAATTTTGGCTAACTTAGCACAAGCAGTCTTCATTTGAAATTTGAGTTCGATTGGGCCAATGGTTTGTGAGAAAACTATGTTTTAATATATTGATGGGACTCCAATATGAGCGACTTAGCTGAAAGGTCAAATGTCAATCGTGACCTTTGGAACTTATTTATAGCCATTGTCTCATTAGGTTAAACATATCAAGTGAAAATAATGACTAAAGCTTCTACAGTTCTAAAAAAATCAACTTTTCAAAAAAATTCCCATTTAAATGCATTAGGAAGCAAATTTGACCTTGTAGTTAAGTAGGTCAAGGTCAACCTAGGATCATCATTTGAACAAACTTGGTAGGCCCCACATCCCCGATGCTACATACTAAGTCCCGAGATCATCAGCCTTCTGGTTCTGGAGAAGAAGATTTTAAAGGGTTTTTACCATATATGGGCAAAGTGGCCATCTTGGTCATGTGACCGGAACCATTTGAACAAACTTTCGTTCCTGCGTCCTATGGAGTCTCCATATGAAATTTGAGCTTAATTGGCCCAATTATTTCAGAGGAGAAGATGTTTGAAAATGTTGATGGACGAACGACGGACGCACCCTCAGGTGAGCTAACAAACTTACCTCCATGGCATGGTAAATGTTTGTTCAAGTAGGCATTAGTTACAAACTTACCTCCATGTCTGTTCAAGTAGATCTTAGTTGCAAACTTACCTCCATGGCAACATATACCTCTGTTCAAGTAGCTCTTAGTTACAAACTTACCTCCATGGCAACGTAGATGTCTGTTCAAGTAGCTCTTAGTTACAAACTTACCTCCATGGCAACGTAGATGTCTGTTCAAGTAGCTCTTTGTTACAAACTTACCTCCATGGCAACGTAGATGTCTGTTCAAGTAGCTCTTAGTCACAAACTTACCTCCATGGCAACGTAGATGTCTGTTCAAGTAGCTCTTAGTTACAAACTTACCTCCATGGCAACGTAGATGTCTGTTCAAGTAGCTCTTAGTTGCAAACTTACCTCCATGGCAACATATACCTCTGTTCAAGTAGCTCTTAGTTACAAACTTACCTCCATGGCAACGTAGATGTCTGTTCAAGTAGCTCTTAGTTACAAACTTACCTCCATGACAACGTAGATGTCTGTTCAAGTAGCTTTTTGTTACAAACTTACCTCCATGGCAACGTAGATGTCTATTCAAGTAGCTCTTAGTTACAAACTTACCTCCATGACAACGTAGATGTCTATTCAAGTAGCTCTTAGTTACAAACTTACCTCCATGACAACATAGATGTCTGTTCAAGTAGCTCTTAGCTACAAACTTACCTCCATGGCAATGTAGACGTCTGTTCAAGTAGCTCTTAGTTACAAACTTTCCTCCATGGCAATGTAGACATCTGTTCAAGTAGCTCTTAGTTACAAACTTACCTCCATGGCAATGTAGAAGTCTGTTCAAGTAGCTCTTAGTTACAAACTTACCTCCATGGAAATGTAGACATCTGTTCAAGTAGCTCTTAGTTACAAACTTACCTCCATGACGACGTATATGTCTGTTCAAGTAGCTCTTAGTTACAAACTTACCTCCATGGCACATGGCAACGTCTGTTCAAGTAGCTCTTAGTTACAAACTTACCTCCATGGCAATGTAGACGTCTGTTCAAGTGACTCTTAGTTACAAACTTACCTCCATGACAACATAGATGTCTGTTCAAGTAGCTCTTAGTTACAAACTTACCTCCATGGCAATGTAGACGTCTGTTCAAGTAGCTCTAAGTTACAAACTTACCTCCATGACAACATAGATGTCTGTTCAAGTAGCTCTTAGTTACAAACTTACCTCCATGACAACACAGATGTCTGTTCAAGTAGCTCTTAGTACAAACTTACCTCCATGACAACATATATGTCTGTTCAAGTAGCTCTTAGTTACAAACTTACCTCCATGACAACGTAGATGTCTGTTCAAGTAGCTCTTAGTTACAAACTTACCTCCATGACAACATAGATGTCTGTTCAAGTAGCTCTTAGTTACAAACTTACCTCCATGGCAACATAGATGTCTGTTCAAGTAGCTCTTAGTTGCAAACTTACCTCCATGGCAACATATACCTCTGTTCAAGTAGCTCTTAGTTACAAACTTACCTCCATGGCAACATAGATGTCTGTTCAAGTAGCTCTTAGTTACAAACTTACCTCCATGGCAACGTAGATGTCTGTTCAAGTAGCTCTTTGTTACAAACTTACCTCCATGGCAACGTAGATGTCTGTTCAAGTAGCTCTTAGTCACAAACTTACCTCCATGGCAACGTAGATGTCTGTTCAAGTAGCTCTTAGTTACAAACTTACCTCCATGGCAACGTAGATGTCTGTTCAAGTAGCTCTTAGTTGCAAACTTACCTCCATGGCAACATATACCTCTGTTCAAGTAGCTCTAAGTTACAAACTTACCTCCATGGCAACGTAGATGTCTGTTCAAGTAGCTCTTAGTTACAAACTTACCTCCATGGCAACGTAGATGTCTGTTCAAGTAGCTCTTTGTTACAAACTTACCTCCATGGCAACGTAGATGTCTATTCAAGTAGCTCTTAGTTACAAACTTACCTCCATGACAACGTAGATGTCTATTCAAGTAGCTCTTAGTTACAAACTTACCTCCATGACAACGTAGATGTCTGTTCAAGTAGCTCTTAGCTACAAACTTACCTCCATGGCAATGTAGACGTCTGTTCAAGTAGCTCTTAGTTACAAACTTTCCTCCATGGCAATGTAGACATCTGTTCAAGTAGCTCTTAGTTACAAACGTACCTCCATGACAACATAGATGTCTGTTCAAGTAGCTCTTAGTTACAAACTTACCTCCATGGCAATGTTGACGTCTGTTCAAGTAGCTCTAAGTTACCAACTTACCTCCATGACAACATATACCTCTGTTCAAGTAGCTCTTAGTTACAAACTTACCTCCATGGCAACGTAGATGTCTGTTCAAGTAGCTCTTAGTTACAAACTTACCTCCATGGCAATGTAGATGTCTGTTCAAGTAGCTCTTTGTTACAAACTTACCTCCATGGCAATGTAGAAGTCTGTTCAAGTAGCTCTTAGTTACAAACTTACCTCCATGGCAATGTAGACGTCTGTTCAAGTGACTCTTAGTTACAAACGTACCTCCATGACAACATAGATGTCTGTTCAAGTAGCTCTTAGTTACAAAATTAACTCCATGGCAATGTTGACGTCTGTTCAAGTAGCTCTTAGTTACAAACTTTCCTCCATGGCAATGTAGACATCTGTTCAAGTAGCTCTTAGTTACAAACGTACCTCCATGACAACATAGATGTCTGTTCAAGTAGCTCTTAGTTACAAACTTACCTCCATGGCAATGTAGATGTCTGTTCAAGTAGCTCTTTGTTACAAACTTACCTCCATGGCAATGTAGAAGTCTGTTCAAGTAGCTCTTAGTTACAAACTTACCTCCATGGCAATGTAGACATCTGTTCAAGTAGCTCTTAGTTACAAACTTACCTCCATGACGACGTATATGTCTGTTCAAGTAGCTCTTAGTTACAAACTTACCTCCATGGCACATGGCAACGTCTGTTCAAGTAGCTCTAAGTTACAAACTTACCTCCATGGCATTGTAGACGTCTGTTCAAGTGACTCTTAGTTACAAACGTACCTCCATGACAACATAGATGTCTGTTCAAGTAGCTCTTAGTTACAAACTTACCTCCATGGCAATGTTGACGTCTGTTCAAGTAGCTCTAAGTTACAAACTTACCTCCATGACAACATAGTTGTCTGTTCAAGTAGCTCTTAGTTACAAATTTACCTCCATGACAACACAGATGTCTGTTCAAGTAGCTCTTAGTACAAACTTACCTCCATGACAACGTATATGTCTGTTCAAGTAGCTCTTAGTTACAAACTTACCTCCATGACAACGTAGACGTCTGTTCAAGTAGCTCTTAGTTACAAACTTACCTCCATGGCAATGTAGAAGTCTGTTCAAGTAGCTCTTAGTTACAAACTTACCTCCATGGCAATGTAGACATCTGTTCAAGTAGCTCTTAGTTACAAACTTACCTCCATGAGGACGTATATGTCTGTTCAAGTAGCTCTTAGTTACAAACTTACCTCCATGGCACATGGCAACGTCTGTTCAAGTAGCTCTTAGTTACAAACTTACCTCCATGGCAATGTAGACGTCTGTTCAAGTGACTCTTAGTTACAAACTTACCTCCATGACAACATAGATGTCTGTTCAAGTAGCTCTTAGTTACAACTTACCTCCATGGCAATGTAGACGTCTGTTCAAGTAGCTCTAAGTTACAAACTTACCTCCATGACAACATAGATGTCTGTTCAAGTAGCTCTAAGTTACAAACTTACCTCCATGACAACACAGATGTCTGTTCAAGTAGCTCTTAGTACAAACTTACCTCCATGACAACATAGATGTCTGTTCAAGTAGCTCTTAGTTACAAACTTACCTCCATGACAACATAGATGTCTGTTCAAGTAGCTCTTAGTTACAAACTTACCTCCATGACAACATAGATGTCTGTTCAAGTAGCTCTTAGTTACAAACCTACCTCCATGACAACGTAGATGTCTGTTCAAGTAGCTCTTAGTTACAAACTTACCTCCATGACAACGTAGATGTCTGTTCAAGTAGCTCTTATTTACAAACTTACCTCCATGACAACATAGATGTCTGTTCAAGTAGCTCTTAGTTACAAACTTACCTCCATGACAACGTAGATGTCTGTTCAAGTAGCTCTTAGTTACAAACTTACCTCAATGACAACGTAGATGTCTGTTCAAGTAGCTCTTAGTTACAAACTTACCTCCATGACAACGTAGATGTCTGTTCAAGTAGCTCTTAGTTAAAAACTTACCTCCATGACAACGTAGATGTCTGTTCAAGTAGTTCTTAGTTACAAACTTACCTCCATGGCAACGTAGATGTGTGTTCAAGTAGCTCTTAGTTACAAACTTACCTCCATGACAACGTAGATGTCTGTTCAAGTAGCTCTTAGTTACAAACTTACCTCCATGACAACGTAGATGTCTGTTCAAGTAGCTCTTAGTCAAAAACTTCTTCCCACATATATGACAGCTCCAACTCCTTTTATCTATAATCATATAAAAGCTTTATATCTGTAATCATATAAAAACTTATTTTAATAAATTTCTTGCCATTGTGTTATGGCCTTGATTATCTTCACAATGCAGATTAAACATAGCTTTCAGTTTATATTGAGTCTCTGACAACTGTGTCAGACAATTGTCTCTGTGGTTAGAGCATTAGACTCTTGTACTGGTATGAGTACCAGTTTGATTCCAAGCCTGCTAGAAATTTTCTATTTTTTATTGTAGCCACTTTCCTTTGCCAGCTCCCCAACCTATGTAATGGGACTAATGAGACCTCCAACCTAAGTAAAGAGACGTCTAATGAGACCTCTAGCCTAAGTTAAGAGACATCTAATAAGGGCTCTAATCTATGTGAGGACTCAATCCAACAAATGTTTCTAATGATGACATGTCAAAAAATAAGAAATCTAATTCTTAATGATACACTTATTTCAATCCTAATGATTGAAAAATTAAAGCAAATAATGAATTTTATTCACTTACTTCACAGAATGATGGAGAAACTTAAAACTAGAGTGAATTTATTCGCGGGACTAGTTTTTGCTGCAATTGCTCAAGACTGGACTTCATTTGACCACAAAAATGTCTTTCTGTTGTAATAAGTGACGACTTACTGGAAGATGGGAATCACTCTCACCTTAATGATCTACACAATGTTGGGTTTGTAAAACATTCAGTTTATATTCAACCTCTGACACCTGCATCAGAGAGTCTAGTCTTTAAGTCAGTGGTTACAGCATTGGTCTTGTACCATTATGATCTGGGTTCCATTCCCAGCCAGGGTGCAAGAAATTTTTCAGCTTTGCTTTATATTTGTTTCAACTTTATGTAGTAAGCCATTGTAGCAACAAATTAGAGATAGTATAATAATCTGTAGCCAAATTTATCTTTTATAAATGTTTCACTTTCAGCTAATTCTTGAAAGTATTTGTTGAGTGTAGTTGTTTTTCCCTGTGCACTAATTACAACTGTCATAACATTTATTGAGATCCGTTAATCTGATTGGTCAAGAATGGTCATCTGATCATATTGACCTGCATTTCATTTTTCAATGAACTTCTGTTCATATTCATGAGGGGTGGGGACATTCACGGCAGAACTTCTTTTTGGATACTGTGCAATGCTTCTATGAAGAGAAATGGACAGTTGGCAACTACTTACACTTAACTTTACACTTACACAGATATTTTCAGATAGAAAACGAAGTATTTACTAACATGCAATGCTTAAATGAACAGTATTCATGCCGATCAGCTGTCTAATGCGATCTCGCTGCCATCTTGTTTTTTTAAAATTGTAACATCTACGTACGCACATCATAGTCTAAATGTGTGAAACATTATTAACTGGAAACATAATTTTAAGGATAACATAATTAAACTAAAGGACCTGAAGGTCCTGAAGTGCTCACCTGATCCCCTTAATAATGTTAATTTAGGTCACGGTCAACTTAGGCTTATTATTTAAACATATTTTGTTTTATCATATATGAGCATGGTGGCCATTTTGGTCAAGTGACCTAAAACAAATATCATGTTTATATTGTTTTATCTACTGAATACTCCATATGAAATTTGAGTTCAAACAGCTCAGTCATTTCTGGGAAAAAGATGTTTAGATATGTATGTGGCAGTCCAAAATGAGTGGCCTTTGATGAAAGGTCAAAGGTCAGCTTGACTTTTGGTGCTTATATAAAACCAGTATCTCATTCGGCTTAACATTTCTAGCAAGTATTATGATTTCCACTTAAACAGTTATAGAAAAATGAACATTTCAAGATTTTTCCAATATAAATGCATTAGGAAACAAATTTGGCCTTGCCGTAAAATAGGTCAAGGTCAACCCAGATTCATCATTTGTGCAAACTTGGTAGGGCCCAAATCTTCAATGCTACATACATGTACCAAGTCCCAAGGCCATTGGCCTTTTGGTTCCAGAGAAGAAAATATTTAAAGGGTCTTAACCTTATATGGACATGGCAGCCATCTTGGTCATGTAGCCATAAACATTTGTTATAAATCTACTCCCCTCAACTTAAGGAGTTGTGATAAAAAAAATGAGCTAAATTGGCCTAGTTGTTTCTGAGAAAACCATGTTTCATATATTGCTGGGACTCCAATATGAGCGACCTTTGCTGAAAGGTCAAAGGCCAACCTTCACCTTTGGAACTTATTTATGGTCATTGTCTTATTAGATTGAACATATCTAAAGATTATAATGACTTTGGCTTCAGCAGTTTTAAAAAAAATCATCTTTAAAAAAAAAACAAAAAAACATTTAAATGTATTAGGAAGCAAATTTGACCTTCATGTTAAGTAGGTCAAGGTCAACCTAGGACCATCATTTGAACAAACTTGGTAGGCCCCACATCCCCCATACCAAGTCCCAAGGTCATCGGCCTTCTGGTTCTGGAGAAGACGATTTTTAAAGGGTTTTTACCATATATGGGCGTGGCAGCCATCTTGGTCATGTAACCAGGACCATCATTCTGGAAAGTCCGCCACAATTCGAGAATCGAATCATGGCTTGGGTGTAACTAAGGATCATTATGCATAGTACTATGTACCAAAAAGCTCTATTTTGTTTGCCGGAAAAAGGCTCAGTGAAAATTAGTTCTGTAGCATGTGGGTTCAGCCTTGTTAAAATTGATTATTCTGATTATCCGAAATGTTTTATCAGCAGGATAAATGTACTTTATTTTTTTCCATAAAATATCACTATAGCTCTTCTTTTTTTATGACAGTTATTGTGGAATGTTGCAAAGGTTTGTTTCGCTACAATCAAACTTGTTATTGTGCTGGCATGGTTTCCATGACGTCAACGTCATGTTATCAAAGTCCATGAAAAGTAGACCCTCTATGTACGGTAGAGGTTGATTCGACGGAATTGGCCGATGTGCATACAGATTGCAGGACCATTTGAACAAACTTTGTTCCCCCATCCTAAAAAGTCTCCATATGAAATTTGAGTTCAATTTGCCCAGTGGTTTCAGAGGAGAAGATGTTTGAAAATGTTGACAAACAACGGACGGACGACAGACGCAGGTCTGCACTGTTTGCTAAGATTAAAAGAGTCTTCAGGGACAGAAATTCACCATAATTTAGATAGTTTTACCTCTGACCCGTTAAAATACACAATGTGCAGTCCTATTTGAAAAAGTTATATTTCACATGTGAAATTATAAAAAGTGTATTTCACATGTGAAAATATAAAATGTAACTTCTTTTCATGGGTGAAATTGGATGCCCTCTGGTGTCTCCGTTAACTTCCTTCAGATTTTCAAATGTCTATAACTTTCTTATTAGTGGACAAAACACAAAGTGTGGTATTCCATTTTCCATATTAGATCCTCAGGAAAATTTTGGCAATAAAATTGTCAGGATTTGCTGAAATTTTCAGCTTCTCTACTCCTGCTCCTCTGGTTTCAGTTTTGGCTGACAGACACATTTTGCAATGTCATCATTAATGTCATAATGCCCAAATGTGTATGATGTCATATAGTGCAAAAAATCTGTCATACTTAAAATTGTATAATAACAAATAGAAATGAAAATGCCATTTATTTCATCTCGTGAGGCAAAAATAGTATATACTGGTGTTACTAATTACCGCTGTACTTACTGTTTAAGACAGTCTATAAAACAAACTATCTTACAGAAGCCAATAAATAACGTCTTGTTCAACTATTTATTCATTCCTTCAATGAAAACAAATGATATATGCTTCAAAATAATGTTTAATTTGCTGAAAACTTAATTTATATTGGACTACCCTAGCCGATATTTTGAATGCCCGTTGTTATTTATTACCAATGTATATGTAAACAAATTCTCTAGAAAATTATCTCGGGTAGAAAACTCTACATGTGATGGGTTTCTATATTGAAAGGATTAGTGACATTCAAAATGATAGTAGTAAAGGGCTGTCTGAAAGCTTGTTATGCTTTCTTTGCCTGTTTTTGTAAGGTATACCATTTTTTAATGTAGGTGAAAAAAATATACGTTAACGATACAATGTTTTAGCAACGAAATACTTGTTGTCTTTCATTCGTGGTAACTAATACCATCACAAATATGTTTTATAATCATAAACAGACTACACAGTAATCATTGGGCATATGCCCTACCAGAGGGTCACCAAAAGGGCGTAGACAAACAAGATAAAACAAAGGTGGCACTTTTTATGTCTACACCTTTCAGCCGTATTTGGGCATAATGTAACCCATGTGCTGAGACAAAGCCTGACGTCATTTTCGGTGTTTAAGCAGGAAACCAGGCTGTCAAAATCTTCCACAACAAGCAGACACACTTTTCCAACAGCAATTTCTCATTTATTTTCATGAAAATATCATTTCTAATGATATATAACGACGAATCCGCACCATGATTTAGGACTACACAAACAAGAAGTAAGTCACTTACTCTCAGAAATGACTTTTCTGCTGAAGAGAGAAAAATGCATTGTAAACAATGCTGAGTAAAAAATTCTGAATGATAATATCGCATGTGACATTCATTTGGAGGAAACGGAATACACCGGTAATTAATATACACCTGTAATTAGTGAACAAGGGATATTTCATGCGTGGCGGCTTCGCCACTCATGAAATATGCATTTTTTACTTCACTCGATAAAATAAATGTCATATTCATTCCAAAACTTTGAATATCCTCTATATATATGGGAAAATGTGATCAGATTACAAAAAATTTATAATCCCATATGTAATCTAGTTGCTATTCTGTGAGAAGCAATATATCCACAATTTGTACAGCTTGAACATGTGTACTGGTGACTCTTATACGAGCATATAGCAAACACAATCCCAACTGCCTCGGCCAATTCCACGAAATTCCGTCTAATCAGACCATGGATGTACATCAAGGATCTACTTTGATAACGTGGGTGATAACGTGACGCTGGCGTTATATAATGTGACTTCACAGAAACCATGTTAACACAATAGCAAGTGTAATTGTAGCAAAACAAACAGCTTAAATGAAGTTTATGTTTTTTCAATAAAATATCCTTTAAGCGATATTTTATTGAAAAAAGATTACTTCATTTATTCTGCTGATTAAACTTTTCGGATAATCAGAATAATCAATTTTAATAGAGTTGAACCCACATACTACAGAACTAATTTTCCATACGCCAATTCTGGCTGACAAAATGGAGCTTTTTGGTACATAGTACTACACGTATGAGATATTCCATTTACGGTAAGAGAGACAAATGTCCGTCAAAAAATTGCACAGCTTATATTTTCTTTACATAAAGATATTTTGCTTTGCCAAGTTGTTATTCTTTATAAGGGCCAATTTAAGGACCTAGAATACACAATAAAATGTGATATTTTGTAATTGGAGAAGAAAAAAACAAACAGACAAAGTCAATTTGTTGCAATTGTTTGACGGACACAACTCCCACCAATTTAGTGCTTGCATTTAGATCAATAAATTGCGCTGACTTTTTGTTGTACATGCTATCATACTTAATGGTTAAAAAGAGTAAACACAACTGTATATGAATTTTAGAGCTATTTTGTCTAATGCATGATAACTTATATGAAAAACATATGCTTTTGTGACGTCTCTTCACTTTCCCATGTCCGTCAAGAAATGTGACGATCACACAAGTTGCAATAGTTAGTTAATATAATCATATTTTCTATCTGTGAGGCACTATTTATTTAGCACTGATCAGTTAATTGGCATTCATTACTAAAAATAAAACAAAAGAAGGAAAAAACAACGTTAATTTTAAGACTCGGATGTTGAGATCGTCACTTCCGTCAAACTACCCTGGTTATGATCGCAACATTAACAATACTTGTCTTGGAAAAATACCCGTTTTAAACAACTTTGGGTTTCTTTGTCAGATAGATGCTTGTATAAGAGGTAAACTGTAATGGCAGGGAGTTACAAGGCTGACCACGGGATGAGTAATCGGTCATTAAAGTTTGTCTGTCAATATTTTGTTATGATCGCAACATAGACAGAATGATCGCAACATATACAGATCACATCAAAATAATGAGTTATCACGGTTTGAAGAGCATGTATTGAGCTGGAAGTTTCAAAATATTGTTTTTGGATGTTGTAAAAAGGTGCTTATAAAGTTCATTTGATATCTGGGTCGTTAATTTTGCAAATTGCTGTTGCGATCATATTTGTTTGACAGACATATGTAGTGATCTTTCATTTTGTCACAACATTTTAAACGGCTGTTATTGTAAAATAGAAAAATATGTCAAAGTTATCTTATTGCATAATGCAAGCTTGATCTATGTTCTTTTTCAACCATCATGGGTTTGTCTGTTTCAGCCCTAGTTTGACCGTTAGCAGAGTTTTTCGTTGTTGCAATCATCTGAAAAGTCCGTCAAAATGTCCGTCAAATATGATGAACGATCACAACCACTTTTTAAAATATGCTGTATTTTCTCAGATATAGCTGTTCTAGCCCTTATTTTTGTATCGTTTTGCTCTGTTTTGCATACTCTTGAATACAACATCAAACAAAAAGAGGAATGCTAACTTCAAAAATATCTCTCAGACGGGAGTAGGCAGCTCTCTCTTAAATGGAATATGTCGTAATGCCCCTTACATACACCTGAGCCATGATTCGATTCTCTAATTGTGCGGACTTTCCCGAATGATAACAAACAGTGAAGACCCAGAGGAACTGCAGCATCATGCATTTCATCAGGGTCTATACTGTTCACTAAATGAAAATTATCTTCAAAGAAAGAAATACATTATTATTTGGAAATTACAGCGTGTGATGATATTTGACTGTTATGCAAAAATTCTATATGAACAGGCTCAGGAATCAATATTGAAATTACTGTTGGACCTGCAACAGGGTTCATACAGGCAAGATTGTGTAAAATTCAAGGACTTTTCAATGACTTCTCAGACTTTCCTACTGTTTTCAAGGACTGAAAACTTAAGAAAAATACTGATTTACACGTTAAAATTCTACTTACTAAAGATATAAGGTTAAGATAATTAGTAGACAATTGTGGTGCCTTTATTTGGTGCAGCATATGCTGCACCAAATAAAGGCACCACAATTTTATACTGATTAAGGTCTCCAATAACACCATTGAATCTTCCTGTAAATGGTAAAATTCATAAATTTTTCGAGACCTTTGAGTGTTTTTTCAAGGGAAATTTTATTTTCAAGGACTTTTCAAGACAGTCCTGTATATTCAAGTACTTTTCAAGCTTGTGCGAACCCTGTGCAAGAACTCACCATTGTGTGCATCTTGGTGTTTGTCCATCTTGTCCTTTCTTATTGTCTGGTAATCACACAGCTCACAGGAATAGCTGGAAATGATAAAAACATATAGGTTAGCAGCACATGAGATTTTGGTACTTATGGCATATTCTAACACACCTCACCTATAAAGCCAATGCTAAAACATTGTTTTTGTTTGTTTGATTTGATTCTTTACATCCCATCAATAATCTTTCAGTTAAACAGGGGCGGGTCTTCCTTGGTTGAACCAGTACTAAGCTAGGATAAACATGTCTTGCTCAAGGACCACAATGCAGTGACACCAGTGAAGCACGAACCTGCAGCCCCTCGGTCTCGAGTCAAGCACTCTACCACTGAGCCACTGTGCTCCCATAAAAAAATGTTTTATATGGAACACTCAAGTCACAGTTTTGAAAGCGCATGGAAAGCACACGCTAGCTGACATCAATTACCACTCCAATCTTTGTGTATGCAAGCAGCTAAGGCTCTGGTGAATCTGCACCATTGTACAGGCTAGCCTGAGCCTTCATTGCTAAACACTGAAATAAGTACCAAAACATTATATGTTTGCAATAGCAGGATCAAATGAGCCAGAGTATAACAACTGGTGCGGCCAGCAAAGACTCAGACCATTTTAGAAAGGATAGTAGACGAAATATGCGGCAGGGAATTGAAGCAATCATTTATAATAAGATCTAATATGTTTCCAGAAATTAAGTGACCCCCGTTTTTCTTTTTTTAAACAGCTTTAAATAGAACCTACAAGAACGGCACTTAGCATGTGGATTTAAATGCACACCGCGTAACTAAAACTTATTTTTGGGAGACGCCCTTATTTGTAAATAAAGCCCAAATCCCCTGTACAAAAGAATAACTTAGTTGTTTTTCCCTACGAATATACCCATGTGTACCCCAATAGATACACGTGGTATATTGCATTGCTTTGATGACATATACTAGCCTACAGGAATATCTATATCCTCTGATTCAACGAAAATCTGTTCCGCAAACCTCACTCGTCATCACTTTGACACATACACGCACGCACACACGCAATTGTAAAATTCTATATGGGTCCTATACCGTGCCGTATTGAAAGCAGGCAAATATAAGGCTTAAACATGAAACCTGCATGTACATGTAGCAACTTCCGTTTCAATTATTCGACTCTTTTTGCCTACAAGGTAATTTGCCATGGTTTTGTCGTCTGCTTATATATTTTTTTCAAAATCAGTTTTTTGTTGTTGTTGTTATTGTTTTTCTAAAAAAAATAAACCGGTAATATCAGTAGAGTTTCAAGCAGTTTGGATCCAGATCATGCCTGTTGGGTCTGATCTGGGTCTAAATTGTTTGAAAAGGTTATCAGCAGACGACACTAGTAAGTAAAGAGTTTATGACGAAAATTCAAGCAAATTAGAGAGTTGACGAGAAATAGCGAATGGGTGATATACATTAAACTTCAAGAGCATCAAATATTTGCCTGCATAAGATATTTGGCTGATATACTTTGTCATCAGCCGAAGTCAAGCTCAGGCTAAATTGTTGTGCATTTTCTGGATCCATACTATTTGAAAACTTACTTGTATTCCTTAAAGACATAGAGGATCTTACATGCGTGCTCATGTTTTATTGAATTTATTAAACAAGTTGGGGAAAAGAGATAGAATGTGAGGCTTGCCAAGCATTTTATCTCTTTTTCGCAATGAGTTTAATAAATTCAATTATACAAGAGCACGAATGTTTGATTCTATTTATCATATGACATAAAGATTACTTTGAAATCTCATTTCTGGCGTAAAAATGTTTTAATTTTGTCATTATTTACGCAACGTTGTTATGGACGTCATAACATTTCCCGAAATCTATAAACCACTAGTGGTTTATTGATTTTATTGCATGGCGTTATTTCACTCCCAGATGCGACGTCATATGATAAATATTTTTAGAAAATAATTATCTCAAATGAAAATTCAGCAGAGGACAACAACAACCCAGCATTTAGGGTTTAGACAATAACACAGGCCATTTCAATGCATGGGTTTTAGATGTATGAAGTATATAAGTCAGTATAAGCAGTGAATCATAGCCTAATGCGCGAAGATTGGTCCAGTTAAGCAATTTTAGCGTAAAGCTGCGACTGTCTTCATCAATTTAAACACGTGTTTTGGGTGCTCAGAAGAACCGTAATATCGAGACGGTTGTTTTGAGTACACACCAAATTTTTTTTGCAAATATTTTTTGGTTGAGAAATAGGAAAAATAATTTTCTGTTGCGCACTCTTATCTGTAGGGTTGACGAATTACCTCCTCTAACCCGTATAAGCCATGTTTTATTTATATCGTTAGGTTCACTTGGGGACTAATTCAAAGAGGAGCGGCAAAAACACACCAAAATTCCATCTAATCCCAGCCTATACAAAAACTCACATTTATGTGGAAAAATCAATTCAATTACGCGGTCTATATCTAAATTCATTTCTCTAATTTATTTTCAATTAAAATCACCATTAAAGAATAATTAGCAAAAAACGGGGGTCAGTTAAGTCCGGGAAACACTATAATATCTGCTGTGTTTTTGGTTTGTTATATTACTGAATTGGTACTGGTTATCATTTCTCCTATTTTGTGCAAGGAAAATTGTCTCCTCAACACAGAATGTTGCACAGCAGATTAGATTTGCAATGAAGCAATCAGCCAAGAGTGCCTTAAAACTGCAGGCCTCAAGATAAAACTGTGTACATACATATTATTTTAATTCTGAAACAAAACATATTTTGTGGGTACTCAAAAGAACTGCTCCAAGAAGATCATTCTTTAGAGGACCCCAAGCACATACATACATGCCATACCTCACACTGTGAGATCAAATCTCACAGAATTTGGCCCTTCTGAAAACAGATTCCCATAAGATTTTCAAATCTCACAGAATTTTCAGACCATCTAAAAACACATTTTATAAAGAAATAATCATAAATCACACTTATTCTGTTTATCATAATGTTTCTTACATTAAAATAAAGGCTTTTTTTGTTACTTTGGGTAGTTCCAAAGTGATTTTTGTGAAAATATCACAGAATTTTATCAAATTTCCCTTAAATTTTGGTTTATCTCACAGTTTATGGCATGTATGCACATGCTATAACTGACAGATGAAACAATAATCATAATTTTAGCCACAAAATGTCTGCTAATCAGGCCCTGAGGTTATATAACTTTTTTCATGCTCAACTCAACTGAGCACAAAATTTATCATGCTTATAAATGTTTAAATGCCAACAGTTGTTGGCATTTTAACATATATTAGAATGATAAATACAACATCTGAGTGACTTAAAGCAAGAAACTTCTTTATTTGCTGGTATTTTAGTTTTGATAAGCAGTTGAAATTTCTTGCTCAGATGAGTTGAGAAAAAAGTTTTATAACCTCAGGCCTGGACTATGTTTTTCCCTTAGCTCACAAAGACTGTCAAACAGATTAGAGCATGTAATTGATCATTCTGTCTCTAATTTCTCAACCAAAACATATGTTGTGGGTGCTCTTAACTGCCTCAATGAGACTATTCTTTTGAGCACCCAAAACAAATGATTAAACTTATAGATAAGACAATAATGATATTTTTTATGCTGAAAAGTTTGCTTAACTGGACATATGGTCAAAGGTACTCACACTTTATATCTGTCTGGCAAAGGAATCTGATGTACAACATACAAGTGCCAGGAAAGTTCTACTTTCTGTAAGAATTTCTCCGAACAAAGGTGACATAACTCTGGCCAGGAAGCCTCTCCCTTGTGGTGTTTCTTCACATGATGCTGGGGAGTAATACGAGAGATTTAAACCTTGTCTTGCAAGAAACTCTTTGAATGCTGGGTAATTGTAATTTTGCATGCCTTTTTTATCATCTGCAGGTTTATTTTTAATTCTAATACACCTCGCCTATATAGCCAATCGTTAAACTCCATGATTTATTGGTTGATAAATCACTGCACATACTGGGCATGGACTGCGTGACGTCATTCCATCGCCAGTTTGATTTTCATGATGTCAGCTATCACATATGGCATTGTAACGCTGACAATAGATGGCGTTACCTCGTTTTAACAACTATTGGCCGTTCAAAATGTACGTTAATGTACGTGTTTCAGTCTAAACAAGAGTTGCGGGAAATTCTGACAGTCTGTTCAAGATGGCGAAATCATTATAGACTATGAAGGGTTTGTTCATATTTTTAATCTTTTTGTGTGTTAGAATCGAAATAAAATCTCACTGGCAGTGAAGTGTTGCTTAATATATCACTGTCTATCGGTCAGTCATAAATGGATAAATCATTCGCCCTTTGGGCTCATGATTTATTCACTTTAATGACTGACCTCCAGCAAGTGATATATTAACCAACAAATTACTGTGAGTGCGAATCTAAAGCTTTTTAAAAAGAAATATTTCAGGAGTACAGTCACAAAGAGGCTGAAAGAGTGGAAGTTTTGTTGGGCCAAACTGCTTGCAAAGATTATAAGCAGATCAGCTAGAAAAGAGTTAATGATAATTGAGCTGCTACATATGATTTCCAACAATGTGGCATTTTGACATGTGTAGACTCAGATAAGCCTATGCAGCCTCCTTTTAAGCTTAGAAACTCCAAACAGTGTTTAGTCAGTAGCTTAACAGTCATAGAATATTCAAGAGACTATCAAGGGCTCTGATCAGACTGCGCATATGTGCAGGCTGATCTGAGCATTTGCTGGTCCCACATACCACATTGTTGGAAATCTCATGTTGTGGCTCATTTTTCTCACTTCTGACATAATTGTAGAAGAAGGGTTCAGACCAGACATTGTATAGGCTTATGGCAGATCAGAAATGTATAGACCGACCAGGCTTTTCAGAATTTAACAATATTATGTGGTGTCTTTGGAGTTCAAAATGATCATACTTATTAAAAAAAATTATTTCTTTTCTGCATCCACTGCATTATCTTTGTAGGACCCCCCCCCCCCCCCCCCCCACCACCACCACCCAAAAAACAAGGTTCAGACCAGCCTAGCCAGAGCTTCATTGCTCTCACAATATCTAAAGAATACAAGGGCTCTAGGCCTCTAGCTCTGTTAGATAGCCAAAAAGACATGACTTTACGACTTCAAGATAAATATCAAAATCTTATGAGCCTGACATAATCATAATCTATGGGTGTACCATTCATTATGTCATTTTTGCCCACTTCACCAAGTGTAAAGTATATAAACTGTAAATAATTCAAAATTATTTAAAAGTGGTCTGCTAATTGATGTAACAAGTAAAATAGTATTTGGAAAATATCTGTTATGGGCCCTCATGGAAAATATAACTGTGTTTTCAGAGATGCCCCTCCCCTTACTCCAACTCCCACCTCTGTCTAAACCAGTGTTTGATGGCTATTTTAACAATGACCTTGAAATTCAGGTGAGGGTCACCATATTGTATTCAATACTCCATCTTGGCTTCAAATCTGTCAACTGGTGCATAGCATATCCCATACAGTTGTGCTATTGTGGAGACAAATACAAACTAGCCTTTGGTGGGTAGACATAAATACCTCCTTGCACTTTTCATGAAAATGTCATCTGCTCATTATCCCTGCTGCATATATTCAAAATGTACTTCAGAAATCAGAATACTATTGACATGGAAGCAAACACTATGATATTGATTGCAATATTAGCCCTTAAAGGGCCAATAAAAATGCATCTGATAATATGTTGTATGCTGAAGTTGTCTGCTGCAAATAATTGCCTAACATTACTGGCAAATTTAAGTATTCAAGCAAAAAGTGTGGAACCAGAAAAGTGTGGGTCCACACTGTTTGCTATTGAGGCTTCTTAACATTTCAGCATACGAGAAAAGCAGACAAATTTTGTTGCAATTGGTGCTTTAAGGGTTAGCTACTTAAATATAAACCTATTATAAAGCAGATGTGAGAGCAGATGACAATTGTCATGATTGCCGGGAAAATTATTATCTTTTTTTCTTCTAGAGATGATATGATTTGTTGAGAGTTTGCTTACATCAAGGTTTCCCTTCTGATTAAAGGTGAGATCACATTCTTCACATTTGTGTATCTTGTTGTTTGTATGGAGGTTCAGATGTGTCACAAGAGCTGACGGCAGTTTGAACCCTTTCCCGCAAAACTCACACACGTGAGGACGTTCATCACTGTGGCGACCTTTCTTGTGGATCTGGATATAGTGTCGGCTAGCTGTCACATAATGGCAACCCTGAAAATGTACATTTAGAGATGAAGTGTGGTTATTGTCTTGAATCTTTAACAAGAGCTCCGCCAGCGGCGCAATATACGCCATTTGTACAGACAGTGGGGCATCACTTTAAAATTTAGAAAGGAGGAACATTCATTCTTGTGCCCGGCACATCTTCCTGGCTAAATTCTAAGTGAGTTTTGGCATGTACAAGAATGTCAATTATACAAATAAGCATAAAAACACAATCAAAGGGTACATGTACATGACAGTACATGACATTTTTTACTGTACACAGTATATGGCAAGATTAACTGTCACTAGTATATGGCTATATTAACTGTCACAAATGAACAATGTTATCTTATCAGACATTGTATTACAATATATTTGAACTACAGGTACTGGGTTTGACTTTTAGTGGATTTTCTGCCAAACCTAGTGTTCACAGAAAAGATGATCCAGTGGATATTGTATGGACTCATTTATTACAGAGGGGGTAATCTGTTGGTATAACAATTTTACTTAACCCTTAAAGCGCCAACTATAATTTGCAGCAGACGGCAATTTCAAATTTTGCCACTTTTTCAAAGATTTCAAATACGGCATGATATTTCATGAGAATCAGACGATTCTCATGAAATATCATACCGTATTTCTTTCGAAAATTAGGAAAGATGTCACAAAAATTGTCGTCTGCTGCAGTCGTGATTGGTGCCTTAAGGGTTAATTCAATAACAAATACCTCAACATCACAAGCATATAGCTTTAATTTCTCATCATAAGGAATACCATGCTTGCTGTAATGGTGACATGCCTGTCGAACTGCAGATGATAAAGGACGCTCACAGACACAACATGGCCAAACTTCTTGACGTTTACTTTTCCGTCGACCTCTTGGCTTCAAATTATGAGTTCTGACATGTTTGGAGAAACTTTTCATGTTTTCAAATGTATCTGTACAAATATGACACTGTTTGAGAAAATCTGTATCTTCGACAGCACATAACGTTGTATGATCTTCATCTTTACTAGTGTCAGTTTTCAACTGAGTGTAGATGTTAGTTGTATCAGAAACTGTATTAGATGTATCTTCACCATCAGTATCCTGTTCCACTTTAATTATTGTTACTATGTCATCCTGGCTCTTTTCTCTTATATCAGATGGCTTCTGTGTAACAGTCTTATTTTCTGAAAGACATACCATGTAAATATATCTCTTCTCACAGAATTAGTAGGAAATTTGTTACACATGTAATACAGGGATGAGAACAGGATTTCCATAAAGAAGAGGAAATCCACAAAATATAGGAAAGCCCCTTACCCGTACTCAAAAGAGATTAAATTTGGACACAATGGTTCAAATCTGACACTTTTTGTTCGGGCAAATTTTAGCAAAAAATGAGGAAATCCTCTAAAAAGAGGAAGATTCTCATCCCTGGTATTAAGAAGGGGGTAAACAATCATTAGCACCAACAGTAAACTTGTTTGTCCCCTTGGAGACCTGCCCTGCTGAAAAATAATGTAGAAAAGATTCAAACTGCGAACTGCATTTCTCGCCAAAATAGCAATTTTTCAACAATGTTCAAACTTGCCTATTACCACTGATATCCCTTATAGGAGTATATATATGCTTCTATACATTTGTGTAGTGGAAATCCAGGTGCACTTTACCAATACTTTGAAGAATGAGCTGACACCAGCTTCAAAACATTAAACTGTTTACATTCAAGTTGAGCTACTATTTGGCTGCCCCAATTACAGTATGACTTAAGAAATGAATTCAATTTTGTTGAATGTTCATGGAATCATGAATACTTCGGGTCTCTTGCAAAGGAAGTGAAGCCCGAACTTCACGTTAACTTAACAAGAGACCCGAAGTATTCATGATTCCATGAACATTCCAAAAGGGCTTTATGTTAACTTTGCAAGAGACCCGAAGTATTCATGAAAAATGTTATTTATTGCTTATATTTACATTTTATTATAAATAACCTAAGTATAAAAATTATTTTTAATTTAGGGATTAAAACAGTTTTGTATTTAAAATATAATCGTATCAATGGTTTAGTAGGAGTGTAAAATGGAAAAGCGGAACAGCCAGCTTGAACACTGACAGCCAATAAAGCAAACAAGAGGCTTGTTTTAAATGAGAGACTCAGGTGTGGCTCGCTGTTAATCACAACACCAGTATCACTTCTGGCGAATGAGTTCGTTGTCCGAAGCATATAGCAAGGGTAAGTGAGCTTGGCAGCTGTCAATCAAATTTATGTAATTCATGAGGCTATGAACGGTTGTGAAAATCTAAAGCTTCATTAAAAGCTTGCTTTGAAAATGTAAATATACAAGTATATATTGCACAGGTTTCATATTTTATACATTTCAAACAGTTGTACAAGGTCACCTTGAAAGTAAATGCTGTTAGACAATACCAAATATTTTTTCTCATTCCCCCCTCCCCCAATTGCATTTTTTCTTGCCAGCATTTTGGCAAAAAACAACCTGGTTTTTATTTGGACACTTTATATTTATCATTCATTTTGTTTTGACAATTTAGTTTCAAGGTATTAAATGTTTCTTCCAGCACTGGTCTGTTCTGTAAAGCAGTTGGAAAAAAATAAAAAATAAAAATCTCCCACCCGCCCCAATTTTTTCACAAAATTTGGATGAGAATCTAAAAAGTTATTTGGTGTGGCCTTAAAACCCCAGATTTACACAACATGTTGTCTGGCAGTAGTTTTAAGTTCTCTCACATTCCATATAATAAAATTTAGGCATAAACATAAAGAATTCAAAGTAAGAAAGAGGGCAAAGATCAGGAATAGATACAATCAAGCACCACACCTGACCCAGGATACCAATGGGAAAGTGACAATGTCACAATTAGACATCACAAACGAGAGCCAAGAGGTCAGCCCTTTCCCAGCAGGTGACCACAAGCCTAAATTTAATCAGACAACTCTTTGCATGCTGGGTATTGTTCACTATATTTTTGTCATCTGCTGACGTTTTTCAAAATCACGCTTTTTTTTTCAAAAAAAGTTCTTTCAGGAACACTATCAGATTGCAGAACGGTTTGGCCCCAGATCAGGATCAACAATCATCAGTACAGATTAACAACTACGAATCCAGGCAGGCCTCTAGATAAGAGTGTGCAATTTATTTTCTTATTTATCAAACAAAACATATGTTGTAGGTACTCACAAGAACTGTCTCAATGAGCTGTTTTGGGGTGTGTGTGTGTGTGGGGGGGGGGGGGGGGGGGGTTTAAACTGATGGACAATCAAATGATCACAATTTTATGTTAACCATTTGTTTATCTAGACCTAACAATCTGATCACAGACCTCATTATTGCTACTTCAATGAGTATATTACAATGAGTACAGTAAAACCTCTCTTAAGCGACCACTCAAAAAGAAGACCAAAAATGGCTTTCAAGACCGATTATCGCTAAATGCAGGTCAAAAGTATTGCAGAATTCTCCAAGAGAGCATTCTGCAATACTTTCGACCTTCATTAAACTACCATTTGTCGTTAAGACCTTTGTTTTTTTCTATTTTTGAGTGGCCTTTTTAGACAGGTTTAACTGTATATATAATTAAAAAATAAAATTTCATTTTCAGATGTTCATGAAAGCAAGAATGCCATAATTATTGTTTTATTACATAATTGTTTTCGATGTTGGAAAAATTGTTCTAACCCTGTACTTTGTGGTATTATATTCACAATACTTGCTGCTGTATTGCAATTAATGTATACATATAATATGCATAATTTTTCATTGATGAATATGATGAAAACTGGACAATTATTTTGGTAAGACATTCATTGAAAACAATATCTGTCTTCATTTCCAGCGTGATAACTAAACAAACAAACAAGCTAACCTGCAGCACTTGATTTTCTCCGTTTTCTTTTCACGTCAGAATCCATTGACTTCAATTTCTTTCTTTTTTTACCAATAGACTCTTCTTCTTCTTTTATCTTCCGGTTCAAGGAAAGCGAAAGTTTTGGAACTTTTAGTGGTTTAAGTTCTACTGTCAGTGAATCTGTTGGATATCTCTTAGTTTTATCATCTTTATCCATGTTGGAATCTTTGTTATTTCCCTTTAACTTTAGGGCACTATAGGATCTTTTTCTAGATTTAGTGACTTTCAAGATAGGTGGTGTTTCTACTACACTCTCAATATCAGTGCTGTCGGAATATTGATCCAATACACCCAATGGGTGTGTATCTGCTTCCTGTTCTTCAATTGTATCACCCTCTTCTTGTAATTCATGTTTAACTTTTTGGAAACTATCACACACTTCAACAGCTTTATCAAGTTTCAATTCTTTGCATAACTCTAATACACTTTTAAAAGTATTGATGTTCACATTTAGAGTGCCAGTGTAAATATACTGTACAACACATTGTAGCACTGATAATGAGACATTAGGGAAGTGAATCCTGTCCCGCAATGACAACTCCATATTTGTTCTGAAACATAAACATAATTTTCTACATAAACTAGACTGCTACTCTTCTTATGTCTAAACAAGAGGGTCAAGATGACCCTTAGTCGCTCACATAAGATAGGTACATAAGGGAAACTGACCGTGCCTCCTGGCGGCCGTGTTTTTTGATGGATTTTGCTTTAGCTATTTTGGTACTATGGCATATCAATTGCCTATTGTGTGTTGATGAAAAGTATCATTTCAAATTATTAAAATAACCTTTGAGTCAAAGTTCAAGGTCAAATTTACTTAAAACCTGTTATACAGCTACTCTTTCATTTCTTGACCGAGGGTGTTCATATTTGGCACCATGACTGCTTATGGAGTGCAGATTAAAACATAGGATTATATTGTTTCTGTTCACTGATATGACCTTGGAGTCAAAGGTCAATGTCAAAAGTACTTAAAATCAGTATAATGGACTGTAACAGGGACTCCTCTTTCATTTTTTGACAGATGGTGTTCATATTTAAGATAATTATTGCTTTTGGTGTGTAGATTACAAGGAAGGTTATAGATCATTGCTAGGAATTTGGAGATCATTACATTGTAGGTCATATATAGTCAGTATCTGTCTTACTTACCGCTTGTAACATGAACTCCTCTCGTACTTTTTGACAGAGGTGCTTCATATTTTGTACAATCATAGCCAATATGACCTTCGAGTCAAAAGTCAAGGTCATATATATAATAAAATCAGGTTGGTAGGCTTCAAATGCCAACTGCTCTTAACTTTTTTGGACAGAGGTTATCAATATTTGCAACAATGTTTGTCTGAGGCGTGTAAATGACAAGAAATTATTTGTGTTCATGCCTTCTAGGTATGGTTCTTGAGTCAAAAGTCAAGGTCAAAATAATATAAATTCTGATCATAATGGCTTTTTAAGTGAATATCTCTTTCATGTTTTAATGAAGAAGGCTCATGTTTTGCACATTGATTACCTAAGGTGTGTAAATGTCAACAATGGTTTCAGCCTTTGATTGGAAGGTCAAGGTCAAAATACTTAAAATCTATCTATATGGCTTGTAGCAGCTTCATTTTAGAAGATGTACCTAGTTCATATTTGGGACACTGATTGTCCATGGTTTGTAGACAGTAAGAAAGGTTTTGGGTTGCTGGTATGACCTTGGAGACAAATGTCAAGGTAAATAAAAGGTCATACTATGCCGCATTTAATGTAAGTGTGGATATTTGTGATGGCCCCACAATGACCACATTCTAGTTTAAATTGTAGCAGAGTAAAAACTGGGATCTTCTCTGTGCAATGTATGAATGCTAATCTGTGCCTTTAGGCCAGAATTTTTTTATTAGTTGATTTACAAACCCTCCTACTGTTATTTTCCAGAAAGTAGAAGAAAAAGTAGTTTCTAAAAAAAAAAATTTCTTTTTTTTTTTGTTGAAAAAAATAATATACTTCTGAGGTTCTGTCTGTGTATCTTTGAGAGTGACACTGTTAAAAGTGATTGTCCTTTGAAGGATTTAAAGTTTTAATACAGGCTGTTGGTTTACTTTCTTAGTTTAACTGTTTGTTCTGGAGATATTAAAAAAAAAAGCTCTGAAAATGAAACTGGTCATTTTCAGAGCTTTTTTTCTGTCCCCCGACCCTAAATCTGAAAAAAAAATCCTGTAAATCAACTAATAAAAAAATCTGGCCTTACCATCTATTGAATTTCTCTGCATATATGCTCAAAGGGGGCAGCATTTCTAAAGTTAGGATCTAAAGTTGGGACTTAAATAATCTTGCAGAACTAGAAGGAAATATCCTATACTCATCTTACCTTTGTTTGAAATAAGAACTTGCAGCCACAAGAACCATCTCATGTACTTTGACAGTGCCATCAATCCCCGACAGAGTTAAATCACATAAACTTCCCTCTTTCTGGAGAGTATGAAGTTCTACGAGAAGAAAACTCTCATAGTTTTCAACTTTCAGTTTAAAGCTTTCATCACCCATGATTCTCACACAAAATTCTGCAAAATATGAGAAAAGAAAAGAAATAGACACTTTGCCCCAATAAGTACACTGTGTGCATGACTTGTTTTGAAATTCTTTACCATTATTTGATTACACTATGTATTTGAGCCGCGACACATGATTTCCATCAATGTGGCATTTAGACAAGTGTAGACTCAGATATGCCTGGCAGCCTCCTTTTAAGCTTAGAAACTCAAAATGACGTTCAGACAGTGGCTGAACACTCAAAGAATATTCAAGCAACTAGCAAAGGCTCTGATCAGACTGCGCGTATGCGCAGGCTGATCTGAGGCTTTGCTGGTCGCACATTGTTGGAAATCTCATGTCGCGGCTCATTTGTACATTGCTCTCAAAGTTTTCTACTTTAATACAGGATATAGGTTAAGGCACACACAAACCACAACTGATTTATTACCAATCTAATTTTGTGCAGAAACACATTTGAGCTATATACATAGGAGGATTGAGGTGTGTGTGGTGGGGGGGGGGGGGTGTAATATTTAGCCACACTTGTGGTCATATGATCAAAATAACACTTCAACAACAGTTGGAATATTGTCACAAAATAAGCAAGCAACTATTTTGTTAGCTTCCATAAAATGTAAAAAGATATACAGTAAAACCTCAAACATTTGAATTCCGATTGTTTTTTTAAAATAACTGTCTATAAAAACATGAGATTTAGGTGTGTAATGGAAACATCTCGCTGTTGCCTTGTTCTCCTGAAATGAACTGTCCTTATCCCTGCTCACCCCCCTACACCCCACCTCCAATACACACAAAAATGTTTTCTTATGTTCCCCAATATTGTCTTTGTTCCTCTTTGTTACCTTCAATTTGGCATTGATCCCTTGTTCCACCAGTGGGATGGCCTCTTTTTTTTTCTTGTGTCACCATATGTTAGTGATATTGTCCACCATAGTTTTAGTTATTGAGTCTAAAAAGCTGCTTAATAGCAACATTAGCCTTTTAAGATATCAGTATAGGCCTCTGGTTCATATTTAGCAGATTATATGTGAGTGAGTAATTCTAAAGTTTGATGGAAACTTGGAGATATATTTATTCATTTCCCAAATCAGTATATGTATCAATCAAAAATGGGGGTTTTGTTAAAAAAATTCTTTGTTTTTGTCCTTATGGTTGCAACCAGAAAAGTTAAAGAATTTTCTTGCAATCTTTAAAACTCTTTGCAGTCTGGTTAATTTGTCATGTTTTTGTGTTGCTTTTTATTGTCTGTTAACTTTTTTCAAAACAAACGTTTTCAAAAAATTCTTTCAGGAACATCATCAGAGTCAAATGGTTTAGATCCAGATCAGGACTGACATTATGGAAATTGTATGAGTCAACTGACCCAAAAAACACAACCTTGGCAGACCATGCATAAGACATAGCTTCACATTAAATGCAATCATGTGCTTCGGAGGTGAATCACTAAACACTGGTGACAGTATAGCAGAGAAATAAAGTCATTTATAACTGGAATTCAATTTGCCTAAAAAAAAATTCTAAGGAGACAAAAAGTACCTTATGAATTTAGGTAAAAAACATGACCATTAAAGGTAGCGGGGCTGTTATATTCCAATAAAATCATGTTACATTTGGCTACCTAGATGCAGAGCTTCTAATAAACTTTCAGGTCAATTGGGTTTTTACGCAGCCTGATTATCCTTAATTGCATGTTTGCAAAAAACAGTTGCGTATTTTTATTTATTTATTTTACCTCATGTTTTTTGTGATTACACTTATGCCTACAGAGTTGTCTTATTGAATGAGGCCATGAAGAAGTTACCTGCATATTAATTCACTCTCATTGTCTGCCTTTCTTAAATTTTACACCATCAAACTAAAAGATTTTATTGTACCTCTGAAGTAAATTTCGTGATCTTGCTGACATTTGTCGCTCGGAAACACTTGGCAAGTTTCGCTTTCATTGATTATTCAGTATTACATACTTGACTGGGCACCGATATTTGATTTATAAAACTGGAATAGGGACTGCCCGCAAGTTAGTAAATAAAACAATACTGGACAGTCATTTGTGTATTACCCAAATGGAAATGAAACTCGTATGCAGTGAAATTACAAGTAATCAATGCATACTGATCAGCAAAATTTGCTTTTGGGTACTTATGCATTTAGTTTTAATTAATTTTTGAATGATTTTAATTTTAGTCAGCTTTAGTGCCTGGCTGCTATATGATATGGTTTTATCTGCAACTGGCATTCAATTTAGTAGCCAGAATGTTACATTTTTGTGAATGAAGGGGTTTCTCTATATCTTAGCGCCTTATATAATTTGATTGGTTGGTTTGTTGCTTTACCTCCCAGTCAACAGCTATGGTCATGTTTGGACGGTCAGTTCACCTAACCACACTTTTTCCTGGGTAAGCTTGACCAAGCGGCTAACCAGTACTTTGTGCACATACTTTCGCTTGTAATTGACAACAACTCTCTTGAATCAGCGAATTCTTGAATACCAACTGCGCTATGCAGCCCTGTGCCTAATATGAATGTATTCAATTTTTGGATCTTTGTTTTTAGTGGGTGTTTTTTTTTTCAGAACACATGTAACATTTGACGGTTCTTGCTAAGAACAGTTTTGTTCTATGCCGCATAATGCTGAGGCTCCTATTGCTATTCTAGTCAAGCTCATGATGCAGTGTACCCTTCCAGTCCTAAGGCTGAACTGGTGGACCTGGTTCATGATAACAGACCAACAGCTTGTTGCTCAGTTTGTCTGTTCCAAGCAAGCTCACTGTGGTTCTTTTCTCCAGGCATTCAGCTTCTTTCGACATGGTAAAAATGGGTGCAGGACAACTCAGCCCAAAACCAACTCAGCTCAATGTAAAATTCAAAAGAAGACGTCTCAGACCACATTTTAGAGGGATTAAAGCATGTGTGCTATGTTATTACTTGGAAGATGTGCCACTTCATGTTAGCCTTAAGACTCTGGTATCCTTAGTTTCCAGCTGGTACAATGTAATGCACTGCTATTGTTGTGTCTTGTGGTGGTGTGAATGGGTCTGTTTTCTTTATTCAAATGTGCTAAAAGAGAAAGCTGTAGTGAGTCTGTACACATTATCCTTGGCAAGTAGCTTATGCGATAAGTACCATTATCACAAGTAGCTTATGCGATAAGTACCATTATCACAAGTAGCTTATGCAATAAGTACCATTATCACATGCCCTGACCCGATTTCACATAAACTTAACAATTGACATGCAGACATTGATATACTTGAATAATATTTGACAAACAGAGAATTATATAACATTTGGACGAACAGAGAATGCTCTGGCAAGACTGCTCTGATGAACAAGCTCATTCGAGTCTAGACTGGTTGCTTTGCTATGTAATTTTGTGAAACATTTTTCATGGCACTGACTGATAGAACCATACATGTGCATGTACAGACAGACAGATGGATAGAAACACACATGCCCATCTATAGACATGATACTAAGACAGACAAAGTAATAGAAACTTACATCAGCATGTACAGACAGATAGACAGAAAGACTGACAGAAATATTTATGCACATTTCAATATACAGATAGACAGACCAATAGAAACATACATAAGCATGTACAGAGATATATGCAGATCGAAACATATATGCACATGCAAGGGTAGAAACACCTTTAGAAGTACAAATAGTCAGGCTTATAGAAACATACATGTAATGTGCAGGCAGACTGAAAGAATCATACATGTGCATACACAAATAATCTTGGCTTGAGTTGTCTGTACTTTGTTTTAAAACAAATTTAATATTTGGGCTGAGTTGTCTTATGAATTAGGGCCGAGCTGTCCTTTAAACTAGGGCTGAATTCTCACATTAATAGCTGACTTCTTTAATCCTTAGTCCATTGTCACCAATTAGGCCTAAATGAAATATATGTGTGGTTCCTGTTGCATACCAACAAAATTTAGGGTAGGTAGGTAGGGAAATTATTAAATAGTGTTATAACATTTAACAAAGAAAATAGTGACAAAATCTGAAAAAAATGCCCATTTTAGGTATTTTTTCCCAAAGACCATTTTAATGTTTAGGGTAGGGTTAAAAAAAATTAGGGTAGGTAGGCAACAGGAACCACACATATATTTCATTTAAGCCTTAGGGGGAACAGACAAAAGCCCACTGGGACAAAAGCCCACTAGGACAAAAGCCCACTGGACAGAAGCCCACTGCTAAATTTGGCAGGGTGGACAAAAGCCCACTTGTTAAAAAGTCTATTATAAAACTGTTAACTCTGATCAGACTACTCCCTCAGGTTAAAGCACACCCACAGTGTGTTTTAACTGACATTATTATTTATTGTGTATGTTGTGACAAACAACTTCTTTTGGGTTTTTAAAAGCCATTTACATATGAAGAAAATCATTTTACAGTTTGGGTCAAACAATCTATTATAATTGGGAAACATATGTCTAATTAATCCAAATGACCTTTGATCTGGTAGTAACAATGAGCATGCACTTTTTTGAGAGGTGCTAAACAAAATGAGATGTTTGAAATTTCAGATTTGAGAAGAAGAGATTCTTCATCTAGCAATAACAATGGATTGGCCTCTCCTATCTGTCACAGTGCAAAGTCAATCATTTTTGAATCCACATTTCTCCACTAAATATGCCTCGATTTTACAAAGGTCTTTAATTTTTGAATAAATAATACATTAATGTCGTCAGTTCAAGTGTCAGTTGACTTTGGTAAAGTCAAATATGTAAGAAATATTTATTCCAATGTTATGCATCGGCGGGCATTTTGAAACTCCAACATTGATTTTCGGCTTGCGAGGGTGCACTAATTTAAATATTCATTATAAATTATCCAATGAAACAACTGCAAAGGATTTTTTTTCGCAATCACAGAGGATAAATATAGAAATGAGATCATGCAAAAATATTCGGTATTTTCGGCAGTTCATAAGGTCAGAACCTTGCTCAGAGATTGGCCAACTTTGAGATAATTTTTCTCCAGAAATTTAATAGAACACTGAAAGTTACTAGTACCAGGCTTTTCTCAAGGGCTTCCCCAACAAGATAAACTTAAATTTAGTATCCTAGACCGTAGTGCATCTGTGCGCAAACTGTATTTATAGCAGTACTATCATGAGGAGAGTGCATGTAAACTATGCGGCAAAGCCTCGAAACCCCGGGAATGTGTATTGGACAATACACTCTTGCGGTTTATCAGCTGATAGTTTTTTTACAGAAAAAATATACCATTCGAAAATGTTTGAACTAGTGTAGTTCTTTTATTTCTTGATGGATTTTCATAATTTAAACACCATTTTCTTTGTCATTCATTCTACTTTTAGCTTGTGTTTTCAGATTTGAAAAAATTCAACTAATACTAAAATCCATTGTTATCTTTACTTCATCTGTCCATCCGTCTGTTTGTCCATCAGTTCAACCATATCCCTGTCAAATGCAAATAACTGGGCTTTTGTCCTAGTGGGCTTTTGTCCCAGTGGGCTTTTGTCCTAGTGGGCTTTTGTCCAGTGGATTTATGTCCTCCTGTGCATATTTCCTAGTGGGCTTTTGTCCTACACTCACCAATTATTACCCTTTTAAATCAGGTGACAAAAAGTTTTTTTGACAATACCCCATATATTTAAAAGGTAACTTCAATTAACTTTTAAGTAATCATTCAAATAAAGGTGTGAATTTGGAACAATAAACTATGATGTACAATAGATTATATTATTTATTAATAACTATCACGACAAATTATACTGGATAGAAGTCAACTTCTTATCTTTGACAAGCTGGTTGAAATCAGTTTTAAAAAGCAAACAGAATACTTTAATGTGTTCTGCTTAAAACAGTAAAAGGCTGTTGAAAGCAGCATCCTGCTTTGGGTTAGGGAGTGAAAGGAGATTGGACTGAAGAAAACATGGTAGTAGTGTAAAACATTGACCAGCCGCTGTAAAAGTGCCCTCTTAGCATGGCGCCACACGCTGAAAGTGCCCTATTTGAGAACTTTACCATGCCCTTTGGAAACACTACATTCTACTTGAGCAATGCTAGGATGTAAATTAAGTAATGTAGCTTCATAAATTTGAAGAAAATGATTGGGGCGCCATATTATGTGCGTCAAAACAAACTGCTGAAATCAGATGATCTCTTCTTCCGTCTTCAGGACTTCTCTGATTTTGGTTTTGTAAAAGGCACTGTCTCGGGGTCCGGTACCGGACCCCTAGACTACGGGGCTACGGGTCCGGTACCGGACACCGAGCAACGCCTTTGAGGACTGTCTCGGGGTCCGGTAGTTTGTGAAACAACTACTCGGCACGTCTAGGGATACGGGGATGCGTGTCCGTTCCTGCACGTATATGTAGTAACTGTTATTTTACCAACAAAAACTCGTGTTGAAGTTTAACTTTGCTTCGTCCGCCATCTTTGATCATCTGTATTTACTGTCACGCTATTCAAACAAGTATAAGCTTATACAAAAGGTATAAGATTTTAACGGACAAGAGTGGAAAAAAAAATAACTAGATATAGATCTAATTTGTCTTACTTTATTCCTTTTATTTTTATTTTTCTTATCCTTATTTTTTTCAATAAGGTCATGAATAAAGGTAATTAATGTCAGGGGGAACTTCTTATCGCATCAGTGAATTGGCGTAGGGTTTGATGTACTTTAATTGGTGTTTGTCTCAATGTTCTTATTAATTTATTGTTGTTATCTGTCTACTTGATTATTAACCTAAAGGTAAATACCAATTTGCACTTTCATTGAAGTAAGCAAACGGTGATTGCAGGTGCATTGTTTAATTGCTTTCATACCGGCTAATTGGTCACATAACTGTCTGTCTGTCCGCCCGTCCATCCACCACAACCACCAGTGAAACGCATGGGCTGATGGTGGTCCGAAGTTATTCAAAACAAAACAGCTTAAAACGTGGGCCGATTTTGGCCCGATATAACATGCTAGCACGGGAAGTTATTCACAGCGGTGAGACGGTTCTTTTGAGCACCCAAAAGCTTAAGACCAAATAAGCACACAAAATCAGACCACTGTCGAACACCAGCCAAACGCATGGGCCGATGGTGGCTCGTCAATAGCATGCTGGCACAGGACGTTATTCACAACAAGCCAGCTATATATGACTATTGAGCTCTACGAAATGTGGTGCTCAGAAATTTATGATAGGGATCTAACATCAGTTGGGCGTATTCATGATGCGATGATCCAGAGGTGGGGGGGGGCAGGGGCTCCGGAGCCCCCTCCCCCTGAAAAATCATAAGAAATATAGGGTTTCTTAGCAATACTGATCAGGATCCCATGAAAAATTAAAAAGCTACTAAGCCAGCAATGTTGGGCCATCATTAGCACGCCAGCGAAACGCCATTTATGTTCTGCTAGATTATTCCAGTCCAGTCGTTGTAGCAAACAGTGTGGATCCGGATTAAACTGCTCTCCTAAGAGCAGTCTGATCCAGGTCCACAATGTTTGTCTGTACGGAGAAATTAGCCATTGACGTAAGCATAAGTTGCATTTTCCTTACATAACGACCCATATGTCGTCTACTAGTTCGTTATTGAAAGACATCGTTGAAGCAACCAATATTGACCCAGATCTCATAGGAGCAGTCTGATCCTGGTCCCAAATGTTTGTTTGTACGGGGATATTGGCCATTGACGTTAGCATAAGTTGCATTTCCCTGACAACGACCCATAAGCCGTCTTTGTAGCAAACAGTGTGGACCCTTATCAAACTGCTATCCTAGGAGTGGCCTGAACCGGATTCGCAAAGTTTGTCTGTCCGTAAGACGACTTTGTAGCAAACAGTTTGGACACAAATCTGACTGCTCTCCAAGGAACAGTCTGATCAGGGTCCACGGCGAAATTAGCCGTTGGCTTAAGCATTTACATGTAGCAGATAACTCCAGCAGACGTAAATTTTAGATGCATTTCCGCGATTGAGTCGTTCAACCTATGTAGATCCATTTGTAACTTCTCTGTAGCAAATAGAGTGGACTGAGATCAGACTGTTATCATAGGAGCAGTCTGATCTTGTTCATCACTGTTTGTCATTATTTTAGATGCATTTCCGCGATCGAGTCTTCAACCTTAGGAGATCCATTTGTAACGTCTCTCTAGCAGACAGTGTGGATCCAGATCAGACTGTTATCGTATGAGCAGTCTGGTCTTGTTCAACACTGTTTGTATTTATGCTATAAAGTCATGTTCTTATTGGACCATATCAGTTGTTTAAAAAAAAGACCAAAAAAAAGACTCAGAGTCTTCTTATAAAACTATGTACGAATGTCAAAAGATACCAGCAAGATCCACTGCCGTTTTCCCATTTGAAAGCTATAGTTGAATAATGAATCTACACTACAGACTATGTAAGCTTATTTGACACTGCTCACTCATCTCACTTGATTAATCAGCTGCCAACGAGTAGTTTAATTGGTTCCTTTAATTGAAGATGAGAAGATAATTGATTTGTTACAGTTGAGTTAAGTTTTTTTTTTACTTTACCGTTATTATTTGTATAGCTTTTGTATAAGCTTAATTGTTTGAATAGTGTGACGCATGACAGTTAATACAGATTGGTTTCCCTTTGAGGATCAAAGATGGCGTACGAATTCAACATGAGTTTTTGTTGGTAAAATAACTTACTACATATACGTGCAGGTACGGACCCGTATCCCTAGACTTGTCAGTAGTTGTTTCACAAACTACCGGACCCCGAGACAGTCCTCATAGGCGAGGCTTGGGGTCCGGTACCGGACCCCTAGAATCAGTGTCTAGGGGTCCGGTACCGGACCCGTAGCCCCGTAGTCTAGAGGTCCGGTACCGGACCCGGAGACAGTGCCTTTGTAAAACTTGATCAGCTAAAAATTATCAACCCTGTAGAAACTCCGTCATGGAGACCATGGTCTCCCTCATCCGAACAACTAATATAACTAGTGGATACCTTTCGAATATCACATGTATACATTTAAACAGTTATAACCTGACTCGAGTAACCTGATAGGAAATTGTACTTTCGATTTCTGTTAGAGGTCAAGGTCGCTCCATCTGTTAGTACAGTTTCCGTGCTTTCGAAATGGGTTAACCTAAAGAATGGAATAAAGTACTTTTCGCGAAGGGGAGACACACTGGAGAGGTCACCAGAGGGGGTCTGTGCTCCCTTGCTCCCTCAAAAATAATTCATTGTTCTCCCCAAATCTCTAAAAAATATCCTCAGCTTTTGAAAATATAGATATTGCATTTGCTTCCAAATCCCTAAAATAATTCAGTTTCTCCCCAAATCCCCAAAAGCCTATAAGCCAATTCTCCCCCAAATGTATTGTTCTTTCCACGGGATTAAATTCACATACTTTTAAAAACTATGAAGTTATAAATGAGCGCATGACTTAATGTTCACTTAATATTTTGTCTATACATGTAAAATTAGGGCTTAAATTAGCCATGAAATACATGACATATAAGAATAATAAATCAACAAGTTCACAACAAAAATATTTGATATATATTCCTTCAGTAACAATCCAGGTGCGCAAGTTACTATGTAAAATAAATATGTTTACATTTTAAAAGGGGGGGTCTGGGTCCCCCAAAAGCCGATTTTTTGTAAAAAAAATCCACAAAATGGAGGCTTTTCCTTTACGTTGAGATTTTTTATTTTTCTTTATTTATTATTACTTTTTGGCAGGGCTCCCTAAATCCCCAAAACTATGAGCTCCTAAAACAAGCTCAGTGCTACCCAGCTCCATGAAAATAAATATCCTTTCTCCTCAAATGCCCCAAGCCCCATGGGCCCCATATACTGAATACTTGGGTGTGTGGTAGTAGCAGCATCTGCTGACTGATATTTTTTAATTCCTATTTCTTTTGCAATATTTATATAGAAATCATTAAGAATATTTAACATTTCTCTTTGATTATATACAAGACTATTGCTTTCCACTAGTACAATATCAACACTGTATTTAACTATGAGTGTCTGTGCTAGAATTTAGAAAAAGCTTTATGAAGTTTTTATATCCATAGCCTTGTGCTAGTAACTTAGCAGTAAAAATGGTGTCTATTTGATGAAGTAACTTGGGTTAGAACATACGCTCGCAAAACAAATAAGCTACGCAATATATGCATTATGTCCATGAGAAAGGGAGCGAGGAGCAACTGCATCCAGAAATGGGAAGTTTCTATGTCAAAATTAAAATCATCTTATTTATTGTAAATTTTAGACGAACCTGTGGCGTTTGTTATAGACAACTAGTCGTAATTTTCTCATTATTGAATTAGCTAGGGACACTGTTTACTACAATACTTAGCAACAGCGGATCAGCGAGAACTGCACAGCTGTTAATAGATGGCATTCATCAGAAGGAGCTGTCATTTGCAGACAATGACTTCGCAGCAGGTTAGTTTAAAAAGAAGCTACACGATAGGTTCACTGTTCGGCTTGCATTTTTTGTGTAACAAATGCACTTGCCAGCCAGGGCAAGCTCGGTAGTTATTTTACTTGCCTGAACCCAAAGGTTGCTCGTTAATTCGAGGTGAATTTAACAAATGTAATGGTACAAATTATTTCCCATTAACATCAATATCTACCTGAGGTTGGACTATTTAGGCTACCTCCTTGTCCCGGGAAATCACAGACTTCAGTCTTCTCAATACTGATTTTCATCCTCCATTTTGCTAGCTAACTGATTTTTTTATGAAATCCTGTTCCAATAACTGTACAACCTGAATTATAATACCCATATTGAACAGTTTATATAACAGCCCTTCTCTCCACACACTGTCAATACTCCATGTTTGAGAAGCCCCCGTGGTGTAGTGGAAAAGCGCTATGCCTTGTAAACCAGGGGTTGCAGGTTCGATTCCCGGCTTCTCCATAAAACCACTTTCGGTTGAGCCTTCGGGAGTTCCCGTTATATAATAAACACACAAATCATAAACCCTCCCAGCCCAGTACTGGTTTCTACCCATGGAAAAGCCACAAAAAGTTTGAGAAGCCCCCGTGGTGTAGTGGATAAGCGCTATGCCTTGTAAACCAGGGGTCGCAGGTTCGATTCCCGGCTTCTGTCGACTGTCAATACTGTCCCATGGAAAAGCCACAAAAAGTTTTACTCCATGTCTATCGGTATTGCCACTGTACTTTCATCATCATTGAAACCATTATACACATCTTTGACAAGGCGCATGACAGCGTCAGAGCAGCTTTTTAAATCTCCTGAAACCCTCCTGATCCCTATAAAAATCAGTATACTTCTTTTTTAGTCTTCCTATTTACCGACAACAACCGTCAACAACCAACATGATTTTTCTAAGGAATATTGTACAATTATTGACTAACATCACGGAAACGTCTCCGTGCGAAAAACACCCCAGATTTGCACCTAACATATAGTAATACGAGGGGATCGGTGGGGTGATAATAGCAAAAAGATAGTGCGTCTAAAATTGAGCGATATTTTCCTTTAAAAAGCAACTACAGCACCAAAAAGATTAAATATATATAGAAACTAGTTAACTGTTTGATTAATTTGATTTTTAATAAAATCAAAACATTAAATTGATATAAAAATATCATCGCACTTTCATAAATATTACTACGCTGACTCGGCGATTTCCGGAAGCAGACGTGTGGTACGATCGTTTTTTAGCTATACCATGGTAAAAGGTCATATTGAGTTTCCAACCAGTATAGAGCGCAAACTGGTCTGATCAGCTGGGATACTTCTAAATTCAATTTGAAATATTTTCATGGATACCAACAGTATAGCTGCAAACCAGTTTGTACAAATGTGTAGGCTGATCTGTACCTTTGCTGTCCTCATATAATTAATCTCAGTTTTCTCAGGGGACGATTCGCCGTTCGTCGCACCGTTCACGCGCTACAGAAAAGGAGCACTGTCACTTATTTAAGTACTTATGAATTAATATAGTTCAAAATCTGTCCGAAAATGCCTGTTTTGTCGGTGGCTGAGACGTCTGAGTCGTCACTGTTTGCCAAAGTAGATATTTACTGGTATCAAAGTGTGAAAAGGACGTCATAGCATTGCGGTACACAAGTAGGAATGTGTTTTTCATTTGGTACGGCTTTTTGAAACAGGAAGTCTGCAATACCCGGGGCAATAAAATGACATCTGGTTAATACCTCAGTACTGACCTTATAATCGTGTAACGTCTCTTAAAATACACATCACCGAAACTGTGTTTAGATCTGTGTCTACATGTTATTACCCCTTTAGGCACTAATAGATTATTCCATCTGGCTTGATACTTTAAACTTGGGATGGTCTATTGTGTCACGGTATTGAGGTGTCACGTGTTACAATTTGCGAATCTATTCCTGAAAAATCGTTTTGTCCACTAGTAGGCACACAGTGAAGACCCTGATGAAATCTAGGTCTTTACTGTTTGCCAAAGTACACGATAAGGAGTTATAGGTATACAAGGCATAAAATTTCGCACACAGCGCAGACCAATAACAATGTGGTATGTCTGACCAGCAAATGCTCAGACTTGCCTGCGCATACGCGCAGTCTGATCAGAGACTTTGCTAGCTTTAATATTCTATGAGTGTTTAAGTTACTGACCAAACATCATTTGGAGCGTAAGCTAAAAAGGGGGCTGCATAGGCTCGTTGCATTCACGCCACATTGATGGCGGCAATCTTATGACACGGCTACCGCTCGAGGCAGGGTCAACGTAAGTTGCTGTAAAATAACTAGCAATCCCGTATGGCATAACTGGGGTAATAAAACTGCATTGCATTTTCTTCAAACAGCAAAGGGGGCGCAGTGGCTCGGTGGTAGAGTGCTTGACTTGAGACCGAGGAGTTGCGGGTCCAAGCTTGCATTGTATCCTCGATCTTTGCTCAGTACATGATCAACATAGGTTGGCCCGTCCCGACATAGCTTAATTTTTTACTTGGACGTCACACACACACACACAAATCAAAAAATACAAAAACAACTATGATTAGACTGGTTTGAATTTGTTTGTGCTAATTCTTTACATAACAGTCAACAATTTTTTACAGTCATGTCGGGACAATTCCCCGTCATCCCGGCTTGAACCAGTACACAGCAGCGGATAAAGTGTCGAAGTCTTGCCCAGTGACTGGTGGGTCTCGGACTCTTCTATCCCTTTCTATCCCCAGTTTGTGACGTATATAGGTCACTGCCGCCAGTCTAACGCTCTACCAGCCAAGTCACTGCCAGGCGGCAATGGTTTACAGGCTGGTTTAAACATGTTAAAGTTTTCACTAGGCACAGCTAAATACTGTCTGTCAGTCGCATAGATAATATTTGAGAAAAGAGTCAAACGACTTTGACCAGCCGCCTCTATAGATCAGGCAGGCTCGTTACCGCAAAATTCATGATTTTTTATGCAACAAACGGGTCAGCCTGCACATCCCTGCCATCTTAAGATTACTGCTAGTCAAGTCAGTAGAGCGTACGGAAGTTTAGTGAAAATGGGGTGCTAGTTTGAAGGTAGATTTTGTTGGTGCATCATGCGGCATCTGAATGGGGTCTGACCTGCCCGTAAGATGTTCATCTGCGGTAAAGATTTATAAATAAGGTACTATTTGAACAAAGATTTTTAATTAAAAACGATGGGTGTTGTCCCTGATTGATAGTAGACGTACACCGTTTAACCTGGGTTTTCGTTACTAACAAATGTCCTTAAACGGGAATGTACAAAACACATAATCCGGCGAAACGCAACCAGTGAAGACACAGCTCGACTGTCGCGCGTTGATGCATATGACCTGGGTTGCACTGTTCAATCAGGTCAATCCAGATGTGGTGCGACGAAACTATTTAACATCATTCCCGTATTAGCCATTCCTTAATGTAGATATAAGGCTCATCTAGTTTCAAGCAGTTTAGATCCGGAGCCGGACATTTTACGACTCGATCTACATCCAAACTGCTTATACATATTAGCAGTTGCCATCTCTTGTGATCTTTACATATTTGTTAAGCGCAGTCGGTAACTACGGATGCGTGTCTGACTGCAGATCAAGGTGTCAGTGAGTTTGATCCCGGCCCGGTCCGATACTTTAGTGAAGATTGATCATGAAATAAATTAATTTCTACGGTCATTCTCCACCATTCCGTTGATTCATTCAAGAAGGTTTTGATGGGGTAGAGAGAGCTGGTTGCTTTGCTTAATTTGTCTTCCTGGTGTCTCGTGATGGTTGAGAGGCTCTTCCTCGCGGTGCCACGGGGTTGTCTGCGGTTTGTGATTGTGGTATTTCCTGATCATACTCACTTACTATTTTTGCTGTCAGTGAAAGGCAAAAGTATGTGCACGAAGTTTTGGTTACCGCTTGTTCAAGCTTTGTTATGTGAACTGAAAACCGACATGATCGTAGCTGCTGACTTGGACGTAAAACAAAAAAAAAACATAAAACTTTTTGTTAGGATACAACACGTCTCTTATCTTCCATTTATGCCTAATGAAATATCCTGAATTGGACCAGTCCACTTCCGCTGTTGGGCGGTATTTGTCATGTTTATTCAAATTTTAATAGATAATTATGTTTAGCAAACTATGGCGACCCTGATCAGACGGCGAACCATGCGGCGTCTAATCTGGATCAGCACTGTTAGTCAATTTCCCAAAATAAGGGCGGGTTAACCCGGCCTACACAGGCCCTCTAACCTCTTGTTTTCTCCCCTGGAGCATCTTAACACTTTCTTAACCGATGGAACCTTCCTTCTACTTTGTAAGGGATTCTACAAGGTTTTCTGAATTACCGAGACCCCCACCTAATCCTCCCCAATATAAGTTGGGTGTTCAAAAGCATGCGCGGATCCAGAGGGGGTGACAGGGGGTCCGGACCCCCTGAAAAATCACAAAAATATAGGTTTTCTTGAAATTCTCGAAAACTCTCAAAGCTATGAAGCCAGCATTCAATGTGGACCATAATATGCACGCCAGCGAAACGCCATTTAAATGGCGTTTCGCTGGCGGGCCGACATTGGTCCGCTTTTAGTGGTATTTGGATCCGCTCTCCCGGTCTAAAATTATTGTCAGTGTTGCAGAGTTGGACCCCCTCTGACAAAACTTTCTTGATCCGCGCATGAAAAGAATCAATATATCGATAATCCGATGCAAATCCGACCGGCTCTGATCCGGGGTTACATTATGTTGAATACGTATCTCGAGCGTGTCCGAGTGTGTAGACCAGGCGTGTAGAAAAATGTGTTTATTCATACGCGCTAAATGGTCTCTTAAACGTTTTTTCGCATCAAAGGCACCGAATTATGAGGGGTCGAATTTATGTGCCGATTAAATGCCCAGTTTGCTTTGGGCCAAAATGTCCCGGACTCGTTTACAAGTCATATTGTTGGTTTTATTTTAGGAGAAACATGCGCTCAGGGTCGTTCTACACGCCTGTTTCGAGAGACTCTGATGTATTTAGGCGGCTAGTAGTGAAAGTTTAGCGTACTATCAGACTCATTTTTTTTTCTTTTTATTTTTTTTTCATATAGCCATTGTACTTTCGAACATTACCAAGCCAGTTCTCGACATCTACGAGGATAAAAACTCCCCTAAGTAACAAGCCTTCGAATATGAAATGCATTTACAGGAATTTGCACACATTATTACAAAAACAATAATATGGGGAAATAAAGTAAAAACATGCACGCGTGCACGGCCGATGCATTAATATTGCAGCAAAGACTGCTATTGGTTTATAAAGCCAATACTTGTTCTGATACACTCGTTATCGGGTATATACGGAAATCTCCGATCAGCAGAAAGTAGTCCCGTAAATATTAAATTTCACACGGAGCCGTTTCCGTAATGATGTGGCATTGGATATGATGTGATATCGACCAGAAAATACCAATATTGACCAAGGTGAAGCAGAGGTCAATATTGGTATTCTCTGGTCGATATCACATCGTATCCAATGCCTCATCAGTCAATAATTGTTTTATTATATAACATTTAGAGAAAGATGTACATGTATCATTGCTCCTGGAAAAAATGCCGAACTTATATACAAGTTTTGTGACAGTCAAGCAATTAGCAAAAACAGTGCAGACTTAGATAAGACCGCCTTTTTACTAGTTTATATATATGTTGTGCTAGTTTATATATATGTTGTGCATGAGTGTCATCATTCAACATTTACTATCAAGAATTCTAACACACCACGCCTGTAGAGCCAATGTTAAAAAGTGTGATATATCAAACAATATTTTACAGCTTGGAAAGCGCAGAGAAAATGTGTGATAGCTGACGTCATTTGTTACTGGACAAGGACGTCATTCGTGGTGTTACACGATATAGCGTCGTTTTTACGCTTGAAAGACGTTACAAATACATGTAAACGTATGCGACGTGGTCTAAGTATTGGCGGGATTTCTTCAGTGCAAAGGCGGAAGGTTGGAAGATGCTGAAGACTTCAAATTTTGTTTTCATCGTTTCTTATGCATTATAATCGAAAAAGATCAGCTCCAGTGCATGATTTATTGTGTTCTTGGCAACTACGATAGGATTATTAGCGACACTTTAGAAAAGCAGAACCGGAAAAGAAAAAAATCCAAGAAGTCTATTTTAGTAAATAATATACACTGGCAAGCACGCGCCAGCCAGTGTATATGACAATCTATAGACTGGCCATGTGAGTGCTCTACGCCAATGAAAATTGGTCTTTTTTCTTAGTGCCTTGAGATAATGTTCAATGTTGATTGCTGGTATGTGCCCTTTCACCACCTTTTACAGAAACGTCAGCCTCTGCTGTCGTAGTCTCTCTTGTAGGGTTGGTAGGTCTAATTCCTGGAGCATTTTTGTGACACAACCTTCTTGTCTGGATCTGTAGTCACGGGTGATAAAACGAGCTGCGGATCTTTGAATTCTCTCCAGTCTGTCTATGTCGTTTTAGATGTAGGGGTCCCAGATGATACTCCCATATTCGACTTTAGAGCGAACTAGGGCTAAGTAGGCATTTTTCCTGCATAGTTTTGGGCAGTGACGGAGGTTTCTTCTGAGAAATCCCAGCGTAGAGTTTGCCTTTTTACAGATGTTATTTATATGTGTTTTCAATTTTAAGTTGTCCGAGATATTAAGGCCAAGATAGGGATTGTCCTGCACCTGTTTAAGGATCTGATCATTGATAGTATAGAAATGACTTGTTTTGGTTCTGGAACTAAGCAGGTAGCACTTCTTTACATTAAATTTCACCCCCAATCCTTTGCCCAGGTCTGTAATTTGTTAAGGTCTTTTTGAAGTATTTGATGATCTTCAATGGAATTTATAGGTCTATACAGCAGATAATCATCTGCGAAAAGTCGGATCTGAGATTGAACACATTCAAGTAGGTCGTTTATGTGGCAGAGGAAGAGCAGGGGTCCTAGCACAGTACATTGTGCTACACCTGAGCCAACATCGACAGGACGTGATTTTTCCATCTATATGGGGCACGTAGGGGACTTATATGGGTATTGAAACCGGACCCTACATGGGTCCCACATGTAAATACATTATTCCTTTAAGGGGCTGTTATGCGGGCCAACCTGCTGGGAAACTCCACATTGGATAATCTATCTATCTATCTATCTATCTATCTATCTATCTATCTATCTATCTATCTATCTATCTATCTATCTATCTATCTATCTATCTATCTATCTATCTATCTATCTATGTACCTACCTACCTACCTACCTACCTACCTACCTACCTACCTACCTACCTACCTACCTACCTACCTACCTACCTATCTATCTATCTATCTATCTATCTATCTATCTATCTATCTATCTATCTATCTATCTATCTATCTATCTATCTATCTATCTATCTATCTATCTATCTATCTATCTATCTATCTATCTATCTATCTATCTATCTTTCTTTCTTTCTATCTATCTATCTATTTGTATTGGCTACATCAAATTTTGATCATTACGCCAGGGAGTGCGAATTTGGAATTTTGAAGAGAAAAACAAAACAAAACAAAGCAAAAAAAAAAAAAAAAACAAGAAAAATTTTCGGCTGTGTTTTTGACTAAATGAGGAGTGTCTTAAACTCCTCAGTAGTCTGGGAATTGACCATCGAAAGAGAAAGACTATTCCACTGTGGGAAGAGTTCTTCAGGGCATTACTGTATGTCTGGTATCTACAATATTGGGCGCTGTGTGATGACCTGGTTGATTTCAAACTGTGAGCAGGGGTGAGGTACTTGTCTTTTTCTATAGACACAGCATCAGAATGTATCTTATGAAAGAGAAGCAGGGAAGATCGATCCCTACGGGCCTCAAGAGTTGGCCCCTCAAGCTCATCAAGCATCTCGCCGACACTACTTGTGTTTCGCCATCTCCTGCAGGCCCAACAGGCTGATGTCCTCTGAACTTTCTCAACCTGATTAATCTGAAGTTTTGAGTAAGGGCCAAATGGGTGCTGCATACTCTAGTTTAGGCCAAACCAAAGTTTGTTTTGCATGCATCTTCCTTAGTACTCCTAGGTGCAAAAGTCAAATTCCTGCGAAGGAAACCGATTGTCTTAGTTGCTTTGGAAGAAATTTCTGAAATGTGTTGACTCCAATCCATATTATCAGAGACGGTTATACCAAGGTATTTTGCTGACTGAACGTTATCAAAGTTTCGTTGTGAAGTGAATAATCAAAGAGAACCTGTTTGTAATGCTGATGCCAAGTCACTCTCATAGAGTGACATTTGGCCACATTGAACTCCAATTGTCCTAAGCTAGTGAGGTCTTCCTGGAGGATAAAACAGTCCTGAATCGAATATAGGTTTCTATACAGGACACAGTCGTCCACAAACAGGCAAACACAAGACCTGATGTTATCCGGCAGGTCATTTATAAAAATTAGGAACAGGATAGTCCAAAAACTGATCCTTGGGGTACATCGGAGAACACTGGGACTGGATCTGAGGCTTGACCTTTTTTTCTTTCTTTCTCTATATTTTGCCTTGCGCTCGCTTTAGAGCATTGTACACTTTGGGTTGCAAGATGAAAGCCTACAAGTAACCGTATCGAATTTACTGTAGGGTTCTTTTCCCTGCACGTGGGACATCTAGTTAACGTCCCGATCCGAAGGACGATGCGCTTATCTAGTGACACTAGAGAAAGCGTGTTCGGACTCCAAAATTTTCCTCGCCGCTTGCGGGGATCGAACCTGGGACCTCTAGCACCAGAGGCAAGTGCGCTTACCACTGAGCTACCACGCTTTCGACCATCTTATACTACTTTTTGAGTGCGCCCAGATAGCCATGAGCTGATCCACTTGTGGGTGGACCCTCTTATCCTATAATAGTCCAATTTGTGTAATAGCCTCCTGTGTGGTACCTTGTCAAAGGCCTTTGCGAAATCCACATGGGACCCATGTATGCATGTTTGCTGAGAATCTGTTTTTTCTAAGTACTTCCCCATTGTTCTAAGTCGTTGACCGTTAATTGTTGTCGGTAGTTTTGACACTTGTTTAAGGTTGTTGTCTGTTGTTGACGGTTGTTGTCGGTAAATAGGAAAACCGATCCTTTTTTCGCGAAATTCGCGTCGTTATTTAGCCTGCTCGCAAGCTTCTGAAGACTCTGATCGAAAAAAAGAGAAACAAACGAAACAAACAACTGAAATCAAATTAGACCCCTTCACAAGCTAGGGTTCGTCATGGTTATTGTTTTCTTCTCCAAATCAAGTACCATATTATTCATTTCCCATCTAAATCACGCCGTTTATTGATCTGAAATCGGCATCCCACTAGTTCATATGTATACAAGTACCAGCTTTCTTAAAAGTCCATGCACATAAAACAGTGGTCTGGTTCCCTCCCTATACCTATCTAGCGTCAGGTACAGGCTAATCTCGTGGTCAATATTCTGGACCGTAAGTTTTTGTCAGAAAATTGTAATTAGCATGATCCAGGACTGTAAATTTGGAAAAATGACGTAGATAAAGAAGCCTTATTTAACGTCTCTTATAATGTAAATGACAACATTAGCTCATGAGCTATTCTGAGACAAAACCTTCTTTCTTGTAATACTGGTTCAATCAAATTTTGATCATTACGCCATAACAATATCTTTAATCTTGCCTGCCTTACTCTATCTTCCTATCACAACCCCTTTTAATGCGAGCCTCAGCAAGGGAGCTGCTAATACCATTTTACCACCTTTGGTATGGTGCTGTCGTGGGATTCAAACACATGACCTCCCGCTCTGAAAGCGGATGCTCTACCAAGTACCAACTAAGCTATCGAGGCGGTGAATAATGCAGATAATACTTCTACTTCTGTATAAAGCCAATAGACCTAAGATTAGGCCTACAAATGATTTTTTCTGTTTATCCCATTCTTAGGCCTAATATTTTGGGTCACATTTTGTTCAAATAGGAACACTCTAACTTTCCACTCAAAATCTTATTAATAGAACAGTTCGTCTGGCCTTAAATTTATTGTAATAGTAAGCCCATTACCTCTAGTTGATGCTCACACAAAAATGTGTCCAAAATATTGAAAATCCACTTTTGTAGAAGCAAATAATGATTTGCTTACCAGAAATGTTTCTAAAACACATATGCTGACACAATGACATCACAGTTTTATGAATGACTGAGGTATAGGGGAAAAAAGCATGCAAAGAAAGCTGTGAGACCATTGGCTGTTGGCCTTTGAGAAACTATGGAAACTAACGGAATTTTTTTTTTTCATTTCTCAAACAAAACATATGTTGTGGGTACTCAAGAGAATGGTCTCTATGAGATGGTTCTTTTGAGTACCCAAGAAACGTGTTTAAACTGATGTATAAGTAAATAATCATAATTTTACCCCCAAAAAGTGCTAAACTGGCCCTATGGCCCTTACTCAAAACCCCAGATTGGTCAAATGATAAAGTTCAGAGTACGGCTGCCCACTGGACCTGCAGGAGATGGGGAAATATGAGTACAGTAGTGTCACCGAAATGCTTGATGAGCTTGAATGACCATCTTTTGAGTCCTCTTTGCTCCTCTTTTACAAGATTCATTGTAGTGCTGTGTCTATTGAAAAGCACAAGTACTTAACCCCTGCTCACAGTTACCAGGTCAGGCCATCCATAAAAAATTGTTTGTTTGCTGTCACGCGACCGACTCACTCAAAATGCCCCCTATCCCCAAAAATTTATGGCCGTTTTGGAGAAATAATTTTTTACCTGCGTTGCTTTAGTGAAAGCAGGTGTACTAGTGAGTCCGTCCGCAACACTTTTGGGGTGCCTAGTTTGTGTAATCTGTAACTGCAACAGTTTTCATTCCTTTATATTCAAACTTTGCCTAATGATTGTTCATACATTGAAGATGTGCACCTTCCTTTTTGTGCACATTTAATAAATATTTTCTCATTTTTTACGGGTGTTGAACATTTTTCCATCTGAAATGCGTAGGGGATGTCAGGTTTATGTAATCTGTAACTCAAATAGTTTTCATTCCTTTATACTCAAACTCTGCATAATGATTGTTCACACTTTGAAGATGTGCACCTCCTATTTTGTGCACATTTGGTAAGTATTTTCACTTTTTTTTACGGGTGTTGAACTTAGACATTTTTTCCATCCAAAATGCATAGGGGTTGTCAGGTTTGTGTAATCTGTAACTCAAAAAAGTTTTTCATTCCTTTATATTCAAACTTTGCATAATGATTGTTCACACATTGAAGATGTGTGCCTCCTACTTGTGCACATTTGATAAATATTTTCTTATTTTTTAGGTCTGTTGAATGTAGATATTTTATGATATATCCATCCAAAATGCTTAGTGTCTCATCATATCATAATCAGATTTTTGATTAACATGCAGGTGCAGGGGCATCATCCACATCAGTGGGCCCCTTTCCAGGCAACTGGCTAGCTGCACGCATAGCAGATCTCACACCTGATCTCCAGGTGCTCCATTAGGTTGAGGGTCAACCTAATGAGCTTCCACTCACGGCAGTTTCTCTCCGTCAGTTTCTGCCATGTTAACTTGGGCCTCCCTGCCCCCCGCATGCCATCAATCTGTATATTACATGCTGTTCTGATTGCACCACTAGAACGCTCCACATGCCCAAACCAGTGAAGCTTTCACTCTTTCAAAATGAGGTTGAGGTCCTCAAGCTCAATCTTTGCCAGTAATTCGCTTGACCTGACCATGGCCACATCCCCAGGCTTGATACTGCAGATCTGTCTGATCATGGCCCTATCATTGCGCTGCAAGCGCTGCAGGTTCGTCTTGGTCAGTGGCCAAGTTTCACTGGCATGGAGCATGGTGCTCCGCACGCAAGAGCTGTATACATGGCCACGTGTCTTGTAAGAGAGGTGAGGGGACGTGAGAACTGGTAGTAGCTCACTGAACTTCTTCCAGGCTGTTTTCACACTGGTAGTGACCGCTGTTTCACAGCCTCCACCAGCAGAAAGCATGTCACCCAGGTAGCAGAAGGAAGCTACCATCTCCAGCTTATCAGGTCCAACCTCGACTTCATTCTGTGGCCTGCCGTCAATAGGGCGGGCATTTCCCATGCACACCTATAATCAGGATTTGGTGTCAGTCGTTGTAGCCCACTGCATTTCTTATGCACCCAATGTTTGTAGCGATTGCAGTAGATGCTGTTGTCGCCTACTCCTGTACGACAGATAGCGCATGGGTATTCGCCAGAACTCTGCAAGAGGTCCAGGCCTGTACCACAGATCATGACCTTTGTCTTTCCTGCTTTTACTCTCAACCCCTTCTTCTCCATGACTTCTTTCCATAACAAGAGCCTCCTGACACATTCCTCTAGGGAGTCAGCAATGATGACAAGATCATCTGCATATAGGTCCTCCCAGGGAATACCAGCCCGGAACTTGTGTGACAAGGCCTCCAGCACAATGATGAAGAGCAATGGACTGAGGACGGATCTTTGGTGGACTCGGACCTTCACCTCGAACTCTTTGCTGAAACCCTCGCCAACATGAACCCGGCTTCGCGCATTAGCATACATCCCCTGGACTAACCGCACTATCCATTCCTCAACACCTAGCTTTCTCAGGGCCCACCAGATAACCTTCGGTGGGACACCATCAAATGCTTTCTCTAGGTCCAAGAAGGCCATATAGAGCCTCTTCTTCACTGCCAGGTATTTCTCCTGCATCTGTTGGACCACAAAGATTGCATCTGTAGTGCCTCTTCCTGGGACAAAGCCAAACTGGGAGTCGTCAATAGACACCACCTGTCTTATGAGACCATTGACAATCTGCCCTAGGATCTTCATGGCCTGCTCAGTCAACTTGAGGCCTAGATAGTTGCCTCTGTCCAAAGCATTACACTTGCCCTTGTAAAGGCAGACAAAGAAACTTTGCTCCCAGTCAGTTTGGACCTTGCCATCACATATAATCGCAGTAGCAAGATCTGGTTTTGTGAAATCTGTGACTCCAGCAGTTTTCATTCCTTCATATTCAAGCTTTATACATTATGATTGCTCACACATTGAACATGTGTGCACCCTATACTATATTTTGTGCACATTTGATAATATTATTTGGAGTGCTCACATTGTTTATTTGTGTGTAATATGTAATTCAAACAGATTTAATTCCTTTATATTCAAACTTTGCATAATGATTGTTCACACATTGAAGATGTGAACTGACAATGCTGGTCCAGAGCAGAGTTTGATCTTGTTTAATTCTATTTTTAGACATTTTTTCATTATTTTTTATGTCTTTTTAACAAATCAGAGAGAACAAAACCCCCTACCAATCTATCCACTTGAAAAATTATGAGTAGGGTGACAGCAAACAATTTTTTATACCCCGCCACTTTAAAAAGTGCAGGGTATTATGTTATACCCTTCATTTAAAAAAAATTGCGTTCGAGCGTCCGTCTGTCTTTACGTACGTCCATCCGTTTGTTCATCAGCGCATCGTTTTCACTCTCTGCTGGTAGCATTTTTTAACCAATTTTCTTAAAACTTGGTATGAGAGTTGATATTGGGAAGGAGAGTCCTTGGATTGCAGATGGGTAAATTTTGGAAAATAAGTACAGAGTTATGGCCCTTGATTGAGGTTAGAAATTGGTTTTCACTCTCTATCTTTGGCATTCCTTTACCGATTTTCTTCAAACTTGGTATGAGAGTTGATATTGGGAAGAAGTGTCCTGGGATTGCAGATGGATAAATTTTGGCAAGTACAAAGTTACGGCCCTTGATTGACATTAAAAATTGGTTTTCACTCTCTATCTTTGGCATTCTTTTACCGATTTTCTTCAAGCTTGGTATGAGAGTTGATATTGGGAAGGAGTGTCCTGGGATTGCAGATGGGTAAATTTTGGCAAATAAGTACAGAGTTATGGCCCTTGATTGAGGTTAGAAATTGGTTTTCACTCTCTATCTTTGGCATTCCTTTACGGATTTTCTTCAAATTTGGTTTGAGAGTTGATATTGGGAAGGAGTGTCCTGGGATTGCAGATGGGTAAATTTTGCCAAATATGTACTGAGTTACGGCCCTTGATTGACATTAGAAATTGGGTTTCACTCTCTATCTTTGGCATTCCCTTACCGACTTTCTTCAAACTTGGTATGAGAGTTGATATTGGGGAGGAGTATTCTGGGATTGCAGATGGGTAAATTTTGACAAATAAGTACAGAGTTACGGCCCTTGATTGACATTAGAAATTGGTTTTCACTCTCTAACTTTGGCATTCCTTTACTGATTTTCTTCAAACTTGGTATGAGAGTTGATATTGGGAAGGAGTGTTCTGGGATTGCAGATGGGTAAATTTTGACAAATAAGTACAGAATTATAGCCCTTGATTGACGTTAGAAACATTGAAAATATCCCGTTGCTGGGTATGTTGCACGCCTGCAGCGCTTTTATTTTTTAAGGATGGCCTCATCACATAGTGCCCAATATTGTATATACATGTACATACAGTGATGCCCTGAAGAATTTATTTTCCGCGAACTATTCCATGTTGGAATATTCTTTCACCTTCTGTGGTCAATACCCAGACCACAACAGACGAGTGTAGGACACTCTTCATTTAATCAAAAACACAGCCAAACATTTTTTTACCCAAATTTGAAAATTAGCATTCCCTGCCATATTGATCAGACAATGATCAAGGTAGTATAAAGGAAAGAAAAGAATCATAATTTTCATATTAACCCTTAAAGAGCCAATCACGACGGCAGCAGACGACAAATTTTGAGACATCTTTCTTAATTTTCGAAAAAGATAAGGTATGATATTTTATGAAAATTGTCTGCCAGCAGACAATTCTCATCAAATATCATGCCTTATTCGTTACTTTTGAAAAACGGCAAAATTTGAAATTGTCGTCTGCTGCAAATTATAGGTGGCGCTTTAAGGTTTAACCTTTTCTGGTTTAATTTTTTTATTTTTTTTCCAGAATTTTTCATGAGAATCATGGGTGATGAAATTTGTGAACTTGAAGTTAAAAACTACAAGGATTTTCTTCTCTTAGAGCTTCATAATCTTCAGAAGGAGGGGTGTTTATGTGATTTAAGTCTGGTGGCAAAAGATGGCTCAATCAAAGTACACGAGGCAGTACTTGTCGCAGCAAGTTCTTATTTTAAACAAAGGTAAGTCTTGATTTCTTTCTTCATCACAAAGTCCAACACAAATGATCAAATTTATTTGATGTCATTAACCTTTTGTATACTGGAAACCCCTAAAAAGGTACTTTGGCAAACGGTGAAGATGCAGATAATGCGGCATTTCATCAGGGTCTGGCTGTTTTGCTACAAAACAAATAATGTTCAGGGAATGAAGCACATCCTTAATGCTCCAATCGCAACAAAAGTCGTCTGCTTTTCTCTGCTGAAATGTTTAAGAAGCCTCTATGGCAAACAGTGTGGACCCAGATCAGACTGCTATAGGAGCAGTCTGTTCTGGGACGCTGTTTGCTTCTATACTTAATTCCTCAGTAATGTTAGGCAATTATTTGCAGCAGACGACTTCAGCAGACGACATTTTCAGATGCATTTTTTCTTGGCGCTTTAAGGGTTAATTTAGGGTTAATTTAGAAATTCCAACCTGTGGCCCCTTGATATCTACAATGAACCAGCCCAGGCTTATTGTATTTAACAAGATGGGATAATTTATTACTATACAAAGGGTTAATATGATCATAAATCAGAACATTTATCTGAGCAAATTGTCAACTTGCTGTACTTGCTCAAATGTTTGAACACTTTCACTCTTTGTTATCAATTTGAACAAGTTAATTTACCTTAGATTCCCACACCCTTATAAACACAGCCCCCACTGCCATGTTGACGTTAGAAATAAGAACTAGCATTTTTAGCTCACCTGTCACAAAGTGACAAGGTGAGCCTTTGTGATCGGTCTTCGTCCGTCGTCGTCCGTTGTCCATCCATTAACAATTAACTTAAATCACATCTCCTCCGAAACTACTGGTTGGATTTTGACCAAACTTGGCAGAAATGATCCATATATGATCCTCTTTAATAAATGTTGAAATGGTTCAGGTCCATTGCATATCTAGGTCACACAGGCTAAAATAGATTTTCAAGATGAAAACTTTAAAAATCTTCTTATCTGAAACCACAGGGTCTAAAGCCTTGATATTTGGTATGTAGCATCACCTAGTGGACCTCTACCAAAATTGTTTAAATTATGCCCCTGAGGCCAAAAATGGGCCTGCCCAGTGGGTCACTTGTTTTACATAGGCTTATATAGGAAACATGAAAAAATCTTCTTGTCTGAAACCACAAGGCCTAGAGCCTTGATATTTGGTTTGAGGCAGCATCTAGTGGACCTCTACCAAGTTTGACCAAATGACGCCCCTGGGGCCAAAAATGGATCTGCCCCGGGTTTCACATAGGCTTATATAAAATTAACTTTTTCAGAATATGGTCATGTTGCATATCAGATTAAAAAGAATGAAGCATTCATACATACTAGCAAATGTTTTTGCCCTTACATACATCCTTGACCCCTGGGGAATCAAAAGGTCTTTTTTCTTTTCGTAAGTAGTCATGCTGCATGTCTAATTAACCGGGAATGTAGCAGAGAACACAAGGCAAGTAAATCACTGTTGTCTAACGCCTCCGAATATGCTCTGAGTGGTAATGCACGCCCCAAAAAGAAGTATGATTAGACTAAGTTTCAAAATGGCGGATGCAACAACAACGCTTTGTGCCAGCAGGTAATATTGAGCTTTTTAACCACTTATTTTTACCCTCAGCAGTAATTGCAGTTAGCAACATTAAGCTTAAATTTTTCTTACGTTAATATGGGATTTCCCAGTCAGATCTGCTCATCGTATGATTCACAGCCCTTCATAATTTGCGTGCTCATTTGGACAAAAATTTGTTGAATCGAGTCACGATGATTGAAAAATGTATTTTTGCATCTATGACACGTTATACAGCGCCATAAAGCGCTTTAAATCACGTTGATATGATTATCTTAACAATCACCAAAGTATGGGACCACACATATGGACTTTTCAAATTATTTTAAAGCATATGCGAAATCGTCATAACTCGGATTGGTTTTGTGTTGTTTAGGTTAAACTACGGATTAGCTGAGCAAGGAGTAAGGATTCGAAGGTGAAGGAAACGGAGTGGTTTAAGTTAAAAGGAGCAATTGTCCAGCATTAAAGTAACTTTACATCAAAAAGTTGGGTCGTTGATATTTGAGAGATCACTGAATTCACGCCAGGTGCTACCTATCTCAACTTATGGGTCATTATGCCTATTAGTAGTCACATGATCAATGACTGCTTATCATGACGTCACGATTTCGATATTCGTGACGTCATATCTTTGTTCTTGACTCGTTCACGTAGTCATTGATCTCAGTGACGTAGATTTGACAAAATATATTCTTCATAGGAAAAATTTTAATGTTCAAACTCGTTTTTATCCCCATGCTTTTTTTTAAAAAAAAATGGTCAGAACTCTAGCCTATGTGTTTCCACAAGTAGTTCGTTAGCGCAATGCTAGACTACTGATTCAACCTAGGAAGACCCGTCCCTACATAACTGAAAGATTGTTTATGTGACGTAAAGAAGCAAATCAAACAAACAAACAAAACAGGCGACTCAAGAAGCAGGTTACCCTTAGTGAAATACTAAAAGGTTACCTGCTTCCAAATCAAATTATCACAGTCAACCATCTGCCAGATCGATCCTCTATTTATGACGTTGCTCATACTGTAGCAACTATTTTTAAACTTATGGCACATCTCAAATTTCACTTAAAAAGGGGTAATAAGTTAGACATGTACTAAATCTCCTGCTAAAATTATTGATAACTATAATCAAATCAACACACGTTAATTAATTTTTAAAGATATATTGTGGCTAGAACTGCTACCTGCAAAATTGTACCATTTCAATGTTATGAAAACTGTGAATTCAATGCTATCTAGGTAAGTCGGTGCGTGAACTTGTTTGAAAAAGCCGGTATTCCAGTACTGCTGGTACACTTAGTGAAATTATTTAAAAAAATATTTTTATCCTTCCTCCCCTCATCAAACTAAAAAAAAACGCAAAAAATTACGTTGTCAAAGTTGGACCCCACTGATGAAACTTTCTGGATCCGCGCAGGACACAGCGTACTAATTTCAATCATGAAGACGTTTTTTTTTTGTAATTTTTCATATTGTTTTAGTTCATCTTAATGATGAATGGATGGATGCATTCAGAATGGCAATATTTGCATATTGTGGAAAACGTCACATAGGGAAAATACTCAAAATAGGACCAGTCCAAGAGTTTGGTAGGCTTACTCATCGCATATGTGTAAAACCTTCATTCATCATGGATATGCAGCTACCTAGTGGGGCTAGAGGTCCAGTTTGGGACTGAATATTTATTTTCTTCCACACTTTATGTACGCAATCTGACAAGACAACATAGATGCTCAGGCTTGCTTGAGCCTTCGCTGAACGCACATGTTCGTTTAAGTCTACTAACTTTTAGCTGTATGTATGTTTCTTATATAAAGTAATAACTCACACGTGTTTTAAAATATTAAGCGGAAAAAATTATAAAATCCACTGCCAAGTAGCTAATTGTTTAAAAAAGGATGAATGGATTAATTAACGGACTTACGGACGGATACTCTCTTGCACGGAGCTTGCTAACGTCGTTCCTTCGAAGACAAATTGAAACAACGGTTGAAATTTAAAGCGCTGGACATGTGAGCGTAACGGGCGGATAGAAGGATGGATCATAAGGATTAATAAGATGCATTTTATCAGGATAAAAAAACATGCCTTAAAATGTTACGGTTGTTGTCGGTACGAAGAACCCAGACAGATTTTCTAGCGCCGTCGAGGCACATATGACTCAGAACCAAGACGAAGAAAGCAATTGATTGATTGACTTGATTTTTATGTCCCAGTCAACATTTTTTCAGTCATGTCCGGTCGGGTCTTCTAGGACTGAACCAATAGTAAGCAGGGATTAATGTGCCTTGCTCAAGGACATACTCAGTGCCAACGGTGAGGCTCGAACCCGCAATCCGTCGATCTCGACTCAAGAAAACGTGTAGATTAGGCTAGGTAGTGATGTCTACGGCACTCAAAAGGATCATGGTATTCATAAATGGAAACCTACTGGGCCCTGTAGCGAATCCGACAGCAGATCCAGTGGTTGTGAGTTCTATCCCGCCCGGTCCCATACATTCCTTGAGATTGATCATGAAATGTTATTGTCAGTTACAGGCGGTTACAAGCAAAAGTAGGCCTACTGGTTTGACTTGCCCAGGTAAAAAATTGTGGTTAGGTGAACTGACTGTCTCATCATAACCACGGCTGTTGACTGGGACGTAAAACTTCAAACAAAACAAATACATGTAAATTGAAACCTCCAAAAATGTGAAAAAGCAAGTAGAAGTGTTCTTCTTTAAACGGAGAAGTGACTTCGAAAGGAGACAAAAAAAAATTTCCAGTGTCCCAGAATCACTTAAAAATTGCACTCTCGGTAACAACAAAGCTTCGTAATTTATTCATTATTTTTTAAGCTCCAATAGCATGAAGAATCACTGGTATTAGCATAAAAGATCGGACTTGTTTTTAAAATTGTGTTCTGGGCTCATAAGTTTGCAGTTGGACTCATTGATATAGGAAACAGCGAGTACCAGGTCCCATAAGCCAAAAATTGTAAAAGAATCACTGATGAATTCTTCCAAATACAAGATATGAAACATCATGCACGGATCCAGAAAGTTTGTCAGAGGGGCCCCAACTCTGATAAGTTTGTTTTTTGTTTGTTTTGTTTTTTCGAGGGAAGCGAGGCTCTAAAACCACCATAAGCGGGCAATTATCGGCCTACCAGCAAAACGCCATTGAAATGGCGTTTCGCTGGCGTGCTGATAATGGCCCACATTGAATGCTGGCTTTGTAGCTTTGTGATTTTAGGAGATCCAGACCAGTAATACTAGGAAACCCTATATGTTTGTGATTTTCAGGGGGGTCAGGACCCCCTGTCGCCCCCCTCTGGATCCGCACATCGTGATTTTTGTTCTGACACTAGGTTTGTTTGTTTGATTTGATTAATTACGCCCCATCAAAAATCTTTCAGTTAAACAGGGACGGGTCTTCCTGGGTTCAACCAGTACTAAGCTAGGATAAATGTGTCTTGCTCAAGGAACACAACGCAGTGACACCCGTGAGGCTCGAACCCGCGGCCCCTCGGTCTTAAGTCAAGCACTCTACAACTGCGCTCCCCGTTCTGACTCTAGGGGTGGGGCTTGGGGCTCCGGGGTACCCAGGGGGTCAGGGGGCATATCAAATTGACGGGGATAATGAGCAGAACAGAATACAAGTAAAACTTTCACACTATGGTCAAACTGGTGTCCATGGGGTGAGGTCAAAAGGTCAAATATTATTAAATTTTAATCACAAAGATTTTTATACCAAATTTTGTGTTCTCACAAAAAAGATATAAAACATATCGACCGGACTATTCATTCTGTGGCCTGCGTCATGCACAAGTGGTGTGACCTGGGGATGCTGGGGGTAAAAAACTTGGGCTTGGAGATTTGCGATGATGCCCAATCGACTGCACGTTCGAGTAATAATAATAATAATAATGATAATAATAATAATAAAAATAATAATAACAATAATAATAATAATGATAATATTAATAATAATAATAATAATAATAATAATAATAATAATAATAATATTACGTACAGTAGTGGCTTAGACACAGATGTAGAACAACTCTATACCATTTTTATTGTCAACGTAAACAGTTTGAAATTTTCTCTTACCCTTATACATACAAACTCCCTATGTTAGGAAGAGGAGCAGTTCAACTTCCACAAAAACACGTCAGATCCAAAACATGGAATGGGAATTCCATGCCCCTACCCACATCCACTCCACCAAGACATATACAGTCATGTAAGCAGATTTTAGTCTGTGTGCGATAAGTACCCTAATCTCAAACAGTGAACCAAATATTGCCCCCCCCCCCCCCCCCCCCCCCCCCACACACACACAAGAATCTTCGCTGCATTAATTTCTTAATCTGTGCTGGAAAGTCTACATATGCTCGGTTCATGCTTTTGGTTGTTCCTCACAGTGCTCTGGATTTGGCTGCAGTGTGTGACTGTGGTATTTCCTGATTATGCTCAATTACCTTTTCAAAGAAAAATTTAATCAAAGGGCATCTCTTGAAGAGCAACGTTGGTTCTGATATTTGCTTTGCCAAAATATATACGCTGCATGGTCTTTATTTAATGTTCAAATGAGTTAGTAAACTTCACTAACAGTATCACTGGAGCAGAGGAAATATATTGGACTTGAAAATTGCATGTTTATTCTCTTCATAAAAATGGTTTTGAAAACAATTAAGGACGACTAATCCGCACTCTTTACAGTGGAAACTCATTCCAATCCGATTTCTATAGAAAACCAATCCTTAGTCCACCAGTTGCTAATCCGGGCCTAACACAGCCAGGTTCACTACTTTTGAACTCCTTTGTTTTGCCACAAAATACCAAAAGCAAACAACTTTAATGGCATAAATAGCAAGGACTATCACTTATTGCTGAATTTCACGTAGAAACAGAGTACAGTTTCAAAAAAACAAGAAAATATCAGTTACATTTTGAAGGTTGTTGTTGGTTTCAAATTCATTGTTTTCCGTGAGCACAACTTTAGGGGTCAATATCTCGTTTTAGGGCATTGATATGCTGGAATCAACAAAATACTCAACTTGATAGGTTGTTCAAAGAAATACAATTATGACATAAAAATGTAAACTTACGTAAATATGTTAAAACTCCTCGTTTCTGAACCATGTGTGCGACGCTGCCACCATATTGAAACTCAGTCTAAATATGCTCTCACTGGGGCCAAGTTTCGAATCGGAGCACCAACGGTGGCGTTAGACAACAGTGTAAATATTCTGCCCTTTTTAAACAGCCACAGCCCCCAGATTGGGTCAAAAGGTCAAAACAATTTTTTCGGAAGTAGGTCATGATGCATATTATATCAAATTAAAGGGAAAGACTTGTAGAACATTATGCAAGTTTGACCTTATGCACACCCCTGATAGGTCAGATATTGAAATTGTGCAGATAAGTATATTTTGATTGAACTTAGTGAATTGGTAGTCTTTGATTATGGTCTGAGTGATACCCAAGATGGACTAAGGTGTTTGAGAAATGGGATTTATATTTTATGTTTACATCCTCTCCTTGTGACAAGAACTCAGGTTAGCGAATCAGGGCCCATGGGCCCTCTTGTTTTATATCACCCTCTCCATGAATGGTAATGCCTCTAATACAAGTATGGGAGTCTATCAGAGTAAACCCAATATCTACCAGAGGGATGTTTTAACCCTTCAAGCGCCAATCACGAATGCTGCAGACGACAAATTTTGCCACATCTTTCCCAATTTCCAACAAAAATAAGGTATGATATTACATGAGAATCATCTGCCAGCAGACAATTCGCATGAAATATCATGCCTTATTTGTTATTTTTGAAAAAGCAGCAAAATTTGAAATTGTGATCTGCTGCAACTTGTAGGTGGCTCTTTATGGGTTAAATAATGTGATACAGTGGAAAACAATGTAAACTCTGATCAGATTTAACCTGAGCAGTCTGTAAGTGTCTTAATGCCCTAATTGTGTTTGACAATTTTGAGTAAGCAAGGTAGAATTCATAACCCTTTAGTTTTTACATACACATGCAATGCATAACAACTGTTACTCTAGCATTTATATGTATATTTAGTTATGTCCATCAGAACTTTCTCCATCAGAAAGCGCTATTACAAATTTTAAGCATTATGGCTCTTATACTTTGCATGTGAACTCATTAGTTTATATACATGTTCACTAAATTTGTACATTACAATATGACAACAAATAGGGGGAGACATCAGTGTTTTTATAACTAGTAAAACAAATTCTACTCTTGAGATATGTTTATGTTTCAGAACCAATATGGAGTTGTCTTTGCGGGACAGGATTCACTTTCCTAATGTCTCATTATCAGTTCTACAATGTGTTGTACAGTATATTTACACTGGCACTCTAAATGTGAACATCAATACTTTTAAAAGTGTATTAGAGTTATGCAAAGAATTGAAACTTGATAAAGCTGTTGAAGTGTGTGATAGTTTCCAAAAAGTTAAACATGAATTACAAGAAGAGGGTGATACAATTGAAGAACAGGAAGCAGATACACACGCATTGGGTGTATTGGATCAATATTCCGACAGCACTGATATTGAGAGTGTAGTAGAAACACCTACTAACTTGAAAGCTACTAAATCTAGAAAGAGATCCTATAGTGCCCTAAAGTTAAAGGGAAATGGCAAAGATTCCAACATGGACAAAAATGATAAAACTAAGAGATATCCAACAGATTCACTGAGAGTAGAACTTAAACCATTAAAAGTTCCAAAACTGTCACTTTCCTTGAACCGGAAGATAAAAGAGGAAGAAGAGTCTATTGGTAAAAAAAGAAAGAAATTGAAGTCATTGAATTCTGAGGTGAAAAGAAAACGGGGGAGAAAATCAAGTGCTGCAGGTTAGTTTATCCATGTTGTTCTTTTATGTTTTCTAGTCAATATTGCTCAGTTTATATGGGGTGTGGTTATTTATCTCACTTCCTGGAAATAAGTGAAAAAAGAAGGTGATTTCAGGTGGTGCATGTTTCTTTATCAGATCAATAATTTTCATTATGAAACACCATCCATCTTCAAAAATCAAGCCAGTATGAGCCGGAAATGCTTCTAACCTAAAGGAACAAGATGAAGAGAAAGGATTCCACAGTTCATAATTTATAATAAGTCGAAAACATGATAAAATGCACAACAACCCCTCTCCCTTACTCAACAAGGCAACTTTAGTGGAAACAAAGCACTATATCTGAAAATCTTTTTGCTTTATTCCCTTCTTGGCATGTCTCATAAATTACACAAAAAGTGAGCATGACTAGGAAATGTCACAATCACAAATCACAGACCAGCCCATGGCACCCAGAGGAAGAAACAAACTATACACACTGTCTTAGGATCTTGAAATTTTATGTATGGATTTCTTAGGAAAAAATTAGTTAACAATATAGCACATTATTTTTTTTATTTATTTTTTCTTTTTTTTTTTGATTTTGATAACAAAGTAACTCTGATAGTATCAGGCTTCGAGAAAATAGACGTTTTTAAATTATCCCCACTCTTTTTAAAAAAGCGAAGGGGATATTGTTATCGCATACATCTGCTCATCCGTCTGTTGTTAATGCTATCTCCTCCTAAACCGTTGGACAAAATCCAACCAAATTTGGTCTGTGAGTTACTCACATGAATGCGACGTGCAACAGCACATTTTTTGGGCCCCACCCCTAGGGCCCTGGGGAGGGGTCAAAAGGTCAAATATCATTAAATTTCAATAAATTTCAATAACAAAATCAGTTTCAAAATTTTTTATACCAAACTTTGTGTATGTTCTCAAAAATAAAAGATACAAAAAAATCAAGCATGATTTTTGTTCTGTCGCCTTGGTCATGTCCCAGGGATGGAACTTGGGGGTGTGGTGGGTGGGGGCTGGGGTAGCCCAGGGGGTCAAAAATTTACTTTTTTCAAACATGGTCATGTGGCATATCAAATTGACAGGGATGATAAGCAGAACAAAATGCAAGTAAAATTTTCACCCTCGGGTCAAAGTGACAAACTGATGACCTTGGGGTGGGGTCAAATTTCAAAGAATTTTTTACCAACTTTGTGTGCATTCTCACAAGTGCAAAATATAAAACATATCAAACGGAATTTCATTCTGTGGCCTGTGTCTTGCACCAGGGGTGGGACTTGGGGGTGCTAGGAGGGTCAAATACTTAAGCACGGGGATTTGGGATGGTGCCCCATCGACTGCACATTCTAGTTTGAAATCGTTTTTCTTATTTTTCAAACAAAATAATATATTTTTAATATGACATTACTACTAAATGCACACACTAAATCTGTTTATACTGATGAACACAGCGTTTTATCCGGGTCTGCACTATTGGCTGCAGGGATTGAAGTACTGAGTACATTTTAACCCTTAATGCGCCAATCGCAACAAAAGTCGTCTGCTTTTCTCGTCTGCTGAAATGTTTAAGAAGCCTATATGGCAAACAGTGTGGACCCAGATCAGACTGCTCCTATAGGTGCAGTCTGTTCTGGGTCCACACTGTTTGCTTCTGTTCTGGGTCCACGCTGTTTGCTTCTGTTCTGGGTCCACGCTGTTTGCTTCTGTTCTGGGTCCACGCTGTTTGCTTCTATATTTAATTTGTCAGTAATTTTAGGCAATTATTCGCAGCAAATGATTTCAGCAGACAACATTTTCAGATGTTTTTTTTTTCTTGGTGCTTTAAGGGTTAGTTTAATTCTAAATTGTGACTCTTTGATATGTACAGTGTGCACTTTCAGGTTCCATGTATTGGGCCAGACAGAAGAATTCATCAGTATTTAAAGGGTTGATAAATGCAATAAGACAACATAGATTTTTACAACTTTTAGAAATTAAATTAAAACCTGTCTTAAGGGGCCACTCAAAAAAGAATACCCAAAATTGTTTTTCAATACGGGTCATGGCTTCATGCAGGTCAAAAGTATTGCAGAATGCTCCTGCAAGTCTTTAGACCTTCATTAAGCTAGTGTTTTCCATTAAGACCTTTGTTTTGTCTATATTTAAGTGGCCGCTTAAGACTGGTTTTACTGTATTCAAAGGGTTAATAAATGCAATAAGACCACATACATGTAGTTTTGACAACATTTACCAATGAGCCGTGACAAGAGATTTCCAACAATGTGGTATGTGCGACCAGCAAAGGCTTAGACCAGCCTGCGTATACGCGCAGTCTGATCAAAGCCTTTGCTAGTCGCTTGAATATTCTATGAGTGTTAAGCTACTGACCGAACATCATTTGGAGTTTCTAAGCTTAAAAGGAGGCTGCACAGGCTCACCTTAGTCTACACATGTCAAAATGCCACATTGTTGGAAATCACATGTCACGGCTCAAATGACTTTTTCAGGAAACAACAAGATCAGAAAGAAGAAGCAGTCAGATACAAGAGAAAGGAAGCCCGATATAATTAAAACATCAGCTCAGGCAGAAGGGGATTCCAGTATTGAAGCTACTACAAAATTGTCTGTGGAGACCAACAAATCAGATAACATGAAAATTGATAAAGATAAAGAGATAGAGGATATGACATTGAGTGAAATGGAAGATTTAGATGTTCCGAAACAATGCCGTATTTGTAAAGATACATTTGAAAATATGAAAAGTTTCTTCAAACATGTCAGAACTCATGATTTAAACCCTGGAGTTCGACGGAAATGTAAACAGGAAGTTTGGCCATGTTGTGTCTGTGGGCGTAAACTAACAACTGCTGTGCGGCAAGCATGTCACCATTACAGCAAGCATGGTATTCCCTATGATGAGAAATTAAAGCTACATGCTTGTGATGTTGAGGTATATATGAAGTGTGAGAATTGTGTGTTTTGAGAAGATATCATTTTTATCTTAAATGTTTGAGCCAGTTCATGCGGTTTTGGTTTTTTATTGCATGTTATTTGGCAGCTACCTAGTGTGGCTAGGTACCTGACTTTTGGTCAGGCTCTTCATCTATGTTCCTGTTATGTTAGCCCTAGCACTGAATGCTTTAATGAGACTGCACATTTGCAGTCTCTCGTCTGAGCTTTCCCTGCCTGCATATGTGTAGATGGTTATGATAAACACAAAAATGTCATTAATTGGTTTATTTGGACACCTGTTACTCGCAATAGTTTGCCAGTCTGAACCTCCATTGCCAATGGAGGTTCAGACTGGCAACTATTTCATGTAGCAATGATGGCAACTATTGCATGTAGCAATGATTGGTCCATTTTACAACTTCATTAGGTATGTAAATGGTAGTGATTGGTGACAAATAGTGTAAGCCTTTGTTCGACTGCTCCTCTAGTCTGATTTGGGATTTCACTATTTGCACATACCTGTTTGTCTTATTTATGATAAGTACATGTATGTATGTTTTGCTTGTTTATTAGTCCCCTACTAGTCAAAGTAGAGATTTGGGGACTAAAGGTTTGCTCGATTCTGTCCATACATCACGCTTTTGTGTCCAGGTCATATCAACTACAAGGGTTCGCCAAATTCATTATAGCTTCACATTATTATTACTCATAGCATGAAGGTATGTCATGCACAACAATTAGCCACCAACTTTGGGTAGACAAAATTCATTATGACTTCATATTCAAGAGTCAGTCATTTTGTAATTCTTCGTTTTGTGTCCAGACCATATCTTCTACAAGGGTTGGCCAAATTCATTATAACTTTACATGATTATTACTCACAGGATGAAGGTATGTCGTGCACAACAATTAGCCACCAACTTTGGGTAGACCAAATTCATTATGACTTCATATTCAAGAGTCAGTCAGTCATTTTGTAATTCTTGGTTATGTGTCCGGGCCATACCTCCTACAAGGTTGGCTAAATTTATTATAACTTCACATGATTATTACCCATAGTATGAAGGTTTCAAGCGCACACCACTTAGCCACCAACTCCCAAGGTCAAGGTCACAACTTTGACTCAAACCTTTGTCGGTCACACTGTAATCCTTGGTTTCATGTCCAGTTCACTACACTTTTTGTCCGGTCCACTACAAGGGTGAGCAAAGCTCATAACTTCACATAATTAATTCCCATAGCCACCATCTCCTAAGGTAAAGGTCACAATTACGACTCAAACTTGGTACCAGGCTGTTAAACCCATAATCCTTTATCCGTGCCATATCTCCTACAAGGTTTGGATTAATTCTTTTTTACTTTACATGATTACTACCCCTAGCATGAAGGTGTGTCTTGCACTACATATAGCCACCAACTGCCAAGGCCAATGTCACGACCTTGACTCAAACATCTGTAAGTCCATCAGTCATTCTTTTGTGTCCTCTTTGTAACTTAAAAATCATTTAAGATATCTTCATAAAACTCCATACAAATATTTACCAACATTAGACAACGTAACTCTGGTTTACTTATCAGCTCACCTGAGCCATAAGGCTCAAGGTGAGCTATTGTGATGATAGGATGTTCGTTGTTCATCCGTCAGTCCCGTCCGTCCCATGTCTGTCAACAATTTTTTAGACAACATCTCCTAAACTACTGGCTGGATTTTGACCAAACTTGGCAGGAATGATCCTCATATGGCCCTTTTTAAACACCTTCTTGTCTGAAACCACAAGGCCTAGAGCCTTTATATTTGGTAATTGCAGCATCATCTTGTGGACCTCTACCAAGTTTGTTAAAATTATGCTGCTGGGGCAAAAAATGAGCCCATCTTGGGGTCACATGCTTTGCATAGACTTATATATAGGGAAAACATGAAAAAAAATCTTGTCTGAAACCACAAGCCTAGAGCCTTGATACTTGGTATGTAGCATCATCTAGTGGACCTCTACCAAGTATGTTCCAGTTATGCCCCTGGGGCCAAAAACAGGCCCGTTCAGGGGGTCACATGTTTTACACAGGCTATATAGGGAAAACATGAAAAATCTTCTTGTCTGAAACCACAAGCCTTAATACAGTAGAACTTCAATGGCTCGAACAGCCTTGGGACCATGGAAAATAGTTCTAGCCAAAGTAAGTTCCAGCCCTAGCCAGCCACGGTGAGTGAGCCATCAGAGTTCGAGCCATAGAAGTTCTACTGTATTTTGTATATCATCACCTAGTGGACCCCTGCCAAGTTTGTTCAATTGGTGCCCTTGGGGCCAAAAATGGGCCTGCCATGCGGGTCACAATGGCTTATATATAATCAACTTTTTTAGAATATGGTCGTGTTGCATATCAAATTAAAGGGATTGAAGCATACAAATAACATTGTAGCAAATAGTTTGCCCTTTCACACACCCCAGACCGCTGGGGTGGGGTCAAAAGTTCAAAACATTTTTTTTCTGAAGAGGTCATGTTGCATAACAAATTACAAGGAAAGATGTTTGGAACATTGCAAGTAATATGCTTGACCTTACGCACATCCCTGACCTTTTGGGTTGGGTAAAATGGTCAGACATTGAAATTGTGCAGATAAGTATATTTTGATTGGTCTTAGTGACTTGATACTAAGTTGATAGGCTTTGGTTATGATCTGAGTGATACCCAAGATGGACTTAAGTGTTGGAGAAATGTGATTTATATTTTGTGGTAAACATCCTCTCCTCATGACAAGGACTCTGGTCAGCCATACAGGGCCCAAGGGCCCTTTTGTTTTTGGAGTTGTGGCCCTTTGAAGCTGAAAATAGATTTTTTGCTTAAATAATGTCCTCTCTGAAACTTAGAAAAAGTTTCATAGATCTTCATAAAACTTCCTACAAATATTAACTATTATGTACAACCCAAGAACTGTAGCTCTGGATTGCCTATTTTTGGAGTTGTGACCATTTAAAACTGAAAATAGTATAAATCGTGATTTGATTGTGTCCACTCTGTTACTTAAAAATAATTTTATATAGCTTCATGAAACTTCACATATTAACCAGCATAAGATGACGTTCAGAATGCAAGAACAGTTACTATGGGTGGCCATTTTTGGAGTTATGGCCCTTTGAAACTGAAAATAGTAGATTTTGTGATTTGATCATGTTGGCTCATTGTTTAAGATCACAATTTTAACTTTGACATTTTCAGGGATGTAAATATGTGACAGCCAGCAGTCATTACCTCCAGATTCACAAGAAAGGTCGCCATGGTAATGAACGTCCTCACGTGTGTGAGTTTTGCGGGAAAGGGTTCAAACTGCCATCAGCTCTTGTGACACATCTGAACATTCACACAAACAGCAAGATATACAAATGTGAAGAATGTGATCTCACCTTTAATCAGAAGGGAGGCCTTGATGTAAGCAAACTTTCTGTAAAACTTGTCTGATTTTCTGAAAAACGAAACATCAAAGGATGTAATATAGGAACATTTTCTTATTTCTTCATCAAAATCAATGTGAAATGTTAAACATATACAGTGTGATTTCATTGCTTCTCATGGAATCGCACATAAATTTGTCATCACATTGTTGGCTAACAAACTCTGACATGTTTAGCTTTGTGGAGATACAATGTCATTAACAAGAAAAAGGCATTTAAGAGACAACATGTTTTTATGAGGGGTGTTCCGAAAGTTTGTAGAGGAGTGTTCCGAAAGTTCTGATCTTTACCTCCTAGCTTTGTTCATAGACATTTTTTAAAGGCAAACTATGCACCATTTGAAATAACTGTCTTTTACCTATCAATGGATGCTAACATCTAGCTGTACTGTTTCAATTAATAGTTACAGCATATTATATATCACCCACTCCATATCACTGACTTGTTTTCATGTTTTAGAATTATATTCATTTTTTGAATCTGGATCTGTCAAGCTGTGCATCTTTATAACCACAAAATAAGACTGATTGAAGCAGAGTCTTGAAGTCCAGCTATTTAATTCCGATTTCTGTAAGAATAAGACGTCTGCCCTCAGATATTTGGAAGAAAGCAATAAATACTGCTGTAACTACCTTTGCAGATGAAGAAATGATCTGTGTAAATTAAATCAGTTAATTATCTATTTACAGGGTTTCCGTTTAGAAGTTGTATTTGGGGTGGGACCCCCTGCTGTGAAAACAGAGGGTCCCAGAAATATTTTTGAGGGTCCCACTGAAAATTATCTTTGAAATTAGATTTCCACATAAGTGTTCTTTGACACATGACAATTCAAGCTTGCTAACATGCAGTCTCTAATGTTAAAAAGCAGTGTAAATCAGGCATTACATGCTTATAGCAGTAGCCATGCACTTTTTAAACACATTTTGCAGTGGCTTCAACGTGATCTCTGGAGTCTTGGTGTCTTAACTGTCGTTATAGAGTGCTGTTTTGAAAGTTGGAACACCCTGTTTTGGTCACAAATGGGTTATTTTTTCTTCGCTAACACACAGTGACTGCATTTCATGCTATCTTAATGTTTATCATATATCTGCCAAGGATAAACTGTCAGCCACTTATCGGTGAAACTTCCTGATTTTTTTTGAGCAGGCGCCATTTCTATCACATTCCAGCATGGCTCGACTGGTATACAAAATCATGTTAAAAATTAATACGAGGATATAAATTAATGCAATTTTCTCATAGTACCTGTCTATGTTCAGCGTAACTACCAAAAAGGACAATAAACTACAATGAATAAATAAGCAAAAGTGTTGAAATGGCCTGAATAGGTAAATATATGAGAGAAGGAAAGTTGCGTCCGGAAGCATGCAAACATTTGAAATTCACATGTCCAGAGCCCCTGAAATTGCGTCAAGGATGCAGAAAACCTGCATCAATGGAAACCCTGTATTTAATTTTGATTTAGATAAAAAGTTCACAATATTAAGCATATACTTTAAAATCAGTAAAAAAAAATTAGCCTCTATTTACATTTGCTGTACCAAATAGAGATGAAAAAAATCTTAATTATCGTCTCTAAGTTTATCTTAGTCTAGCATTTTGCAAAGTTGAATTTTAAAGTAGAAAAAAACAATTTTGTGTTTTTTCCTTGACATCAGTAGGAATCCCTCAGTTTTGCATAGCCTTTTTGAATAGAATCCTGCAAAGTCACTGGCAGGAAACAATAGGTTGCCACAGAATGTATTCAGTGGGACAAGCTTAATCCCTTAATGCGCCAATCGCAAAAAAAGTCATCAACTTTTCTCGTCTGCTGAAATGTTTAAGAAGCCTCTATGGCAAACAGTGTGGATCCAAAACAGACTGCTCCTATAGTAGCAGTCTGTTCTGGGCCCACACTGTTTGCTTCTATACTTAATTTGTCAGTGATGCTGGGCAATTATTTGCAGCAGACGACTCCAGCAGACGACATTTTCAGATGCATTTTTTTCTTGGCGCTTTAAGGGTTAAAATTCACCCATTTCTCCTCAGATTCATGTGAAGAAACACCACAAGGGAGAGGCTTCCTGGACAGAGTTATGTCATCTTTGTTCTGAGAAGTTCTTACAGAAAGCAGAACTCTCCTGGCACATGTATGTAGTTCATCAGATTCCTCTACCAGATAGATATAAAGTGTAAGTACAGCCTTTATTAAACTAGCATAATTCCAGATAGGAAACAATTTTTATGCATAACTTTTATGCATTAAATTGTGATTATTTTCTTAATCCTCAATCTAAACATATGTTATGGGTGCTCAAAAGAACCATCTCATTGAGATGGTTCTTTTGATTACCCACAACATAATAAATCATTATGTTTTGTTTTTAGAAATAAGAAAAACATAGTGATAATCACCCCTTCAGGAGACATTAACTATAAGACAGGGTTTTCCATTCCAAAATATCTGCAAATTAATATGTCAGTCAGGCTGGTGTAGTTCAGCTGTAAGGTAAGAATGGTGTAGTTCAACTGTAAGAGTATGGTTTCCCTTCCAAAAGATTCACACAGAGCTACATCCATCTTGTATGATGGAGCTAGATTTTCAGATGTTTCTTGTTGAACAAAAAATCCCAACAATAACCAGCCTTGCTGTTATACCTCCCTCAAACTTAGTTTTTGTGTGGTGTCTTATACCCTTTTCAAGTTTTTGTCAGTGTGTTTCTGTTAGTGTCTTAAATCTGCCAAATGATCCAGATATTGCAAGCCAATTTTCTATTTCCAGCTATTCCTGTGAGCTGTGTGATTACCAGACAATAAGGAAAAACAAGTTGGAGAGACATCAAGATGCACACAATGGTGAGTTCTTGCATACACACCTCATTGTGAGAAAGTCTCATTTTGTTGCATGCAAGCAACAAAGGCGCAGTCCAGTATGCACATCCCCAGTCTGATCAACGTTTCTGACTTTCCCTATCTGTAAAGAATGTTAGCTTCACTTGCAACATGCAAAATTACAATTGTCCAGCTAGTCTCTGTAGCTTAGCAGGCTGGATTTAACATTACCTGGTCACAAATCCTGAAGATAGGTGTTCTGGTTAAGAGGCCCATTCTATATTTGAACCAGTCCATGAGATTTTTGTATTCATGGCATACATGCATTCGGGAAAGTCCTCCACAATCCGAGAATCAAATCTTGGCTTGAGTGTAATAAAGGAGCATTACGCATAGTACTATGTACCAAAAAGCTCCATTTTGTTAGCCGGAACTGGCGTATGGAAAATTAATTCTGTAGCATGTGGGTTCAGCTCTATTAAAATAGATTATTCTGATTATCCGAAAAGTTTAACCAGCAGAATAAATGAAGTTTATGTTTTTTCATTAAAATATCGCTATAGCGATATTTTATTGAAAAAACATTAACTTCATTTAAGGGTTTGTTTTGCTGCAATCACACTTCTTATTGTGTTAACATGGTTTCTGTGACATCAGCATCACATTATCACCAGCGTTATCAAAGTACATCCGTGGTCTGATTCCATGGAATTTCACGGAATCGGCCGAGGCAGTTTGATTGGGCATACATGAACAATGAAAACTCAGATGAGCATGTTAAGATACACAGTCTATTCAAAACCTTTGCTGCTTGAATACACAAAGTCTGAAAGTAGATGAAGAATAAGACCAAAAATTAGATCTCAAGTCCCACAATACATTGAAAAGGTGGACCCTTGGGTTGGGATTTTCCTATCCTCCTTTAACCCAAAGATGGATTCTATTTGTCCAAAGAGACACATTTCTAGTTTCAATAAGGTTTTGATTTCAGCCCAGTTCTGCAAAAAGTGCTCATGATCAGCTATTATGATCAGGCTGTGTCCAGGAGTTCAAAATTACACAGAGGTTTTGCTCTAATGAACAACATGGCTGCAATGGGTAACCTCTAGCAAAATATTTCACTTTACTGAACAAAATTGCTGCCATGGATAAAATGGGGGAAAATCTTTAAAGAACATCTTAACCACTTACCCAATTCCAAAATTATTTCACATAAAATTGCAGAACAAAATGACCACCATTGCTAAATGTAAAAACAAGTTACTGAGGAGGAGATAGCTAAAGACATAATGGATAGACTGACAGACGGCAGACAGACCGAGGTGATTACAATATCCTCAACACGTCTTAACCCTTAACACGCCAACCACAACAAAAGTCGTCTGCCTTACTCATCTGCTAAAATGTTTAAGAAGCCTCTATGGCCAACAGTGTGGACCCAGATCAGACTGCTGCTATGGGAGCAGTCTGTTCTGGATCCATGCTGTTTGCTTCTATACTTCTATAATTCGTCAGTAATGTTAGGAAATTATTTGCAGCAGACTACTTTTGCAGACAACATTTTCAGATGCATTTTTTTTCTTGGCGCTTTAAGGGTTAAAAATAGTGGGAATAAATATACTTATATTCAAGCACTAACAAAACTAGAATTGCTAAGTTGAATGGCATGCCATTGGGAATCCACACACTATCCTCCCAAGACCAACTGGGGGTTGGGCCAAAAATAAATGTGCAGTTGCATGCCCCACTTGTGTAATCAAGTCACTTTCCAAGTTGGATTTGGTCCAGCGATTTAGGAGATGGATGGAGGTGATCACAATAACCACAACATTTTTTTAAAAGAGTGGAGATACTTATTGCCTCATGTATAGCTATATATTTATATAATTACAGACACAAGAAGCTGGAGTTGTGAAATCTGTGGGAAGAAGTTTGTAACTAAGAGCTACTTGAACAGACATCTCAGGTATCATGGAGGTAAGTTTGTAACTAAGAGCTACTTGAACAGACATCTCAGGTATCATGGAGGTAAGTTTTGCTAGCGCAATATTCTATTAAAATTTGAATAATGTGATAAAAAACACTGTACATCCCTAAAATTGGAAAAGGGCCTGTCCAGATGATAATGGTTGGAACTTCCATTCAGCTTAAAAAGGGTTAACTGACATCAGTGGGAAGCATGCAGAAGGTTGAACGACAGACATTAGTGGACATGAAATGCACATGGTGACCGAGTGCTCCGAATGTGGTGATATGTTTTTTCACCCTAGGGATGATATGGGTCATGTGGGGTGTGATATGGATCCATATCACACCCCACTACACCCATTTTGGATTGATATACCTCTCTAGATGTGTAGTCCTGATATGTGCATGAAATTGTTGCTTATATTGCACATGTAAAATGAATGTATTTTATAGTAAATATGTGATAATATAAAATATAATATAAGGATAGAAATGCAAATTTTCAGCTTTCACTGTATGGTGCAAAACAATAGCTTTTTAATGATAAAATCTACATTTCAATCCTTAATTATATGTCCAGGTAAGGGGAAAGTGAAAGAAACAACAGTGTTGGAAGATACGTTTATCTATCGTTTTCTTTATGTATTTGAATAAATGATTTTTTAATAAAACTGTCATAATTTGATTTAATATTGATTTTGACATTTCATTGTTTGGATCAAAATAAAAGAATCATGAAAGTCTCTTTTTCTAGTCTTTGAAGGTGAAGATACGAAATCCTCACTTGAACAATTTTATCATCATTTTTTGTTTTCAGAGAAAAGTTTCAAGTGTACATTTGATGGTTGTAACTATGCTTGTGTGGATAACATTGGTTTGAAGAAACATATCAGGCTTATGCACACTCATAAGGTATGGTTAGGTCAGTAATTCTACCAAGGATAAAATGCATACACTTGTCAGGGAAGTTGCTTTGTCCTTAAACAGGGTGTCTGAAAAGAAAGGTACCACTATTATACTTTCAGAGTTTTGATTGAATGTTGGGGAATTTGCATCAAAATATGCACACACATAAAACAAAGGTGTTGCCGTGATGTTCCCGATAATGGATATGGCAAACAAAATAATAAGAAACTCCGATGATAAGTTTCACAAATTCTTCATAAGTAAAGTCTCTGCACAGTAAAAACAATAATTCCGTCCGAAAATGACAGAAATATATGGCGACTCTACTTGAAACTCCTTAGTAACTAACGTCAAAAATCTACGTCACGCTAACGTTACGCAATTACGTTAATTGCGTAACGCTAACGTTACGTTAAGCACGTTAATTCATACAAGAGATGAACCTTATATCCAAGTCAGTTCGTACAGGAGAAGAACCTCACATCCATTCTTCCCCTCCCGAAATGTTTTACATTTTGAATAAATTAGTTCCCAAAAACTTAAGTTAACACTCCTCAATCAAAATCACTAGGGAACTTTAAACATGAATCAAGTTTGAAATACGCTGAAGTATGATAAAATGCAATGACATTTAATTAATAAACTAAGGTTTCTCTCTTGTATGGATTTACGATTAATTTGCTTATCATTTCATTATGAATAAGTTCATATTAAGTTCATTTTTTTTTTCAAGTTCCTTTTTTAGTCTTACATCTCTCCTTCTAAAGGACACAGCTTCGATATTGGTCTTATCAAGGTTCCCTGCCCGACCTGGACTTTAACAACCCGAACTCGTCCGTCGTCTCCTGGATAGATCTCTACGACTCTTCCCATAGGCCAGCTTCCCCGTGGTGTGTCTGGTGAAATGAGTAGAACCACCTCGCCCTTCTGAATGTTTCGTCTTTCTCTGTGCCACTTTGTTCGCGCACTTAGTCCTGGCAACCATTCCCGAAGCCATCTATGCCAGAAATGTCGGACCAGTTCTTGAACACGTCTCCATCGTTTCCGCGGACTGAATTGCGTTTCGTCCACGGATGTAGGTGCAAAGATACCCCCAATCTGGCCATGTAAGAAATGATTTGGGGTAAGCGGAACATCATCTTTGTGGTTTGCCGACTGGTATGTTAACGGCCTAGAATTTATCAGTCCTTCAGCTCCAATGATGGCCGTCATTAATTCCTCGTCGTTGATATCCGCCTGTCCGAGTATAGCTTTTATTGCCTTTTTAGCTGATTTCACCATGGATTCGTGAGCTCCTCCAAAATGTGGCGCTAATGGCGGATTAAAATGCCATTTTACTCCCTTGTTTGCGACTGATTCTTGAATCTTGTGATTGTCAACCTGGGACAGTAGTGCTTGCAGTTCTCTGTCAGCGCCTATGAAATTGGTTCCATTGTCTGAATAGACCTCATCTGGAAGACCTCTGCGATTTGCCATTCTGTAGAAAGCGTTGAGAAATGAGTCTGTGGTAAGTCCGAAAGCAATTTCCAAATGTACAGCTCTGGTGGCAAGGCACGTAAACAAACATAAATATCGTTTCTCACGACGTTTACCTCTCCCCTGTATGGTAATAAATGGGCCTCCAAAATCTACTGATGTCCTGGTGAAAGCCCTTAGTGATGTTTGGACTCTCGCCAAAGGCAATGGAGCCATAATCTGCTGGCTGGCTTTAGCTTTCCGACGGCGACACTCGGCGCATTCTCGCTCCCACTCTCGTATAGCTTCTCGTGCTGAAATAATCCAATAGCGGGCCGATAATACCGCTTAAGTTTGGTTGGTCCCAAATGCGTGATTTCCTTTCTCATGTGCATCTTTTATAATCAATTTTGTGACCCAACTTTTACGTGGTAAGATCACTGGATGTCGAACATCATAGGAAATACATTTTGCGTTTGTAAGGCGTCCATCTGACCGAATAAGCCCATCATCATCGAGTTGTGGCTTCAGAGCAAGTAGTTTGCTGTTCGATGACAACGATCGTCCGTTAACCAAAGCTTTCCATTCATCTTGGAATTCAGACTGCTGTGCCTGTCTAACCAGCTGTAGTTCGGATCTCTTTAGTTCATCAGCAATCAACTCCCCAGTCATTCTAACAGCCACGTCCCTCTTGCAGTTTTCAATGAACCGATTAACCCAGGCTACTATGCGTCGTAATTTCAACCAACTGGAATAGTTAGTAGGATCAATTATATAATTTTCTGCGGCTGCCAATGCAACAAAAGTACAGGGTATATTGCGATCAACCTCAGGTTCTTGATGAATCGATTTCATTCTTCTCGGTGCAGAATGTTTGATTTCAACATCCCCAGTGGGAACTTCAAAGACTTTGTTTTTAGGCCATACATCTTCTGACTCTCGCAGGAATACAGGTCCCCTCCACCACGAATCGCATTCTGCAAGTTCGCCCGCATGCATCCCTCTACTTAGTATGTCCGCCGGATTTACCTTTGTAGGGACATACCGCCATTGCGTTGGCTGTGTAAATGTTTGTATTTCTCCAACTCTGTTGGCAACGAAAGGCTTGAAATTACGGCTTCGTCCTCTAACCCACCAAAGAACGTTGACGCTGTCACACCAGAAAGTAACTTTTTCCATTTTTACACCAAGTACGTTCGAAATTCTTGTGGTAAGTCGCACGCCTACTATCGCGCCCATCAGTTCAAGTCTGGGAATACTGGTTGCAATGTTCGGTGAAACTCGTGTCTTTGATGCAACAATGTTTGTAGAAATAGTACCATCTCCATTTTGGCATCTTGCGTAGACAACAGCCCCGTATGCGTTCTCAGATGCATCTACAAAAGTATGCAACGACATCGTATCCGCAATAGTTCCTTCATTCCATAGACATCTAGGCACCTGGATCTGTTGCAATTGGTATAGTTCAGCGAACCACGCACGTGCAGAAATGGATAGCGGTTTGGTAAGCTCGTCATCCCAATCTATGCCTGCGGTCCACATATCTTGGAGCAGCATTTTTGCACGAATTGTGTAAGGAGCCAAAAAACCTATTGGGTCGAAGAGGGTCGCAATTTTCTTCAAAAATATCCTTTTTGTGTACGTTGTGTCCTCTTCTGGAACGTTCTCTTTGAACGTGAATACGTCTGTATCTGCACGCCACCACACACCTAGAGTCTTTGCACACGGTAGCTGACTGCGGTCTAAATCAACTTCGGCCTTCCTATCCTCAAGTGGTATTTCTACCAGTACTTTAGATGAGTTTGAAAGCCATTTCATGGCATGCATCCCGGCCTTCGACAACAAAGCAGACAGTTGGTGATAAAGCTGTGTCCCCTGTGTTTCAGACTGCACAGAGTCCATGGAATCGTCCATATAGGTTGATTTGTCAATTGTTTCTGCAGCCAATGGGAAGTCAGGTTTGTATTTCTTGGCGTGGTGTTGTAAAACGAATTGAGCTAGAAATGGTGATGAATTCATTCTGAAAACAACTCTGTCAAACTCGTAAACATCTGGCCTACGATCCTGGTCTATTCCCCTCCATAGGAACCTGTGATATGGCTGGTCTTTAGGTGAAATACCGATTCTAAGGTACATCTCCGCTATGTCGCACACTATAGCCACTGGAAACCGTCTGAATCTTAACAGTACGTCGAACAGGTCTCGCTGCAGTTTTGGCCCCTGGTTTATTGCATCATTGAGTGATGTCCCTTGGCACTTTGCTGAGGCATCAAACACAATCCTGATCTTCGTTGTGTCTTTGTCGGGCCTTATAACTGGGAAATGCGGCAAGTACCATTTCGAACTGTAACTTTCGTTTTCTGGCACTTTTCTCACGTAACCTTTAGCGACGTATTGCTTTATTATGTCACTGTATGCATGTCCAATATTTGGTGACTTTTGCAGTCTCTTTTCTGTATTCTGGAGCCGTTTTAAGGCCATACTATAGTTATCCGGTAACATAGGTTTATCCTCTTTCCATGGAATACTAACTCGATACATGTTCTGATCATAATTGAGTGAGCCATCGACCTTTCTCATAGCTAGCTGATCCTGAATCTGCACTATAGGAGTAGGCTTGCCAAGCGATGTTTCTTCAACTTCCCAGAATCGTTTCAAATTCGAATTAATCTCTTCCATTTCGAGCTGATCTCTGATAAAATACGTACGAGCAAAATGTGTAACTAGTTTTGTTGTCTTGACTGAGTAGGGGTTGCCGATGCACGTCCAGCCCAGTGGTGTCAATCTTGCTACTGGCTCTCCAGGTTGACCTCTGACCTCTTCTATGGCGCAATGCAAATCAAGACAGTCCAAACCTATCAGAACATCGACTATTGGCCTCTTTGCGTTTAGTGGAAATTTAATGCTTCGCAGATGTGGCCACTTCATGCGGTATTCATTCCAGTCAATAACATTCATGTCCCCTGTTACTCTGCTTGCCGTATATGCATTTACTTTAAAGCTCACTTTTCCATCTACGCTCTGCAGTTCGAAACTAACAGGTTTTGTCTCAAACGTTTCAATTTGACCATTTAATACATTAACAGTTACCTTTTCTGTCTTCCCTTTTAGCCCTAGTTCTGCAGCGACATCTGAATTGACGTAGCTCTTAGTGCTGGCCTCGTCTAGTAATGCATTTACTCGTAGCGATCTGTCACCATTTTTCAAAATAATTGGCACAGTGCGCAGTGCAATGTAATCCACTTTGGAGTAGTTCTGCGTAATCAAGGTGGTCTGCTGTGGGTGCTCCTGTCTCTTCCCCTCCGTGACAGAAGTAGCTATCTCTGCCGATGGAGACACGATCTCTTGTGTTGTATGATCTGTCAATTCAATACGCTTCAGTTCGGTTTGCTCAAGTCCACTTGACGTCGATGTCATAGCATTTTGGTGTAGCAGCCTATGATGAAGTTCTTTACATCCATTGGATCCGCATGGCCGACTCTGTGGACATTTATTTCCGTAATGTCCGATAGAAAGACATCGATAACACAGCTGTGCACGCTTTACTATTCTCCATCGCTCAGTTGGACTCTTCTTTGTGAAGGTACGACATTTCAAGATTGCATGTCGTCCTTTACACGCATGGCATGGCGTTTTCTCTACAGTGCGATCTTTCCGTGATTCTCCAAAGAATGTTCTTTGAGTTTTATGTCTAGGCAGCGATTGTTCTCGATTCTGATTGTTAGCTGATTTTCCTGTCAGGCCATGCATAGTTTCAGCTGCAATGGTTTGGAATTCTGCTTCTTGTATAACCCATTTCCTCAATGTGTCTACGCCCTCAGTTATACTGTTTTCAAACACCCATCGGTGATAGCGCGCCAACATTGATTCTGACAATTTTCGCTGCAACTTATTATAAAGGGAACCGTCCCCAAGTTCGTGAAAATGCCCTGCTTCTTTCAAGTTAATGATGGCAATATCTAGTAAGTCCGCTAATTTTTCAAGATCTCTAGCATTTCCCGTTCTCACTTGCTTAAAATTATCCAGATCTTCCAGATAAACTGCTATCTGTCGCCGTCTGCCGCCATACTTGCGCTCTAACCGTTCTTTTGCTGCCTCGTATGCCGTTGCAGAATGACCTAAACTTTCTATCGTTTGCAGCGCTTCACCGGATACGTACTGCCGCAACTGGAGCAACTTGTATTCAGGTGTAGCTGGGGCGTTATCAATGCAGGCGAGGAATGCAGCCTTCCAGCTTTGATACGTTCTTTTATCACCATGAAACACGGGAATCTCCACGCGTTTGAGCTGTCGCCACAGGTCCTGTCCTAGAGATGGAGCTTCTCGGTTGTGCATATTAGTTGTTTCAAACGGCGTTGCATTCGCATCAAGTACTGATAAATTATCCTGCTTTGAATAATTATCCCTGATTTGCTGCTGGTGGCGAGAGCGTATGTCCTCGAATTTTGCAACATTCTTAATCTCATTTTCATTTTGCCTAGAGCATGTTTGAATATGGTCGCGAACTTGCAGCATTGCAGGATTGTTCTTATTTGCGTATACAGCGCTTACCTCCTGTTCTGTTTGTGGTAAAACTTGCTGCCTTTCTACCTCCTTCTTGTTGGTTTCCGAAATGTTCATATGCTCAAGCATATCGATCGTAAGGATGTCCGATGTAACACTTGATCTTTCATCTTGGCGAGATTCAAGATAGTCTGTTGCAGCCTCACGAGCTGAACTATATTCGTCGAGTATCTTTTCTAGCTCGTTCGACACTCGCATGCTTTTTTGCACTTCATCTATACTTATATAAAATTCAGCGAACGACGTTAAAACGTCCGTAGCAAGCTCCGACAGTGAGTCCATTTTTTCACAGGCATCAAGTACCGCCCTGCGACTTGGGGGCTCTTGTTCCTCGAGTAGCGATACCAACTTATTTTTGCACCGACTAAAATTTGCTTTTGCTCGAGCTTTGTCTTTCTTGTATTCCGCTTCTAGCCGTTCAGTGCTGACTGTTGAACGATAGTCCCTATTCTCGGATGACGCCATAATCGATCTTGATAGTTCTGTTTTACACTGGTTTCGATAATAAACCTCGCTCTGCTACCAATTTGTTGCCGTGATGTTCCCGATAATGGATATGGCAAACAAAATAATAAGAAACTCCGATGATAAGTTTCACAAATTCTTCATAAGTAAAGTCTCTGCACAGTAAAAACAATAATTCCGTCCGAAAATGACAGAAATATATGGCGACTCTACTTGAAACTCCTTAGTAACTAACGTCAAAAATCTACGTCACGCTAACGTTACGCAATTACGTTAATTGCGTAACGCTAACGTTACGTTAAGCACGTTAATTCATACAAGAGATGAACCTTATATCCAAGTCAGTTCGTACAGGAGAAGAACCTCACATCCAAAAGGTGTATATTTGCTTTGGTAAAATATTTGATTTATTATGTCAAACAAAGTCATTTTAACAACATTTTAAGTACAATTTTTTTTGTCATTTCAATAGTTAATGTTCTCAAGATGACGTCCCTTCATAAGCTTTCCTTGTTTAGTCCGTACTATGAAATTGTTAATAACATTTCGCCACATTTCTTCACTGATCTTGTTCACTTCCCGTTTGATGTTTGTCAACAGCATATCCGTGTCCACTGGCTTTGGTCTGTAAACAGTCAACTTCTAATAGCCTGAGAGAAAAGTGAGAGAAAAGTTATCGGACAGGTTAAAATCAGGACTGTGTGTGGGCCAAGATTATCCATAATCCTTCACTTAAGGGTATCGCCAGGAAATCACCTTATCACAGAAGTTTTCATTGACATTATTTTATACAATATAAGATGTAGGTGCTGTTGCACCATCATGCATGAACCAGACATTTTGCATATTTGATGTTTGCTTTCAAAGCACTGGAACAAACATGTTTTTCAAAAGTGACAGGTACCATTGTGAATTCACAGTGTTCTTAAACACCTATGGACCAATCACTCTGTGCGACGAACTAGAATATCAAACTGTTAATTTCACACTATGAAATGGTCTCTCCATAAAACAATGAGACTGTTCATGTGCTGTTTTGTTTGCATACATGGCCAGACAAGAGGAAATGTGACTCATCTGAAAACCAAATATCATGAAATGTATCAGCGTTATTGTCTGCAACTTCAATTGCTCAGCAACAAAAATCAAGTCTTTCAACCTGAAACTCTGCATAATCTGAATTTTATAAAGAAAAGTTGAAAATCCTTCTTAATTATTTCATGAACACAAGTTTTAGAAATTCTGGTCTCTGAGGAAGAATGTCAAACGATTTTCTGGGCATTTCAAAAGCATTTTCCGAAGCGTACTCACATTTTCATTGCTCCGACTTGACCTAGACCGACCTGCTTTTCGTACATCTGCTACTGACCCATTTGCTCAAATCTAAGTACAATCTTGTAGACATGTTTACTGCTTACATTTGTATTCTTAAAATGATATTTAAACTTTTGCTGAATGTCTATTACACATTTTGTTTCATAAAACAGCTTGGATGATAAAAATATGATGATCTGACATGAGTCGCTCTATATTGAAATAACGTTTATTTTGAAAGATATCTATAGCGTCGGAATATTTTGGGGCATCATAGTTCTCAATTTATCTTTTTGGTGTATCAAACTAAAGTCATATTATTCCTAACCCTTTTATAAAGGGCTAAAACTTTCCAATGCTGTTTCTTATCTGTTCCTATGGTTCCTTGATAAGTACTATGAGCCCACCATCAAGTGTAACAATGCAATACGGTAAATCTTGTATTAGCTCGTACACTCAAATAGTTCGTACACCATAAATTATTCCACTATGGTCGGACCAAAATGTTATTTATTAGTTTGTACAGTGGTCATTTTTTCGATTTGTAATTTTAATAGTTAGTACACAACGTTTTTTCCTTAATTTGGTACCTGCATGGCTTTTAATCAGTGTTTCTATCTACGATACTTTCGTTTTCCTTCTGTCGAGCACGCCAGTTAACAAACATATCAGCGGAACAGGAGTGTTTCGCCTGTCAGTGCGACCGTCAGTGTCGCTGACGTGCATCCAGCATTGATGCTTGCCAAACTTTTATTCCCTGATAAACGCTAGGTTCATTGAACCTCGGACCGATGCAAATTTGCACGCCTTTGTCGCCATCATTGGAGATATTTTGTCCAGTCATGACAAAAATCAACACGTGTACACATCTCGGGGCACACAGCTGTCATAAATATTCTCGAAACGGGAATCTAAGCACGTCAATCCTTATACGAACACCACCACAATCCACAGCTTATTTGAGCGTATAAATTTTCTCGGATGACTATCAAATCAAAAGAACGCACAAGCGCGTGTTTGCGACATGGAGAACTTCTACGCAATGCCCATGCATCTTTTTTTAATCACTGGATCCGAGCATGATGAAATCATATGGGCTGGTGCTTATCACAAATGTGATCAGCGAATGCTAAGGAGAGTCTGTGCTTTTGTGAAATCTCGTCAGGGTCTCGCTGCTCCCTAACTCAAAGTTTTGAAGTGGATAAAGACTAAGGCCGAAAAAGCCTTGAGACATCTACGTACTCCCACTGATTAGCTGTGCTTTAAATATGCGAACATCAATTTTATACAAGTTTTGATGATGGCTTTCTAAGTTCACCAAAACGGTAATAAGCGCTGCGTCCTTATGAAATTGTATTCTGAATGATTCTTGTGGATCATCACACGTATGGACAGACGCACAAACCAAGACACAAATTGATTGATTTTCGCATGCTTCTGCATCATGCTTTACATTGGGCTGTCAATGAAACTAGCCATGGTACCTCTCGCACATGTGACCAGCGAAGGCTCAGACGAGCCTGCACATCCGCACGGTCTTGCCAGGGGCACAGCTGCTCAATTACATATAGAAGGAATGATGGTGCATGTCTAAAGTTAGGCTTAAAGTCCCACTAGGTGGTTGTGTATAATACACCAATGAACACCGCAACAATTGTTTGCTTTCAGATGAAAAAAATGTTCGAAAAAGTGTCTCGTTTATAACTAAATTTATACTGCCCGTGTATACTTAAATTCGCAACATCTTATCAGGGTTTGCTTTATTTACCCCATTCTGTGTCTATGCAAACAACGACTGCGCAGATCAGCCTGCACATCTGCGCAGTCCTATCAATTAGCTCTAGAAAGTATGATAGCTTAACCTGCTACATGCAAAAATATAATTCCACTGTCAGACATGCATGCGCGATCCAGACAATTCCAACGTGGGTGGGATGGGGGGAGGGGGGGAGGGGGTGGTTGGGTCGAATTGCTCCTCGAGGGAGGTTCCTACCAAAACAAATGACAACTTGTGATTTTCCAGGGGAGGTCCCGACCCCCTGCCACCCTCTCCTCTGTCTCCGTCCATATCAGAGTTTAAAACAGTTTGAAATTATTTTATTAGTAAGACATTACATATTGCCACAAACCGTCTGCTAATTTTATCAGCTGACATGAAAGGCAAAGACAGCATGATTCTTTTTAAGATCAAAGAGACCGCTCACTTCAATTCCCGCCATGTGTTAATTAAAGGTTTGGGGTCGCATGTGGTGGCCTTGACGCAAGAAAATGTACATGACACGTTTAATAGCTAAGCCTTGTGTCCTGTTTGTAGGACATGTAAACAGTGGCCCAGACCAGAATTCTGTGGCATATGAACAGGGTCCCCACTGCTTTCATGCACAGATCCGGAAAGTTTTGTCAGAGGGGTCCAACTTTGACGTTTTTCTTTTTTTTAGTTGATGAGGGCTCGAAAGAATATATCGCGATAAGGGGAGGGGGGTACCAAATACCACAATAAGCGGGTCGCCATTTAACTTGCATTTCGCTGGCGTGCCGATGATGACCCAGCATTAAATGCTGGCTTGAAAGCTTTGTGATTTTCAGGGGATCCGGACCAGTATTGATAAGAAACCCTATATTTTGTGATTTTCGGGGGGGGGGGGGGGGTCCTGACCCCCTGTCACCCCCTCTGAATCCATGCATAGTTTGCTTACATCAAAATTGAAATAAAAATGAAAAATACCACCCAACGACGACTAAAACGGAAATGAGCTGTCGGATCTATAGGTCCTACTGCTGCTACACGAGATAGTGTGGTGTACACGGGATAGCTTGGTGTTCAAATAGCAGTGCAGCATCCAACTCTGTTTTTGGCTGTTAAAGAGTCAGTATGATAGATCCCCTGCGAAATCCAATTGTCACCTTGTGTAACCAGGCCTCAAATCATGAAAGGCAGGTTTTTTCATGTAATGGCTTTTCCATGATCAAGCGACCATAGATGACAAAGTGCGGGAATCTGGTTCTACATTGATTGCCATTAACGTACTCTTAGAGGGAATGAGCGAGCAAGCTGAGCATGTTAAGTCGCGGCACCACAAGAAATGAAATACGACGTCCCGATGAAGACTCGAACCAACCTATGCAGAAATATAGATATTCATACAAAGCCTTTAAATGGAGTAAGCATTTGCAAAAGCGTAAGTTGTGGGTCTTTTTACAATACGGAGGATGAGTATTCTTCCAGTTGTTCATATTTCACATGAATTTAGAAGTCGTCATTTTCATTTTCAGTTTTCATGCACGTCAAGAAAAATTCAATAAATGAGTGCATGCGTACGTCTAACCTGTTTGACTGAATGTACGCACAGTTCTTGTCTATTTACTTCTGATTGGGTACCCCCCTGTCCACCCCTCACTTCCGTCACGGTTGCGTTTTCGAGGGTTCTAAGAATCTACATGCTTTTACCTGTACCATGAACCAAAACGAAAGCTGCGATATATGTCAGCTTTACATTGTAGAGCTAGTCATCGGTAATGAACAGAAGTTATGTTATAATTCCTCATAGAACGAGTCCGACGTGTTTGACCAAAACAAAACACCCTTCCGTAAAGTATAACCGGGTGATATCGCCGGGTATATCGCACATTGCACGTGAGTCTGTAATAGCTGAAAACGGCACAGTAGGTGATTATCGCGACTTTTATGCATGCTATTAAGAATGTTAGTTTAATTGAAAATACTAATCAGACATTCAATCTGTGATGAGGCTTAATGGATACACAGAAATTCCTCCCTCTTTGGCAATTTTCGCATGTTTTGGCCCCGTTTTATAGATCTTCTAAATTTCATTTTATTAGTTCGTACAGTGCCGTTTTCCAGAAAATAATTTTTATTAGCTCGCACACAGAGAAATAGAATTATTTTTTACTGTACAAACTAATACAAGATTTACCGTATTGGTGCATTCTGTCACATTATCTTTGTACATGTTGTATTTATTTGGGTTATCAGAATTTATCAATAAATACAGTGCAGTCTCTTTATAACACACCTTGTTATAACACAAAATTTGATATAACATGGTCATGTTAAGGCTCCCAAATGTTTTTACCACGGAATTTTATAAAGTAATTATAGGAAAATGACCATAAATTTTCCTATAATTTCCTTGAAAAATTGTCTCACTATACATGATTCCTTTATGATACGGTCCATTCCTTTGGACCCCAAACATAGCATTATAAAGGGACCCCACTGCACTGTATGTAAAATTGTTGCTCTTTGTCCAGGTGACTATTTTTAGTCACCTAGGTTGTTTCTAACTGTTAAGAGAAATCCACATCAGTTTATTTCTGATTGTATAACAATAGAACTGACAGTTAGATGTCAACAATTCATTGTTAGATGAAGGCAGTTTGCTACAGCTAAAGGAGAATTGGTAGTAATAGTCTTTTTGTAAATCCGGTATGCATTATTCTTATAAACCAAAGAAAATTTATGGGTTTTCATTTGCAGAACTACAAGCCTTTCATGTGTTCTCTGTGCCAGTATAAGACTGGTCTCCGTGGCAACCTTGATAAACATATCAGAACTGTTCATAATCTGGATGTTGTCACGAAACACACAGTTCACCTGAAGATGAAGTTTAAGGATCGTCATTCCGGTGATATTCTAACCAAGGATGGGGAGTATATAAATACTGTGGTAGACCATAGAGGGGAAGATCCTCTAAGACTTCAGGTAAATACGACATCGACAAAATATGCAGGATTGAGTTACCCCACCCACTTCTTGAAAAGTAGGGGTAGTGTTATTAGGAAAACCTAAAAAATATCATGGATGGTCATGTCAAAATGTATGTGATTCGCTGACCTTTTTGTTGGACAACATCTTTATTCAATTTGGCACCAAGCTGTATAGACATATAGTTGGGATTCCTATAGGCACTAATTGTGCTCCCCTGGTTACAGATTTATTCCTGCTTTGTTATGAGTGGGACTTTATGATGGCTCTTTCTGGTGATAAGCAGTCTGATATTATTGATGCTTTTATCACTACATCCAGATAATTGGATGATATTTTTAACATTAATAATGTTTATTTTGACAATATTGTAAGTCAAATATACCCTTCAGAGCTCCAACTTAATAAAGCCAATACCTCTGATACCGAAGCCTCATTTTTAGACTTGCATTTATTAATTTCTAATGATATTGTTTCTATCAAAATTTATGATAAATCTTTGATTTTGAAATTGTCAATTTACCATTTTAGATGGTGATGTTCCTCACTCTACATCCTAAGGAGTCTATAGCTCTCAACTCATTCGTTTTGCTAGAGCATCTAGCCATGTTGCCGACTTCAACACCCGCAATAAATTGTTAACTCAGAAACTTCTTAAACAAGGTTATCGGTATCATAAACTTCACAAAACCTTTTCTAAATTTTATAGATGATACTCATAGCTCCAGATAAGGATTGGAGGCAATTGGGTATTTACCCACCTCTTTTTGGCTTAATTGGGTATTGCAAATTTTAAATTGGGTATTTCAAGTTTTTGTATTGGGTATCTATCTGAAAGCAAATAAGCAATGCAACCGGGCCTTGTTTCTCCTGACTTTTTTGTTTACTTTCGGTTTCACTTTCAGAAAGCACACTTGCAATATTGGTATATCTGAGATCGCTATTTCCAACTTATTTCGAAAATCCAACGTATCTACCAATTCATATTTGATTCTTCGAACCACCAACACGGTATTAGAGTTAGTTACGATATGATATTATTCTATTGCTCAAAGGCTTTTTCGCCCACGTTACGCCATTGTTATTGTCAAGCGAGACGAATGTCGTAATCGTGTAAATATTGGGTAAAGCTAAACAGCGATAAGAATGTTCCTGGACTGGTTTACAATTTAACTAACTAGATTTGACGCCACACCGTGTATAAATTTCTAACCAACAACAGCTTGTGATGCGAAAAACGACAATCGCAAACTGAATACTATAGCCTCATACGCTACGAAAAAGTTCGGAATTGAGTATCAAGGATTTTTATTGCGTTTTTGTACGCACAGACATGAATTTAATTGCGTTTTCAGGTCCACGAAAATTGTGTAAATACGCAATACGCAGCCTTATCTGGAGCTATGGATACTATGATTTGATATCTAAGTTCCAAGTTGGACTTAAATCTCTCTTGCACCAAGGACTTTCGGAACCTGAATTCTATGGTGACTTGGTGTATAAATTAATGTATTGCAACAGACTGCATGCTTGGTGGTCGACCCAATCACGGTTGGCAACTTTGCTTTCCTCTTTAATTGCATGCCTGTGGGTCGGACTTCAGACTCTATGATGGTTCTGACTTAAAATCTTATCTATTGACAAGATGGTAGGGGCCTGATGCTTTGGCTGTTGTATTTCTTTTGCTCCGGTATTCAGTTTTATTTATGTTGAGTCCTTATCTTTGCTTTATCTCTTTTTTATATCTTGATTTATATGTTCTAGTAGATGATGCATTGATTAGTTAGGGGTCTTTCATGCAAACCAGACTTCTATGTGTCTTGATCCACACCTGAACTAAGGGTGAGGTTGGCACTGTGAAACCGGTTTAAGCCCTTCAGTAAAATATTTTTTACTGATCCTTCAAAGGTGCAACTTCTTTTGTGGACCATTCATGTTATTTCTGTTGTGTGTTTGTTATGCTTTCATGCGTCTCTGGTTATTGTTGCCTAGTGGTCACCTGCTGGGAAAATGCTGACCTCTTGGCTCTCGTTTGTGATGTCTAATTGTGAGTTTGTTACTTTCCCATTGGTATCCTGGGTCAGGTGTGGTACTTGATTGCATCAATTCCTGATCTTTGCCCTCTTTCTTCTATAAATACTGTAGTAGACTATCCTCTAAGACTTCAGGTAATTTATAAATACTGAAATGCATTGAAATGTCATGTGATCAAGACCACGCCTCTAGGCAGAGTAGCGCCAACGTCAGCCAATAGCGTTCTTTGTTTATCAACATTTACGTGGCATTATTCACGTATCACCACAACATCATGTTCACAAGTTTTGCTCCCTGGCTGTTCCAACACCTCCATTACATATGAAATATTTCATCTTATATGGATAACTGACGGGGTTGGGTGGAAGATAATTCAGTAAATTTCATTGATAATTTAGAATGTAAATATAAGGATTGAAAATCATATTTTAAGCTTGCACTGGATGATGAAAAACATTAGCTATTTTATAATAATGTTTCAGAGAAGAGCTTTGGGCTTCACAGACATTGAAATAGCTAATGCTTTTCATCATCCAATGCAAGCTTAAAATATGAATTTCAATCCTTAAGAAGAAGCTAAGACATATTTACATGAAACCTCATTGCCTGATTTCTCCATAATTAGTTTGTCAAGGTAAAATAAGATAATAATAAAAATGACATGAACCTTTGTTTATCAAAATAATTTTATTGTCATATAATAAGCTGAATCCAACATCCATGCTCCAGTATTATTGAATTGATCAAACTCATTGTGAAAAGTGATAAATTGCTTGGCATTGCCTCACATTTGATCTCTTTTTCACAGCTCATTTAATAATTCAATAATACATTCATGAGCTTTCATTAAAGATCTTCTATGTTATGTGTAGCGCCACAGTGTTAGAGTGCTGTCAAGGAGTTGATGGTTCAAGCCTCACAGGAGGCACTGTGTTGTGTTCTAGAGCAAGTCTCATAACTGTTAAACACTTATATTTGGCGGGTATTTTTATTTGCCGCTATTTGCGGTAAAAACAAAAATCACCAATATATGAGACCCCAAAATACAGTTTTGAATTCAGTTACACAATAATTAATAAACGGACACACACCCTCAGTGTCTTACTATGCTGGTATCCGTATAATCAAAAATCAACTTTTGAAAGGTAGAGTAAGTTTCAATCTTAAAAATGGCTACTATTAAAGGAAAGAATATGCCCCCCATAGGGAGCATATTCTTTCCTTTAACAGTAGTCCCTATCAGATTAGATGATAATTTTAAAGGACATTAATATGAGAAACCGCCAAAATTAAACTACACCAATATGTCAGTCTTTTAAAATCACCAAATTTTTATGCCGCAAATATTAAGTGGTTTACAGAATCCTCAGATTAGTACCGGTTCAACGCAAGAAATGTACTGAAAAATTGTTGACTGGGATGTAAAGCATCAACTTAAACAAAACAAAACAAATATATCATTATAATGCCAAGATGAGTCAACACATTATTTTGGATCTCAGCATATTCAGGACCACTGAGAGTTTACTATACCCCTGCCATTTATGCTGAGGTGTTTATAGATTTTGTCTTTTTGTTCATTTGTTTGCATTTCCTTCCATCACATTCCTGGAATTTACAGCAAAGTTATGGTTAAAGTTTCTAGTTTTATATGACAACAGGAAGAGCATCGGCCGGGGGTATACGCTATCCTCATGGCACTTTTTATGCCCCCAAAGGAACTTTGGGAGGCATATAGTAATCGCACTGTCCGTCCGTCCGTCCCGCTTTTTTTGTCCGGTCCATATCTCCTATATTCTTTGAGGTAGGAATATCAAATTTGGTGTGTGGATGCATCTTGGGATGGCGGAGTGTCGCGTACCATTTTCGGGTCACTGTGACCTTGACCTTGACCTCTGACCTAGTTTTTAGAATAATCGTGTCCGGAGCATATCTCTTATATTATTTGAGGTAGGAATCTCAAATTTGGTGTGTGGATGCATCTTTGGATGACGAAGTGTCGCTTACCATAATTGGGTCACTGTGACCTTAGACTTGACCTCTGACTTAGTTTCTAGAAACTGCATTGAGTCTGGTGCATATCTTCTATATTCTTTGAGGTAGGAATTCCAAATTTTGTGTGTGGATACGTCTTGGGATGGCGGAGTGTCGCATACCATTTTCGGGTCACTGTGACCTTGACCTTGACCTCTGACCTAGTTTTTAGAATAATCGTATCCGGAGCATATCTCTTATATTATTTGAGGTAGGAATTTCAAATTTGGTGTATGGATGCATCTTGGGATGACGAAAGGTGGCTTACCATAATTGGGTCACTGTGACCTTGAACTTGACCTCTGACGTAGTTTTTAGAAGAATCGTGTCCTTAGCATATCTCTTATATTATTTGAGGTAGGAATCTCAAATTTGGTGTGTGCATGCATCTAGGACTGACGAAGTGTCGCATACAATAACTGGGTCACTGTGATCTTGAACTTGACCTATGACCTAGTTTCTAGAAACTGCATTGAGTCTGGTGCATATCTCCTATATTCTTTGAGATAGGAATTCCAACTTTGGTGTGTAAATACATCTTGGGATCACGGGGTGTCACATATCTTTTAAAGGTCAATGTGACCTTGACCTCTGACCTAGTTTTAAGAATTATTGTGTCCCGAGCATATCTCTTATATTCTTTCAGTGAGGAATTCCAAATTTGGTGTGTGAATGCATATGGGGATAGCGGAGTGTCATGTACCATTTTTGGGTCACTGTGACCTTGACCTCTGACCTAGTTTTAGAATAATCATGTCCATAGCATATCTCTTATATTATTTGAGGTAGGAATCTCAAATTTGGTGTGTGGATGCATCTTGGACTGACGAAGTGTCGCATACCATAATTGGGTCACTGTGATCTTGAACTTGACCTCTGACCTAGTTTCTAGAAACCGCATTTAGTCTGGTGCGTATCTCCTATATTCTTTGATATAGGAATTCCAACTTTGGTGTGTAAATACATCTTGGGATGACGGAGTGTCACATACCATTTTGAGGTCAATGTGACCTTGACCTCTGACCTAGTTTTTAGAATTATTGTGTCCTGAGCATGTCTCTTAATTCTTTGAGTGAGGAATTCCAAATTTGGTGTGTGGATGCATCTTTGGATAGCGAAGTGTCATGTACCATTTTTGGGTCACTGTGACCTTGACCTCTGACCTAGTTTTAGAATAATCATGTCCAGAGCATATCTCTTATATTATTTGAGGTATGAATCTCAAATTTGTTGTGTGGATGCATCTTGGGATGAGGAAGTATCGCTTACCATAATTAAGTCACTGTGACCTTGAACTTGACCTCTGACCTAGTTTCTAGATACTGGTGCACATATCCTATATTCTTTGAAACAGGAATTCCAAATTTGGTATGTAAATGCATCTTGGGATGCCTGAGTGTCACAAACTATTTTTGGGTCACTGTGACCTTGACCTCTGACCTAGTTTTCAAGAATGATTGTGTCCAGAGCATATCTGCTATATTATTTGATGTAGGAATCCCAAATTTGGGGTGGTAATTCCTCTTGGCATGGCGGAGTGGTGCATACCATTTTGAGTCACTTTGACTTTGACATTTACTTCTGGCCTCATTTCTAGGTTTTTCGTGCTATATTACAGCTATCTTTCCTCAAATGTGTCTTATGCTAGACCAATTCCTTTGGGGGCATTCGTCACGTGTTTGTGACATTTCTTGTTCTAGTATTGAAATAAAATTGCAGAATATAAAGGCTTGCGGAAATGAATATATGAGCCAGCACATGAGATACCTGTACTTATCTGTACGTGCATAAGCTGACATTTCCAGCTGGGCTAGACATCTACATTTTGGTCTGAGTCTTTAACTCTATTCATACTTTGTGTGTGCAAGTAGGGAAGTCTCTGGCAAGATTGCACACTTGCACAGGCTCCCCTGAGCCTTTGTTGCTAAAAAATGCAACAAGTACCGAAATCACATGTGATAGCCCCTATTACTTGTTTGAGGGGAGAGGCCATAGTAAAATCCATCACTCAGGGCCACATTTCCGTATTTTCGTATTTCAGGCCAGAAGGCCCAAATTTCCTCGCAGGTATCTTCTTTACACACTGGTATTTACTTGCGTATACTCTCGCGGTATTTGACAAAATAAGGCAAACCTGTCAATCAGTAAACCTCAGGGTGGATTTTCCAGTCCCTCGTACTCCTCATTGATTCGTATATTATACAGGCAATGTTAGACAGTGAGGAAGAAGATGATGAGTTAGAGAATAAGCCTGTAGATATGATTATGAAGGCGGGTATTGTTTATTCAGCTTCCAATGGTGGGAGAAAACAAACTGAGGAAGAAACTTCATCACAGGTTAGTTGAAATCATGTCACCACTTACACAGGCAAGAGAAACACAATTTTATTAGTTTACATGGGGCCAAATAAAAAAAATATGTGTGTTTAGGGTATTACCCGACCCTACCTTAATTTACTGGTGAAACCTAGATTTTTTCAGGTTTTCTGGAAAAATATCATTTTATGCATTTTGAAAGGCAAATTGCCTTACAAAATGCATAAAATTGTATTTTTGTAAAAAAAAAATAATTAAAAAAAAATATGTGTGCCTACCCCACCTAACATTTTCAGACAGGTTACCCGAAACACACTTATTTTTTTATTTGGCCTGAGCTGAAAGAGTTCAAGGTTGAGCTATTGTGATCTATCTTTGCCCGGCATCTGTCATTTCTTGTCTGTAAAGATTTTCTTTAACACTTTGTAATGAATTCTTCCATCTGGTGTGGCACAGTGAGCCTGGAATGGTTCATTGTAGATTTCAAGGGATCACAGGTTATAATTTCCATACTAAGATGTACTTTGGTCGATGAAGATTGTTTTTGTATTAGCAAGCAGTGCAGATCCTGATGAAATACCACATTCTACTGCATTTCACGTAGGTCTTCACTCTGCCAAAGTGCCTGTTTAGGGGTTTCCAGCATTTAATGGGTTATATGACATCTATACCACTTGCCTAAATTTATTAACAAATTTGTCATCGGAGAAAAAATAGAAAAGTCTTTAAATATCTCCTACTGAACAACAAGCCCTAATTCAAAATAGTTTCACACAAATGTTTCCCATAGCGCTTTACTGAAATTGCTCAAATGATGCCACTTCATTGAGCAAAATGGCCACCAGAGCTAAAAAAAGAAAAGTCTGTAAACAACATCCCTAAATTCAAAAAGATTTTATACAAATATTTCCCATAAGGCTGTCTAGCAAAATTGCTAAAATGGTTCTGCTTTGTTGAACAAAATGGCCACTAGCGCTTAAATAGAAAATTTCATTAAATACATATCTAGATTTGCAGGCCCAAATTTAGAATAATTGTACGCAAATGACAGACACATTTATCCTAGCTTAGTACTGGATCAACCCAGAAAGACCCGTCCTTGTTTAACTGAAAGACTGTTGATGGGACATAAAGAATCAAATCAAACAAACAAACAAGTACCCGAAATGATCCCCATAATGCCCATAATGCAGCTCGGGTGAACAAAAAGGATACCAAATAGAAAAAATCTTCTGAACAGCTGTTCAAAATAAAAAGTAATTTCACACATATGTTCCTAATAATGCTGCAGAAAAAAAAGAGTTTGCAGTTTTTCACTGTATTGCCAAAATATGACTTTAAAGTATTTCAAGCCTTTAACTGTAAATTATATACAATGAACAAAATTGCCTTTATTAGAACAGATAGTATCTATTATATGTTCTGCATTGCATTTCTATATTAGTGCACAGCAATAAATCAAGTGCATTTTAACCCTTTGTATACAAATGTATTCTTTCTTCTGGTTTGATACAATAAACTTAGGATAGTCCCTTGTACACGCATATCTAGGGTGTCAGGTAATAATTTTCAAAAAATATTATAATCTTTTGTCTGAATATCTTTTTTACATATACAGGTCAGTCCTGTTACTAAGCGCTGATTAGGGTCCACGAATCTCATTCGCGATATAGGGGAGACTCTCACTAACGAGTTGAGAAGCATGAACAGCTATACCATAGTCAGTGTGGGTGGGGAATGTCCATTTTCAGGAGTGGTTCTGAGTTTATTTAAACTCCAATAATGTAGGGCCGCGGGTTCGAGCCTCACCGGCGTCACTGCGTTGTGGTCCTTGAGCAAGACACATTTATCCTAGCTTAGTACTGGTTCAACCCAGGAAGACCCGTCCCGCATAACTGAAAGATTGTTGAGTGGACGTAAAGAATCAAATCAAACAAACAAATTAAACTCCAATAACACTTTTTTTACATCAACAAGAGATTGAGCATGCATTATTCATTCCAAGAGTGAATAGTAATGCTTTGGCAAAACAAATTAGTAGTTTAGTAAAGATGAGAGATTTTTTTTTTAAATTTTGGGAGCCAAGACAGATTCGCGCTATAAGTGAACTCGCATAACGGGACTGACCTGTACAAATATTGTAGACCCTGATGAAATGCCGCAGTATATGGCATTTCATCTTGGTCTTCACTGTTTGTAAAATTACCTGTTTCCCGTATACAAAGGGTTATTAACGCTTTGAAGAATGACCAACAACCTTTAAAAATACCTTTTAGAGGTGCTTTATTATATTTATTTCAGATTTCATCGTCTGAAGATTCTAGTCAACAGGTCACTGTAAGATCATCACAGTCATCAGCTCTTCCATATGTCTACAACAGCATGCAGTACCTTTCATCAGTCTCACAGATACCATACACTATGGTTCACCTACCTACACAGATGCAGCATGGAGAGATGTATCCAAACATAGACCCAATCACTCTTTCTGCAGCATATATGGAATAATAGGATGTGTACTCATGGATTCTTCCTTCTGGTTTCATACAATAAACTTGGGATGGTCTATTGTATAGATTTGGGGGTCACAGGTTATAATTTCAAAATTATATTGTACCTCTTTCTTTTCCCCTGGCCAACAAAGTTGGGGGATATAGAAATCAGCCTGGTGTCTATCTGTCTGCCTGTTGACAAAAGCTTATGCACTCAATAAGTTTTATACCCTTTGAGATTCTTTGGTAGATATATAATCAGGTCAAGATGGTTTGTCGCAAACAAGAATGGTTGCCTCCCATTGCTTCCTGTTTGAGTCATTGCCTTTGAAGGAATTTTGAAAGGGAAAGCTTGTGCACTCTATAGCTCTTATACCAATTTTTTTTATAATATTTGGAAGGCATATAAGGCAGGTCAAGACAGTTCGTTTTACGCAAACGTGTTATCTCTTCCTTACTTCCTCTTTGAGTTAACTCCCTCAAATGAACTTTAAAGGGAAACACTGTGATTAATAGCTCTTATACCTTTGAGATATTTTGATAATACTTGGTAGGATTTTTTATCAGATGAAGACAGAGTGTCACTTAGAAAAATGGTTACTCACTTGCTGTTGAGATATCTCACTTGATTCATTTTCAAAGGGACAACCGTATGCAAGTTTTAAAGGCAAATCATTGTATGCTCCATAACTTTGTTAGCCTTTGACAAAACTAAGTAATATAAGGTAGGATTATGTATCAGGACAAGATTGTTTGTTTTATGCAAGAATGATTGCCACCACTTGATTCCTGTATGAGTTATCTGCTTTTATCAAATCTCAAACAAAATCTTGGACATTCAGAAACTTTGATTCCCTTTCAGTGATTTTGATATGATACAGCTAGTCAAGAGAGTGCGTCTTAAGCAAAAATTGTTGCCCTTCCTTGTTTACTGTTTGAGTTATCTCCCATGAGCAAATTTTAAAGGTGAAACCTTGTGATCTCAATAACTCTTATACCCCTTTGAGAGTTTAAAATATTAAGAATGAATACATATCGTGTCATATTGCTTTGAATTATTGCTCTGCATTGCTTACTTTTTAATTTGCCTCCCTTGAACGAATTTAGAGGTAATAATAAGATTGTTCCTCTTCGGGCATCATTTAATATTTGCTTTGATATTTCAGATTACAGAGACTTAGAATAGTATCTCCTCTAATATTATAATTGAGCCGTGACACATGATTTCCAACAATGTGGCATTTTGACAAGTGCAGAATCAGGTGAGCCTGTGCAGCCTCCTTTTAAGCTTAGGAACGTCAAATGATGTTCAGTCAGTAGCTTAACACACGTAGAATATTCAAGCGACTAGCAAAGCTCTGATCAGATGGCGCATATGCGCAGGCTGGTCTGAGCCTATGCCTGTCGCACATACCACATTGTTGGAAATCTCATGTCGCGGCTCATATATATATGGTTATCAGTGTGTACCTACTTAAATTTAGGGTGATTTGCCATCTTCTCTGATGGAAAACAGTGCAGACCCTGATGAAATGCTGCATCATGCAGCATTTCATCTGAGTCTTCACTGTTTGTCATATTACTCATTTATGAGCTTCCAGAAGACATGTTTTTTTATATATATATCTATATATTTTTTTCGCTTTACAGATTTTTATACCAGATAAAAGTGTCAGAAGATTGAATAAATATAAATATAAAATTCAAATCAACTGTCTTACATGGCTTAGTAATCTTTTTATGATACCAAATGTGGGATTGCAGATATTGGAAAATATGGAACCTTGCTTGAACTATGGTTGATAAAATTCAGTTTTTCAGTCCCTGAACAAATGATGAAGGCTACATGAACTGATAAGATTTATTTCGCTGGGGCATTAAAAATTGAAGAAAAAAGTACTTTTGTAATTTCTATTTAATCAAAATCTTTGGGAGGAGGATCTGTAAAATGAATGGCCTATTTTGTATATCCATATTGGCCCAATTACAGGACCTCAGTCTGTTTTAGTGACGTCAGACCAATATGAATTTATGTTATACTTATATTTTGTTAAATAACTTATTAAAAAACTTAAATAACTTATTAAAAAAACTTGATTTAGCCTTGTTTTTTCCTGTATTGGTTCAATTTGTTATCGGTATTACACTGAGCAGTGTGCAATACGGATACTATTAGCTCTGTGGATCGTCAGGCAAGTGGCGATACTCGAGTATATATAAAGAGTGTGTATGGCCTTGCTATGCTTTCAATACAAATGGACTAGGCATTCTTCCCAATACCCTCTATATGAAGGCGGAGCCAAGAAATATTGACAATTGTGCAGTATCATCGGCTTCCAAATCTTGAAGTTACTGTACCCTCAGTAACTGCCCAATGAGGACAATACCATATAGTTTCTTCATTGCAGGTAGCGGAAATTAATATACATATATACATTAAACTTTGTACCTAAAATATGCCTTAGGTCTAATAAACAAACAATGCAGACCCAGACCAGACTGATCAGGGTCTGCACTGATTGAAAATGAAAATTTAATCCTATAAATTGGGGGGTTAATAAATGGGACATCAATAAAAAGTGCAGACCCAGATCAGACACTGGAAAACATGGCACCTGATCAGGGATCCGATTGCACTGATTGTTTTTAAAAGAAACTGGAGTATTCGAAATTATTTTAGTAATAAATGAGGAGGTGGCTGGGCCATTCAAATTCCACGTTGAGCAGTCTGGAATAGGCTAGTGCTCAACCCAGGCTTTCATCTTGTCGTTATCGCTGAGTGATAATTCCCCAGCATAATTCCTGATACACTTCTCACCCACCACGTCCTGGTTTGTCCTGTCCATCTGTTTTGCCACCTTCATTTGGGGAGATATTGGCAAAAGTATCCTCTTCAGCCTTAGCTTTGGCCTGCCACACAGTTCTCTTAGCTGATATAGTCCAGCCACAAAAGTCCAAATGTGAGCTATGAATGAAGTACGCCCATTCTGTTTAAATTAAAGCTGACTAAAGTGCGCGGTCTTGCATTGTCATGTGATTTCTTGATTGGCAAGGCATGCAGGGCCATAGTCGAACTCGCTGAAAATGGTGGAATCATAGATATTTGTTGGGTTGTTTCTTGTCCCTAACGCCACTCAAAACCACTCCCACAACAAATGTCTATGATACCCTTGTCAGCTTCTTCGATAACTATAACATATCAAACACTTCTTTTTTTAAGTACCTGCTACTTAGGAATCATAAAAGATATTCGCTGGAAAATGGAAAAACTTATTTTTTTTTTAGTAACTATTCTTGGAGTCTCAATGAAATAGTGGTTTGAAGTACTTCAAGCAGTTACACATATGATTCACAATTTACACAGATAGCGGCAAAATATGCATACTGTGACCAAAAATTTCATAAAGAAACATATTACTTAGATATCCAATGTTTTGCATAACAAGACATCATACTTATAGTAGGCCTACCTCTTTTTAGCTCACCTTAGCCGAAGGCTCATGGGTGAGCTAATACATGTAGTATACCAGTCACTTCGGAGTCCGTCAACCTATTGTGCTCTGGAACTACTGGGCTAATTAAACTTAAATTTCACATGGAGACTCCTTAGGATGCAGGAACGAAAGTGTGTTCAAATGGTCCTGGTCACATATATGGTGAAAACCCTTTAAAAAAACCCAGAACCAGAAGGCCGATGACCTTGGTACTTGATATGTAGCATAAGGGATGTGGGGCTTACCAAAATTGTTCATATGATGATCCTAGGTTGACCTTGACCTACTTAACGTCAAATTTTGCTTCTTTATGCCTTTGGGTCATGGTGAGCTATTGTGATCTTTGGATGTCCGTCATTCATCCTGCGTCCTTATGAATTGCTTCAAAGGACATCTCTTCCATTAACTACTGGCTGGATTTTGACCAAATTTGGCAAGAATAATCCTTATATGGCCCTTTTTAAAAAATGTTCAAATAGTTTCTGTCACTTGCATATCTAGGTCACACAGGCTAAAAATAGATTTTCAAGATGAAAACTTTAAAAATCTTCTTGTCTGAAACCACAAGGCCTAGAGCTTTGATATTTGGTATGTATTATCACCTAGTGGACCTCTACCAAGCTTGTTCAAATTATGCCCCTGGGTCAAAAAATGGCCCCGCTCCGCGGGTTATATTTTACATAGGCTTATATAGGGCAAACATGAAAAAATATTTTGTCCGAAACCATAAGGCATAGAGCCTTGATATTTGGTATGTAGCATCACCAAGTAGACCTCTATCAAGTTTGTTCAAATTATATCGCTGGAGCCAAAATTGCCCCGCCCCGGGTGTCACATGTTTTACATAGGCTTATATATGGAAAACATGAAAAAATCTTCTTGTCAGAAACCATAAGGCCTAGAGCATTGATATTTGGTATGTAGCATGACCTAGTGGACCTCTACCCAGTTTGTTCAAATTATGCCCCTGGGGCCAAAATCGGCCCTTCCCCATGTGTCACCCGGGACATGGCCAGCTTTCAATAGATACCTATATGTTAGTGTTAAACAAAACTCAGGTGAGCGATTTAGGGCCACTTGGCCCTCTTGCTTTAAAAGTCATTGTTCTCACTTGATATCTTTAACCTAATGAGACACTAGCTATAATTAAGTTCCAAAGGTCAAGGTTGATATTTCAGCTTTGGTCGCTCATATTGGAGTCCCATCAATATATTAAAACATAGTTTTCTCAGAATCATAGGCCAATTGAAATCAAATTTCACACGAACAGCATAGCTGATAGCAGTATACTGCTACAGCCAGCAGTACAGCAGCTACTGCTACTGCTAAGAGTACAATTGGTCATATATGGATGAACTATTCAGCAGTTGGCGTAACGTTTAAATTTTGTCTGTACAGTAAACAACTTAAAATTAAAAATGATCGTCTTTGTGAATCGAAACCAGTCTGAATTAAAAAAAAAAGCCATTTAAATGCAGTTATACAGATCTGAGATCAAAGTCTAACGCTGTTCCTACTGCCAACATTACAGCAATAGAGGTGTAGTGGATAAGTGCTATGCCCTAGCTGTAAACCAGCAATAACAGACACAGCAGTACAGCAGTAACTACTGCTACTAGTAAAAGTACATGGATGCGCTATTCAGCAGTTGCAATAGCGTTTACATTTTGTCTGAGAACTTTTTAGGCTACATTACACAACTCACCGGCGTCACTGCGTTGTGGTCCTTGAGCAAGGCACATTCATCCTAGCTTAGTACTGGTTCAACCCAGGAAGACCCGTCCCTGTTTAACTGAAAGATTGTTGATGGGACGTAAAGAATCAAATCGAATCGAACATTACACAAGTTATAATTAAAAAAACCCATCGTCTTTGTGAATTTGAACCAGTCTCAAGTGAATTCAAACATAGCCATTTATCATGTTTACACGTGCAGTTACAGTTATACAGATCTGAGACAATTTTTATAATCCAACACTGTTATTACTGCTACTGCCAGCAGTACAATTGTAGCTAGTGTTACTGCCAACAATACAATTGACCGTAAATGGACGCGAGCATTTGGGTTAACGTTTTCATTACGCCTACGGTTTTGTAAGCCTATAGCAAACAATTTATAACTAAATGATCGTATTTGTGAATCGAACCAGTCTTATAAAGCGCCAAGAAAAAAATGCATCTGAAAATGTCGTCTGCTGAAGTCGTCTGCTGCAAATAATTACCTAACATTACTGACGAATTAAGTATATAAGCAAACAGTGTGTACCCAGAACAGACTGCTCCTATAGGAGCAGTCTGATCTGGGTCCATACTGTTTGTCATAGAGGCTTCTTAAACATTTCAGCAGACGAGAAAAGAAGACGTCTTTTGTTGCGATTGGCGCATCAAGGGTTAAAAGTGAATTCAGTCATAAGCATATATCATGTTTAAAAGTGCAATTGCAGCTTAGGTTAGACAAAGTGTCGATAACAGACGATGAACGGCGGACACGGGTAAAACTGGGTACGGTGAGCTTAACCATAATGGCCACTGGTATCCGTTATATGACCAGACGCACTTCAATATATATTTGAAATACTGACTAGATAAGGAATATACCATTTGTGTAGCTCCCATTACGCAGTTACGCATGTGCGTAATCAAAATAGTATCGAACATTCAAGGGTGTCACCTCGGACCCAGTATAAACGGACTGGTCACTGACGGAAATACAAAGATATGTTGTCGAGGCTTTATTTAAGCGCTATTTCAAAGTACTACAGCCAATGAAATTGATTCTGAACATACACGAGATTACAAGAGGTTACTCCCGGTATGCGAAGCTGAAATATAACGAGTTACAGTAAAAAGTATTGAAGTTTTCTCATCTTTTGATGTTGATTTCTGACAATTTTCGGCTAAAAGTGCCGAAAAGTAGCTAAAAACGGCACCTAGGTTGCTGATGTTCATAAAGACGGATAAACTTTCAATAAATATAACAATACAGTCTAAAAGATAGTATATTGAACCATTGCTTTTTGAAGAAAATTCAAAGATATGCAAAGAAATAACGGAGATATGATTATTTAATCTTCAACATACGTCAGTTTTGAAAGCTCAGCCACGGTCGAGCCACGACAACGTATTTCCAATATATACATTTACCTGTATGTAAGTTACCAGTCTGTGTTTATTGTGTCCGAGGTGTCACCTAATGTGGTAAAAATGATTTTCCATACAATAAGGAACTGCTCTAAAAGGAAAGAATTTGCACCATCTGGGAGCAATTTCTTTCCTTTAAGAGAAGTTCCCATTTTGAAAAGGGCCACAATTGATTCGAATCACTGCTTGATCCAGTAGTCTCCCATTGATGTGCGTAACTTTCTACGCCATTGTATAATACATCTTGATTTAAAGCGCCAATAACAACGAAAGTAGTATGATTTTGTACTCTGCTGAAATGTTTCAGAAACCCCTTTGACAAACAGCATAGAACCAGACCAGACTTCTCCTTAAGCTTTTGAATGTGATAGTTGTGGTGTACTGTTAGACTCACGGTAAATGTACAAAATACGAAACCTGTCATTGGTGTAGCTCCCCATTTCGCAGTTACGCGCGTGCGTAATAAAATAGTAACATTCAAGAGAGGTCATCCAATGTGGTTAAAGTGATTTTCATAAGGAACTTTTCTTAAAGGGAAGAATTTGCTCCTTTTCAAGCTAGGCTCTGGGAGCAAATTATTTCCTTTAAGAAAAGTTCCTACTTTGAAAAGGGGGGAGATTGAAGAGAATCGCTGCTTGTTCCAGTAGTCTCCTTTGGTATGCGTAGCTTTTTCAGCGTTCTTGCTACGCCATTGTCTGTGCAAAAATGCACAGGAAATGCACAGGTGTCATAGCCTGTGCATTTCACACGATTGTGCACTTTTAAGTTCATATGTATATGACAGCATCGTGCGAACAAATTTTAACGTGGTTCTTAGAATAAAAATACTTGCATCCTGTTAAGACTGCATTAAAATGTCGACGTTAGCGTATCCTATTCAGAACATGCCTTGCGTATTATTTCTAAATAGTCTGGACTTTTGTATTTAGCAACCAGTTCATAATGTCTGACTTGTGCTGCCAAACAACGACTGTCCCACGTCCAGTCGACACCGTAATCAAACACAAACATTTCTTTCCTTAATGCAGAACTGTTGTATGCCTTACACTCATGAGGGCATACTTCAAAGCCACCCGCGAAACATACACTTGATTTAAATAAATCCTTGTAGGTGGTATTTTTATCTACATACTTGTAATGGGCACACACTCTTGCAATGGGCGACCTTTGTTCTTCTGTAGTCATGCTATCAATAATATCAGGATGTACCCTGTATGTTAGATGCCCTTGCACACGTTGAAGTTGGACATGAAAGTCATATTCATTGCGATGGAACATCCATACATACTGACACATAAGGTTAAACTGGGAAAATGTCGCAGCGCCAAGCTTTAGCAGGATTTCGTCAAATGGCAAGTCATGTAACTTTTCAAGATACTGTCTTAGTTTTACAAGATGTTCGATTTTAAAAATGATGGGGATATTTGACGTACATCTCAATGCTTCCTTTGTCTTGAATATTCTGGTAGTTGATTGAGCCCAGTGCTCATTCTCCGCCATTCCATATACAGCAATAATAATTGGTTTGCCACTATTAAATAACATTTCTGGTACTATCCGTGTAATAAACATTGAATCAGTGTCCACAAAAGCGACATACCTTTTCGAGGTGCATTTTTCGGAATAAAACATATCTCTTTCCATACGGTGAACACCGGAATATCCTTGGAATTTCGGTTCAGCCATATAGCATATTTTCGGAAATGGAAACATATTTCTGATTGTGTCCCCAAATTCATGGTCACCAGACTTTTCCTTGTCCAACACGACCACCATATGTATATCTGGCCAGAAATAACGCGAACACTGCACCAAGATGTGTTCATAGAACTTAATTAGTCTATCATCAGATGCAGTCATCCTAAGGTATACAGCCATGTCATCAAATGCTTTTTTATTACTATCCGGTGCTTCCATGGCTTCTTTAAACGTGAATTTGCCCCTGCGACCATTTGGCATAACCAACGTTATATTTCTTAAATAAGAAAAAGTAAGTAAGATCGAAATTCCCAGGCAGAAAATGAACATTTTGAGCTTAAACCCCATTGTTATTTGTTAAATCCTGAAACGTTCATGAACGACATGTGGCCTTAGTAAAAAGCGATTTTTTTTTTAAATCTCAGTAAAACGTTTCGCGGTTAAATAACAAACTGTGCGGTTCAGTGTTGCAAATATATAACATATAGAACTACAGAAACCCAATATGCTGAAGTACAAAAGTTGGCAGTTCGAACTGAAAATTGTTTCAGGTGGCAGACAATTTAGCCAGTGCGTTGCTAAACCAACGTAATGAAGACCCAGACCTGCATGGGTATCAACCAAATCAGGGCCCAATAATTTGACATTTTTTCGTGCTCAACTCACATATGTGCCAAATTTATTCTGATCATAGCTTTGTGTGAAGAGCAGAACAACTTGCAATCAAAAAGTTAATAATTACACCCACCACTGACGCTCACCTTTGGCCAGTACCCACAGATTAACCCTATTTTCCGAAAGTGACCATGGTGCATCTCAAATAGAAGGAAACGGAGATTAAATCAAAAATATGTCCTTCCATATTCACCTGATCCTTTACGTGAAACGGTCCAACTATCACTATTACAGAAAAGTTAAATTGGAGGGAACTAAGACGATCACGACATGCAAATTTAAACAAAGCTATGGCAGACACATATAAAATAGAAACAGCTATTCGCTATCAAATGATGCAAGTCTTAACAGGTTGAAGTGGACCCTCCCTGAACATCTTATACATAGTGACATAGCTTAACTGTGTTAAAGGTCACTAGTGACACAAATAACCATAACTCTTGCAAGGATAAACATTTTGCTTTTTGACTTGAAATTCACAGAAGTTGATAAAATTGGCACTTGACATGCAATGATAATGTATTCAACTATTTTTTACATTTCAGCAAGAGTAACTGCCCCTGATTATATAGTACTAACTTTTGTTTAGCATAGTAAACATGCAGTATTTTTAACAGCTCATTTAAATATAATCTTACTATATAGATACTAATAGAAGCTGCAGATCAAAACTTGCTCTGCCATTTTATTTCTTTTTAACCATGAGTTATTACCTCTGAATGTAAATATTTGCATAGAAAAGATGTCTAAAATCTACTTTTCTTCCACAGTTATGCATTGCTTACTGAAGACCAGGTTGTAGTGAAAACGTTGCCAGAGATTACATTTAATAACAATAATTTAAACATTGCGTCAAACAAATGTTATTGCATTGGCGGTGCGTTATATGTTAAGAAATCTACAAAACAGGTGTTAAAAGCCAAGTATAAAAGCATCAATGCTCCAAAAATATTGATAATCTCTTTCGAGACAGGGTGAAAATTGTTTTCATTTCACAGTGATGCAGCTTACTTTGTAATGTTTTTGATTAATTGGCTAAATGTACGTAAATTCACAGTAATTTTGACTATTTTATGGTAAAAGTTGGTCATTAAATCTATCATGGCTACTTTTGCATCAAATCATCATATAAACATCAGCCATTCTGATGCAATGATTCACAGCGTACCACAAGCAACATACCATAAGCAACAGCTACCATATGTCAGAGATGGCCCTCTCTTTGTTTGCCCCTTAATATTTTGGAGATAAACGGTCAATTAGCCGCGTCTTTTAAATGCCATAGCTCTTATTCTAAATGGTGATATTTTTATCCCCACACTTTATTAAAAAGCGAAGGGGATATCGTTATCGCCTCCGTCTGTCCGTTATGCTATCCCCTAAACCATTGGACGAAATCCAACCAAATTTGGTGTGTGAGTTACTCGTATGAATGGGGCGTGCAACAGCACATTTTTGGCCCCGCCCCCTGGGGCCCTGGGGAGGGGCCAAAAGGTCAAAAATTGCACGACATGCGATAACACAGCATTTGTTCCTGCAAATGAGCCTGCTTTAAGTTGATTCTGCATATGCACGGTAAATTCTGAGTATGTTAACGGCAGTTTTATATTATGCACAGACTTTGAAGAACCGGATATGAACCGCTTCCGAATATTTTTTGAAACTACCCCTTTCTGTCACGCCTATACGAATTATACCTGTCATTAAAAAACTTAGAAATTTAGGACGAATTCAATTTATTGCAAAATCTTCATCTAAAGGGTGTTAAGAAAGTTCGTCCTGCTCTTCATCATAGAATTTCGAATAATTTAAAAAGATAATTATGCTGAAAAATTGCATTTTCAATTGGACAGTTATTCCTTGTGATGCTATATAGTGTTTGGCATTGTGTCTGACATCGAATGTCTTCACACAATTACGCTTAATTTGGGTACTGTCTTTCGATCGGTCTAGAAAAATCTGATATGTTCCAAAAAAATCGACATTTATCATTTTGGATGGTTCTTTACAGCCTTGCAGTTTATTAAACGCACTAAAGGCTTTTATTAGATGAATAACAACTCCATTTAGGGTTTCTTAACCAATTAGAAAATATTCTTATCACTATAGCCAGAACATGACATGGGTTCTTTGTCATATACCCCCATTTTGCTCCTTGAGCCCAAAAATTTCCGAGGGGTACTTGATTTTGAAGATAATTTATTCGGGGACAAAATATTTGATTAAACATCCCGTTGGATATTTCTTGTCAAGTGTGTAGACTTTAAAGAATTCCAGTGACATGTATGTCATTAGACACATAATAACTAAAATAATAGGAACACAATTTTATTGCGGAACGAACTTACTTAACACCCTTTATATACACAAAAATCTCTTTGCGCCACAAGCACAAGACCTTTTGGAGAAGTTGGCGGAAATTCTCCTCTACAACTTTAATCGCAAACATATTTTCCTAAAATTGAAGACAAAAAAGTTATTGCGAAAAATTAGTTCTAAAAACTTAACAGCTGGAGTTTTTTTTTGTTTTTTAGTCAACTTATTTGTTGACCTTGTCTTAACGACCAAGTATGTCTTCGAGTATCACCTATGCCATATGTGCGCAACAAAGAGACAGATAAGCATGGGTATCCACGCAGTCTGTCTGATCTGGCCCCGAGTCTATCAACTTTTTTCATGCTCAACTCAAATGAGCATGAAATTTCAACTGCTCATCAAAACTAAAATACCGTCAACTGAAGAAGTTTCTTGCTTTAAGTCTGTCAAATGTTGTATTTATCAAGCTAATAAATATTAAAATGCCAACAATTGCTGGCATTTTAACATTTATGAGAAGGATGAATTTTTTGCTCAGCTGAATTGAGCATGAAAATTTTTTATAACCTTGGGGCTAGACAATTCGCTATCTGTGAGTGAATGATATTATCCCGGCATCCAATTTAGGTTACCTTGCACCCCCCCCGGGCAATTTTTCATGGGTGCCAAATTGTTCATTGGGACCCCCTTGATGGGAAACGAAGGCGTCCTAAAAAAAATTGGTTTGGGCAATGTGAAATTGCATGGTTTCTATGGCAACCCATAGCGAATTTGAGAAGGCGGGTCTGCCTATAAAATAACTCATAAATCAGCTGTTACTTATCCTAGACTACTAAACTTAATACCAAATTAAAGCTTATACATAGGCCTATTAATCCCTTGTTACATATGCAAATTATCTAATTTGCATATTTATAAATATTTATGAAAACATTAAAAATGTGGTTCACGAATGGGGGTATACGTACAAGATCAATATTATCTCAGCTGCTTTTAGTCGTAGATTACTAAAATTTGTACTTAAATAAAGCTAAGACATAGGCCTTTCATTTCATGGACAAATATGCAACATACCATATTTACATAATTTGCATATTCATGAATATTAATAAAAACGCTAAAAAATAAGGGAAAATCAATACAAATATAAATAGGCTGATTTCATCCCAATATTGACATTGTTGCATGTTTTAATATAATCAATGTTACAATTGGACAGGTCCAATCATCCAGTGGTCCTATATGAATATTATCTCATTTGAATATTCATGAAAATGCGTGAAAACTTTTAAAAAAAACGAGGGAAAATCACGTAAAAACTATAAGCCTAGGGGAGGGGTTAGGTACGATCTATCCTGCACTCCTATGGCATTTTAAATTCATGCCAAATTGTTCAGTGGGACCCTCAGAATGTGAAACGAGGTTCTCCTCAAAAGAAATTTGGTACGGGCTACGTGAAAATGCATGGTTTCCATGGCAACGTCTTATATGATTCTAGATTGGGGGGTAGGCCTCCAAATTCAATCATATCTAGGGTTCTACTTATCCTAGAGCACTAAAATTGGTGTCAAATTAAAGCTTAGACACATGTCTTTCTTCCTCTGGTCAGATTTGTGAATGATCTAATTTGCATATTTATGAATATTAATGAAAACCTACAAAAATGAAGTAAAATCATAAAAAAACATAAATGAACATATTTCAGCACAAAAACAACATCAAACTACCATTGTTGCCAGTTTTTGATATCCTCAGTGATTCAATTTGATATGTTCTTTCATCCAGTGGTCCTATATGAAAATTATCTCATTTGCATATTCATGAATATTAATGAAAACTTTTGTAATGAAAGAAAAAATCTTAGAAAAATTAAAGGATGTACATATAAAATGACAAATATTTCACCTACCATGTGTTTCAGTGTATCAAACCTAGTGCCAATTCAAAGCTTAAACATTGTACTTTTACCATAAGATATAATATGAAAAATTATTTATCATGAATATTCGTGAATTTTAATGAAAACAGAAGAAATGAATGAAAAATCGCGGAAAAATCAAGGGGATGTACTTCTAAAATTACTCATATCTCAGTAGTTTAGTGCCCAATAGTGCCAAACCTGATTTTAAGTCAATGCATAGACACAACATGTTTACCAAAATGATCCATTTCATAACACATCAAATTTTAATTTCTCATGAATATTGATGAAAACATGAGAATTTAAGAGAAAAATACAGGAAAATTAAGGGGGTAAACCTACAAAGTGATTCATATCTTAGCTTTCAATTGCCCAATAGTAGCAAATTTGGTACCATATCAAACAACATAATCCTGAGTGTTTTTGAGTAAAAGAAAAAAAAGAATAAGATGTATAGCAGCTGAGATATGAGTAATTTTGTAGGTACACTGCTATCAATTTGTATACAATTTTTCTTGATTTTTTAAAGTTTTTATTAATATTGATGCTAAACTAATTAGCCAATTCTTATATCTTCCCACTAGGTAAAACTGTTATGCATAGACTTAAATAAAGTATATTGTTTGCTACTCTAGGGCAATTAGCAGCTTAGATATTGGTAATTCTGTAGGTATACCCCATCATTTTTTGGCAGGATAAGCTTTCACACAGAGAGGAGGAGCACTGGAGCTATATAAGATTGATTTTTTGTTTTTCATTTGTGGGTTACAAAAAAGTTAAAAAAAAAAAGAATTTCTTAAAAAAGCTCATAAAGTGTTGATAAAAAGTTTGTTGGAATAAAAATTGTTGTTATAAAATTTGTGTTGTGGATCACTTAAAAATTACGTGTCTGGAGAAAAAAAGGGCAAAAAATAAAGGATCTCCGCGACATCGTTTGGCGCCAAAACCCGGGAATCAATAACACAATTCACTTCACCATCTTTATCTGCATCGCCATAATACAAGTACACTTCATCGTGCATCATCCGCTCATTATTTACGTGAATATCATCATCACTTATCAGCCCATCAATATCAACGTCAACAACAGAAATCTTTCTTCCTTCACCATCACTAAGTGTAACAGTTTCTTCATTGTCAGCTTTGACCACTTCAAAATTTTCCATTCTGTCATCTTTTTCTTCACCATCACAATGTAATACTATATCATCTTGAATATAGTCCACAGGAATGTCAATATCATCCAGCGGTATATCACCAGCACAATGTTTGCAGTAATATCTAGATATTGACTATTATTGAGTTTGATACATAATTTAGTTTGTGCAGTTTTCACAGATTTTGGTCTGTCACAACCAAACGTGACTAATTGTATCTCCTCTTCCTTTTCTCTTTTTAAATGAAGTTTATCCGCTAATGACTCTGTCACATACGTTCTCTGTGAACCAGAGTCAAGTAGAATTCTCACTATCTCACCTTTTGAATTTCTTTGACCTTTGATCTCTGTTTTGGCATTTGCATCAACACCATTTCTTCTGAAGACACTTAACACATTTTCCTGAGAAGAATCAGAATATTTCCTATCTTCCTGAATTTCCTCAGTTAAATGAGCACTGGTTACACTAGATTTGAACTTCTTAGGACACAAGCTCCTGTGGTTTGTATTAACATCACCGCAATGTACACAAGCTTTACCCTTTTTGCAATCCTTGGACATGTGACCTACTTTCAAACACTTATAGCAACTGTCTTTCAGTTGCTTCTTCCTTTCTTCAACAGTTCTGTATTTTGGACACTCATCACTCCAATGCCGCTGATCACAATATCTGCACTGGTCATAATATCTTGGTGGAGTTGACTTGTTTGTAGTAACCACTAAAGCATCTGCTGAGCCTATTGATCCTTGTCTTCCGCTCCATTCTCTATAATCTGATTTGTCAACATTATTGTAACTGCCAAATAATTTCTGACCACCTGTCATCTGATATCTTCTGTTACCAGAATAATCACCTGTTCCAGACTTTGGACCCCTATCAGAGCGTGAATTATTGTCTCCATTGGCTCTCCTACTTGTTGCTTCATCCTTCTTCTCGGCATGTTCACGGGCAGTGACATATTCGTGTAGACGAATCCTCAGATTTTCCACAGTCCACTTGTTCTTTGCTCCATTGAGCATTTCTAACTGGAGCACATCTTCAGGCAATTTGAAGCGAATCATTGATACAAAGACACCTTGATTTATGTTTTGCTTCAGCACCTCCAGACTACGAATATGCCTTTCTATGTTGTCAAGTAAACCCCTCAGACTACACGTCTTGTTAACTGCTTGTGGCAAGTTTATCATTTTGTGGTAATGTAAGTCAATCACCTCCTGAGTATTACCAAATCTGTCTTTAAGTATTTCTACAGCTATTTTGTAATTTTCCTTTGAAAGTGTCAAACCTAGAATAGCACTCTTTGCCTCGCCACTGACTTTACTCTTCAGATAATTAAATTTCTCAATATCTGACAGCTTTTTGTTAGTATGTATAGCACACTTAAAGGAGTCGCAAAACTCGGTCCACCTTAGTTTGTCCCCAGAAAAGATCGTCATGTCTAATTTTGGTAATTTCACAGTTGATGATAATTCTTTCTCCTTTAGTTCTTGTTTTTCGAGGAGCTCACTTTGCTGTTTCATTTGGTTTGTCACAATAACGTTCATCTGTTTTTGCAACTCAACAATTTGATCTAGCCCATGACTTTCTTTTGCCTCAATCTTTTTCACCTTTTCTGCACTAATTTTTTTCTTTAAACATTTTTAGGTGTGTTACACATTCCATAGCCTGGTCACAAATTACTTCATTTTCACTGACAATTTGTTTGATCAACTCTTCGTCTGAATCACCTACTGCCTCAGCCAACTTTTCTGTATGGTTTTCAACCTTTTGATGATAAAGCTTTATGCGTTCAATACTACTATTGCACCTTATCATAAATTCTGTTTCATCTGAAACATCACCAGAGATCGGTATAAGATCTTGACCAAGTTTTGTCTCATTTTGTGTTGAGTTTAGTATGATAAAAAGTTTAATAACTTCATGGCCGGGTTCGATTCCCAGCTGGGAAAGGATAGAGTTTCTTCGTTCTATGAGTGTCATTTGGAATGTTCTTAGCACGGCATCATAACTCCTCAATGCGTTGATAAAATGCTATCAAATAATACATTTTTGGAAACTAGAATTCAACGGCTACTTGATGGTTTGATTTTTGTTGAAAAAAGATTTGGTGTGCACGTGCAGCGCATGCTCAAAATGAGTAGGGGTTTATATACTGGCGGAAATTTTAAGCAAAATACTTGGAAAAAAGCGAAGGAAAATTGGGGACCTGATTTGCGAACATGATTTGACATATTAACGAGTCAGTGCCAACATATTTTTTATTAGAATATATCATGCGACCACTGCTTGCACGACTACCACCTTTACATTCGGAAAATGTTGACTAATAGAGAAATGGTAAATTTTAAAAAATGGGACTTTTTTCGACTTTTCTTTATACTTTTACTAAAATTGTGCCACTACAGGAGCACGAAAATTGCATATTGAGTATAATTTTTACTTTATTTGTAGTGAACAATGCATAAAAATAATTTCGTCGCGCAAAAAGTGTGGCTTGTTTAGTTCTTTATTCAAGAAAATTATTCCTAATAACACTACCCTAACTTTTACAGAAGTGGGTGGGGCAATTTGTCGATGGCATAAGAACTTCTCATGGTATCGCGTTAACCATCACAAAATTGATTGATTTTTTACTCTCAATGTATTTTTACTTTTTTGTTTGTCACGGTTTTCAATTGAAATGAGCCAGAACGTCAACTTATAGCTAAACTTACTCTGCCCCTTGGAAAGATTATACGAGTTATCTTCCCTTTGTTCTGGTTTACAAAATTTACTTTGGTTTCAATACTTAGAGCATATACTGTGCTTGGCAAAAATACCAACGCACGGCATTTTTAAACTACTGTCGGTTATATAATTTCAAAATATGTGCATTTTGACATGCAATTTTAGTCGAAAAAAATAGCGCACTGCTTTGCAATCTAGATGGTTTAGGTATTGCTGTTCCGGTATTTAGTTATAAGAAACATCCAACTCGGTCATCAATTGTATAATAACTGTACCAGATTGTGGCCTACAAAATGGTACAAAATTATCTAATTTCATGAGCTAATGTTAATGTTCTGCACACTTTTCAAAAGGTAAAATGATATATTTTCCACTGAAATTTTGCGTTTTCCAGTATACAAACAGTACATGTATTCACAATAATATTTTTCGTGTTTACATCATAATATCCTCATGAAATTTGTGCCATAACATAGAGGAAAGATAGTTCTTTAAAATGATACCAAACATGATAGGGTTTGTAAGTCGGTTACTGAGATAAAAGACCATGCTAAGAACTTTCCAAATGCCCCTCGTACTTAAAGAAGTTTGGGTTGAAATGGGTGGATCATATTAAGGTATTGAGGCAATTTAAGGTATTTAAGGCAATTTTGAACAGGTTTCATATTTTGTATAATATTTCCCGTGAGTGTAGTTAAAGCAAAATAGCTGCACCATATATATTTTAAGAAGCTGCTTCTTTTAAACATGGTGTTAGCCCAATAAAGTGTATCTAGACTCTTGGACTTCCGCTTAACAGTTGTCTAGCAGGGGAAATAAACGTATATACGATAAAGCATGTTTAAACTTGTATTTGTTATGAAATAAGCACAAATTTGGTGGGAATCGCCGCATCCGTTTCGAAGCTTAACGAAAAGGACTGTTTATTACATATTGACCCTAACTTTTAACGTCTTTTCCCTGTTCCTAGTTCAAAGGGGCTCTGACAAGGTATGGGAAATTAACATGGGAGTCTGCCCACGCTTGAAATTTGATCATATTATGTTTATTAATTGCCTAGGGTATTACATTTATATTTAAGGTACATTTGAGTTTTTATGCCATTCCATTCCTAATCTATGACGTCATATATGATAACACTCCCACACCATAGGATACCCAGTTATAATCATTTCTTAAGTACTGGCCATACCATGTAACAGGCGCAGAAATGTTTTACGAAATAACGATAACATTGATAAGTTCGTATGGTATTAGGATAGTGGATGGGTATTCATTTTCATGACATGGTACCCCAATTTTCAATTGTATATTTTTACTTAGTCAAATTTGGAATTAAAATTTTAACATGTTGCGGTCTTTTTCAACATACAATTTCAACATTAAAACGATCCATATATGTTAAGGACATGTTGACCAAATTTCATGAAAATCAAGGACCGATAAACTATTTTTTCAGCTTGATGCAAACACGTGGCCCTATTTCGCCAAAATGTAAAAATACAATTATCATGTTACAGTGTAAAACATACTTGTAAGTTGGCTTAGTTTGAATCACCAGGCTGGTATGTTTATTGGTAGAAGTTGTTTGTTCAGTGTTTTATCCTATTATGGATTGGCAAATTGAAATAAAAACACCCTAAACTTTGATATTAAGTTCCACGATTCTTATTTAATGAAGTGCTTACACAATATTATTACCCAAGATGATACAATATGGTGACACCTCTACTAACCACATCTAGTTTCTAACGTTAAAACTACATCTAACCAATGCTACAATTTATATGTAATATTATTACGAATCTTGATACATACAGAAGAGAAATCTTATGGCAAGTCCATTCAACCGGGCCGCGTAGCGCAGTCGGTAACGTGTCTGGCTACAGATGTGTGTCTGACTGCAGATCCAGGGGTTGCGAGTTCGATCCCGGCCCGGTACCATACTTTCGTGGAGATTGATCATGAAATAATTTCTACGGTCATTCTCCTCCTTCCGCTGATTTATTCAAGAAGGGTTGTTGTCAGTTACAAGCGAAAGTATGTGCACAAATTACTGGTTAACCGCTTGCTCAAGCCTGCCCAGGAAAAAGTGTGGTTAAGTGAACTGACCGTCCCGCAATGACCATAGCTGTTGACATGGGACGTAAAGCAACAAAAACAAACAAAAGCAAGTCCATTCATACAGGAGAAGAACCTTATATCTATGATTTTATAATTGTTAGCTTCATTAAAAACCCAAGTTCACAAGAATAACCCCCTGTCAAACATTTTGGTTAAAAATAACCAATTTGTTCACAGAGAACTCCTGGGTGCAAAGTTATTGCTATTTCAATATGATGTAAAACTGATGCTGATTTTCATCAAAAAGCAACATTTATACTATAGCTGGCTGTATATTCTAGGCATTCAACTTCATTTCTGGATCTAACTTATTTATGTATCACACTGTTCTATGATATCACTGACCAGACTCTGTTACACTTTAACCTGGTCACGGCACCAAAATATGGATACAGTAGTTCAGTTGGGATGCAAAGGAAATGCTTTGTCTTCTTTTTTTCTTGTTAATTGTTATGATATTATGTTTCCTTAACAATATCATGCAGGACTTGAGGAAGTGATACACATTGTCTTGGCCCCATAGTGCCATGACATGGGGCCATGGCCTTCGACATTTCCAACCATCAAATTATTTGAAATTGCCTAAACATGTTTTTCTTTAAGAAAAGTGTAAGTATATTAAAAAAAAGACTCCTTCTGTTAAGTTATTGATTCATTTCAACTAAATAATAAATTTCGCTAAAACTGACCTACACCCATAAGAGGTAAGAAATGACAATGTTACCGGTTTTGGATTTTAATTAAATTTGGCTCAGATTAGCAGAATATAAATAACAAGTTTTTGTGGTAATATGATATCTTGACAAAGACCAAATCATATCTATCATTGGGATAGAATGGGGAAATTTTTGTAAACTTTTGTCAAAACTATTGAAATTTTATAATCACTTCTTCACAAAACGTTAACCATAATTTATCCAAATGGTTTTGTGGTATAAACATAATGCATATGGTATTTTGGAATGAATCTAGATTAAAAATCATAGAAATAAACAAAATTATAGATTTAGGACATAGAATTTAGAGACAGGTACCAAAGTTGGAATAAGTCAGGCTTATTCCTAACTATCTAATTCAATAAATACATTTTCATAGTTTGTATATAATGAGTTATTTATATGCAAAGTTTAAAGAAAACCCATGCGTGGGCACAGATGTAAGTGACCCTTTATTTGCTTCTTACAATATTTTCAGGCTATTTAACTTTTTTACCTGCGTCGCTTTAGCGAAAGCAGGTCTAGTAGTGGGTCCACTCCGTCCGTCCGGTCGTCCGTCCGTCTGTCCGTCCGTCCGTCTGTCCGTCCGTCCGTCCGTTTGTCCGTCCGTCTGTCCATCCGTCCGAAACACTTCTGGGGTGCCTAGTTTGTGTAATCTGTAACTTCAACAGTTTTTATTCCTTTTTATTCAAATTTTGTATAATGATTCTTTACACATTGAAGATGTGCACCTCCTATTTTGTGAACCTTTTGTGATTTTTTTTTTCACATTTTTTGGGGGGTTTGAACTTAGACATTTTTCAATCCAAAATGCTTAGATGGTACCTAGCTTGTGTAATCTGTAACTTCAACAGTTTTAATTCCTTTTTATTCAAATTTTGTTTAATGATTCTTTACACATTGAAGATGTGCACCTACTATTTTGTGAACCTTTCGTTATTTTATTTCACATTTTTTGGGGGGGTTGAACGTAGACATTTTTTCAATTCAAAATGTTTAGATGGTACCTAGCTTGTGTAATCTGTAACTTCAAGAGTTTTTATTCCTTTTTATTCAAATTTTGTTTAATGATTCTTTACACATTGAAGATGTGCACTTCCTATTTTGTGAACCTTTCGTGATTTTTTTTTCACATTTTTGGGGGGTTGAACTTAGACATTTTTTCAATTCAAAATGTTTAGATGGTGCCTAGCTTGTGTAATCTGTAACTTCAACAGTTTTTATTCCCTTCTCTTCTTATTTTGTGTAATGATTTTTAACACATTGAAGATGTGCACCATTTATTTTGTGAACCTTTCATGATTTTTTTAACATTTTTTGGGGGGTTTGAACTTAGACATTTTTCAATCCAAAATGCTTAGATGGGGCCTAGCTTGTGTAATCTGTAACTTCAACAGTTTTCATTTCCTTCTCTTCTAATTTTGTATAATGATTCTTTACACACTGAAGATGTGCACCTCCTATTTTGTGAACCTTTCATGAATTGTTTTCATTTTTTTGTGTATGTGGGGGGGGATTGAATTAGACATTTTTCAATCCAAAATGCTTAGATGGTACCTAGTTTGTGTAATCTGTAATTTCAACAGTTTTTATTCCTTTTTATTCAAATTTTGTTTAATGATTCTTTACACACTGAAGATGTGCACCTTCTATTTTGTGATCCTTCCATGATTTTTTTTCACTTTTTTTTATATTTTTCACTTTTTTCATGATTTTTTTGCCCCATTAGCCCCACCCTGTCCACTTCATAAAAGGCTTAATATCTAGGAAACTTATTTAACCATGTATATTACCATTTCTTTTGATAAAACAAATTTATTTAAACATTTATATCAAGAACTACATGGATTATGATGTCAGAACCTTTTTTTCTTTCAGCGCTTCCGTCCAATGTCAATAGTTAATTCTATTTTCATTAGAAAACTTGACACATTATGGTTTTATTATATTTGAACATGTTGTATACCTAATATTTGTTGTGACACATGATTTTCATTATATTTGAACATGTTGTATACCTAATATTTGTTGTGACACATAATGATTTTCATTATATTTGAACATGTTGTATACCTAATACTTGTTGGATTATGATTTAAGAATCATTTTCTTGTAGCTCTTTCTTTGCATATCTTTTACTACTTGGATTATGATTTCAGCTAAACCATGTGCTAATTGTTTCTTATGATTTGACAAATTCATTTAACCATGTCTATTACAATATACCATTTTTATGAAAAGACAAATTCACTTAACCATGTATACCAAGTGCTACTTAGATGGATTATAATATCAGAACATTTTTTCTTGCAGCACTTCCGGCAAATGTCAATAGTTAATTCTATTTTCATTAGAAAACTTCACATGCTGTATACCTCATATTACAATGATTATGATTTCAGCTAAACCATATTTATTATCATTTCTTATAATAATTTATGGGAAATTCATTTGTTGTATGCTTAATATTTCTTTGATTATGATTTCAGAATCTTTTTCTTGCAGCTCTTTTAACAAATGTCTAGTTAATTCTATTTTCATTAGAAAACTTGACACATTATGATATTTATCTTTTATTTCATAATATTTGAACATGTAGACTTTCCAGAAATCCTCTTTGACGTTTTTCTTTGGTATGAGTTCTGTGTTATGGAATTTAATGGTAAGACAAAATTTCTAATAAGGTCTATTGCTCTAGCTCTGTAAGCGCTTTTAATTTTGTGTTTGTGTGTGTCCCCTAAATATGCTGTTTTAACTATTGCTTGCTATAGGCCAAGGTTTTTAGTCTAAGTTTACAAGATTTTTTTTATTAAATCTTGATGTTGGGAGGAGGGAATAAAAATAAGGGTGTTAAAGGTGGGCTGGCGATTCTACGAATGTCAATTTAATATACAAATTTATTCTTTATAAAATTTTATTGTCAGATCATATGCAGAACATAATGAATGCCATTATTCTGTCCTTCTTCAAAACTGTGTTATATTAACTCAACATACATTAAATTCCTCCTTGGAATTTGTATTTCAACATTAGCTATGCATCACTTAGCCTTGCAAAATGATCGTTGCAACAAAGAACTTTATAAAGAAAGGTTCAAAAAGGTTTTTTAATTCATTTTTCAAAAAAAATTAGGACAAGCTTGTAAACTGGAAAAAAACCCTGGCCTTACCTGTTTACATGGTGCCAGTTATGTTAAAGCTGCTGCTTCTGATACTTGAGCTATTTTCACAGTCACAAGTCATTTAATCAGAGGTATGTATACAAAAGACCATTTATTAATTTGGCTTGAGATTTGAGTCCATAAATTCGAGGAAGATTTAATTCTAAAAACATTGCCAAGTATCAGTTCAACAGCTTTAGCATAACGAAGCCATGCCTTCTCGAGGTGGCACCGTCAACAGGTATGCTGAAGTGTAACCTTGTAGCATTTCTTTATTATATATCACTTAATTTCCCTACCTTGTCACGTACATTGATAGTACTTCTCACATCCTTTTAGATTAATACACTAACCATTGTTCCATATTCAACCTAATAATTGCACTGTGTCATTGCTTTACTTTTTCAAAACTGAAAACCCTTTTTTCATCCACATGATGAATCCATATTATTGATAATAAATTTACAATCTTGAATCATAAATCAATGTAGTATGAAAAATAAAAAAAGTACTTTGGGCTCTTAAATGAGCTGCTGTGCTCTCTAAAGTGACTACCAAACTATCTGATGCTCAACTGCAGGTGAATTTGAAAAACAATGCCCTAGGAAGAGAATCCCAAAGAATGTCATGCACAGCCTCTTGATTCCTATGTTTGTGGTATAAATACAAGGGGAGAAAGTTTTCCCATTTTGTCCCATTTTTTTGTGTTATGAAGGCGTTCTAGAATCCCATAAGAATGTGTTTATCACATGAAAAGTAGATATGGAATAATGAGAATACTTTCTGATCTCGTATAAAAAAAAATTAGAAATCCAAAGGCTATTGTTTGACATTCCCCGATTTTTAATTTTCTTCCTGGGGCAGCTGATTTTCCTATTCAACCAGTGGTTGAGCAACAGAACATTTGGTAGGCGTGTATAAGGTAAAATATGGAACATGTATTCACTGCTTGCAAATGCTTTTGTATTATACTGCCTGGGTGCATGTGTCAGTTTCTTAGCATGTGTAAGATTGCTCTTTAAATACACACTGGTCTCTCATACACTTCAGGATTCCTGGCAAAAGTGGCTTCACCAGGTAAGTGGGACAATTTGTTATCCATTTTATTGTATATTTTAGGTTTGAAATAGATTGATGTAAGAATGGAAGAAAGTCAAGACTCGGTTATAGTATCACCAGGTGTGACAGAATCAGATTCTAACTCCACAACCTCCACTCCAGTTTGCAACATTTCTAGGCCAGCTACATGTACGCTCAGTAGTTCTATGCCTTGTAAAAGTTTGCCGAGCTCTACAGCCTCCACTCCAGATAAAACTTCTAGTGCTATGCTGTCTTTGTTCAGTACATCCACACCTAAGATAAGATCTGCAATGTATAGTCCTGGTATGGTTACAAGTACGCCCAGTAGTTCCACGCCAAGAAAAAGTTTGCCTAGCTCTACAGCCTCCACGCCAAGAAAAAGTTTGCCAAGCTCTACAGCCTCCACTCCAGATAAAACTTCTAGTGCTAAGCAGTCTTTGTTCAGTACATCCACACCTAAAAAAAGATCTGTTATGTACAGTCCTGTTAGTATGCATTCCTCTCAATCAAGTGTGAAGAAAGGAGCCATGTCTTCATCAACACCATCAAGTGTTAGGAATCCCACAGGATTAGAGACCTTCAAGTCACTTTCAGATAAACTTCTTGGGCAGATTGACATACAGTTGAGGGCTTCTTTATATTCACTTACAACTGGGGACACTACAGATGTAAAGAGCACATTGAAGCACATGAGAAGTGCAATCAAGGAATTCCAAAGTGAATCAGATATTGCATATAATAAGGCAAAATTACAATCATCAGCGGCTACACAGAAGATGGCTCACTTGAACCAATATAATTCTGAGCTGTCACAGCAGAAGAATAAATTAGAACTGAAGGTAAAATCACTGGAGCAGCAACTGGTTGACATATTAAGTGAAACCCTGCCAGATGATTCCGTTTTTGATGAAGATTTTGTTGAGCCTTTAACAGAAGATGAGCTGCCGAACAAAAAGAAGAAAGATGATCCTGAGACTGATACATCCAATGCTGATTAACAATTATTGTATCATGATACTTCTATGCTGCAAATATGTGCATGTTTAGCTATACTGAACAAACAGTAATAGCACAGCAGCTCTGATTCTATATCCATTTTTTTTACATATTTAGATGGAAAGTATACTGAACAATAGAAGTATTGCCAGGGAGCGCAGTGGCTCAGTGGTAGAGTACTTCACTCAAGGCTGAGGGACCCTTGGTTCAAGCGTCACTGCGTTGTGTCCTTGAGCAAGACACATTAATCCCCAGGAAGACCCGTCCCTACATAAATAAGAGATTGTAGATGGGACGTAAAGAATCAAATCAAACAAAATAACTATTGCCCATTTTGACTTGCCATTATTGTCAGTTTGCATGGTATATTGCTTTTGTTGTTCAGTATATATCGAGTTTTATTGGCTCACCTGAGCCATTGTCTCATGGTGAGCCATTGTGATTGTTGGATGTGTGTCATGTCCCAGGTTGGGGTACTCTGATACTTTCATGCATACGTAGGCTCGGGTCATTTTTTTTGGGTTCAGAATCTTAAATTTCAATATTTTTGGGGGTTTTCAGAAAAAAAAAGTTTTGAGGTAAGAAGATTTAGTGGATATTTTTGGGGGTCATCACAAAATTGGACTATATTTAGGGTCATTTCTATGCATTTTAGGGTCTTTTCATAAGGTTAAGGTACAGAATGGGGTATATTTTTGGGGGTTGCTAACATTTCAATTTTTTTGGGGGGTGCTTAAAATTCAAATATTTTTCGGGGTGAAGGGTAGATGCTGGGCCCGAGCCTACGTATGTAGAAAAAAATAAGAGTACCCCCCCCCCCCCTGGGTGTCGTGTGTCGTCAACAATTGCTTCAAAAGACATATCCTTCTAAACTATTGGCCTGATTTAAACCAAACTTGACTAGAAGGATCCTTATATAGCCCTCTTTAATAATTTTTCAAATGGTTCCGATCCGTTGCATATCTAGGTCACACAGGCTAAAAATAAATTTTCAAAATGAGCCTTTCAAAATCTTCTTGTCCGCAACCACAAGGCCTAGAGCCTTGATATTTGGTATGTAACATCACCTAGTGGACCTCTGCCAAGTTTGTTCAAATTATGCCCCTGGGGCCAAAAATGGCAGGTGGTCCCGCCCCCGGGGCCATTTTTTACAATGGCTTATTTAGGGAAAAACATGGAAAATCTTCTTGTCTGAAACCATAAGGCCTAGAGCCTTGATATTTGGTATGTAGCATCAGCTGGTGGACCTCTACCAAGTTTGTACAAATTATGCTTCTGGGGCCAAAAATGGCCCTGCCCCGGGGTAACATTGTTTATTTAGGCTTATATAGTGAAAACATTGAAAAAATCTTCCTTGTCTGAAACCACAAGGCCTATAGCCTTGATATTTGGTATGTAGCATCACCTAGTGGACCTTTACCAATTTTGTTCAAATTAAGCCCCTGGGACCAACAATGGCTGCCCCAGGGTCACATGCTTTACATAGGCTTATATTGGGAGAAACCACAAGGCCTAGAGCCTTGATATTTGGTATGAAGCATCACCTAGTGAAACTCTACCAAGTTTGTTCAAATTATATGCCTGGGGCCAAAAATGGCCCGCCCCCGGGGCCACACCTTATACATAGGCCTATATTGGGAAAAGCATGAAAAAAATATTCTTGTCTGCAACCTTAAGGCCTAGAGCCTTGATATTTGATATGTAGCATCACCTAGGCTTATATAGGGAGAAACTTGGATAAATCTTCTTGTCTGAAACCACAAGGCCTATAGCCTTGATATTTTGTATGAAGCATCGCCTAGTGAACCCCTACCAAGTTTGTTCAAATTATATCCCTGGGGCCAAAATTGGCCTGCCCCGGGGGTCACATGTTTGACATAGGTTATATTGGGAAAAACTTGAAATAATCTTCTTGTCTGAAACCATTTAGCTAAGAGCCTTGATATTGGTATGTAGCATCACCTAGTGGACCTCTACCAAGTTTGTTCAAATAATGCCCCTGGGACCAATCATGGCCCTGCCCCAGGTGTCACCAGGGACATGGTCAGCGTTCAACAGATACCTATATGTAAGCTTTAAACAAAACTCAGGTGAGCAATGTAGGGCCACTTGGTCCTCTTATTTAAATTTCCATGCATTGAGCATTTACTTCTGCCACACTTGTGAAAATCATTTCATTTCTAAATACAGAAAGTGACTTCAAATGTTGATTTTTTTTTTATTTAAGTGAACATGTTTAAATCAAACAAAATACTTTGTCTATGATTGTAAGTGTAATGGCAAGAGGCCAGATATTTTGGGGGAAAATATTTCTTTTCAGTCTCAAAATAGGGGTTTTAGTTTGGTTCTGGGAACTACAGGTTTGCCTGATTCAGTCAGTATGTCCATTCCTCTGTTTGTCCTCCATCCAGAGGTTTTTTTTAGTCCCCTGCTGGTCAAATCCCAGTTAGGGGAACTATAGGTTTGCTTGAATCCCGTCTGTCCATCAGTAACGCTTGGATGTGGGGGCTATATCTCCTATATTATTTGAGATAGGCATCCTAAATCTTGGGATGGCACAGTGTGGATACCATTTTCAGGTCACTGTGAACTTTACATTGACCTTTGACCTCACTTCTAGAATAGTCAGTGTCCAGAGCATATCTCTTATATTGTAGGGAACGCAGTGGCTCAGTGGTAGAGTGCTTGACTTGAGACCGAGGGGCCGCGGGTCCGAGCGAGCCTCACCGGCGTCACTGTGTTGTGGTCCTTGAGCAATTCACATTTATCCTAGCTTAGTACTGGTTCAACCCAGGTAGACCTGTTCCTGTTTAACTGAAAGATTGTTGATGGGACGTAAAGAATCAAATCAAACAAAAAATCTCTTATATTATTTGACGTAGGAATCCAAAATTTTGTGTGACATTGCATCTTGGGATGGCCATGATTTTGTCCTTACAGTCCTGAAGGTCCTTAACCAACTTAAATGAAACTGGGACACCACTTTTAGGTCAGGCATGTATGTCAGCTTCTTTTGACCTTTGGTCCTTCAAACTTTACCATTGCATTCATCCTAACACCCCATGATGACCTTTCAGAAAATTAGGTCACTGTGACCTACTTTAACAAAAAAGGTCACCCATTGCACATTTTTGATCAACTGTGTATCTCTGATTCTCTAGACTTCTGTTACTTCAGTGAATTTATCATGCCAACAGTTTTGTGAGGGGTTACTAAGCATAGGGTGGAAGGATGAATACGTTAAAGTTTGAATAACCAGAGGTCTGTTGAAATACTTAGCTGCCTTTCTTCAATGGAGTTGCTGTAGACGATGCGGTTTTGTTGCAAAACAGAAAATTTCACCAAATCTGCTCGATTTTGTTCTCAAAATGTTCCGCTCGTTCTAACTAAGAAAACAAGTACCCACACTTTATTTTTCTGACCATAAACAAAACGAAGTTATCGGAGTTCAAAGTTGCCAAAGCATGGCTCATTTTCACGTTTGTTGCAAAACGTCTCCTTTCATAAACAAACCATACGCGCATCATTGTCGTGCTTGTCGATAAGCGCCTGTATGTTTTAACAGCAAAGCGGGAAACCAGGCCATGGTATAGTGCCAGTTAATAGTCAAAAATATTGACTGGGCAATAGTTCAGTGACTCATGACAAAGCAAAAAATAGACAATTTGTATATAGACGGTTGGGTAATAATGGCTTCTATTACTGGTCAATCAAAGTTTAATCAGTGCACTCACCTTACTATCTCTTGTCCCTTTTCACTTATATAGATATTGTTTGCAAAATTATGACATGCTTGTTGCAGCCATTTAGTATTTTATTCTTGTGTGATTGTAAGGGCCATATGCCTTAAATGTTTACCTTTTTTTTTTCATTTCATTTGTATTTTCACTTATAATTTGTTTATAAAACTTTTGACAGATGTATAATTAGGGTCTTGGCATGCTGGATGCAGCCATTTAGTTTTAAAATCATGTGTGATTGTATGTGTTGTTAGCCTTAAATGTTTACCTTGCATTTTTAGCTCACATGAGCACAAAATGCTCAAAGGTAGCTGTTGGGATCAGTCAATGTCCGTTGTCATGCATTTCAAACAATTTGCTTTAAATAAAAAGTCTTCCTATACCACTGTGCAATTTTTTACCAAACTTGATAGGAATGATTCATAGATGACACTCTACAAAAATCACGGATTAAGCACTTCAGCAAAACTTTTTCTATTTTCTATATGTTGAATAGCAAAAACAGAGTTTTCAACCCATATTTTTTAATTGGTACTTGTCCAATGAGAAAAACACTTTTGCAGATAATTCAAGAGTTGAATCTTCTATCTTTTTTATGGAAAAAATACCATTTTCTTTGACACTTGTCTCTGGCCATATTTATGGGCAATCCTTATGTACCTATATAGGTGACTTTCAAAGTATTTCCCTCTGAAATTGTCAGAATTAGGAGTGTGGTGGATCAGTGGTAGATTGCTTGACTCAAGGTCAAGGGGTTGCGGATTGGAGCCTCACTTGAGACACTGGGTTGTGTCCTTGAGCAAGGCATTTATCATTTGCTTAGTAATTTTTCAACCCATATAGACTGGTCTTGACATGGCTGAAAAGTATTGACTGGGACGTTAAGAATCAAAACAAACAAATTAGTTGAAAATAATTTTGCAGAAAGTCTCAAATGAGGTCTCTCAAATTTAGCTGAATATATTTGATGTCAAAAACACGGCCACCAGGTGTTCAGCTTATATAAGATTTAACATTTTTGCATGTAGCACACACCATTATCCATTTCATATTGTTTTTAAAGTGTATATGTGAAATCTCATGTCAAGCAATCAAGGGTCATCATGGTCCTCTCCTTTGTTTTGAAAGTGGTACATCAAGTGGTCTTTTCCATTTAAGAAATAGATTCTTGCTGACAGTGTTTTGTTGCTTTATATATATAACTGACTGGAGGTCAGTTTTTGGTCACAAAGAAATCACAACTGATATTTTTACGTTAATGACAGACTAAGAGTGATATATTACAGATGATAAATGAATTCAGTGATTTATGAATTGATAAATCACTGAATTTAATTTTTGGCTTTAAAGGTGATTGCTATTATTCATCAAATGATGGAGAGGTCTATGCAATCACATCTTATGAGTTTTTTATAAAAAAGATTAGAAAGGTTTTTAATAATATGGCAGGTACATGCAGTCAGCCTTCATAAATTGTTGCCTTATTGACACTTTTGAAATGTTGGTATAATATTGACATGTCTGTGTAGAAAGAAATATAAGATTACCATGTACAGTGCTTTAGAATCTTGTTAACTATGATATTCAACCTAATAAATACACTGTGTGCTTGACTTTTAACCCTCTTTTGAAAAACAGTGTAGATCCAGATCAGTCAGCTGTTCAGGAATCCATATTAGTGATGAAAATACATAGCCAGACTGTTTGGAAATCAGAAGTTCATATAGTATAAAATAACACAAACAATACTATTTGTGCACTTATATAAGTCAGGGGTAACAACCTACGTCATAGCGTGGGTGTTGTAAACACGTAGTATGACGCCATCTTTGATTTGCAAGGTTAGTTTTCCCTTCGTAAATGCCGTACAAATTAGTGTCTGTCAAAACTAAGCAGTGCAGGCGGTGCCTAACATCACACTTGAACAGAATATACAATGGTCACGTCCAGAAATGCCCTTGCCTTTGTAAACATTCACCCCCAAAAATCGAAGTGGGTGACTGCTAAAATTATCCTCGTGTCTCCCGCTTTGATTCTTGTGGGTGAATGATTACAAAGGCAACGGCATATCGGGGCGTGGCCGTTATATATTCTGTTCAAGTGTGATGTTAGGCACCGCCTGCACTGCTTTGTTTGTACAGACACTCATTTGTTTAATTTTACGAAGGGGAAAACTGACCTTGTAAATCAAAGATGGCGCCGCACTACGTGTTTAAAACATCAATGCTATGACGTAGGTTGTTACCCTTGTAAGTGGGAATTCATTTATTAGGTTGAATATAGAACTTCAAAAGATAATATTTCAGATATCATTTGACATGTCTTTAAGTATCATTTGAGTCCATGTATAGAAAAAGGTATCAATTGGCTTTATGAACAGATAAGAACTAGATCAGCATATGCATTCCGCATTTGGCTCAATATTATTTACTGAATTATTTTTTTTCAAAAAGCTATATAAGCTTGATATATTTTATAGTCACACTGTCTGCAACATTGTTCATAAATCCAATACTTGTACTTTTATTCTTGCATGGACTCAAGTTATTTTGTTTTCTGATGTTTTAATTTTGAAATAAAATTTTTCAGATTGATGTCTTGGAAGTCACAGTTTTGAGATTATAAAATCCTTAATTTAATAGTGAAAGATTATAGACAGTTAATATTGAAAGATTATATTCAGTAGTGAACAATTACAAACAGTGAAAGATGATATAAATTCTGACGATTACAATCCGGATACTGCAAGTTACAGATACTATATAGATAGGTACATTATTCAACATTATCTTTTTTGCCCTAATAATTGCACATGCCCCAATAACACATATAACAATTCCAAAAGTGAGTATGACCAAGAATGCTACGATTCTATACTGCGGACCAATCCACTGCACCATGAGGAAGATAAAAATGACAACAAAAGGCAACAAGCATATTCAGAGAATTTATGTCCCCCACCACTTTATGTTTGTCTTTGAATATATGAGCTATCATGAAACAACTTAATACACTAGATACCTTGTATCTATTCACTTTGGCCACAAAAATTGTGAAAAAGTGACAAAAATTATCTGAGGATTATATCCATACAATATGCACATCTTCAGACTATGACCTAAACACCTGTAAAGTTTCAAAGGAATTGACATAAAACTGTAGGGGGAGATGCATTCACAAGATACTGAGTATCTATTAATTTTGGCCCCAAAAATGACTTAAGTTTATTTTGTGAAAATAGTGACAAAAAATATCTTGGGATTATGCCCAAACAATATGCACATCTTCAGACCATGACCTAAACACCTGTAAAGTTTCATAGTAATTGGATTTCCTAGATATCTACTGTTTGAGGGGAGACAGAAGGATGGATAGAATGCTGAATACTATGTCCCCTCGCTTTTCTTCAAAAAGGCGGGGATAATTAAAGTAAAAGCAACCTAGTGTGATGATTGCAAAACTAGAAAGCAGTTCTGCCAAAAAAAAACAAGAACAAAAAACACACCACAAAATAACAGAAGCACCAATAAACAACAAACAACAACAGAGCCACCACCTAAGAACAGCCTCTGGCTCTCAACTCACAGACAGAGCTGAAGAAGACACCCAGTTGAGCTACAATAAGCCCAGCCAAAGACAAACATTGGGCCAGATCTACCATCAGGCAATTATCCGGGGATTAAAGTTTTATTCCAGAGTCATCGTTCAGTCTGACCCGAACCACCATTGTGCACCATAGCTATAAACAGTGATGGGGTGTATAACCAGGCATACATACTGTCAATTAATATCCTTGGCAAATCCCACCTATATTGCTTGATGATCTTTTTGACCTGACCAGGAAAAGAAGGCTTAATTTAGTTTATAAAAGTAAGAAAGATGGCAAAGATCAGGAAACAATACAATCAAGTGCCACACCTGACCAAGGATACCACATGGGAAAGTAACAAAAATACAATACACATCACCAACAAGAGCCAAGAGATCAGCCCTTTCCTAGCAGGTGACCACAAGGCAGCAATGAACAGACCCGAAAGCATGAGAAACACAAGACACAAAAAACACCAATGATCCACAAAAGAAGTACCTCCTTGGAACGGTCAGTAAAACTATTTTACTGGAGGGATTTAACCAGTTTCACAGCACCAACATAGTAAAGATCATGTCTGAGTGCCTTCAATAGGCTTTAGAAAATATTTTATGGAATGGCATAAGTGAATATGAGTAAGATGTACCACAAATACTCTCTTAGGGAGACAATTTAAGTAAAGCAACAATATCTACTACATTGCTTGCCTATTGCTATATTTATCTTCCTCTTTTAAAATGCAAACAGTGCAGATTCAAATGAAATGCCTCATATGAGCTATCCCATCTGGATCTTTACTTTACAAAGGACTATCATGGTGAAGGGATTATCATAGGATTGGTCTATTTCAGGGTCTGCAGTGAGTAAAATTGTCAAAATGTCAAAAAGAAAGTCATCCCGATATTGGATGGAATATAAAAGGTCAAGATTACAAGATAACAGAAAGGTAATGGGAAGATAGAAAAAAAGGCAAAGATAGAACCCTATGCATTTAAGTACCACATCTAACTGGGGACATCATAGGCGAAAGTGATACAAGACCTTTTTTTACAGGTGCTCACAAAGCTGCAAGGAATAGAAAAAGGCAACATGACAAAGACAACCATGAAACATAAATAACAAAAAAAGATACACAAAAGAAGCACTGCGTTGGAGCGGCCAGTAAAAATCACTAGAGGCAGAAAATAGTAGATACATTTGTCTCTTGTACTTAAAAGATACTATCTTTGCAGTAATATGGGCTTGAGACTGAACGGAGGCCTAATAAACTTTTCATTTTTGCCTCCTTATCAAAGTCAAAGAAGTGCTCAAATGTGAACTATCATGGCTATTTTTATGTATTTAAACACAAAATAAATTGTCAAAAATAGGACCTATAGGGAAAGACCAGGAACCAATATAATCATAGTCTGCAAAAAAAACCAAGACATCATATGGGAAAGTAACCAAGGAGTCGCCCCTTTCATGGCAGGTGACCACAAGTCTTATGTAAAAACAACACATTAAAATAGACAATAAAACATTTGCCTAAAGCACTTGTAATTCAGCAGTGTGTCATGATGACTTATTAATCAAGATTTAGGTGTGCCAGATGAGAATTCAACTGTATATACAAGTATTAGCTTTTCAAAAAAAAAGCTGGCAGTCATTTAAATTTTGCGCACAAGTTTACTACATGCTATAGGTAACCCTACAGATTTGCCCCAGTTTGCTTTGTGCTATAGGTCAACCTACAGAAAAAAAACATTGGAGAACCAGTCCACGTTATTTGGTACCCAACTTGTTCGGCAGCAAATAAAAAATACCCTGAGCATGGCATAAAGGTTCGGTCAAAACCTGAATTTGATATCCAATGAGCAAAAGAAAAACAATATTTAAACCCTGGTGGGCCAGACCACAGACAGTTGAGGCCACAATTATCTTAACACACCAATGTGTTATAAATGTGATATATTGTGCTTAAAGCTGCAATATCATTTTCATTGTAGGTGCATCGTACAAAAATACTTCATTGAGGTATTTTTAATGAGTAATCATATGCTTTTTTGCAAGAAGGCAAATGTAATGTATTCACCAGTAACCTCACATCTTTGCATTAACCCATTGTTTACCCTCTGGAGTGTGATCAGATCCTGCTTTGAGCATAGTCTGATCTGGGTCTGCACTGTTTCACAAAGTACCCCTATTTTGGTTTCTCAAATATTGTGGGATTTCCATGGCGCAGTTGTACTATCATGCTGTGTGTACTGAATTAAAGGACCTTTACTTGCTTCACACTTAATTTTTGTTTAATTTCTCTTTCAGAATCAAACCAGAGAGTCTTCAGATTTGGATCCAACAAGTATTCTTAGTGGCGAGCTCCATGTTCAAGCACTTGATCAGTATTCAGAACTGTTAGGCTTAGTCACACCATCGTTTTTGTATGGAGCTGCATTAGCACAAGATTATGTGGGACCTTTACATGCTGATGCTAATTCTAGGATTGTTCAGATTCATATTATTCCTGGGCATTATGTTGTGTCTTGTCAAGATGAAGGGCAAATTACTATTTATGATTCAGTGCCATATGTGGAACGGTCAATTCAGTTACTCCCACAGCTGAAAGTGAGATATTCCTTACTTGACAATCACCAAGACCCATTCTCACTAGTTAAATACGTCATCCCACAAATACAGAGTGGTTCCAGTGATTGTGGCCTTTTTGCTGCAGCAAATGCTTACCTACTGTTATCAGGAACTAATCCACAAAGTGTAATACTACAACAAAGTGAACTTAGAAGTCATTTTTATAGGTGCTTAATGTTAAAATCAGTAACCCCATTTCCTACCAGTGCTACAAATATGACTGATTCTGCAATAAATAGATATTTGTCAAAAAGCATATCTCTACAACAGCAGAAATTTGCCTCAAATTTAAGCAAAGATCAGCCGAGTAATAGGTCAAGAGCATCATATTTAAGAGAGTGGCGTGCAAATAGAGATCCAAAGCAATTGCTGAAAGACAAACAAAGTGATCAAAAACGAAAGTCAGAAAGTCGTAAAGAAAGAAATGATGCTCAAATTTTGAAAAATAGACAAAAGGATCAGAAATTGAAGTCTGAAAGGCGTGCAAGCAGAACTAATGATCAAATTGTGAAAGATAGACTAAGGGATCAGAAACGTAAGGCTGATAGTCGTGCAAGCAGAACCAGTGATCATATTTTTAAAGATAGACAAACTGATCTGAAACACAGGTCTGAAAGTCGTTCAAGCAGAACTAAAGATCAGATAGTGAAAGATAAACAAAGTGATCAGATTCGAAAGTCTGATAGTCGAATGAACAGAACTAGTGATCAAATTGTAAAAAATAAACAAAGTGATCAAAAGAGAAAGTCTGAGAGTCGTTCAAACAGAATTCAAGATCAAATTGTGAAAGACAGACAAAGTAATCAGAAGAGAATGTCTGAAAAGCGTTCAAACAGAACTCAAGATCAGATTGTGAAAGATAAACAAAGTGATCAGATTCGAAAGTCTGATAGTCGTATGAACAGAACTAGTGATCTAATTGTAAAAAATAAACAAAGTGATCAAAAGAGAAAGTCTGAAAGTCGTTCAAACAGAATTCAAGATCAAATTGTGAAAGACAGACAAAATGATCAGAAGAGAAAGTCTGAAAAGCGTTCAAACAGAGCTCAAGATCAGATTGTGAAAGACAGACAAAGTGATCAGAAACGTAAGTCTGATAGTCGTGCAAGCAGAACCAGTGATCATATCTTTAAAGATAGACAAACTGATCTGAAACACAGGTCTGAAAGTCGTTCAAACAGAACTAGAGATCAAATTGTGAAAGACAAAAAAAGTGATCAGAAGAGAAAGTCTGATAGTCGTAGGAACAGAACTAGTGATCAAATTGTGAAAAATAAACAAAGTGATCAGAAGAGAAAGTCTGATTGTCGTACCAACAGAACTAGTGATCAAATTGTGAAAAATAAACAAAGTGATCAGAAGAGAAAGTCTGATTGTCGTACCAACAGAACTAGTGATCAAATTGTGAAAAATAAACAAAGTGATCAGAAGAGAAAGTCTGAAAGTCGTTCAAAGAGATCTACATATCAAATAGTGAAAAATAAACAAAGTGATCAGAAGAGAAAGTCTGAAATTCGTTCAAAGAGATCTACATATCAAATTGTGAAAAATAAACAAAGTGATCAGAAGAGAAAGTCTGAAAGTCGTTCAAAGAGATCTACATATCAAATAGTGAAAAATAAACAAAGTGATCAGAAGAGAAAGTCTGAAATTCGTTCAAAGAGATCTAAATATCAGATTTTGAAAGAGAGACAAAGTCGTAAAAAAAGAAAGGTACTGAAATGTAAAATCGTAGACAGTGATTTAATTATAAAAGAAAGGAGAAAAGACAACAAAAGGAAGACAGAAAGTCGTAGAAATAGAAGTAAGGATCAAATTCTTATGGACCGGCGGTCTGATAAGAGGCGAAAGTCACATTATCGAGAGAATAGAGATGAGGCTCAAATAAGAAAGGAGAAGGATAAAGAAGCACAAAGATGGCAATTAAGACAGAAATATAGATTTGCTTCTGTTGATGAACAGAAAAGATACGAAAACTTCAAACGTGAAATTCAGTTTGGTCCTATTTACCCTTGCAATATTTGTCATCGAACGTTTACTAGGAATGGTGTACTTGAAATATCAGAGAAGTACATATTTAAGCTGAATTCAAAATGCTCTGGCCTCTATCAGACAGTAGCAGAGGAAAATGTTTTCATGAATGACAAACAGTACATATGCCTGACTTGTAATCGCTGGCTAATGCATAAACAAAAGATACCTCCTCTCTCGGTAAAAAATGGTTTAACAATTGAAAACATACCTAGTGAGCTTGATTTATCAGAACTAAGCAATGTGTTGGTAGCAAAGAACATAATTTTCCTGAAACTCTTCAAACTTCCAAAAAGTAGATGGTCTGCATTGAAGGACAAGATTATAAATGTGCCAATCACAGACGATGACATTTTAAAAACACTTTCAGAACTCACATCACTGCCCCGCTTGCCAGATCAAGCAGGTCTTATTCCTGTACAGTTAAAGAGGAAAATGTCTTACAAGAGTGCAGTCCAAGAAGCTTATATAGATCCACAGAAACTTATAACAGCTGTTGCAAAGTTAAAGGAACTTGGGCATCCTGGCTACACTGCAGTTAACCTGCCTAACAATTACTTAGCAAATTTCAATACGTTTCTCATAGAAGACAATATCTATAATCCTGAAGAAAGCATGGAAAATATTGAAGCAGGCAGAGAACAGAAAGATAAACCACAACATGAACAATACACTAGAACAGAGGAGAACAAAGATGTAGATTGTGGACAGGATAGACTGACAGATTCAAAGGGAAGTATTGACAACCAAGAAGAGGATGAGGATGACATTCAATCTGACCTAGATCCAATCTACCAGAAACAAAGTAACATCCAATCAGCAACTGTAATGTCCAATAGCTTTCCAGAGGTTTCAATATTGAAACCAGCTAACGCTCAGCATGATGTCGACAGTTCAGAAAGCCATGCAATTGCTCCAGGTGAGGGCAAGATTCCTTCAAACTTGATGAGAGATAAACTATGGGATGTTAATGCCTTCCCCTCTTTCCATCCTACTGGGAAGTTTGGGCTTCACCATCAAAGAGATATTAAATTACAACCTCAGCAATACTTTGTTCAGAGATTACAAAATGTGAACAAGAGGTTCTCCAGCTGTCCTCCTTATGTTTTTGCTGCACAGTATTATATTGAAAGACAACAGCTTGAGCAAAACATTAATATCAGTTATTTAAAAGGGAGAGTATCTGGTGGCAATCTTTTTGAGTTACATGATAGTTTTGCAGTGTTTGAAAAAATACCTGGCACACCAAAATATTGGCTCAACAAAAGATATGAACTTCTCGCTAAACTTGAAAACTTAGGAGCATTTCAGTTCTTTTTTACATTGTCTATGGCTGATATGAGATGGCCAGAGATTTTAACATCAGTTCTTGCTCAGGAAGGAAAGCACATTGAGTACAACTCTAGTAAATTTGATGACCCATCAATAATCACTATTAATGGAGAACCTTTTGAAGATTATGTTAAGAGAGAGAGCATTCATGAACTAGTCAAAAACAATGTATTGACGGCAACACGGTGTTTTGATCAGCGAGTGAAAGCATTTATTAAGCATATTATACAGGGCAAAAACAGCCCTATGTGTGTCAAATACTTCAACTATAGAGTAGAATTTCAACTCCGAGGTGCTGGACACATACATGGAGTGTTATGGATTAATGTTGATCAAATGGAGAAAATAATACCAGGAATCACTTTAGCTCTAACATCATTAAGGCTTCATGAACAGTTGAGTGAAAAACAATGCGATATTCTGGCAGATTTTGTAGACAGATTTACTTGTTGTTCCTTACAGAATGAAGTCAGTGAAATTGTGAGACAAGTTCAGATACACAAACATTCACGTACCTGCAGTAAATATGGAATGACATGTAGATTCTCTTACCCAAAGTTCCCAAGCAAAAAAACGATCATAGCACAGCCACTTTCTAAAACAGATTTTGAATCAGATGCAAAGTACAAAGCAACTGTCAGCAAATACACGGCAACTTTAGATTCAGTAAGAAAAGTTCTGGGAAACTTAGAGGAAGACAAACTTGCTAGATACACTGTAAATGATGTACTTAAACTGGCCAAAGTAAAAGAAAAAGACTATGAAAAAGCTCTGTCTGTTTCTTCAGTTGGCACCACAATAATCATGAAACGTGCTGTTGATGAAATATATGTCAATAACTATAATCCAGAATGGATCAGAGCCTGGAATGGAAATATGGATCTGCAGGTATGTCTAGACTATCATGCAGTCATCACATACATAACTGATTATTATACTAAGGATGAATCAGGAACTATGAATTTTCTAAAACAGGCAGCAAGAGACAATTCACACAAAGACCGCACTGAGCTCATGCGTTTACTATCTCAAGTTTTTCTAACCCATCGTCAAAATGGGGAGTGTGAAGCATATTATAAAATATTTCCTAATCTACACTTAACAGACTCCAATGTCAAAACAGTATTTGTTGCAACTAATTTTCCTGATCAACGATACAAGTTTTTGGTAAAAGTCAGTGACAATCAGAATGCACCAGCTACAGGTATCGAGAATGAACCTGAAAATGAAGGTCAAGAGATTGATGTAGAAACAGAACCCATAGAGCCAGGTTCTCTTATCAGTGAGGCTGGGAAAGAGGGTAAATTTTCTGCAAAGACATCTGTACATGAAAGATATGCTCTCAGACCTATTGCTATAGAGAATATATGCCTTGCACAATTTGCAACACTATATGAGTCATGTTCCAAGATTTCTGCAAAAGCTGTATTGTTTGCGAACAACATTAGAGGAGAAAGTACTCATAAACTTATATGTAGTGACATTAGAGATGTTTTCCTTCCTAACTACATAAAGCTCTCTGATGAAACTTACATGAAAATCCGAAGCTACCCTGCCGTACTACGGAAACACAAATTCAGAATGGACACGCAGTATCATGAATTTCTATTTTCTGATCTACTGTTGTATACACCATGGAGAAAAGAGAGCTCATTGCACTACCATAATTTTGATAAGTGTTTAAAACTGTATGAATCCAAGAGAGAATATATCACTTTTGTGCAAGAGACGCTTTTCCCTCACATGAATACAGTACAAGAATCACAACTTCTGCTTGAAACAGCATCTGATCATAGATCTACACATATTGGTGATGTCATCAATCCTCAGCATGAACAAGATCAGGAAGATCAGGCTCTTCTTGGTGTTGAAGAAGACGAAAACTATGCTTCTAGACATCCTGGTGAACTTTTAGATAGAGAAGAACTTATGCAACCTTCAGCAAATCGAAATATATACAGAAGAATTGATATATCTGACAAAGACTCAATGGCTGGTATGGTGCAACAGCTTGACTGTCACCAGAGACGTGTATTTGACACTGTAATAAAATACTGTAAAGACTTGCGTAAGTCAGTTCAGAGTCGTGCAAATGTTCCAGAGCCACCACTTCTACTAGTCCATGGTGGAGCAGGTAGTGGAAAATCAACTTTAATACATGCTATTTCAGTGTGGGCCGAATCCATTCTTCGTACATCTGACAACCGTCACCCTGATTACCCACTCATTATACGAAATGCTCCTACAGGTACAGCTGCAAGCAATATTTCTGGACTAACTATCCACTCTTCCTTCAACCTCAGATTTGGAAATAGTTTCAACAGTTTGCCAGATAAACAACGTGACACACAAAGAAACATACTGTCATATCTACAAATCTTAATAATCGATGAAATTTCTATGATGAAAGCTGACATGTTATACCAGTTGAACTTGCGTCTACAAGAGATCAAGCAGAACAAAAATGATTTTGGTGGTATCTCAGTATTATTGTTTGGCGACATAATGCAACTCCGACCAGTCAAAGCCAGATGGATATTTGATGAGCCATCTAATCCCCAATTTGCACTTTCCTACTCTGTGAGATCTTTATGGGAATTATTCCAAGTTGTAGAACTTAAAATTAATCACAGACAAGGAGATGACCATGACTATGCAGATCTTCTTAATCGTGTCCGCCTTGGAAAACACACTGAAAATGACATACAAATTCTTCAGTCAAGAGTCAGAAATGAATTTCCTCCTGATGCTATCCATCTCTATGGAAAGAATCGTAATGTTTATGAATACAATGAGGATAAACTCACTGAACTCCAGGGTGTAGAATATACTATCATGGCTCAAAATATCCACCCAGCTAGAACAAACTATGAACCAAAGATCAGTAAAGATGGACTTGTTAACGATTCTCCATTTCTGAATAAACTTAAAATCAAAGAAACAGCAAGAATTATGCTTATCTACAATATAGACACTGGAGATGGTTTAACAAATGGAGCTCTAGGGGAGATAGTTCAGATAAACACAAAAGAGAGAAATGAGGTAAAAGATCTTCTTATCAGGTTTGATAATCCAGACATTGGTAAACAGTTGAGAAAGTCACACCATATACAGGATGACCTCACACCTATTGGTAAAATATCATTCTCATACAGTTTAGGAAGCATCAAGAAGGGCCATGCTGCAACAGCAAAGGTAGTACAGTTTCCCCTGCGGCTTGCTTGGGCTGTTACAGTGCACAAGTTTCAAGGTCAAACAGTTAAACCTCCTGCCTCCCTTGTAGGCCATATGGAATCAATATTTGACAAAGGCCAAGCCTATGTACTTTTAGGTCGAGTTCAGCCATTATCACAGCTATACTTGTCAAGCTGCAGTGCAGAAATGATAAAAGTTTGGCCCGAGGCATTGGAAGAAGTTACCAAGCTTGCTGAGCGAGCAATTAATAACACAGAGACTTTGTGGCAATCAAACAAGACAAATTGTTTTAGGATGGCTGCTTTAAATACACGATCTCTTAGTAGACATTTCCATGACATAACATGTGATTCAACACTTATGTTGTGTGACTTTATTTGCCTGTCAGAGACATGGACAGTATCTGACCAAGATGCTTTTAACATTGAAGACTTCTCTTTATATACCTGTGGATCTGGGAGAGGAAAAGGTGTTGCAGTTTACTCCCGCAAAGAGCACACCTTGCTTCATTCAGCTGCTTTTGAGAGTGGTGACTACCAGATACTACATCTCCAGTACCCTCATATTGAATTAACAATTGTTTATATTTCACCATCATCAAGGTCTCATGCCGATATAGCACAGAAGTTGAAATCTGTCATTACTCATGATAAAACTTCAGTTGTTTGTGGGGATTTTAATACAGACTTCAACAAATTACCAGACAGTATAGTTTCAAAAACATTACGAGACATTGGATTTCAGCAAGTAATAACAGATTTAACATATATTGAAGGATCACTTTTGGACCACGTGTACACCAATACAGAACCTGAACTGCACTTTGTTCATCCAGCTTACTTCTCAGACCATGATGCTACATGCCTGCTCATCCCCAAGTTCTAACCATTTCTCAGCAAAAGAAGTGAGTCTAGTAAAATTGTTTTGAGCAATTTACTAAATCTACAGTAAAACTGGTCTTAGTAACTGCCTGTATTAAGCAGTCATTTAACACTTATTTGTAGATTCTGTAAAGCTTTCTCTAACAAACAAGCATCTGCCTTAACCCTTGTTCTACTGAACCTTGTAATTCATCTTCTAAAAACAGCATAGATCTTGATGAGCTGGGTTTTTGGAGAAGCCATCAAATGAGGATCTATGCTGTTTTACATGCAACATTGTGTGATAAATAGAACCATCCAAATGAACTGAGCGAAAGTTTAATATGTAACTCTCTTATATTTATTCAGCAAGACATGGGTTAAGGAGTAAAATTTTCTCAGAACCTTTTATTAAGTTACCATATTAGACTTAAGTGTATGAAATGCATAAGTTTTTTTTATATTCTAACCTTTTAAAAAAAATGCAGATCCAGATCAGCTGACTTCATCTATATCTTCATTGTTTTTCAGCCACACAATAGAACCATTAAACGTAGTTCTTTACTAGCTGAAAAACACTAAGTACTACTGTCGTGCCAACCAAGAGTGACAGTGATGTAATACTTTGTTTATAATTGCAAAGTTAAGCACTTACGTGTACACTTCACTTGAACTAACGTGAATCAATAGATCAATTGTGTATTAATCCTATCCTGTGGATAGGATTAATACATAAGTGATCTATCGATTCTAAGTCCCTTATAACTTTGTAAACAAAACATGACGTAACTGTCACTCTTGGCTGGCAGGGCAGTACACCTACACTGGCTGGAAATCAGAAGTTGGTATAATATCAAGAATATATAGAGTTTTAATGCAGAAGTGCACATATTAGTTAAAATATGGTAATGACTTTACAGTAGTTGCCTTACATGTTTCTTAGTTTTTTTTTACTTCTCATGTATGGAAGTATATTGTCCCATTAGATTAGAATTGTCTCGTAATTATTTGCTTGCTTTTAGGCTTAACAACCCAGTCAACAATTTCTCAGTCATATTGGGATGCTTTCTTGGGTATAACCAGTATTTGGCAACACTGTGCTATTAGTCAGTTTGAAACTCAACATCTCATCTTCTTAGTCAGTCCTGCCCTCTTAAATATTGACTTTTGGAGTAACTATTTGTATCTTGTTGATCATCAGGAAAGAGTTAAAGGCTAATAGTAAAAGGATTTTCATGATCAGCAGGAGATTTAATTATTTCTACCCTACACTTTGGATTGATCATCTGTGTTTTAAGATAGAAAGAGAGAGAAGGACAGATGGACAGACAGACAGACAGACAGACATTCCATTAAAGCAAAATAATAAATTAGTCACCATAACTTTTTCTAATCATATATAAACAATCTACATAGTTTTCCCTAAAAGATATGCCAATATACAATCAGTACTAATAGATAAGCCAATATACAATCAGTATTTTGGCGACGCAGGTCCAGAGCAGAGTTTGGTCTTGTTTTATATATAATAGTGTGTATCCTGTTTAATTCTTTGCATGCTGGGTAATTTTTCATGCTTATATTCACGGTCGTCTGCTGCCTCTTTTTTTTCAAAATAAACGTTTTCAAAACATTCTACCAGGGGCATCATTAAAGCTTTAAACGGCTTGGATCCAGATCAGGTTCGACGTAAAAATAGTAAGTGAGTATGATCAGGAAATACCACAATCACATACCGCAGACAACCCCGTGGCACCGCGAGGAAGAGCCGCTCAACCATCACGAGACACCAGGAAGACAAACCAAGCAAAGCAACCAGCTCTCTCTCTTCCCTATCAAGATGATTGCAATACTAGAATGGACATAATGTAACGTTCAACAAAACATAGAACAATTACTGGCTCCCACAATGGGAGTAACAATAAACAAAAAGTCAACAACAACAGAACCACCGCCTTAGAACGGAAAGCAGCCTAAGCCACCGGGGGCTTAAATGCATTTTACTGGTACCAAATCTTCGCACCGGGCCGCGTAACGCAGTCGGTAACGTGTCTGGCAACAGATGCGAGTCTGACTGCAGATCCAGGGGTCGCGAGTTCGATCCCGGCCCGGTCCCATACTTTCCTGGAGATTGATCATGAAATGATTTCCACGGTCATTCTTCTCCCTTCCGCTGAATCATTCAAGAAGGGTTGTTGTCAGTAATAAGCTAAAGTATGTGCACGAAGTACTGGTTAACTGCTTGTTCAAGCTTGCCCAGGATAAAGTGTGGTTAGGTCAACTGACCGTCCCGCCATGACCATAGCTGTTGACTTGGGACGTAAAGCAACAAACAAACAAACAAACCAAATATTCGCCCTAGATTCTGCTGTTGTTGAAGTACAAGAAATGTTCAGCTCGCATGGAAGCCTTCTTACTAATGCAATGTACCATCATGGAGAAACACTCTAATCAAATTAACACACCAAGATGAAACAAAGAAAAGGGCTCATGGCTCACAGATAGTCAGAGCTAAAGAAAACCTCAAGTTGAGCCACGGTAGGTCCAGCTACAGATAAGCATCAGGCACCAACCCACCGATTAAAGCTTTACGTCAGAGACGTCATAGAGTCTGAGGCCTGACCCACCGTCGTGCAATTAAAGAGGAAACCCACACTGGTCAATGTAAACGCACCGGTGGTTGCTACAACGAGCTGGTGGTTGCATTTTTCAGCACCGGTGGTGGCGTAAAAGGTAAAAAGATCTATACCTGTTGACTTTATTATTTATTTATAAACTTGCATTTATTTTATTTGTGATGACACCTGGCGCACAGACCACCGGTAACATTGCAGTTTATGGCTCTGCCAAGCAATTGGTGATATAATTCACGGTTTGGACTGCAAATCCAACACAGTTCTGGAGTTTTGCCGTGACAGGTGCTTTTTTCTAGTGTAACTGCCTAAATTGAGTGAAATCTGCATATCTAAGCGCAGCTGTTGTCATATTCCCATGAATTAACATCCAAAAAACGATTACTACTTTGTTTTTCTTCTTGGTAAACTAGCAAATGTTTTATTGAAGAATTTTTATTACAACGCACTGGGAGCATTTTTTGACGCATTGATACAACGCACTGATGGTTGCACAGAATTCCTGTGGTTGCTGGTGCAGACTCACCACATCATTCGCTGTTCACATAAACGTTGCAAAACTCGCCATTTCAACCAGCACATGATATTTCGATACTGTATAGAAGGCTCAGGCGAGCCTGTGCAAACGTGCATACTCCCAAGAGCCTTTGCTGCCAGCACAAGAGATCTTGATATTTATTACATTGTCCAGTGACTGCCTGCGCAAATGTGCAGACTCACCAGAGTATTCGCTGCTGGCATGAATAGCACACAAATTGCCATTTAAGGCAGCACAAGAGATTTTGTTCAGTGACGAAGGCTAAGGTAAACCTGTGCAAATGTGCAGACTCGCCAGATCCTTCGCTGCTCGCACAAAATGGCATTCAATCGCCATTTGAGTCACCACATGAGAATTTTAAACTGTGACGAAGGCTCAGACTAGACCAAGCAAATGTGGCCAAAGCCATCGCTGTTCGCATGAATGACACCCCAAAATAGTGAGTATCACAATCACAAACTGCAGACAAACCCATGGCACTGAGAGGAATAGCCACACAACAATCACGAGACACCAGGAAGACAAACTAAGCAAAGCAGCCAGCTCGGTCTCTTCCCCATCAAGATAATTGTAAACCAAGAATGGACATAAAGTAACAAAATATACAACAATTACAGAATCCTGTCATATGAGTAACAATCGACAACGAATCAACAACAACAGAATCACCGCCTTAGAACAGACAGCAGCCTATATCTCTGGGGTGCTAAAATTGCATTTTACTGGTACCAAATCTTCGCCCTAGAATCTGCTGTTGTTGAAGCACAAAAAAATTAAGCTCGCATGGAGGCTTCTTAACTATTGTAATGTATCATAACGGACAAACAATCGTATTAAATTAAACGTTTTGGGGCTAATCTGAAAAATAGGCGGAAACACTCTCAAAGTGCAAACAGGGCTAGCTCTGGAGCATCTCTGGTGAGGCTACACATTTGCAGAGTCACGCTTGAGCCTTCATCAGTGTACAAAAACCACAAAATCTATGCCTATTGACTGTATGATTTCTTTATAAGCTTGCATTTATTTTACTTTTGATGACCCAATGCGCACAAACCTTCAGAAACATTGCAGTTTATGGCTCTGCCATGCAATTGGTGTTTTAATTCATGGTTTGACCGACAAATCCGACACAGTTGTGGAGTTTGACAGTGACAGGTGCCCTTTTCTATTGTGACTGCCTAACTTCAGGAAATTCTGCATGTCTAAGCACAGCTGCAGCTATGTTATCATAGTCCCATGAAATAACATCCAAAAACAATTACCACTCTCTATTTTTTCTATGCAGAGAAGGCTCTGGCGAGTCTGTACATTTGCACAGGCTCACCTGAGTCTTCGTCCTGGTACTGAAATATCATGTGCTGGCTCAAATAACGATTTATTTACCGTTTATAAGAACAGTGAATGCTGTGGTGAGGCTGCACCAGCAACCACAGGAATTCTGTGCAACCATCAGTGCGTTGTATCAATGCGTCAAAAAATGCACCCAATGCGTTGTAATAAAAAAACCTCCATAAAAGATTTGCTAGTTTACCAAGAAAAAAAAACAAAGTAGTAATCTTTTTTTGGGGGGGTTATTTCATGGGAATATGACAACTGCTGCGCTTAGATATGCAGATTTCACTCAATTTTGGCAGTTACACTTGAAAAAAAGCACCTGTCACGGCAAAACTCCAGAACTTTGTTGAATTTGCAGTCCAAACCATGAATTAAATCACCAGTTGCTTGGCAGAGCCATAAATTGCAATGTTACCGGTGGTCTGTGCGCCATGTGTCATCACAAATAAAATAAATGCAAGTTTATAAATGAATAATAAAGTCAACAGGTATAGATTTTTTTACCTTTTACGCCACCACCGGTGCTGATAAATGCAACAACCAGCTCGTTGTAGCAACCACCGGTGCTTTTACATTGACCAGTGTGAAACCATAGCTATAAACCGTGATTGGGTTTAAACTGTCGCATGATATCCAAGTTATATCCAACCCTTATATAATGTTTTGCTATTTTTTTAATTGATCACTAAAATTAGGTTTTCCAACAATTCGTTTGAATTTATAAACTAAATCACCATTAAATTTTGGTTCTGATATGCCTTGTTGCAGAATAGTTTTTAACCCAATGTTTTATTTAACAATTAACTATGAGTGTCTGTGGTAGAATTTAGAAAATGCTTTTCGAATTTTATGATATCTATAACCTTGTTTTAATAACTAAGCAGTTAAAACTAAGTTTCTGTTGTTGAAGTCATCAACATTAGAACATACTCTAGCAAAACGATTAAGCTGAGAAATATATACACCATAGGAAGGAGAGCGAGGAACATCTCCATCAAGAAATGGGAAATTTACTATTTAAAAATTAAAATCATCCTGTTTATCATAAATTTTAGAAGAAATTATGCCATTTGTTATTGACAAGTTCAAGTAAGAAAACGGAGCTTCAGTATCAAAAGAATTCGCCTTATTTAACTGAAGTTCAATGGGATATATCTGACCTACCATTTGTTCAAAATAAGGATTATCAATAAGTAAGTCATCTAAATATCCGGAGGTTGAGTTAAAAGCTTCAATAACATCAGTTTGATTATTGTCTGACAGAGACAACATAAAGTCTCTCTCATAACAAAACAAAAACAAATCTGCAACAAGAGGAGCACAATTGGTACCCATTTGAATACCTACAATTTTTCTATATAATTTCGAGCCAAATCTTATAAATATATTGTCCAAAAGTTAATGGAGCGCATCACACATTTTCTGACATGACCACAATTTATATCGTATAGGTTGCTCAGAAGTAAAAAATGCAATTTTATCATTACAAGCCAAATAAAGTGAGCTTTCTCTGTTCAATGTTTGTCCAATTAATTAATGTAAAGTCCGACGTAAAGTCGGGCCTGATTTGGTTCCAAACTGTAGCAGACGACATAATTCGTTCGCCGCTAGCAAAGAAAGGGTTAAGCTTTTGTTGTGGACGCTAGTGCAGTTCAAAAATAGAAAATCATTCCTAATAAGACGACACAAATGGTGGTTTCTCATCAGGAGAACCCCTTTGCAAGTCTCCTTCTTATACACTGCTCAAAATATTTAAAGGAACACTGCGTATTTTGCCATTGATCACAATAAAACGCACTCATAGTCTGACTCATAACGAGAGTTGGATTAATAAGGCAAAAACATGTTTCTCCTGTGATTAGTTTGGTTACCCATCATGGATGATGCTTGTTAATAAAAATGAAGTAATCATTTCCAGAAATCGCCATGGAACGCTTTACTTAAAAAATGGAATTTTGTTTAAAACACTATTTTTTTTTCAAAACCAAATTTTAAGAGGATGTTTCAATCAATCACCACAACAGCATAATTTCTGTACAGTCAATAGCCTTTCAATGTTGCAGAAATCATTAGGTTATGCTATTAACAAATTCGGAAGATTCTACAGAGTTCCAGAAAAAATCGTCATTTTCAAGAAAAATAAAAATTACAGATTTTGAGCCATGAACTTAAGCAGCAATTGTTTTATCAAAACCTTTTTCTGATCCAAAACTTAGACTTTCGTAGCACAAATGGCAAAAGAAACTGGGTTTCTGCCTTATAGTCTAGTGAAATACAGTACTTGTCTATTGGACAGGGGTTAACATTAACACCTATGGAAAATCATCAGGTGTTCCTTTAAATATTTTGAGCAGTTTATATGTTGTTGTTTTTTATTTTAAAGGTATTTATGAAATATATTTCACTTTATGAATTACTTTAGTTCTCTAAGGCTGATGAAGGATGTCAGTGCTATTAAAGAGGATTGAAAAGGATTGAAGACATTATACTAAGTCAAATGAAATTGGCATTGGAAACTGAACATCAGTCTACATCAGGACCTAAATTGCTTACCACAATCCCTGCCAGCTTACAATGTCGGGCCACTATCAGTCCACCAGTCAAATGGCGTTTCGCTGAAGAGCCGATAGTGGCCCGCTTTTAGATGCTAACAGGGATAAAAACACTTTGTCAACTGTTTACAAACGACTTACAAATCGAATCGAATCGAATCGCAAAAAGCCAACTGTTGCATATATTGATGGAAAAAATACCAATGCTCTTTATCCGCTAAAAGGGGCATTGAATAAACATATAATATCATTAATATGAACATTGATTAGTGCATTTATGGTCATTAAAAAGAAAGCCGTTTATCATAGAAAAGGTATGTCATTTAGTCGTACAACTGGCAGGTTTTAACATTTTCCGCGACAAACATTTTTTCTTCTTTTTTCTTTGCTTTTAATCGGTATGTATTTATTTATTTATATAAAAATTATAGTGGGTGACACAGTAAGCTAAGATAACTATTCTACCTTGCGGTCCTCTGCAACATATAACTAAGCAATAAAACACATATACATAAATCCAACACAGACCAGCGGATACCGCTGGATTAATACAATTAGTATCATTGTGCATGAAACATACTTAAAAGTGACTTACATCATATCATAATGTTAAGACCAAGTAAACATTATAGAACGAGTGCATAAAACTTTGCAATGTTTGAAACATATAAAATAGTTGCATTTTTTAAAAAACATAAACAAGAATCTGGAGTCTAGTAATAGTTAGGATCTCTGGATATCACTGAATGCTATGCATATTGATCATATTGTATAATGCATTTAATTCAAAACGACCAAATGTTACATTTATTGATGCACCACATCTGCATTTAATCTTAACAATTTGTTTATCCCACAATTTTTAGAAAAAATTGACGACTGTAACAGCTGGAACACATATGCTTACTTCAGTTAAATTATACAAAGTGAATGCATGTACATGCTGCCACCAGAATAGAAAACTGAAAAAATGGTGAAAAACTACAGTGAAAGTGCCAAATCATTGGTTTTCGTTACAAAATGTAAAAGGAGTTCTAGCGATAAGGCGTATATTTTCCCTAGTTGACCATGATAACAAGCCAAATTTTCGATTGAGTATAACATGGATTCTCTGTAAGAATCCAAAAATTCTCACAGTGGTCTGACACGCTACGTCTGGAATTTTTCTCATTCTTTGTGTGTGAAGCAGGTTTGACCCTCAAACAGCAAAACAAGTCTTAAAATTTCAAAATGAAATCCGGTTACCATGGTAATGTCAAGCTGAGCTTTGTAGAAAATGCAAAGAAATAAGTGAAAAAAGGCATACTTGGCTGATCATTCCTTAAAAATGAGTTTATTAAATTTCTAAAAATGACATACTTGTAGACTGTACAAACTTTGCTCTATATGGGAGAATAAGAAAACATAAGATATATTACACACATGAGTAGCACGTGACTGTTAAAATATGCAGATTTTGACAATTTTCAAATCGTGGAAAATGGATTTTCTCGTATTTTGAAGCAGTTTTTTTTTTATTTTTGCAACGATGTACAAGAAAGCCACTGATGTGAATAAAACAAGCAATATTTCTTCTGCTGGAAGCAATGAAAAAACTGGATGGAGAAATTCTTTGTTTAAGGTCAAAGTCATAAAAACTCCTTTTCATGATTTTTTAAAATGTGGTATTTTCACATATTTTGGACCAATATCTGGATGGGTAAATGAAAGCTAATAAGAAAGCAAATGTGGCATGTATTAAGAACAACATATAAGTAAACAAACACAATGCTAAAATGTATTAATTTATTTGAAGGTCAAGGTCATTGTCATAAAATGTCGAATTTCAAAATGCGGAAAACTGTGGTTTTCACATTTTTGGCACACTATTAACATGGGTAAATGAAAGAAAGAAAGCACCTAGTCTATGCATTACGAACAACGCATCAGTTATTAAAAGCAATAATCAAATGGATTAAAATATTTGTATGTAAAGGTCAATGTCAAGGTCATCAAATGTAGAATTTCAAAATGTGGAAAACATGTTTTTGAACAACGATTTACATTAAAGATCATACGAAACAACTATTCTATGGATTAAGAAAAATAAAACAGTTAACAAAAGCAAGCAATACTCGAATGGATGAACACATTTAATGTGAAGGTCAAGTTCATGGTCATCAAATGTCGAATTTGAACATTTGTAAAAACTGAGATTTTCACATGTATTGGAACAATATTCAAGATCATAAGAAAACCACTAGTCTATGAATAAAAACAATGCATCAGTTAAAGAATGCAATACTCAAATGGATGACGAAATAAATGTGAAGGTCAGACCATCAAATGTAGAAATTCAAAATACAGAAAACTTGGATTTTCACACGTTTTGGAACAATAATTGGATAGGTACATGAAAGATCATTTAAAAAAGGTTTTGTCTATGGTATGAGATTATGAATCAGTTCAAGAAAGCGATGCTCAAATTGATGCAGTTATTTGAATATGAAGGTCAAGGTCATCAAATGTAGTAACACTAAATGCGGAAAACTGGGATTTTCACATGTTTTGGGACAATATTTGGAAAAGTACATAAAAGAAAATAAGAAAAGCTCTGGTCTATGCAATAAACATGACACATCAGTTTACAAAAAAAATGCTAAAATGTATGAATAGATTTAAATGTGATGGTCAAGGTCATCTAATGTAGAATTTCAAAATGTGGAAAATGGCATTTTAACATTCTTTGGAACACTATTTAGAAAAGAAAAACACTATTCCTTGCATTTAATGCAATATGTCAGTAAATGGGTGAAGGTATTCAAGTGAAGAAATTAAAAATGCAAAAAAACTGGGAATTTCACATGTTATGGAACACTATTAAAAAAGTTTCATGCAATATTAAAAGAAAAAACAACTAGTCAATGGATTAAGAACTACACATCAATTAATAGAAGCAATACTCAACTGGATGAATAAAATTAATGTGAAGGTCAAGGTCAAAGTCATCTCATGTAGAAATTACAAAAGCGGAAAACTTTGATTCTCACATGTCCTGTAACAGTATTTGGACAGGTACATGAAAGTTCATAAGAAAACAACCTGTCTATGGATTAAGAACCACGCAACAATTCACACAAGTAATACTCAAATGGATGAGCATATTTAAGGTCAAGGTCATCATAAGAAGAATTTGAATGTTGAAAACTGGGATTTTCATATGTTTAGGAACAATATTTGGACAGGTAAATGAAAGAAAGTAATCAAAGACTGGTCTATGGATTAAGAACAACACATCAGTTAACAAACACAATACTAAAATGTATGACGATATTAAAGCGTGCAGGTCAAGGTCATCAAATGCAGAATTAAAAATGTAGAAAATCGCATTTTACATGCTTTGGAACAATATTTAGATGGGTAGAGGACAACCACTAGTCCTTGCATTTAGAACAACATGTCAGTTAATAAAAACATAATAAAATGAATGAAGATATTTGATATTTAAATATGATGGTCAAGGTCATAAAAGAACGAAATTAAAATGTGGAAAAACGGGGATTTCATATTTTGGAACATTTTTTGAGTTTATAAAAAAATGATAAGATAGTCACTGGTTGGAGCATAGCAAAAAAAAGCTTCAATTAGCAGCAGCACTGTCAAACTCGTATATTCAAAACGGTAAGGTCAATGTCAAGGTCACTGAAGCTAGAAATTTGAAAGGATAAAAGTTTTGATTTATACATATTTTTGTAGACTATATTGTTGGGTTTTTGAAAAAATCTACCGAACTGGAGCGAATTTTTTCGATTTATAGTTCGTTACCATGGAAATGGAAATTATTTGATCCTGTCAAACTGCAGCATAAATAGACTGAAAAAATTCTGAACCCTGCCCTATTGTGTTTTTGTTTTCTTGTCATTATATAATTTTTACCAAAGTTTTAGTACGTGAGATTGAGGTACAGATGTTTCATAATAGGGGCCCAAATATGGGGATATTTGGTCTTAATGTGAAAATTGCAAAATTACACTTATTGAGCTGTCATTATGAATACTTTTGCAGAGGTACTTAAGAAATCTACTCACATGTTAATACCAAGCAAGATAGGAACTATTGAAAGTATAAATGAACTGAATGGAGAAATTGAGGTATGAAGGTCAAGGTTAATGACATAAAATCTCTTTTTTCAAAAATGTAGCTAATTTGATCAAATTTTAGCAAGTATTGCAGGCAATGTTATTATTGCGGAAACCTCTTTTTATTTTACACATCAGAAGAAATCATTTTGCTATATGTTAACTCCCTCCATCAAAAATGAAACTAATTCCAGTAACCAGCCATAGACCGGTTTTATGCAAATGTGACCTTTGACCCCAAGGTCACAGCACTGATCTGTAACTTTTGTTTTAGTCTACACACAAATGACAATCATTGTGTCAAATACGAACACACTCAGTCAAAAATTAAAAGTGAAGATTGAGTCTCTAGCCCTAGACAGGTTAAATTATATGTGTCATTGACCTTTTAATCAAGGACATATTGTTAAATTGATATCTTTATTGTACCGTAAGCAGCCATTATGAAAATATGTACACCCTCAATTGAAAAAAAGAAAGAAAGAGAAGTTAACATTTTGAACAATAAAATATTAATTTGACCTTGACCTTTCTTACTTTTTCTCTATACACTGACAGACCCTCTTTCGAGTATCATCAGCAGGTATACTTTGTACACTCCGGGTTGCAGGATGAAAGCCTACAAGTAACCATATCTAAATTACCATAGTGCTCTTTAATCTGCACAGGGGGTGACTTTCCCTGTACAGGGGACATCCAGTTAACGTCCCAATCCGAAGGATGATGTACTTATCTAGTGTCATCCCTGCAAATGAAACTAGAGAAAGCATGTTCGGACACTGAAATTTTCCTCGCCACGAGCGGGGATCGAACCTGGGACCTCTAGCACCAGAGGCAAGTGCCCAACCACTGAGCTACCACGCCACAAATAGGATCATGTGTATATTTCAAAACATTTGTTGTAATATTCTCACAATATATCACAGTAAACTAAAGTAATATAGTGATTGCCCTCATCGACTTCAACCGACCCGCGATTACTGCACTGTTCTAGTACTGTGGCTCTCTAGCGTGAATGCATGCGCAGCAAAAACTATTTGATAAATGATTGTAAAGAAATACATTTATTTCCCAGTCAAAAGATATAAGTATTCCATCTATTCAATGATTTCTACCGTTTTGACAGCATTAAAGGAGATAACCGGAAGTATTAGTTAGTTTGCGCATGTGTAATTATGGAAACTATTTTAAAATATATTTGTGTATGTCTTTTAGGACACCTAGAGATATAGTGGGTCGGTTTTTTACCATGTTAAGCGCAATTTTGGTCTGTATAGTCAAGTGAGTCCAAATTTTCTATAACGGAAGTGAATTTTGCCTTGCGCATGCGCAGAGGGAATTTGTCGAAGTGGTTCTATATCAAAAAATCATCAGCTCACCAACCTTAACAAGTGTGGAAAGTTTCATGCTTGTATCCGGAATAGCACAATCTTGGCTCTTAGCCGCCTAGCTAATATGCAGACCATCTTCTGCAAACCTTACCAAAATTGGTTCGGATTAGCTAAAAGCATTTTTACAAATTTGAAACAGAGAGAATTTGTGGCCTTGACCTTCAGATTTAAATTCTTGATCTATTTTGGTTGTGTCCGTCATTAGTTGATACATTATCCTTTAGAACCATTTTACTTATTTTCTAATCATCAAATTTTTTGGCAATACCTACTTAAAACTAGCTAAAAACCCGTTTTCACTACTTTTGAAAATAGAGACTTTTTGCCATAAGTTTGTAGTGCAGATTACAGTAAATCACTATTTTTAACATTTTGCAACTATAGCTTTTGTGACCTTGACTTTGACCTTCAGATTTGAATATTTGGCCCATTTGGTTTAGCTGTCAATAATTGATGCATTATCCTGTATAAACTTATTTTTTTATTATCTCATCTTTTTCTGCAATACTTGCCAAAATTGGTTCAAATTAGCTAAACTCTCCTGTTTTTCTACTTTTTGGAAAAAATATTGTGTGACCTTGACCTCCAAATTTAAATTCTTGATATATTTTGGTAACAAAATACCTGTTTTTCTCCATTTTCGAAAACGGATATTTTGTGACCTTGACATTGACCTTCAGATTTGAATGCATATAAAGGTTTGTGTTGCTGTCAATTGTAGATACACTATTCTTTATAACAATATTTCTTATTTTCGAATCATCTTCTGCAATACTTACCAAACTTGATTAAAATTAGCTAAGAATCTACATTTTCTACATTTTTCAAATAGATATTTTGTGACCTTGACCGGATTTAAAGTCTTGATCCATTTCAGATTTGCTGTCAATAGGAAATACATTATTCTTGATAACCACATTAGTCTTTGTCTTATCATCTTCTGCAATACTTACCAAAATAGTTTATAGGGAGGGCAGTGGCTCACTGATAGAGTGCTTGACTCAAGACTGAAAGGTTGCGGGTTCGTGTCTCGCCGATGCAACACACATCGATCCTTGCTTAGTATTGGTTCAATCCAGGAAGATCCACTGCATCATAACTGAAAAATTGTTGACTGGGACATAAAGAATCAAGTCAAATTAACAAAACAATCAAAACCAAAATTGTTTCAAAAAAGCTACAAATTTCCCATTTTCAACATGTTTGGAATAGAGATAATTTGTGACCTTAACCCTCAGATTTATTTGTGATCCATTTTGGCTTTGCTGTCAATAATAGATACATTATTCTCTATAACCATCTTCTACAATACTTACCAAATTTAAAATACCAATATTAGTTCAAATAAGCGAAAAAATCCCTGTTTTTCACCAAATTTGAAAATAGATACTTTGTGACCTTGACATTGACAATCAGATGTAAATTATTGATCCATTTCGGTCTTGCTGTCAATAATGGATACATTATTCTCTGAATCCCTTTATCAATTATTCATTTTCTGATCATCTTCTGCAAATATCAATATTGGTCCAAATTAGCTTAAAATTCCTGTTTTTCTCCATTTTTGAAGATAAAGATTTTGTGACCTTGACCTTCAGATTTTAATTCTTGATCCAATCTGGTTTGCTGTCAACAGTAGATACATACCTCTATTACCATATCATTTATTTTCTTATCATCTTCTGCAATATTTACCAAAACTTGGTTCAAATAGCTGAAAATCTATGTTTTATACAATTTCTAAAATAGAGATTTTGTGACATTGACCTTCAGATTTCGATTGTTTTTTCCATTTGGCGTTGCTATCAATAAATATACAAAATTATCTGTAACTATATTATTAATTTTCTTTATCACGTTCTGCAATACTTACCAATATTTATTCAAAATCAGCTAAAATCCCTGTTTTTCTCTATTTTTGAAGATATAGATAAGATTACATTGACCTTCAGCTTTAAATTCATGATCCATTCTGGTTTCGCTTTCAATAGTAGATGCATTATCTTCTATTACTATATTTTTTTCTTGTCATCTTCTGCAATACTTACCAAAACTGGTTCAAAATAGCTGAAAATCCAAGTTTTTCTACATTTACGAAACTAGAGATTTTGTGACCTTGACATTGACCTTCAGATTTAAATTGTTGATCCGTTTTGGCTTTTCTGCAATAGAATATACATAATTCCATATAACCATGGTACTAATTTTATTCATCACCTTCTGCAATACTACAATATTGATTCAAACCAGCTAGAATGCCTGTTTTCCTCCATTTTTGAAGATAGAGATTTTGTGACCATGACCTTCAGATTTAAATTCTTGATCCATTTTGGTTTTGCAGTCAATAGTAAACACACTATTCTTTAAAATCATATTACTTATTTACTTATCATTTTCTGCAATACTTGCTACAAATTGGTTCAAATTAGCTGAAAATCCCTGTTTTTTACATTTTTGAAAATATAGATTTTATGACCTTGACCTTCAGATTTTTTTGGGCCCCACATGTGAAACACCTGTATACGATAATGGTTTACTCATGTATTTGTTCCAGCGTTCCAACTTAGAAAATTCAATTTCAAATACAACACTTGCATTGAAAATTATAGAATGACAAGAAAACAGCAGAACAAGGCAGGTTTGGCAATTTTTCCTGTCAATTCCTGCGCAATTTTGACAGGATAATACATCTCCGTTTCCATGGTAACGAACTGCAAATCGAAGAATTATACACCTCTTCTGTAGGTTTTGGGTTATATCTCACATGTACACAAAAATCATGAAAATCCCAGACATAGCGTGGCCAACATTTTTTTTATTTTACAGAGAATCCAAGATCAAATCCAAGCGTAACGACCGAATGTATCCACTTGCACTAGTGTTACGGACGGATCAGGCACCACAGATACTCCAAGACACCTCAATATGCGCTATCGTCCCCAATAAACGTAATCAAAAGAAGTTTATGTCTGAATTAAGGTCCGAGTCTTCAATAGCGAGTGCATCCACACTTTCTGTCTGTGATCAGCGAAGGCTCTGGCGAGTCTGCACATGATTTGTGCTGGCTCGAATGAGCCTTCCATAGTCGAGGGTCTGGATGGGGTATAATGATAAGTGAATAATGGCCTTTTTTATAATGAATAGTGAATAATGAGCCAAAAAAGTAATGAATAGTGAATAATGAGGGCCTAAAAATAATGAATAATCCTATTATTTTTAATGAATAGAAGAAAAAATTAATGAATAGTGAATGATCAGATTTTAATGAATAATGAATAATGCTAAAAAAAAATAAAAAAAAATATATCAATGCATTTGTTAAAGCCTATACATGTACTTATAAAATATTGACTCAGTTTGTTCTTAAAAATTGCCCCCACCCTTTGTAATTGATTGATTATCATAAGGTAATTCTACAATTTATAAAACTAAGAGACATAATTTAGCGAAAATCCATACAAAATGGCATATCTGAAATAGAGATTGAAATAGAAATGTCCCACAACTCAAGAAAAAGACACCGGAAGTAATCATGTGGTTCCTGTTATGCTCACATTCTATGATTCTGATCTCAAAACTGTGAAAGAAAGAAGTAGGTCCAAATTTAGGGGGTGGGTCGTTTCGGACTTGGTATGTGGGTCATTTCAGCCAATTTTTAGAGTGAGTCATTTCGGTCTTTGGTTGTTTTGGCCAAAGTATGAAAGTGATAATGTACGCATTATTATATTTGTATGAATGGACAGATGGGCAGGTGTTAAGTTTTGTGAAAAAAACGGGCTGAAATGTAAAAAGGGCCCTTTCACGACTCAGGCTGAAACAATCCATGTCAAAATACCCCGGGCGGGGCCAAAACGACCTGTTACCATTACGGTGTGACTCAGGGAAATAAAGAGAGTTTATAGAGGAAACAACTCATAAACATAGATTTCGGAACAATTCAACAACATTTTCTGAGACAATTCCCAACAACATTTTTTAGAATTAATAATCATTAAAGTGTCTGTGAATTAATTTGTCTCATAAAATGATGAGGTGTCTGTGAGTTGACTCAAAATTTATCAGTGAATTGTCTCATAAAGTGTTGGTGAGTTGCCTCATAATCTATTGATAAATTGTCTCAAAAAATGTGTCTAATCTATCTGTACTCAGTCCGTTTTGTTCAGCTGCAAAAATGTCTTTATTTCAGTAAAGGGGGAGGAGGCTTACAAGTGGGACCTACTTTTTGATTTGCTCCGACTTTTTCTTAAAAATGCCCTACTATCCCTCCTTTTTCACTCTAAAATGTCATTTACTCGTAAAAATCCAGAATTTTTCCTCACTCGCTCCGCTCGCTCGGCATTTAATAAATTAACTAATGATTTTTTCAGGGAGCACGCTGCAAAACATCATTTTTTTTAGTTTTAACCCCAAAGGGCTCTAACTACTCATTGTGATAAATTTTGTACTTGGAAAAGCCCTGCTATCCCTACTTTTTACACCAATAATCCCTACTTTTTCACTACTTTTCTCAAAGTTGTATCGCTACTTTATCCCCACTTTTTTGTTGAAGGGCACTTGAAAGCCTGGGGGACTAAAAAGTAGGGGAGTCATATGCATTTCCATGTGGCTAGAAGGGGGGTCGCCATTAACTTTGGCTTCCCAGCAGGTGTGTCATGTTTTAATTGCCCCTATAAAATAATTAAAAATTTTCCTCGCTCGCTCAGTTTTTATAAATTAAACTCTTATCAGGCCACTTAATTTCTCAGTTTTCAAAAGTTATTCTGGTTTGGTGTTTTTATTGTTACAACTTTTATCATGCTAATTTTGATAGTAAATTGATTAATCAGACTTTCAGATAGGCCCTACTTTTCCTTGTGTTCCTACATTTCCCTACTTTTTCTTGAAAATGTCCTACTATCATTGCTTTTTCACTCTTAAATGTCATTTACGCTATAAAAATACAGAAGATTTTCCTCGGTCGCTTCGCTCACTGAAATCTTAAAACATATAAACTATATTTTTAAGCATTATTTTGACCAATGCCGCGTCCGTAGAAATATTGGTATTTTTAAGTTTATTTTAATGAATGATTTTAATGAATAATTGGTCTTATTTTAATGAATAACCCAAAATTTTAATGAGATGAACAATGGGCTAAATTTTTAATGAATAGTGAATACCAGACCCCCCCCCCATCCAGACCCTCATAGTCGTCAGTTTCATAACTAGATCTACAAAATTGTCATGCACTGACCCATTAAATGTTGCCTGAATATTTGCCGGCATGAACCTGATAATATATCAGGAAAGCCTGAATATTTGCTGGCATGAACCTGATAATATATCAGGAAAGCATCAAAATATGCCCAGGGACAATCTATACTTGATATGCCATACCCATGCTAGTCATTTTGGCGGGAAATACGTTCCACGGGGTTTCACTCTTTTCAACATAATTTAGTAGTAAATTACTGAGGTTATGTATTTCCTATTCGACTTGTCCTCCAGTTAAATATTTTACTGACCGTTCCAAGGCGGTACTTCTTTTGTGGATCTTTTATGTTTTTGTTCTGTCTTGTGTTTGCTATGTTTTGTGCGCGTCTGTTTATATGTGCTTTGTGGTCACCTGCTGGGAAAGGGCTGACCTCTTGGCTCTCGTTTGTGGTGTCTACTGTGAGTTTGTCACTTTCCCATTGGTATCCTGGGTCGTGTGTGGTACTTAATTGTATCGATTCCTGATCTTTGCACCCTTACTTACTTTGAAAGCAAATTTATTATTTTTTGATATCCGCGTTGTCGCATGACGCTACTCGGGTTATGGGGTTCGGCGAGAATTCTCCGGCATCGCCGATGGGATAATTACCAAAATCTAAAGTGCTGGCTAAAATAAATGTCTCTGTTGAACATCTATGAAAACACTTACAGATGATACCATATATTGCCGCTGCGTTTCATATCTATATGATATTCTTATTCATTTGGGGTAGGGGGTTTCATACCAATACTGGGACCCCGTTTATTTTTGATATATGTCAATGATATGTCCGATGCTGTCAGTAATAATCTTTTGTTGTATGCAGATGACTCTGCAATTTTAGTAGCAGATAAAATTAATGTTTATCTAACATTTAAACTGTCTTATAGAATGAATTTGAGTTTGGATCTAGACCTAGGTTAAAGTCACAATTAGTTTTAAGCATTACTTGCTAAAGGTACCGTTATTGAAGCAAAAGCAAAAAATATTGTAAAATATTTGGGTGTGGTGTTAGAACAATGTCTTTCTGGTGCCTAAGCAAATATGGCGACTTCTGTAATTCTAAAGGCAAATGCAAGGTTGAAGTTATACAGAAAGAAGATTTTTTTTTAAATTTGACAACCAAAAAGCTTTTAGTGTTGTCTTTGATACAGTAAGAAAAGAGGAAAAGGTCTTTGATACAGTGTCATTTTGACTATGCATGCTCTTTTTGGTATCCGGGCTTATCTAAGGTTTTGAATAACAAACTTCAGGTTACCCAAAATAAAATCATACGGTTTGTTCTCAGCATGGATTCAAGGGCACGTACATGGCTCTGAAACTTTAGGTCCCTTTGGTAGTTACCTGTTTCCAAAAGAGATGACCAGATTATTTTGAACTATGTTTTTAAGGTCAAGTCGGGTCAATCTCCAGATTATATGGTTGAGCACTTTATTCCGGCAATTTCCATACACTCATATGGAAACTGGTTGCTTTTCTATTCCAAAAGTAAAAAGTTTTGGAAAGAAATCCTTTGGATATAATGGTTGTGTTTTACAGAACGAGCTCCCTGGTGATATTAGGAGCTTACAGAGATATCCAAATTTTAAAGTAGATGTTAAGAATTTCCTTTTAAGCAAGTATGTTCTTACAGTATCTTGATAAATTTTACTTTCCTTTTAGTATAGATATTTACGGTTGTAAGGTAATTACGCCCATTTTTCATTATTGTTTAGCTCTTAGTACTTATTTACTTAGTGTTTAACTAGTGGTGTCTGACTATGACTTGCAGCTGGTATAAAAGGACCACAATGGAAATAAGAGAAATCACTTTCTCCTTTTTTGCGTCTTCCTTGGTATTGGTTAGCAAACCATAGAACATTGCATTTTGTGTATTTCAAATGTATATTTTATGTGTATACCTTGTTGATACCTTGTTGATGATAGGGAAAATTATTAAGCCCTGTATGGCTTATTATTCCCTTCGGTGTCATGTTTCTCAATGTCGTCGGGACCGGTTGAATTGTGATAAGATTTACATAGATAATAAATTCAATATATATCAGCCATGTCATATCTTCTATCTTGCCAGGTTTTGTCAAGTTTGATTTTGAACTCTACTACTGTCTTAGAGTTAACTGTATCTGTTGGCAAACTATTCCACACTGGGATATTTCTCAACGCAAATGAATTTGTTTGATTTATTAGCCTTAGTTTTTTTCAGTTTTATGTTGTGCCCTCGTAACTGGGTATTTTCAGCAAATGAGAAGAAAACATTCATGTCAATACGGTCAATTTTATGTATAATCTTGAAAACTTGAATTATGTCAAATCTTTTCCGTCTATAGTCCAATGTAGAGAGATTCGGTTCAACTATAGTCGCTCTCTGTATGACAATCCTCTCAATTCTGGCGCTAATCTGGTAGCTCTACCGCTGAGCATTTTCCAACACTTGTTTATATTTCTTTGTAGTAGGGTAGAAGATCAAATTTCCATAGTATAAATGTGACCGTATTAGAGATTTATATAATGTCAGAAATCGGTCTTAAATCGGTCTTTGTCACCTAAATCACACTCAAGAGTCCTCATTTGAGAGTTTATGTTATTTATTTTGATCATCAAGCATATAATCGTAGCATCGATCCATGGCAGACTGTACTTTGTTTTGGTCATTTTTCTCGGAATAAACCTCTCGACAGCCTCTTAAAAGCCTGTTTTGAATTTGACCCACATTTCATTTACTGACATGTGACTTTGGTCTTCAGAAAGATAGGACTCCTTAAACTGGGACATGTGGTCGCGTAGACCAGTCATATCTGCTCGATTATAAAGATGGATTTTGCATGATGCCCGTCTTATTCTTTGAGCTTTTATATCATACTCAATGTAGATGAGGTCATGATTCGCTTTGTCGATCGGGGGCATCCCCTTAACTATTTACAGGGGATGGAACATTTGTGAAAAGAAGGTAAAGGGTTTTATCGAGCCGCGTGGGGATATTTTCTACTTGTGTTAGGCAGTGCTCACCTTTGATATCCAAACGTTGCTGTTGTGTCTGCCGTTGGTACTTGCATAGTGCTCCACTCTATATCGCCACAGTTAAAATCCCCTCCTATCAAGACATGAGCATTTCTATTTGACATTGAATTCCTCAAGATAATCACTGTCAATCTTGTCAGGGGGTCGATAGAATGAACCAAGATAAAATGTCCTACAGCCTACACCAAACAATTTCACAGTTGGTGTCCAGTGCAGAGTAAGTCACGCTTAAAAGCTACAAAGACACCTCCATGGGCATCACTTACTCTGTCTTTCCGGACTGCATCAAATGATTCTGGGAAGATTTTCGAGTTTTTAATGTCGGGGGTTAACCAAGACTCATTCCTAAAAATGATATCTGGTTTTGCCGAGTCGATAATAGTATGAAGTTCAGCCTTCTTATAATTTATATAGACTGACAATTCATAATCAAGATTCGTAAGGGGTGGTTCAAGACAGCCTCGGCTGTCTTTACCATAGCTTCATTCTGGTCCTAGGCGAAGAAGCTGCAGTGTGTGTGTGGGGGGGGGGGGGGGGGGCGATGTTATCTGGTACCGGGATTTCAGTTTCGGACAGGGTTGATAATTAATCAAATCTGTTTTGGGTGTCAAGAGAAGTTGAAGTATCAAATAAAGTAGTTGAAAAGTATCAAATAAAGTAGTTGAAAAGTTTGGCATACCACACTTAATACATTCCCATATAATGCCTTTGCCAGAAGATTTGTATACATAGTTGTAGACATGCCCTGACAGTCTATGTGGTACCAGATGTTGCAAGTATCGCAACAGATCCCCCAACCAAAGCTTTCCTCACAGACATTGGTGGAATCAGGACCTGGATTAGTTTCGATGTCCCAAGAGTTGCCACACAGGATAACGAATATATATATATATATATATATATATATATATATATATATATATATATATATATATATATATATATATATATATATATATATATATATATATATATATATATATATATATATATATATATATATATATATGGGTCAACCTGTTGGAGCCATGAAAACCCTTGAACTTAGTTGATCATGCTAAAATTGAAACTGTTCTAAGGTGTGGAAGGTATGAGCACGAAGATTGTGATGGTTTGACGTAATCACAGGAAAGAAATCTACTTGAATATCTTTAAAGGCAGTATCTCTATTACAAAATGCTGCAAATTCCAAAATGGAACAAAAATAACGGTGTCATTTTGGTAATTTTTAGGTGTCCTGTCGGATATATTGAGGTGTCCTGGAGTATCTGTGGTGCCCTGACAAGTGGATACATTCGGCCAGATCAATGTCAGTTCGGTTTATATTGGGTCATCGCGAGATTTCAATTGGTCGCGTGATCAAATATGGCTGACTTCAGAATAATTTTTCCTGATTGAATTTTAATTTTTTATAAAATCTTTATACTATCGTCACATACAAAGTGTGTTTAAATAGAAATGGGAGGAAAAGATTCGAAATTGTCATATATATCACACGATGAAGCGCTGAAACGAGGTTTGGCCTGTGTTTATTTTATTTCGTAGAATGACAGTTTGGTGCGAAATAAAAAATGTCAACAAGTCTTGCAGTAGGAAGTGAAATCGGCATTGCGAAATGCATTTGAATATGTGAAATGGAAAAACGCAATAAAAAATAAAGAATATAATTGTGTTGTAGTAATCATGAAAAAATAAATCGTTTTTGTCAATTGAGACAACTCGTGGACACTTTGGCATGCTGACACAAATTGTTCTGAAGTAATTCAAAGGGGAAAATGTTTTAGGTCCGCCAGGATTCGAACCCAGAACCCCTGCGTGACAGTCGACCACTCTAACCATGTCGCTAAAGAGTTAACCCAACAGCGAGGCTGTTAGGAATGGCACTGTCACTATACTCTTCCCCCTTTTATTTCCTGAGAGCCGGGCATCAACCACAACCTTGGGGATCCCGCTACCGCTCCCAGAGGCCAACTCAGGAGCTACCGAATTACCGCTGCCACCAGTGAAGTAATTCCAAGGGGAAATATTTTGGGTCCGCCAGGATTCGAACCCAGAACTCCTGCGTGACAGTCAACCACTCTAACCATGTCGTTAAAGAGTTAATCCCAGTCTCTTCTGAGGCGTGGGTTCGAGTCCCACCGCTGCCACCAGTGAAGTAATTCCAAGGGAAAATATTTTGGATCCGCCAGGATTCGAACCCAGAACTCCTGCGTGACAGTCAACCACTCTAACCATGTCGCTAAAGAGTTAACCCAACAGCGAGGCTGTTAGGAATGGCACTGTCACTACAGTTTGAAGAATGTTATGTTAAGAATTCTCAAACGAGATCAAATGAAGACAAGCTTGATGCTACTCTAACGTTTAATAATCAACAGCTGTTCTGTAAGGCTGTAGAGACTTATAGTGATGCCCTGAAGTATTCTTTTTCCCCAAGGGCTATTCCTCATTGGAATAGTCTGGCTCCATCTATGGTCGCAGCTGAGGGGCACTCATTTAGATGATTCAGTCAGAAGCTTTTTTTTATTTTTTCAAAATTCTAAAACACTCACCTCAGAAAATGATCATATATGATCGCCTGAGTATAAGAAGATAGATAGAGAGAGTGTGGTTTATTAGTGGGCATATGCAGATCAATGTATCAAATACGTGATCGTATAAACTATGCCTATATTTATGGTAAAGTAGGCAGTCATCTGCTGATGATCTAACCTTGCTTGGGAGCTACGTCATTAATTAATATAGACCAAAAACAACATGAACTAGACTGCAGTCAATGGTACACCATTGTACCATTGCATATACCCTCTTTTATCTCTGACCTTGACCTTGGGTCAATGTAACACAAAATATTGCCCAGTATCCTCTACATCACATAGCTCCAGATAAGGCTGCGTATTGCGTATTTACGCAATTTCGTGGACCTGAAAACGCAATTAAATTAATTTCTGTGCGTACAAAAACGCAATAAAAAGCCTTGATACTCAATTACGAACTTTTTCGTAGCGTATGACGCAATTGTATTCTGTTTGCGATTGTCGTTTTTCCCATCACAAGCTGTTGTTGGGTACAAATTCATACACGGCGTGGGGCTGAATCTAGTTTATTAAATTGTAAACCAGTCCAGGAATATTCTTATCGCTGTTTAGCTATACCCAATATTTACACGATTACGACATTTGTCTCGCTTTATTATAACAATGGCGTAACGTGGGCGAAAAAAAGGCCCAGAGCATATTGAATGATATCATATCATATCGTAACTAACTCTAATACCGCGTTGGTGGTTCGAACAATCAAAGATGACTTAATAGATACGTTGGATTTTTGAAGTAAGTTGGAAATAGCGATCTCAGATATACTAATATTGCTAGTGTGCTTTCTGAAAGTGAAACCAAAAGTAAACAAAAAATAAGGAGAAACAAGGTCCAGTTTCATTGCTTATTTGCTTTCAGATGGATCCCCAATACAAAAACTTTAAATACCCAATTTAAAATTTGAAATACCCAATTAAATCAAAAAGAGGTGGGTAAATACCCAATTGCCTCCAATCCTTATCTGGAGCTATGCATCATCAGTGATTCATTTACAATTTTGGACTTATGGGTCCTGGGACTCACTCTTTCCCATATCAATGAGTCCAATTGCAAATTTATGAGTCCAGAACACCATTTTTTCACAACAAGTCTGCATTAGCATTGCATCCTGGGACTCGCTGAAATAAAAACTTTGCATCCCAGAGCAAAAACTATGAGGAAAAGATGCAGGATGGGCAGGTAAAAAATCACTGCATCATGTGACATATGCACATGCGAAGTTTGAAGTTGCTATGACCAACGGTTTAGGAGGAGATGCATTTACAAGAAAATACATTATTTGCCTTTGACCTTGGTATCAAGGTCACATGAAATATTGCCCAGTACCCTCTACATCATGTGACCTATGCACCTGCAGCGTTTGAAATTGCCAGGCTGGGCACACCCAGAGTTCTTACTAGGATTTTGAAAACAGGATTCATAAAATCCATCCCTGGAAAAAGTTAAGAGTCAAAATCGAAAAATTGGAGTTTGACCTGGAAAAGTTGGAGTTTTCAGTTTTAGCCGAATATGAAATATGTAATGTCTTCTGTCCTGTAAAATGGCAATTTCAAAATCCTTGTGAGGACTAGCGGTGAACAAAAAAGATTTTAGACCAAAAATAAAAGTTTGTATCTGGTTACCGTAACAAACTTAAATCCCCCTTCCCCAACCCCTACACAATATTTCTAAACATTGTTGGGGGATTTCAAAGGGGTTTGGCTATATTTTAAAATTTCATGTATCATGAAACACATATTTTTATGTTTGGCCTTAAAAATGAAAAGCCAATACTATTGATACATGTAGTTGTTTTATTCATTTACAAGCAGACAGACAGACGAACGGACAGTCAGATATATCTTGTAGATGTATAGATCTAGTTAAATCATTCAATTATTTGCATGCAAGTGCTTTTTGCCCACCTAGTCTAGCTAGTCTACGGCGATTGTTCCAAAATTAAGATGATTATTTTGATTTCCTACCTATTTGCGAGATGATTTCAATGGTTTAAATGAACGGGTTTTCTTGCTGAAAGTCATTTGTTTGCATTTGATACCCTAAAGTATTTGATGGAAACAAACGCCGATAATTGATTGCATCACTCATTTGTTGCTAATGATGCTTTATTCGGAACATTTGACTTATCAGATGTTATCCTATTTGGTTTACCGATGTACCGATATCTTCAGCAAATCTTATTTTTATTTTATCAACCATCTGTGGAAGCAATTTCATTTGTTCATAAATGTAAGAAACATTTAGGACTTGATTGAGACAGACAGTCACGAGGTGTGACTATCGTTTGTCTGTACACGCACTCAAAAAAGATTAAAACCAATCGACCATGTGATTCTCAAATTTGCATTGGCGTAATTATTGACATGTCAATAAAGACACAACCGCTGTGCGACGTTCTGCAGGGGATTTTCTGCCCATCTCCAGGGGCCGAATTTCGGCCTTATTCCCAATCGAAAATAGCCACCCTTTTTTCCCAATACCATTATCGTTTTTCCCAAATAAAGAAAAGTAAAAAAAAATAATAATAATTTTTTAGAGACCACTACTATATGCGAAACAATGACCCATATCAGAATGATACTTAAACACTTGTGCTTAAGTGGTATACAATCTAAAATAAATTGATTTTGAGGATATATTTTGCTACCCTTGTTATGTTCTATGTCGTTAATTTCTCCCAATTTTGATGTTAAGTCAATCATTTTTTCCCAATTTTGGCCAGGGGCCTTTCCCAAAATTGCTGGAAAAAGCCCTGTTCCGATTGGCCAAGAGCTAAATGAGATCACGCCTACTACGATTGGACGACTGGACATTTTATTACAACCCCTGGGGCATAGGACTAGCGGCGATCTTCTGTGGGTGAAGCCAAATTTGGACTCCCGCTGTCGTCTTCAGGTGCTTTTAAGGAGTTGGAGACGCGTCAGCAGAAAAAAATGGAGTAAATTAGAATCACCAGCAGGAAATGTACGCGTGCAAAACAAAAGTTGGCGTAAAAATATGCCTGATTCAGCGTTTCCGAGAACTCTTCCACGCCCAAAAGTTAATTAGCAGATGCATTTAAAAAATACAGAGATGTTAACCAGTACCTTCTACATCATGTGACCTATGCATCTGCAAAGTTTGATGTTGCTATGTCCAACGGTTTAGGAGATGCATTTACATGAAAATACTGTATTTGACCTGAGGTCAAAGTCACACAAAATGTTGCCCAGCTTACAACGTTGCAGGTGCATAGGTCACATGATGTAGAGGGTGCTTATCAATATATTTCTTGTGACCTTGATGCCAAGGTCAAAGGTCAGATAATGTATTGCTTGTACAGGTTATTGCATCTCCTCCTAAACTGTTGGACATAGCAACTATAAACTTTGCAGGTACAAAGGTCACATAATGTAGAAGGTACTGGGCAAGGTCAAGATAGAAAAGCGGGTTTATGCGATGGTGTACCATCGACTGCAGTCTAGTGTAATCATAATTTTGATTCATTTTGTGCATGCGCGGATCCAGGAATTTTGGTCAGGGGGGTCCCGGTCAGACTGACAAAAAAAGCTCTGACAACGTTTTTTTTTTTTTTCAGTCCTCAGCTTATTTTACAGAAGTCAAATGGTCAATTTCAAAGATTGCTTATTCCCTATAGAAACCCATATAACTTGTGACTTTCCAGGGGGGGGTCAGGACCCTCTGTCCCCCCTCTGGATCCGCACTTGTTGTGGATGAAAAAGTGAAGATCCTGATCTGGCAAGGTTGGCAATCGACCGGTCAGTATGCATGTTGACCAGACCAGTGGTCATTACTGGTTTTAACCGGTCATTACTGGTCAATTGATGGTCGAATGGTCGATTGAAAAAAACATGGTAGATGTAAAGATACTTAGCATTAGTTATCCCAAATTTACTGGACTCTATAAACAGAATTAAAATAGTTTCAATATAATACAGGCTTAATTGAAAATGTGTTTCGTGAGTTGCTACTGCTTTGTAAAATGTATTGATAAATAAATAGACCTAAAACAAAGAAAAATGAATGTCACTGGTAAAGATCTTCAGTCTCAGTCAAACTGAATCATCACCACAACTTTCAGTTCAAAATTAAGACTTGAACTTATTTTCTATTATTTATTAATAAAAAAAAAGTTAAGGAAATGCAAGCAATGAAATAAATTTTAAAATGGGCTTTTTCAGTCATTTTTTAATCAGTGACTTATTGAATGAAAGAAAGTACAAAAAAAATCAATCTACTTCAAATTGATCATAAAAGGGGTCATCATGTACAAATTAGTCTTTGCTCTATCAGTTAAAGTGCAAATTTGATTGGCTTCTCACCTGAAAAGACAAAGGTGTGAAAATTGTAAAGAAAACACTAAATGTTTAATAATATATCAAGGAGTTAGAACAAACAAAACTGTCAAAATACTGGACATGTGTCTTAGACTAAAGAAGGTGTGTCCAGTTTATTAGACCTATCCAATCACTGAGCTTTAAAGGCATATATTTTGTGATATATGGAATCATTAGTGAATTTACTGATAAGGGACAGTTTCAGTATCTCACAAACTTAAAGGGGCCTCAAGAGGGGACTTGCCTGTATACAACACAATTTCTTTCACTAAGATAAAGATCAATATTTTATCAGAAAATACCTAATTCCTTCATGGGACCACTTTATTGCCCCCTGTAAGGAAGTCATAATCACCTAATAAAGATTAGCCTTTGATCTGTCCAGTATGACCCCTGGAGAGAATCATAATGAGTGGTACCAGTATTATTGCTAAATTTTCTATTCTTTAAATGCATTGGCTAATTCACTGGCATCTGTGTTAATATAGAGGTGTGAAAGTGTGGTCATTCTGTTATCTGCTGTTATCAATTAATAATTTAACCAGTGTCATAAATTCATAAAAGTTATTGTCTCAAAATGATGAAAAAAGACCCTGTTAGGTTGTATGGTTATTCTTTTCTGCCCTTGATTATTAAAAAAGACTAGTGTTAGGTGCCTGAACTGTAATGCAGAAGTCAGTGCTAAGGTAAAAAGTGCCCTTGGCAGGGCCGAAACAGTATTATTTTTCTTTTTTCAATAAATATAAAGTAAAACCTGACCTAATATCCCAATCGACCACCAAAACGGTCGTTTAGAAATTTCAATCGACCACTCAGATTTATCGACCAGTGTTGACCACTTTTTGGCATATTGACCGGGGGGGGTTTAACCGGTTAAAACCTGGGGTGGTTTCGACCGCCCAACCTTGTGATCTGGATATACATTTTTCAATAGGGGATATAGAGCTATTGGTCTAGGTAAAAAAAACTTTGAGGGTAAAAAAGTTAATATTTTCTTATCCATAAGTTTTAACATACATTTTGGGTGCTCCAATGAAACCATCTCATTGAGACAGTTCTTTTGAGTACCCACAATAAATGTTTTGGTTAAGAAATAATTTTGAAACACGCTCTTATCTAGCGAGAGAATTTTGAAAAAGTTGTGTACACAGTGTGCTTATTAGATAAACTATGGTATTTAAAAACAAAACGTCTTTTGACTTGTTCATATTGTGTTTTCTCTGTCTTTTCAGTGAATGACGCAGAGTTGAAAAGATTGAAGGATGCATTTAGACGAGTATCTACAGCAAGCGGATTTATCACTGAGTTGCTTTTTGTGAGAGAAATCCTTTGGGATGGAGTGCCTCCAAAAATTGCTCAGGTAAATATTAGCCTTCTCATCAGATAAATACATTGTTATGTTCAAAACTTGTACTTTTTTGCTAAGGCCAGATTTTTTTTATTAGTTGATTTATACTGTTATTTCATCCAGATTTTCCATGGCTTGTGCTACATAATGGAATGTCTAACATTTGATATGTCTGTCAAAATTTACCAGTTGTTAGATATAGCTAAAATGTTTGTAGCTCATCAGCAGTAGGTATAAATTCTATTCAAAAGGCCACATAGACACTTAATTTGGAGTAACTGTCCGACCATGAATGCACCTTTTGAAATAAGGTTCTATGTGCATTAAGAGTAAATATACCGTATTTACTTTAATAAATGTCCTTTAATGGAGAGGGGGTGGGCATTTATTTATAGTGACTATTGAGTTTGCAAATTTTGTTTAAATCATTTACATGCAAAACATCTGTTATGTTTACAACGTCCGCCATCTTGGTTTCAGTAACTGTCGAGTGGTACAAAAGCCATGCATAAATGGTGAAAATATTACATTTTGTCCCCAAACTGGCATTGTTGTCAAAATGCAAAAGAAATTTTGTGTTATTGCAATAAACATTTACAGAACTGAACTTCCATTTAAAAGAACTTTACCTATAAGTATTAATAACATCTATTGAATAAGATAGATTTTTTTACCAGAATGGGCTGTATTTGATTAAGTATCTTAACTAAGAGTATTTAACAATTGCAATAAGAATTATTTTGGACATGCTCAGCAGACATGTCTCTATCTCAGTCTCTGTTAGAACGATACTGATGCAGTTATGATCAGTTATATTATGGCATGTCTTAATATGGTCTATGTTTTAATTTTTGCTTGACACATGTGTGAAAGCACATGGTATAAAACTTGTTATTTTTTACTTTCCCATTGGCATGTGTATTAGCATTATTTTGGCCACTCTGGCATACATGACATGCAGCAGTTCTATCTCACATGTGTAAACTCCTTATAAACACACTAGGAATTATTTACAAGTGAAGACAGGAAAGGTTGCTAGACCTTATCTATGAGTCTGCACATGTTGCAACCACTTGTAATGAGTTCTCACAAGCTGATGGACTAACACATTTTAATACAAGAGGGAAGTAAGAATTACAAAATCTCCCATATTAAGCCTCTTAATTGTTGCTATCATTGATTACCTAACATATTAAATGTAGCCATCACGGGTGAACACATTATCTATATTCAGTTTACACTTTTCAAAAATAAAACTTATAATTTGACATGCTTATAAGTTATTCAATATGCAGCTTTCAAATATTTTTCGACTTACAGATTTTACACTGTGCTATGAAATTCTACCATAATCAGGTTCTATTTACATATTAAACCTATTTGCTTATTTATCAACCCTGATTGACAAAAGGTAAATAAAGATGATTTCTCTATTTTTTATGAGAATCACTGTGCCGTGTCATGGAATAAAAGGATAGCAGTCAACAAACATGTATCTAGAAAATCTGTGATCAAAAGCCACTGTATCATTTTGGAACAAAGGACCCCGAAAATCGACATAGTGACAGGGCAATTCCCTTTATTTATCCTTGGATTGGAAACCCAGATAAAAAGGCCTGTACGATTGGTGATCAAGCAACAAATTATGAAACTTACGAGCATTTTTCTCTTTTTTTTGCAGTGGGCATCTATTAGTGACTTTAAAAGTATAAATTTTCCAAAAATCATCCATTACATCACCATTTTGATGTCCATACCAGTGGGTGGACATTTATTTGAGCATGGGCATTTATTAAAGCAAATACAGTAGCGTGTTAAATTTTATGTTTACTGGCAGCTTCGATCATTATATTTGATCTCGATGTAATTTGTTTTATTTTTAGCTTTTATACAAGGCATTTGGTGGCACATCTAGGGGCCTATCCTTCAAGGATCTGTTGTCTGGACTCGTGGTGCTAACTAAAGGGGCACAGGAGGAGAAAATCAAATGTAAGCTGCAACCTGGGTAATTTTACATGCATTTTGTAGTGTGCTTTTTTTTAAAAATTAGATAAACTTCTTTCAGGAATATCATCAGATAGAGTGTCAAATAGTTTAATCCAGACCTCGAGGTTTCAGAAACTTCTTTCAGGAATATCATCAGATAGAGTGTTAGATAGTTTTAATCCAGACCGTGAGGTTACAGAAACTTCTTTCAGGAATATCATCAGATAGAGTGTTAAATAGTTTTAATCCAGACCGTGAGGTTACAGAAACTTCTTTCAGGAATATCATCAGATAGAGTGTTAAATAGTTTTAATCCAGACCGTGAGGTTACAGAAACTTCTTTCAGGAATATCATCAGATAGAGTGTTAAATAGTTTTAATCCAGACCGTGAGGTTACAGAAACTTCTTTCAGGAATATCATCAGATAGAGTGCCAAATAGTTTAATCCAGACCTCGAGGTTTCAGAAACTTCTTTCAGGAATATCATCAAATAGAGTGTTAAATAGTTTTAATCCAGACCCCGAGGTTATAAAACTTTTTAATGCTTCAAATTCTGATCCCACCCCTCTCCAGTTCATAAAAGGCTTTATATATGTAACAGCTCGGCTCTTATCACCCTCAGACTAGCTCAACCACTCCTTGAGGTTAAGATAGTTCCCAGAATATTGACAGCAAAGACGGTACATATACATGGTGGATATATTGACAATGGATAATATTACAATCCATAGTAATATGGAAAAGTATGCACATTTAAGGAGTGACAAGGCAGATGCTCTCATGTAACAAGTTTAGATTATTATACTCAAACTACTCTGCTCAGCTTCAGAGACTATATGGAATACTGAAACTTTACACATTTAGATAATTATGCTTTTCAGAGAGCATTCAACAACAGTGTAGATGTGGTGTGGGCTAGTCAACACCATTGGTTTTTCCACGCATTAAAGTTTATACTGGAAACCCCTAAATGGGTACTTTGGCAAACAGTGAAGATCCAGATGAAATGCAGCATAATGTTGCATTTCATCGGGGTCTGCACTGTTTGCTTCGATTAAAACAACCTGCAGGGACAGAAATACATCATAATTTTGAAAATTCTACCTGTGACCCCTTAAAGTACACAATGGATAGTCCCATACTAATTGTATTAATATTTAATGGGGAAATCCATCAAAATACAAATTGTTAAAGTCATTAAATAATATATAACCATAAAAAATATTTTTTAGCATTTCCTTAAACATTATGTCATGGTTGCTTAAAAGAAAAGTCTCACTGAGAGTCAGAGAGGTTTCTTTTATGCACCCAAATTATACATGGTTATAGTAAATTACATTCAAGTAGTTCATAAATGCACCCTTTTCTCTGATCCAATATATCCCAAATTTAATTGGAATTAGTAGATATTTGGAACATTTTTATAGAGTTTGATTTGAGTTTTTACTGTAATATATATTTCAGTGATATTTGGTATGTTTGCTGATGAGACTTTTAGCTATGTACAGAAAGATGACATGGACCGAAAGATTGTTGCTATTGAAGATCAGATACCACATGCCTTGTCCGATCTTTTTCTTGAAGTAAGTTAGACTCTGTCTTTTTATCTCTCTTAACTTTTCATTGGATATTAATCCTTTCTTGACACAATTTCATAAAAACAACAACAGTCTTACTGATTAGCATTTAGTCCCCTCATTCGCTTAAACTACTTTATTGATTTTTCATTTGAAGAGCACATGCCAAGGGGAGGTAACAATCTGAAACTGGTCTATAGTATAAGACCTTATTTAACCTGATATGGCGGGGAAAACGCAGTCTTGGCAGAACACTGCATTGGTGAAAGTTTTCGGGATTATTCCTGAATTCAGGATTTTGAAAAGTCAGCCTCAAAACACTGAATTAGACAGATTATGATAGCTTCTTTAATTTATTTTCAGTTTATCTAAAGACAATTGATGAGTGAAACTTGAAATTTTTGTTATTTAGTAGGCTTCAGCAAGTTTTAATAATTAAAATTTTGAAATTTAGGATTTTGGAAATTTTGAACTTCCACTCATGCCAATATATTACATGCTGAGCCATATAGTCATTTATATTTGCTCCTTTCTTTCCAGAGTGACCAAGTGACCTATGATCAGTTTAGACAGTGGGTGATTCTTCACCCTGATGCATGTATTGTCTCCAAGTGGCTGCTGACTGAGACTATAGCCTTCACCCTATCCAGTGACACGGAGACACCCACCTTCTATCAAACACTTGCTGGAGTCACACATTGTAAGTTATTGCATGATTTAACCACTAACCCTTTATGTACTAATGGATTCTTCCTAATAAATTTGGGATCAGAGTTCTCACTAACTCCAAATTTGGATTATTTTACTCCAACTTTTTGATTTTGACTCCAACTTTTTCAAAAGTGCCAATAGAAAAGTATGGTAAAACTCCACTTTTTCTGGCAAACAGCATTTTTACTCCTTTTTTTTTCAAAATCCTAGTGAGAACTCTGTGGGATGATCCATTGTATATATCTAGGGGTCACAGGTTATAATTTCTAAATGAAATTGTATTTCTTTCTCTGAAGATTTATTTTGTCTCCACAAACAGTGTAGACCCTGATGAAATGCAGCATGATGCTGCATTTCATCTGGGTCTTCACTGTTTGCCAAAGACACATTTAGAAGTCACTAGTATATAAAGGTTAAATACAATAGATTGCCACCAAAAATTTGTACCAGACTATATTTTCAAATTCTGTTGGTTTATAGAAACACACAATGTTTGATAGTTCATGTGGATTGTCTGATAAAGATGATTCAAATGTAATGACAAACCTTATTTTTACCGAAATTCAAGGGAGATTTCATAAATTTGAAGTAGGCTGCAGTCATGAGTGAGGCATGAAGGGTTTATTATACTCCTAGGAGATAGTTATCTGGCTTATACATGTACCAGGATGTGGGTACATCAATTTGTTCACAGCATTTTAAATTTTGCTTGCTATCTTGTGAAGTTATTAAAGCAGCAGACAACCTTTGCAAATATAACAACTTATTTAAGCAACAAAGTATAGCCTAAAATATTTCATGTAAATCATCTGCTATGCAATGTTAGACCTTTATTCCAAAATTAAAAAAAGTAAAAAATTGTGTTGAGGAGCGTTGTGGGTTTGAGTCTCACTGGAGCTACTGTGTTGTGTCCTTGAGCATGTCACTTTATCCTCTGCTTTCTACTGGTTCAACTCAGGAAGACCCATCATGACTGAAAAATTGTTGACTGGGATGTAAAGAATCAAAGCAAACAAAGTATGTTGTCAGCTGCAGTCCTATTTGACGCTTTTAGGGTTGGTTGTTTTCCAAGAAATTATCTCTTATATTTAGGATTTGTATGTACTCCTGCATATCTTGCAAAGCCCGTAAAAGGTCACCTAAAATCTGCAGTAGACGTCCAATAATGATAAATTATCAACTCTATGAAAATTGTTTGCAATGTTATTCTGTTTTTTTATTTTCAGTGGAAGAAACAGACATCAGTGAACTTGAGAAGAGATACTGGGTATTGAAGGCACAGTCAAAAACTGGTCGCTTTGATCAGGAGACATTCAAGGCATTTGTGTGTCCGCCGATGCCAGAAACATTATGTGAAGGTAAATAGAAGAAGCCTTGATGTAGGAGGATGGGATCAAAAGTAATGCCACCGGCTAATTTTCGCCACTAGGGTCATTACCGGTACCTTCGGACACCTCAACGGTTCCCAGCTTGTAGCGGTTTCTTGATTAATCTGACACATTGGAAAACTACTTGACTGAATAGACCAATGTCTCATGTAACAGTTTACACTAAGCCAGTCCAGAATATAATTATTTGCTATAAATACAGACCAATAGTAATGTTCCGTCGGGTGTATGGTATCTTCGGACAGGGTCTGGTACCTTCGGACACCCATGATGGTACGATCGGACAATAGCACTATCTGCCCAAAACAATAGTTAGTATGAATTACAACGAGTGCTACGCTTACATTAAGCCTTTGTATGCTTGAGAAAACGATTCTGAATGTTGCAATAAACATAATTTACCTCGGATTCAGTATAAAAGGTGTTTATAGGGTCCGAGATTTTACTAACAAACTTAACCGTCAAGTTTACAGCGACTCGCCCGATTTTTTCAACTTTAGCTAGTACCGCCGTCATATGTGGCTCGGCATTATAGCCCTAACGAGAGATAAAGTTTGTTTGCATATGCATAACTTCATTTTCTTCATGTGTAGTTAGTTCCTGGCCATTGCCCATCCTTGTGTTCCCTGGGCTAATGCCACACAGTCATGATAAGCTTGTTGAATTTCAATATTTTAAGCGGGGGAGGGTGCATGTTAATTGATTTTGGTCAATTTGATACCAATGCTTGAGCAAACAAAATAGAAATTCATTACAGTTACCATCACTGTTCTTGGGTTGTAAAAAATTACTTCTATTGAAAGTCGTATACATTTACAAAATATGGCCATCACAGGCTTTAAATGAGGCCAAAATTTAATATAATATGTAACACATACTCTTTAAGTAATTAAATGCCATGTCTTATCATTTTAACAATTCTTAAAGCCTTCCTCGAGCCTTTAGGATGTTTGGAACAATTTGGCACTGACATTTACATTCTAATTGAGCCAGTACACAATATTTTGTTACTTATCCCATGGCCATCGACCAACGGAGGCTCGGACAAGCCTGCGCTAGCTAATACCCTGAATAGTGTAGCCAGAGACTCTTGATCAGTTTCGGCTCGTATAAATAAAGCATATTGGTGAAGATGGAAAACTCAGATCAAAATTTAGACCTCTAGCCCAAAGGTTATAAAACTCAACTCAACTGAGCACGAAATTTCAACTGCTCATAAAAACTAAACTACCGACAAATAAAGAAGGTCATTGCTTTAAGTCTCTAAGCTGTTGTATATATAATGCTAATAAATCTTAAAATGCCAACGATTGTTGGCATTTTAACGTTTACGAGCTGGATAAGTTTCGTGCTCAGCTGGGTTGAGTATGAAAAAAGTTTTATAACCTTGGGCCCTAGCCACGTATGGACGTTTATAGAAGACGTTTGCACATATATATACGATGGGTCTACGATGATAAGGCTTACAAAAATCTAGTGTGCTGGCCCAAATTATGAGTCTATTCGCACACTTACCTATAGTTTCATATCAACCTTGGACCTCTCTGGGCCAGAGCATCAACAAATATACAGCTCACTTAGAGAAACTGAACAGGTCAGTCTTTGCTTTCATGCGCGGATCCAGAGGGGGGGGGTCCGGACCTCCTGGAGAATCACGTACAATGTTTAGGACTAAAAATGAAGAGCTGTTTTCTGACAGTCGGGCCTGGACCCCCCTCCCCTGACAAAAAATCCTGGGTCTGCGCATGGCTTTGCACTCGGTACTTATAACCACGGTTCAATATAGAGTCTGTGATATTCCTGTTAAAGGACTTTGGGCTTCGAGTGTACCGATGCGCTCGCTTACCTGTCACCTGAGTCATCACTTTGCATACATGAAATGTCATTCTTTGGCTTATTTTTATGTATAAAAAAGGTTTAAGCTGCTGCTGGGTGGGAAAGGGAGAGGGGCAACGCACTGCACAGTTTAAAATGACAACCTTATATAGCAGCCGATCCTCAGGATGACCCTATAAATCATATGCATTGGGGTAAATGAGCATTAATTATTATTAATGTTTCTTGTTATTGGAACACATGACGAATTTGGTATACAGCCCCAGCATACATTAAGGCTAGGTTGCACATGGAAAATAACATCTGGTCACCTTTATACACTGGGACAGCACTCTCAAGGGAACAAAAATATGTGTCCGATTGTACCGGTATGTGGTTTGCCAATAGTCTGGTATCTTCGGACAGCTAAATTTCATCTCATAATTGCCATTTGGCTCAAATATAAACTGTAAACTATATATTTTAGTTTACATAAATATATCTAAGACACAACGGATACATAAGTAATCGGTATGCAGTTATTTGATTGTGGTTTAAGCAATGTTTAAATATGTACCCTCTTGGTGCCTCTCGGAATTGGTTTGGTTTATTTTCGCGCCAAAATGGTTGCTGTTCACGTATTGGATTTTCGTCCAATCAAATAAGGTCTTATATACATGCTTTAAAAGATATACAGCTAGTTGCAAACAGGTATTTTATTGGTTATTTTGGACAATTAGCCCCTGATTGATGTCACTGAAGCGCATTTGTGTCAGGAAAGAAAAGTTGAAGTGTCCGAAGATACCCCACTGTCCGAAGATACCGGTAATGTCCCTACTGCAAGTAGAACGACAGAATCCACACCTTGCATATGTTCTCCATTCTCACACCTTTCATTTGATGTATCAACTACACATGTAGACACAATATCTCGCATAAAATTTACTTTTGCACAACGCCGTTTTACATTTGCGCGGATTGATATATCATATGCGCGGTTTTTATTCTACGAAAGCGCGGAAAAAATACTATCATATGTGCGTTTAAATTGCGCCGTTTTAATTACTTTTATATGTCACTTGGACAGGTTAGGCATACTATGAACCTGTATCCCAGAGACTTTATGTACTCCAATCTGGTGATTTCCCCGGATGAGTATTTCCTGTACTGACTAATGGCGAATTCAGTTCGTGTTTTGTCTTCCTTTCTAGCAGTTACCGCCTGATCTGTACTCCTTTACTTCAAGTAAGTTGTGGCTTGTACTTTTTGCAGAACATCCATGAACACGAATATAGATGGGTGTGCTGAATAGAATTGTGCGTCGATTCTATATATAAAGCGATCATAAATCAAACTTTTCTTTCCTTTATTCGTATCAGAAATTTTAAAATCCATGGTTAAGTTTATAATTCCTGGTTAAAATACAAGTTTAAAAACAAAATACGAAAACGTCTAAAACCTTTAAAAACCTTCTAAAATATGACTAAGATAACGGTTATACCCGAGCAAGATGGTTGTGAACACAGGTAAGCTGGACTATTATATTGACTATTAGCCTAAAGGCGAGCCGCACAAATGATACCTTATTTTCATGCGCTTTTCATACAACGTCACAGTATGATTTCCGCACTTATGATATACGGCCTTGCACAAACCCTACTCATAGGCGGTTAGGCCAACTGGTGGGGAGAAGCGTTGAAAATGCGAATGAAATCAGGACTGACATTAAGACTCACGCTTTACTCAGCAGAAGTGCAACGGACATTTAGGTTGACATATGTACTGTTTATGGTAGTAATACAATGTCCTTTCCCACCGTTTGAAGATGGGTTAGGAAATTCAGTGCAGTCTTGGCGGCCTGTTACAAGTGCTCCTAAATCTGGTAGATCTATTTCTGCAGGTAGTCCAATGATTGTTAAAAAAATAAAATTTTAGTAAAATCAGATTGGGGACATGGTTGGAATTTCAAAAGCATCTGCATTGCACTTTTGGCGAAATATTTTGAAACTGAAGAAGCAAAGCACTAGGTGGGCCCCATATTTGCTCAATGAGGAGCAAAAATGCATGCATGTTAGGACAGCACGCAAACTGTTGAAACAGTTTCCAAGATATGATCAGATAATATTTATGAATATAGTAACATGATGAATCTTGGCTCATCAAAATGCAAGAAGGCCTTGTATTGCCATAAGGATCACAAGGATTACCAGGGTGAGAAAGGTTATGAATGCCATATTTTTCACTACAAAGGGACTAGCAATCCATGTCCTTATACCCAAAGACAAGTCAATGAATGCAAGGTTTTACAAGAAAGCATGTCAAATTCTAACAAAAACTTCAACCGAAGACGGGTATCTGTGGAATTTATTTGTCACATGGCCGGGAGTGTGACATTATTTTTGAAAGAACAGGGTGACTATTTTCTAGAGATTCTATCTAGATATCTAGATATCCTATTCTCTTGATATAGCCCCATGTGGCTTTTTGCTGAAATTAACTTTTCAAATCTTTTAGGGATGCCATCAGAGTGTCAAACAGTTTGTATCCAAATCAGGTCAGATGTTTTGGATAAATGGTTAAATCTCAACAAACAAACCAAAAAAATCCCATAACAATAACAGTGAGGCCTTTTAGAATTAATTTTCCCAACAAAATCATATATTGTGGATAGCACTCAAAAGAACCGTCTCATTGAGCATCCACAACGAATGTTAAAATGGATGGATGAGAACATTTTCTCAATTTTACACTGAAACATTATGCTATCTGTACTTATACATAACTTTTTCATCTTTCTTTTTGTCAGCATTGTTTATGGCGTTTGATGAGAATCGAGACAGTCACATTGATTTCAAGGAGATAGCATGTGGAATCTCAGCCTGCTGTAGGGGGCCACAATTAGAAAGACAGAAATGTAAGTGAAAGCTTAAGTCACATGATACATAGGAACCACCAGGAGATTTGGGTACTTATCACATTGTCGAGCAACGAAGGCTCAGGCAAGTCTGCACATTTGCGCAGACTCGCCAGAGCCCTTGCATACACAAAGCAGGGCTTACCCTGGCTCAGAATTTGTTGTAGCCTACACTTAAGCCAAATGGAAAAAGTGGAGCCAAATGAAATTAACTTTAGCCAAGGTTTTAGCCAGAAAGTATCAACAAGTTGTTTTGTATTTAACTCTTTGCCCGCTATGTCTGCTGATAACCTTTGCAAACAGTTTGGACCCAGATCAGGCCCGACAAAGTGTCGGGCCTGATCTGGATCCAAACTTTTTGACAGCCGGATAGTATTAAAAAAATCCAGGATCCAAAGAGTAAAATATGACACAATAATAAAGTGTGAAGAAATAAAAAGAGCAATATTGGAAAATCCAAACAGCTGATCAAAATACACTTTTTCGCAAATATGTAATTTTTGAACCACCTAGACTACTTTTAGCCAATGACTTATATTTGTAGCCACTCTACATTTTTAGTAGCAAATGGCTAATGGCAGGGTGAGCCCTGACAAAGTATGGATGTAGATGAAGACTGGGACCAAAATTTAGATCTCTAGGTCCATTGGATATGTCTGCATGGACGTTTAAAGGAAGCAATGTTGGATATGTGATAAGTACCAACATTTCATATGCTGGCCCGTATATTCCTTCTATTCATGATAAATTTCATCTGCTTGGCAAATGCTGATGTACTTTGGTAGCCAGACTCAGATCAGAATGTTCCCTTAGGACTTAGGAACAGTCTGATCAGGGTTCATAATGTTTTCTTTTATGACAAAAGTAGTGTGGATTGCATTTGATTATATGAAGAAAAAAAAAAAGAAAATTGGCAGGATAAGGGTTAATATATCCAATTAATGAATAGATTAGAAACCTGTGCAGGGTCCCATGATGGGAAAGCCACTATCAGCTTAGAAACAGGAAAACTTACATGACTGAATATGAAAAAAAAAGAAAAAGGAAGAGAAATTGAATGCAAACGTAATGACAACATCAGTGTTCGACATCTGCTCTTACAGATTTATTCATCTTTGCTGTGCTGTTTTGTAGCAGGAAATTTATACACACCAACTTAAGCTAGTTTCATTAGTTTCATAAATTTCAAATAAAGTTTTAAAGCGCCACCCAAAATTTTGGCAGAGATCATTTTCAATTTTTGTCCCTGCTTTAAGAAACCAAATAAGACTTGATATTTATGTGAATCATCTGCTGCTGATTGGCCTTTTAAGGGTTGAATGACCCCTTGTGTGATAGCCTCTGTTTATATAAGACTACAGACACAGAAATGGATAATTATTTTTAAACAGTACTGTTTGTTTTTGTTTGTTTGTTTGATTTGATTCTTTATGTCCCATCAAAAATCTTTAAGTTTTATAGGGACAGTTCTTCCTGGGTTGAACCAGTACTAAGCTAGGATAAATGTATCTTGCTCAAGGACCACAACGCAGTGACGCCGATGAGGCTCGAACCCACGGCCCTTCAGTCTCGAGTCAAGCACTCTACCACTGAGCCACTGCGCTCCCACTGTTTGTTTTTAACCCTTAAAGCTTCATCTATATTTTTCAGCAGACAACAATTAAAAATTTTGCTGCTTTTTTAAAAATAACAAATAAGTCATGATATTGCATGAGAATCGTCTGCTGGCAGACGATTCTCATAAAATATCATGCCTTATTTTTTTTGAAAATTAGAAAATATGTCGCAAAATTTGTCGTCTGCTGCAGTTGTGACTGGCGCTTTAAGGGGTAAGTGGTCCCAGGCCATATCCCTTATCATCAATGTATGGGACAGCACATGAGATTTTTGTACTAATCACATTGGTGAGGAGCGAAGGTTCAGATGAGTCTGTGCAGTCTCGCTTAAGCCTTTGCTGTCTAGCCAAAGCCTTCCCTGCTTGCATACATAAAGTAATGATGTAGATTAAGACACAGCCTAAAGATAAGGCTCTCTAGCCCCACTAGATAGCTGAACATTAAAAGTAGGATTTTACATATAATTGAGCCGTGACATGTGATTTCCAGCAATGTGGCATTTTGACATGAATAGACTCAGACGAGCCTGTGCAGCCCCCTGTTAAGCTTAGAAACTCCAAATGCTATTTGGTTAGTAGCTTAACAGTCTTAAAATATTCAAGCAACTAGCAATGGCTCTGATCAGACTGTGCATATGCGCAGGCTGGTCTGAGCCTTTGCTGGTCGCACATACCACATTGTTGGAAATCTCATGTCACGGCACAATATGCGATAAGTACCCAAAACTCATGTGCTGGCCCATATATATTTCTTTTCAGTCTGCTTTAAGATATTTGATACAAATCATGATGGAAAATTAGATCATTCAGAACTTCAAGAAATGATTGATTGTATGGTAGCAATCCGAATGGAAAATAAACCTCCAGAAGAATTGGTAAGTAGCAGAAATAATTCTTCCAAAAGACTTATATTTTGTTGCTCCTCTCTTGCTTGTTTCCATCCATCCATATGTTAAAATAATTTTGTGTCCATGTTTTACTTGGCTTTTATAGTAAGCATATTTGTTTATTTCAGAAAGATAATTGTACAATTATAAATCATCTGTTAATACAAAGTATAGGATCAGAAAGAAAGTAATATTTAGCTTTTACCCTAGAACTAAATTATATCTAAAATAAAAAAAATGGTTAAATGCCTTTTCCTGCTTACCCAGCTATTTAACCATCTGCCTCCAAAAGTATATACACTTTTAATTTTTTTAAAATCATTTCATTTTTGCCTTTTACTCAATAGGTAGACATGATATTTTTTGGTCAGAAACACTTATTATACTCCAGATATACTCCAGTTTGTCCTTTTGTTCATACTTTTTCATCAGTATGATAAATCTTCAATATTTTACTGCTATAATTTTTCAACAGTATGATAAATCTTCAATATTTTACTGCTATACTTTTTCAACAGTATGATAAATCTTCAATATTTTACTGCTACACTTTTTCAACAGTATGATAAATCTTCAATACTTTACTGCTATACTTTTTCAACATTATGATAAATCTTCAATATTTTACTGCTACACTTTTCAACAGTATGATTAATCTTCAATATTTTACTGCTATACTTTTTCAACATTATGATAAATCTTCAATATTTTACTGCTATACTTTTTCAACAGTATGATAGATCTTCAATATTTTACTGCTATACTTTTTTAACAGTATGATAAATCTTCAATACTTTACTGCTATACTTTTTAACAGTATTTATAAATCTTCAACACTTTTCTGCTACACTTTTTCAACAGTATGATAAATCTTCAATATTTTACTGCAACACTTTTTCAACAGTACGATAATCTTCAATATTTTACTGCAACACTTTTTCAACAGTATGATAATCTTCAATATTTTACTGCAAAACTTTTTCAACAGTATGATAATCTTCAATATTTTACTGCAGCACTTTTTCAACAGTATGATAATCTTCAATATTTTACTGCAACACTTTTTCAACAGTATGATAATCTTCAATATTTTACTGCAACACTTTTTCAACAGTATGATAAATCTCCAATTCTTTTCTGCTGCACTTTTTCCACAGTATGATAGGATTATGAAACTATCTATTTGCCACACTGTATGACTGTGTTTTTCTTCAGGAAAGTGATGCCTATTTGAAGCTTGATCCATCAACTGTTGCCAAAGAAATCTTATCCTGTCATGATGCTGACAAGGTATGATTAACCCTTTGTTGCCCTGGCCCCAAGGTTATAAAACTTTTTCATGCTCAACTCAGCTGAGCACAAAAGGGGTACATGCATTATGAGGCTATTTTGCCCCCCCCCCCCCCTATGAGGTCAAAAAATAAAAGTTGCTCTTCACAAGTTTCTTCTTATTAGTTTATTAGAACAATAGCCAAAGTGTAAATGTCTGGTATTGATTCGACTTTTACGGTTGCTATGGTAACAAAAATGGTCGCCAAAATAGGCTGAAAATAGGAAAATAACCATTTTGGCGCAAATTTGAGACATGTAACAGAGGAATTAATATAGAGCACAAGCAAATACCAAAAATATATTTTAACAGATTATGGGAATAATCAGGGCACACAATATATTTAATGTTTTTCTGGTATTTGCTTGTGCTGATATCTAATTCTTAAGAAATTGGTCTCCAAAAGCCTCAAATTTGGCCTAAAATGGCAATTTCTCTATTTTAAGCCTATTTTGTTGGCCATTTTGGTTACCATAGCAACCGGTGAAAGTAAAATGAATGCCAGAATTTTACTTTTGGACTATTCTTCTAATAAACCAATAAGATGAAATTGGTGAAAAGCAACTTTCAGTTTTTGGCTCTAGAGGGGGCCAAAATAGCCCCTTAATGCACATACCCCTTTATCCTGCTCATAAATGTTAAAATGCCAACAATTGTTGGCATTTAAACATTTATTAGCATGATAAATACAATATCTTAGAGACTTAAAGCAAGAAACTTCTTCATTTTTCAGTATTTTAGTTTTTATGAGCAGTTGAAACTTTGTGCTCAGCTGAATTGAGCATGAAAAAAGTTCTATAACCTCGGGGCCAGTTCTTCTTAGCCCTTCTCAAGCTGACCTTGAATAAATCATGCTTTGAAAAAAGTGTAGATTCTGAGTAGCCAGCTGATCAGCATCCACACTATTTTTCACTTGAGTAGCTTGTAATTGCATGCTAGTAACTAGAATCCATTGAGTTGGATAGATAAAGATAGAGGAGGAGTGTTGTACATAACAATATCCAGCATGGTTAAGATTAACATTTATTCTTGCATAGATACCTATTCGTAAAGCTGTTTTAACCCATTGTCAAATGATCAAAAATCCATATTCAATTCACTTGCTGTTTGAACAAAAAAATATTGAGATCATTTTAACATTGATGTTCTTGTAGCTCTGACCAATTGTACCAGTATCTTAAGAGTCTATCCTGCTGTAATTGATCATTTTTTCCCAAGCACAGGCATGTGCTAATACAGTAGGAGTACATGGAAAAATATGAAGATCATTTTAACATTGATGTTCTTGTAGCTGTGACCAATTGTACCAGTATCGTAGGAGTCTATACTGTTGTTATTGATCATTTTTTTCCCAAGCATAGGCATGTGCTAATACAGTTATATAGATTAGCACAGGAGTGTACATGGAAAAATATGGAGATCATTTTAACATTGGTGTTCTTGTAGCTGTGACCAATTGTACCAGTATCATTGGAGTCTATTCTGTTGTAATTAATCATTTCTTCCCAAGCACAGGCATGTGCTAATACAGTTATATAGATTAGCACAGGAGTGTACATGGCAAAATATGGAGATCATTTAAACATTGATGTTCTTGTAGCTGTGACCAATTGTACCAGTAGCATAGGAGTCTGTCCTGTTGTAATTGATCATTTCTTCCCAAGCACAGGCATGTGCTAATACAGTCATATAGATTAGCACAGGAGTGTACATGGAAAAATATGGAGATCATTTTAACATTGGTGTTCTTGTAGCTGAGACCAATTGTACCAGTATCATAGGAGTCTGTCCTGTTGTAATTGATCATTTCTTCCCAAGCACAGGCATGTGCTAATACAGTCATATAGATTAGCACAGGAGTGTACATGGCAAAATATGGAGATCATTTTAACATTGATAATTTTGTAGCTTGATCAATTGTACCTGTATCATAGGAGTTTATTCTGTTGTAATTGATCATTTCTTCCCAAGCATAGGCATGTGCTAATACAGTTATATAGATTAGCACAGGAGTGTACATGGAAAAATATTGAGATCATTTTAACATTGATGTTCTTGTAGCTTTGTCCAATTGTACCAGTATCATAGGAGTTTATTCTGTTGAAATTGATCATTTCTTCCCAAGCACAGGTATGTGCTAATACAGTAATATAGATTAGCACAGGAGTGTACATGGAAAAATATGGAGATCATTTTAACATTGGTGTTCTTGTAGCTGTGACCAATTGTACCAGTATCATAGGAGTCTATTCTGTTGTAATTGATCATTTCTTCCCAAGCACAGGCATGTGCTAATACAGTAATATAGATTAGCACAGGAGTGTACATGGCAAAATATGGAGATCATTTTAACATTGATAATTTTGTAGCTTTGATCAATTGTACCAGTATCATAGGAGTTTATTCTGTTGTAATTGATCATTTCTTCCCAAGCATAGGCATGTGCTAATACAGTTATATAGATTAGCACAGGAGTGTACATGGAAAAATATTGAGATCATTTTAACATTGATGTTCTTGTAGCTTTGTCCAATTGTACCAGTATCATAGGAGTTTATTTTGTTGAAATTGATCATTTCTTCCCAAGCACAGGTATGTGCTAATACAGTAATATAGATTAGCACAGGAGTGTACATGGAAAAATATTGAGATCATATTAACATTGGTGTTCTTGTAGCTGTGGCTAATTGTACCAGTATCATAGGAGTCTATTCTGTTGTAATTGATCATTTCTTCCCAAGCACAGGCATGTGCTAATACAGTAATATAGATTAGCACAGGAGTGTACATGGAAAAATATGGAGATCATTTTAACATTGATGTTCTTGTAGCTGTGACCAATTGTACCAGTATCAAGGGAGTCTATACTGTTGTTATTGATCATTTCTTCCCAAGCACAGGTATATGCTAATACAGTAATATAGATTAGCACAGTGTACATGGAAAAATATGGAGATCATTTTAACATTGATAATCTTGTAGCTGTGACCAATTGTACCTGTATCATTGGAGTCTATTCTGTTGTAATTGGAATTTTTCTTCCCAAACACAGGCATGTGCTAATAAAGTTATATAGATTAGCACAGGAGTGTACATGGCAAAATATGGAGATCATTTTAACATTGATGTTCTTGTAGCTGTGACCAATTGTACCAGTATCATAGGAGTCTATTCTGTTGTAATTGATCATTTCTTCCCAAGCACAGGCATGTGCTAATACAGTAATATAGATTAGCACAGGAATGTACATGGAAAAATATGGAGATCATTTTAACATTGATGTTCTTGTAGCTTTGTCCAATTGTACCAGTATCATTGGAGTCTATTCTGTTGTAATTGATCATTTCTTCCCAAGCACAGGCATGTGCTAATACAGTAATATAGATTAGCACAGGAGTGTACATGGAAAAATATGGAGATCATTTTAACATTGATGTTCTTGTAGCTTTGTCCAATTGTACCAGTATCATTGGAGTCTATTCTGTTGTAATTGATCATTTCTTCCCAAGCACAGGCATGTGCTAATACAGTAATATAGATTGGCACAGGAGTGTACATGGAAAAATATGGAGATCATTTTAACATTGATGTTCATGTAGCTATGACCAACTGTACCAGTATCATTGGAGTCTATCCTGTTGTAATTGATCATTTCTTCCCAAGCATAGGCATGTGCTAATACAGTAATATAGATTAGTACAGGAGTGTACATGGAAAAATATGGAGATCATTTTAACATTGGTGTTCTTGTAGCTGTGACCAATTGTTCCAATATCATAGGAGTCTATTCTGTTGTAATTGATCATTTCTTCCCAAGCACAGGCATGTGCTAATACAGTAATATAGATTAGCACAGGAGTGTACATGGCAAAATATGGAGATCATTTTAACATTGGTGTTCTTGTAGCTGTGACCAATTGTACCAGTATCATAGGAGTTTATTCTGTTGATATTGATTATTTCTTCCCAAGCATAGGCATGTGCTAATACAGTAATATAGATTAGCACAGGAGTGTACATGGAAAAATATGGAGATCATTTTAACATTGATGTTCTTGTAGCTGTGACCAATTGTACCAGTATCATAGGAGTCTATCCTGTTGTAATTGATCATTTCTTCCCAAGCACAGGCATGTGCTAATACAGTAATATAGATTAGCACACGAGTGTACATGGAAAAATATGGAGATCATTTTGACATTGATTTTCTTGTAGCTGTGACCAATTGACCAGTATCATTGGAGTCTATCCTGTTGTAATTGATCATTTCTTCCCAAGCACAGGCATGTGCTAATACAGTAATATAGATTAGCACAGGAGTGTACATGGAAAAATATGGAGATCATTTTAACATTGATGTTCTTGTAGCTTTGTCCAATTGTACCAGTATTATTGGAGTCTATTCTGTTGTAATTGATCATTTCTTCCCAAGCACAGGCATGTGCTAATACAGTAATATAGATTGGCACAGGAGTGTACATGGAAAAATATGGAGATCATTTTAACATTGATGTTCTTGTAGCTTTGTCCAATTGTACCAGTATCATTGGAGTCTATTCTGTTGTAATTGATCATTTCTTCCCAAGCACAGGCATGTGCTAATACAGTAATATAGATTGGCACAGGAGTGTACATGGAAAAATATGGAGATCATTTTAACATTGATGTTCATGTAGCTATGACCAACTGTACCAGTATCATTGGAGTCTATCCTGTTGTAATTGATCATTTCTTCCCAAGCATAGGCATGTGCTAATACAGTAATATAGATTAGTACAGGAGTGTACATGGAAAAATATGGAGATCATTTAACATTGGTGTTCTTGTAGCTGTGACCAATTGTACCAATATCATAGGAGTCTATTCTGTTGTAATTGATCATTTCTTCCCAAGCACAGGCATGTGCTAATACAGTAATATAGATTAGCACAGGAGTGTACATGGCAAAATATGGAGATCATTTTAACATTGGTGTTCTTGTAGCTGTGACCAATTGTACCAGTATCATAGGAGTTTATTCTGTTGATATTGATTATTTCTTCCCAAGCATAGGCATGTGCTAATACAGTAATATAGATTAGCACAGGAGTGTACATGGAAAAATATGGAGATCATTTTAACATTGATGTTCTTGTAGCTGTGACCAATTGTACCAGTATCATAGGAGTCTATTCTGTTGTAATTGATCATTTCTTCCCAAGCATAGGCATGTGCTAATAAAGTTATATAGATAAGCACACGAGTGTACATGGAGAAATAACGAGATCATTTTAACATTGATGTTCTTGTAGCTGTGACCAATTGTACCAGTATCATTGGAGTCTATCCTGTTGTAATTGATCATTTCTTCCCAAGCACAGGCATGTGCTAATACAGTAATAAAGATTAGCACAGGAGTGTACATGGCAAAATATGGAGATCATTTTAACATTGATAATTTTGTAGCTTTGACCAATTGTACCAGTATCATAGGAGTTTATTCTGTTGTAATTGATCATTTCATCCCAAGCACAGGCATGTGCTAACACAGTAATATAGATTAGCACAGGAGTGTACATGGAAAAATATTGAGATCATGTTAACATTGGTGTTTTTGTAGCTGTGGCCAATTGTACCAGTATCATAGGAGTTTATTCTGTTGTAATTGATCATTTCTTCCCAAGCATAGGCATATGCTAATACAGTTATATAGATTAGCACAGGAGTGTACATGGCAAAATATGGAGATCATTTTAACATTGATGTTCATGTAGCTATGACCAATGGTACCAGTATCATAAGAGTCTATTCTGTTGTAATTGATCATTTCTTCCCAAGCACAGGCATGTGCTAATACAGTAATATAGATTAGCACAGGAGTGGACATGGAAAAATATGGAGATCATTTTAACATTGATGTTCTTGTAGCTCTGACCAATTGTACCTGTATCATTGGAGTCTATTCTGTTGTAATTGGAATTTTTCTTCCCAAGCACAGGCATGTGCTAATACAGTCATATAGATTAGCACAGGAGTGTACATGGAAAAATATGGAGATGATTTAAACATTGATGTTCTTGTAGCTGTGACCAAATGTAACAGCATTGAGGGAGTCTATACTGTTGTAATTGATCATTTCATCCCAAGCACAGGTATGTGCTAATACAGTAATATAGATTAGCACAGGAGTGTACATGGCAAATTATGAAGATCATTTTAACATTGGTGTTCTTGTAGCTGTGACCAATTGTACCAGTATCATAGGAGTCTATCCTGTTGTAATTGATCATTTCTTCCCAAGCACAGGCATGTGCTAATACAGTAATATAGATTAGCACAGGAGTGTACATGGAAAAATATGGAGATCATTTTAACGTTGGTGTTCTTGTAGCTGTGTCCAATTGTACCAGTATCATTGGAGTTTATTCTGTTGTAATTGATCATTTCTTCCCAAGCACAGGCATGTGCTAATACAGTAATATAGATTAGCACAGGAGTGTACATGGAAAAATATTGAGATCATTTTAACATTGATGTTCTTGTAGCTGTGACCAATTGTACCAGTATCATTGGAGTCTATTCTGTTGTAATTGATCATTTCTTCCCAAGCACAGGCATGTGCTAATACAGTAATATAGATTAGCACAGGAGTGTACATGGAAAAATATTGAGATCATTTTAACATTGATGTTCTTGTAGCTGTGACCAATTGTACCAGTATCATAGGAGTCTATTCTGTTGTAATTGATCATTTCTTCCCAAGCACAGGCATGTGCTAATACAGTAATATAGATTAGCAAAAGAGTGTACATGGAAAAATATGGAGATCATTTAAACATTGATGTTCTTGTAGCTGTGACCAATTGTACCAGTATCATTGGAGTCTATTCTGTTGTAATTGATCATTTCTTCCCAAGCACAGGCATGTCTTAATACAGTTATTTAGATTAGCACAGGAATGTACATGGAAAAATATGGAGATCATTTTAACATTGATGTTCTTGTAGCTGTGACCAATTGTACCAGTGTAATAGGAGTCTATTCTGTTGTAATTGATCATTTCTTCCCAAGCATAGGCTATGCTAATACAGTAATATTGATTAGCACACAAGTGTACATGGAAAAAATATGGAGATCATTTTTACATTGGTGTTCTTGTAGCTTTGACCAATTGTACCAGTATCATAGGAGTTTATACTGTTGTAATTGATTATTTCTTCCCAAGCACAGGCATGTGCTAATACAGTAATATAGATTAGCACAGGAGTGTACATGGAAAAATATGGAGATCATTTTAACATTGATGTTCTTGTAGCTTTGACCAATTGTACCAGTATCATAGGAGTTTATTCTGTTGTAATTGATCATTTCATCCCAAGCACAGGCATGTGCTTATACAGTAATATAGATTAGCACAGGTGTGTACATTGAAAAATATGGAGATCATTTTAACAATATTGTTCTTGTAGCTGTGACTAGTTGTACCAGTATCATAGGAGTCAATTCTCTTGTAATTGATCATTTCTTCCCAAGCACAGGCATGTGCTTATACAGTAATATAGATTAGCACAGGAGTGTACATGGCAAAATATGGAGATCATTTTAACATTGGTGTTCTTGTAGCTTTGACCAATTGTACCAGTATCATAGGAAGTTATTCTGTTGTAATCTATAATTTCTTCCCAAGCACAGGCATGTGCTTATACAGTAATATAGATTAGCACAGGAGTGTACATGGCAAAATATGGAGATCATTTTAACATTGATGTTCTTGTAGCTTTGACCAATTTTACCAGTATTATTGGAGTCTATTTTGTTGTAATTGATCATTTCTTCCCAAGCACAGGCATGTGCTTATACAGTAATATAGATTAGCACAGGAGTGTACATGGAAAAATATGGAGATCATTTTAACAATGGTGTTCTTGTAGCTGTGACCAATTGTACCAGTATCATAGGAGTTTATTCTGTTGTAATTGATCATTTCATCCCAAGCACAGGCATGTGCTTATACAGTAATATAGATTAGCACAGGAGTGTACATGGCAAAATATGGAGATCATTTTAACATTGATGTTCTTGTAGCTTTGACCAATTGTACCAGTATCATAGGAGTTTATTCTGTTGTAATTGATCATTTCATCCCAAGCACAGGCATGTGCTAATACAGTCATATAGATTAGCACAGGAGTGTACATGGAAAAATATGGAGATCATTTTAACATTGATAATTTTGTAGCTTTGATCAATTGTACCAGTATCATTGGAGTCTATTCTGTTGTAACTGATCATTTCTTCCCAAGCACAGGCATATGCTAATACAGTAATATAGATTAGCACAGGAGTGTACATGGAAAAATATGGAGATCATTTAAACATTGATGTTCTTGTAGCTTTGTCCAATTGTACCGGTATCATAGGAGTCTATTCTGTTGTAATTGATCATTTCTTCCCAAGCACAGGCATGTGCTAATACAGTCATATAGATTAGCACAGGAGTGTACATGGAAAAATATGAAGATCATTTTACCATTGATGTTCTTGTAGCTGTGATCAATTGTACCAGTATCATAGGAGTCTATTCTGTTGTAATTGATCATTTCTTCCCAAGCACAGGCATGTGCTTATACAGTAATATAGATTAGCACAGGAGTGTACATGGAAAAATATGGAGATCATTTTAACATAGGTGTTCTTGTAGCTTTGTCCAATTGTACCAGTATCATAGGAGTCTATCCTGTTGTAATTCATTATTTCTTCCCAAGCACAGGCATGTGCTAATACAGTAATATAGATTAGCACAGGAGTGTACATGGAAAAATATGGAGATCATTTTAACATTGATGTTCTTGTAGCTGTGACCAATTGTACCAGTATCATTGGAGTCTATTCTGTTGTAATTGATCATTTCTTCCCAAGCACAGGCATGTGCTAATACAGTAATATAGATTAGCACAGTGTACATGGAAAAATATGGAGATCATTTTAACATTGATGTTCTTGTAGCTGTGACCAATTGTTCCAGTATCAAGGGAGTCTATACTGTTGTTATTGATCATTTCTTCCCAAGCACAGGTATGTGCTAATACAGTAATATAGATTAGCACAGGAGTGTACATGGAAAAATATGGAGATCATTTTAACATTGATAATCTTGTAGCTGTGACCAATTGTACCTGTATCATTGGAGTCTATTCTGTTGTAATTGGAATTTTTCTTCCCAAACACAGGCATGTGCTAATAAAGTTATATAGATTAGCACAGGAGTGTACATGGCAAAATATGGAGATCATTTTAACATTGATGTTCTTGTAGCTGTGACCAATTGTACCAGTATCATAGGAGTCTATTCTGTTGTAATTGATCATTTCTTCCCAAGCACAGGCATGTGCTAATACAGTCATATAGATAAGCACAGGAGTGTACATGGCAAATTATCAAGATCATGTTAACATTGGTGTTCTTGTAGCTGTGGCCAATTGTACCAGAATCATAGGAGTTTATTCTGTTGTAATTGATCATTTCTTCCCAAGCACAGGCATGTGCTAATACAGTAATATAGATTAGCACAGGAATGTTCATGGAAAAATATTGGGATCATTTTAACATTGATGTTCTTGTAGCTTTGTTCAATTGTACCAGTATCATTGGAGTCTATTCTGTTGTAATTGATCATTTCTTCCCAAGCACAGGCATGCGCTAATACAGTAATATAGATTAGCACAGGAGTGTACATGGAAAAATATGGAGATCATTTTAACATTGATAATTTTGTAGCTGTGACCAATTGTACCAGTATCATTGGAGTCTATTCTGTTGTAATTGATCATTTCTTCCCAAGCACAGGCATGTGCTAATACAGTAATATAGATTGGCACAGGAGTGTACATGGAAAAATATGGAGATCATTTTAACATTGATGTTCATGTAGCTATGACCAACTGTACCAGTATCATTGGAGTCTATTCTGTTGTAATTGATCATTTCTTCCCAAGCATAGGCATGTGCTAATACAGTAATATAGATTAGCACAGGAGTGTACATGGAAAAATATGGAGATCATTTTAACATTGGTGTTCTTGTAGCTGTGACCAATTGTACCAATATCATAGGAGTCTATTCTGTTGAAATTGATCATTTCTTCCCAAGCACAGGCATGTGCTAATACAGTAATATAGATTAGCACAGGAGTGTACATGGCAAAATATGGAGATCATTTTAACATTGGTGTTCTTGTAGCTGTGGCCAATTGTACCAATATCATTGGAGTTTATTCTGTTGATATTGATTATTTCTTCCCAAGCATAGGCATATGCTAATACAGTAATATAGATTAGCACAGGAGTGTACATGGAAAAATATGGAGATCATTTTAACATTGGTGTTCTTGTAGCTGTGACCAATTGTACCAGTATCATTGGAGTTTATTCTGTTGATATTGTTTATTTCTTCCCAAGCATAGGCATGTGCTAATACAGTAAAATAGATTAGCACAGGAGTGTACATGGCAAAATATGGAGATCATTTTAACATTGGTGTTCTTGTAGCTGTGACCAATTGTACCAGTATCATTGGAGTTTAATCTGTTGATATTGATTATTTCTTCCCAAGCATAGGCATATGCTAATACAGTAATATAGATTAGCACAGGAGTGTACATGGCAAAATATAGAGATCATTTTAACATTGGTGTTCTTGTAGCTGTGACCAATTGTACCAGTATCATTGGAGTTTATTCTGTTGATATTGATTATTTCTTCCCAAGCATAGGCATATGCTAATACAGTAATATAGATTAGCACAGGAGTGTACATGGAAAAATATGGAGATCATTTTAACATTGGTGTTCTTGTAGCTTTGACCAATTGTACCAGTATCATAGGAGTTTATTCTGTTGTAATCTATAATTTCTTTCCTAGCACAGGCATGTGCTTATACAGTAATATAGATTAGCACAGGAGTGTACATGGAAAAATATGGAGATCATTTTAACAATGGTGTTCTTGTAGCTGTGACCAATTGTACCAGTATCATAGGAGTCTATTCTGTTGTAATTGATCATTTCTTCCCAAGCACAGGCATGTGCTAATAAAGTTATATAGATAAGCACACGAGTGTACATGGAGAAATAACGAGATCATTTTAACATTGATGTTCTTGTAGCTGTGACCAATTGTACCAGTATCATTGGAGTCTATCCTGTTGTAATTGATCATTTCTTCCCAAGCACAGGCATGTGCTAATACAGTAATATAGACTAGCACAGGAGTGTACATGGCAAAATATGGAGATCATTTTAACATTGATAATTTTGTAGCTTTGACCAATTGTACCAGTATCATAGGAGTTTATTCTGTTGTAATTGATCATTTCATCCCAAGCACAGGCATGTGCTAATACAGTAATATAGATTAGCACAGGAGTGTACATGGAAAAATATTGAGATCATGTTAACATTGGTGTTTTTGTAGCTGTGGCCAATTGTACCAGTATCATAGGAGTTTATTCTGTTGTAATTGATCATTTCTTCCCAAGCATAGGCATGTGCTAATACAGTTATATAGATTAGCACAGGAGTGTACATGGAAAAATATGGAGATCATTTTAACATTGATGTTCATGTAGCTATGACCAATTGTACCAGTATCATAGGAGTCTATTCTGTTGTAATTGATCATTTCTTCCCAAGCACAGGCATGTGCTAATACAGTAATATAGATTAGAACAGGAGTGTTCATGGAAAAATATTGAGATCATTTTAACATTGATGTTCTTGTAGCTTTGTCCAATTGTACCAGTATCATTGGAGTCTATTCTGTTGTAATTGATCATTTCTTCCCAAGCACAGGCATGTGCTAATACAGTAATATAGATTAGCACAGGAGTGTACATGGAAAAATATGGAGATCATTTTAACATTTATGTTCTTGTAGCTGTGACCAATTGTACCAGTATCATTGGAGTCTATTCTATTGTAATTGATCATTTCTTCCCAAGCACAAGCATGTGCTAATACAGTAATTTAGATTAGCACAGGAGTGTACATGGTAAATTATGAAGATCATTTTAACATTGATGTTCTTGTAGCTTTGACCAATTGTACCAGTATCATTGAAATCTATTCTGTTGTAATTGATCATTTCTTCCCAAGCACAGGCATGTGCTAATACAGTAATATAGATTAGCACAGGAGTGTACATGGCAAAATATGGAGATCATTTTAACATTGATGTTCTTGTAGCTTTGACCAATTGTACCAGTATCATTGAAGTCTATTCTGTTGTAATTGATCATTTCTTCCCAAGCACAGGCATGTGCTAATACAGTAATATAGATTAGCACAGGAGTGGACATGGAAAAATATGGAGATCATTTTAACATTGATGTTCTTGTAGCTCTGACCAATTGTATCTGTATCATTGGAGTCTATTCTGTTGTAATTGGAATTTTTCTTCCCAAGCCGAGCATGTGCTAATACAGTCATATAGATTAGCACAGGAGTGTACATGGAAAAATATGGAGATGATTTAAACATTGATGTTCTTGTAGCTGTGACCAATTGTACCAGTATTGAGGGAGTCTATACTGTTGTTATTGATCATTTCTTCCCAAGCACAGGTATGTGCTAATACAGTAATATAGATTAGCACAGGAGTGTACATGGCAAATTATGAAGATCATTTTAAGATTGGTGTTCTTGTAGCTGTGACCAATTGTACCAGTATCATAGGAGTCTATTCTGTTGTAATTGATCATTTCTTCCCAAGCACAGGCATGTGCTAATACAGTAATATAGATTAGCACAGGAGTGTACATGGAAAAATATGGAGATCATTTTAACATTGGTGTTCTTGTAGCTGTGTCCAATTGTACCAGTATCATTGGAGTCTATTCTGTTGTAATTGATCATTTCTTCCCAAGCACAGGCATGTGCTAATACGGTAATATAGATTTGCACAGGAGTGTACATGGCAAATTATGAAGATCATTTTAACATTGGTGTTCTTGTAGCTGTGGCCAATTGTACCAGTATCAAAGGAGTCTATTCTGTTGTAATTGATCATTTCTTCCCAAGCACAGGCATGTGCTAATACAACAAAATGGATTAGCACAGGAGTGTACATGGCAAAATATGAAGATCATTTTAACATTGATGTTCTTGTAGCTGTGACCAATTGTACCAGTATCATAGGAGTCTATCCTGTTGTAATTGATCATTTCTTCCCAAGCACAGGCATGTGCTAATACAGTAATATAGATTAGCACAGGAGTGTACATGGAAAGATATGGAGATCATTTTAACATTGGTGTTCTTGTAGCTGTGTCCAATTGTACCAGTATCATTGGAGTTTATTCTGTTGTAATTGATCATTTCTTCCCAAGCACAGGCATGCGCTAATACAGTAATATAGATTAGCACAGGAGTGTACATGGAAAAATATGGAGATCATTTTAACATTGATAATTTTGTAGCTGTGACCAATTGTACCAGTATCATTGGAGTCTATTCTGTTGTAATTGATCATTTCTTCCCAAGCACAGGCATGTGCTAATACAGTAATATAGATTGGCACAGGAGTGTACATGGAAAAATATGGAGATCATTTTAACATTGATGTTCATGTATCTATGACCAACTGTACCAGTATCATTGGAGTCTATTCTGTTGTAATTGATCATTTCTTCCCAAGCATAGGCATGTGCTAATACAGTAATATAGATTAGCACAGGAGTGTACATGGAAAAATATGGAGATCATTTTAACATTGGTGTTCTTGTAGCTGTGACCAATTGTACCAATATCATAGGAGTCTATTCTGTTGAAATTGATCATTTCTTCCCAAGCACAGGCATGTGCTAATACAGTAAAATAGATTAGCACAGGAGTGTACATGGCAAAATATGGAGATCATTTTAACATTGGTGTTCTTGTAGCTGTGGCCAATTGTACCAGTATCATTGGAGTTTATTCTGTTGATATTGATTATTTCTTCCCAAGCATAGGCATATGCTAATACAGTAATATAGATTAGCACAGGAGTGTACATGGAAAAATATGGAGATCATTTTAACATTGGTGTTCTTGTAGCTGTGACCAATTGTACCAGTATCATTGGAGTTTATTCTGTTGATATTGATTATTTCTTCCCAAGCATAGGCATGTGCTAATACAGTAAAATAGATTAGCACAGGAGTGTACATGGCAAAATATGGAGATCATTTTAACATTGGTGTTCTTGTAGCTGTGACCAATTGTACCAGTATCATTGGAGTTTAATCTGTTGATATTGATTATTTCTTCCCAAGCATAGGCATATGCTAATACAGTAATATAGATTAGCACAGGAGTGTACATGGCAAAATATGGAGATCATTTTAACATTGGTGTTCTTGTAGCTGTGACCAATTGTACCAGTATCATTGGAGTTTATTCTGTTGATATTGATTATTTCTTCCCAAGCATAGGCATATGCTAATACAGTAATATAGATTAGCACAGGAGTGTACATGGAAAAATATGGAGATCATTTTAACATTGGTGTTCTTGTAGCTTTGACCAATTGTACCAGTATCATAGGAGTTTATTCTGTTGTAATCTATAATTTCTTTCCTAGCACAGGCATGTGCTTATACAGTAATATAGATTAGCACAGGAGTGTACATGGAAAAATATGGAGATAATTTTAACAATGGTGTTCTTGTAGCTGTGACCAATTGTACCAGTATCATAGGAGTCTATTCTGTTGTAATTGATCATTTCTTCCCAAGCACAGGCATGTGCTAATAAAGTTATATAGATAAGCACATGAGTGTACATGGAGAAATAACGAGATCATTTTAACATTGATGTTCTTGTAGCTGTGACCAATTGTACCAGTATCATTGGAGTCTATCCTGTTGTAATTGATCATTTCTTCCCAAGCACAGGCATGTGCTAATACAGTAATATAGACTAGCACAGGAGTGTACATGGCAAAATATGGAGATCATTTTAACATTGATAATTTTGTAGCTTTGACCAATTGTACCAGTATCATAGGAGTTTATTCTGTTGTAATTGATCATTTCATCCCAAGCACAGGCATGTGCTAATACAGTAATATAGATTAGCACAGGAGTGTACATGGAAAAATATTGAGATCATGTTAACATTGGTGTTTTTGTAGCTGTGGCCAATTGTACCAGTATCATAGGAGTTTATTCTGTTGTAATTGATCATTTCTTCCCAAGCATAGGCATGTGCTAATACAGTTATATAAATTAGCACAGGAGTGTACATGGAAAAATATGGAGATCATTTTAACATTGATGTTCATGTAGCTATGACCAATTGTACCAGTATCATAGGAGTCTATTCTGTTGTAATTGATCATTTCTTCCCAAGCACAGGCATGTGCTAATACAGTAATATAGATTAGAACAGGAGTGTTCATGGAAAAATATTGAGATCATTTTAACATTGATGTTCTTGTAGCTTTGTCCAATTGTACCAATATCATTGGAGTCTATTCTGTTGTAATTGATCATTTCTTCCCAAGCACAGGCATGTGCTAATACAGTAATATAGATTAGCACAGGAGTGTACATGGAAAAATATGGAGATCATTTTAACATTTATGTTCTTGTAGCTGTGACCAATTGTACCAGTATCATTGGAGTCTATTCTATTGTAATTGATCATTTCTTCCCAAGCACAAGCATGTGCTAATACAGTAATTTAGATTAGCACAGGAGTGTACATGGCAAATTATGAAGATCATTTTAACATTGATGTTCTTGTAGCTTTGACCAATTGTACCAGTATCATTGAAATCTATTCTGTTGTAATTGATCATTTCTTCCCAAGCACAGGCATGTGCTAATACAGTAATATAGATTAGCACAGGAGTGTACATGGCAAAATATGGAGATCATTTTAACATTGATGTTCTTGTAGCTTTGACCAATTGTACCAGTATCATTGAAGTCTATTCTGTTGTAATTGATCATTTCTTCCCAAGCACAGGCATGTGCTAATACAGTAATATAGATTAGCACAGGAGTGGACATGGAAAAATATGGAGATCATTTTAACATTGATGTTCTTGTAGCTCTGACCAATTGTATCTGTATCATTGGAGTCTATTCTGTTGTAATTGGAATTTTTCTTCCCAAGCCGAGCATGTGCTAATACAGTCATATAGATTAGCACAGGAGTGTACATGGAAAAATATGGAGATGATTTAAACATTGATGTTCTTGTAGCTGTGACCAATTGTACCAGTATCGAGGGAGTCTATACTGTTGTTATTGATCATTTCTTCCCAAGCACAGGTATGTGCTAATACAGTAATATAGATTAGCACAGGAGTGTACATGGCAAATTATGAAGATCATTTTAACATTGGTGTTCTTGTAGCTGTGACCAATTGTACCAGTATCATAGGAGTCTATTCTGTTGTAATTGATCATTTCTTCCCAAGCACAGGCATGTGCTAATACAGTAATATAGATTAGCACAGGAGTGTACATGGAAAAATATGGAGATCATTTTAACATTGGTGTTCTTGTAGCTGTGTCCAATTGTACCAGTATCATTGGAGTCTATTCTGTTGTAATTGATCATTTCTTCCCAAGCATAGGCATGTGCTAATACGGTAATATAGATTTGCACAGGAGTGTACATGGCAAATTATGAAGATCATTTTAACATTGGTGTTCTTGTAGCTGTGGCCAATTGTACCAGTATCAAAGGAGTCTATTCTGTTGTAATTGATCATTTCTTCCCAAGCACAGGCATGTGCTAATACAACAAAATGGATTAGCACAGGAGTGTACATGGCAAAATATGAAGATCATTTTAACATTGATGTTCTTGTAGCTGTGACCAATTGTACCAGTATCATAGGAGTCTATCCTGTTGTAATTGATCATTTCTTCCCAAGCACAGGCATGTGCTAATACAGTAATATAGATTAGCACAGGAGTGTACATGGAAAGATATGGAGATCATTTTAACATTGGTGTTCTTGTAGCTGTGTCCAATTGTACCAGTATCATTGGAGTTTATTCTGTTGTAATTGATCATTTCTTCCCAAGCACAGGCATGCGCTAATACAGTAATATAGATTAGCACAGGAGTGTACATGGAAAAATATGGAGATCATTTTAACATTGATAATTTTGTAGCTGTGACCAATTGTACCAGTATCATTGGAGTCTATTCTGTTGTAATTGATCATTTCTTCCCAAGCACAGGCATGTGCTAATACAGTAATATAGATTGGCACAGGAGTGTACATGGAAAAATATGGAGATCATTTTAACATTGATGTTTATGTAGCTATGACCAACTGTATCAGTATCATTGGAGTCTATTCTGTTGTAATTGATCATTTCTTCCCAAGCATAGGCATGTGCTAATACAGTAATATAGATTAGCACAGGAGTGTACATGGAAAAATATGGAGATCATTTTAACATTGGTGTTCTTGTAGCTGTGACCAATTGTACCAATATCATAGGAGTCTATTCTGTTGAAATTGATCATTTCTTCCCAAGCACAGGCATGTGCTAATACAGTAAAATAGATTAGCACAGGAGTGTACATGGCAAAATATGGAGATCATTTTAACATTGGTGTTCTTGTAGCTGTGGCCAATTGTACCAGTATCATTGGAGTTTATTCTGTTGATATTGATTATTTCTTCCCAAGCATAGGCATATGCTAATACAGTAATATAGATTAGCACAGGAGTGTACATGGAAAAATATGGAGATCATTTTAACATTGGTGTTCTTGTAGCTGTGACCAATTGTACCAGTATCATTGGAGTTTATTCTGTTGATATTGATTATTTCTTCCCAAGCATAGGCATGTGCTAATACAGTAAAATAGATTAGCACAGGAGTGTACATGGCAAAATATGGAGATCATTTTAACATTGGTGTTCTTGTAGCTGTGACCAATTGTACCAGTATCATTGGAGTTTAATCTGTTGATATTGATTATTTCTTCCCAAGCATAGGCATATGCTAATACAGTAATATAGATTAGCACAGGAGTGTACATGGCAAAATATGGAGATCATTTTAACATTGGTGTTCTTGTAGCTGTGACCAATTGTACCAGTATCATTGGAGTTTATTCTGTTGATATTGATTATTTCTTCCCAAGCATAGGCATATGCTAATACAGTAATATAGATTAGCACAGGAGTGTACATGGAAAAATATGGAGATCATTTTAACATTGGTGTTCTTGTAGCTTTGACCAATTGTACCAGTATCATAGGAGTTTATTCTGTTGTAATCTATAATTTCTTTCCTAGCACAGGCATGTGCTTATACAGTAATATAGATTAGCACAGGAGTGTACATGGAAAAATATGGAGATCATTTTAACAATGGTGTTCTTGTAGCTGTGACCAATTGTACCAGTATCATAGGAGTCTATTCTGTTGTAATTGATCATTTCTTCCCAAGCACAGGCATGTGCTAATAAAGTTATATAGATAAGCACACGAGTGTACATGGAGAAATATCGAGATCATTTTAACATTGATGTTCTTGTAGCTGTGACCAATTGTACCAGTATCATTGGAGTCTATCCTGTTGTAATTGATCATTTCTTCCCAAGCACAGGCATGTGCTAATACAGTAATATAGACTAGCACAGGAGTGTACATGGCAAAATATGGAGATCATTTTAACATTGATAATTTTGTAGCTTTGACCAATTGTACCAGTATCATAGGAGTTTATTCTGTTGTAATTGATCATTTCATCCCAAGCACAGGCATGTGCTAATACAGTAATATAGATTAGCACAGGAGTGTACATGGAAAAATATTGAGATCATGTTAACATTGGTGTTTTTGTAGCTGTGGCCAATTGTACCAGTATCATAGGAGTTTATTCTGTTGTAATTGATCATTTCTTCCCAAGCATAGGCATGTGCTAATACAGTTATATAGATTAGCACAGGATTGTACATGGAAAAATATGGAGCTCATTTTAACATTGATGTTCATGTAGCTATGACCAATTGTACCAGTATCATAGGAGTCTATTCTGTTGTAATTGATCATTTCTTCCCAAGCACAGGCATGTGCTAATACAGTAATATAGATTAGAACAGGAGTGTTCATGGAAAAATATTGAGATCATTTTAACATTGATGTTCTTGTAGCTTTGTCCAATTGTACCAGTATCATTGGAGTCTATTCTGTTGTAATTGATAATTTCTTCCCAAGCACAGGCATGTGCTAATACAGTAATATAGATTAGCACAGGAGTGTACATGGAAAAATATGGAGATCATTTTAACATTTATGTTCTTGTAGCTGTGACCAATTGTACCAGTATCATTGGAGTCTATTCTATTGTAATTTATCATTTCTTCCCAAGCACAAGCATGTGCTAATACAGTAATTTAGATTAGCACAGGAGTGTACATGGCAAATTATGAAGATCATTTTAACATTGATGTTCTTGTAGCTTTGACCAATTGTACCAGTATCATTGAAATCTATTCTGTTGTAATTGATCATTTCTTCCCAAGCACAGGCATGTGCTAATACAGTAATATAGATTAGCACAGGAGTGTACATGGCAAAATATGGAGATCATTTTAACATTGATGTTCTTGTAGCTTTGACCAATTGTACCAGTATCATTGAAGTCTATTCTGTTGTAATTGATCATTTCTTCCCAAGCACAGGCATGTGCTAATACAGTAATATAGATTAGCACAGGAGTGGACATGGAAAAATATGGAGATCATTTTAACATTGATGTTCTTGTAGCTCTGACCAATTGTATCTGTATCATTGGAGTCTATTCTGTTGTAATTGGAATTTTTCTTCCCAAGCCGAGCATGTGCTAATACAGTCATATAGATTAGCACAGGAGTGTACATGGAAAAATATGGAGATGATTTAAACATTGATGTTCTTGTAGCTGTGACCAATTGTACCAGTATCGAGGGAGTCTATACTGTTGTTATTGATCATTTCTTCCCAAGCACAGGTATGTGCTAATACAGTAATATAGATTAGCACAGGAGTGTACATGGCAAATTATGAAGATCATTTTAACATTGGTGTTCTTGTAGCTGTGACCAATTGTACCAGTATCATAGGAGTCTATTCTGTTGTAATTGATCATTTCTTCCCAAGCACAGGCATGTGCTAATACAGTAATATAGATTAGCACAGGAGTGTACATGGAAAAATATGGAGATCATTTTAACATTGGTGTTCTTGTAGCTGTGTCCAATTGTACCAGTATCATTGGAGTCTATTCTGTTGTAATAATCTTCATGGCAAATTATGAAGATCATTTTAACATTGGTGTTCTTGTAGCTGTGGCCAATTGTACCAGTATCAAAGGAGTCTATTCTGTTGTAATTGATCATTTCTTCCCAAGCACAGGCATGTGCTAATACAACAAAATGGATGTGCACAGGAGTGTACATGGCAAAATATGAAGATCATTTTAACATTGATGTTCTTGTAGCTGTGACCAATTGTACCAGTATCATAGGAGTCTATCCTGTTGTAATTGATCATTTCTTCCCAAGCACAGGCATGTGCTAATACAGTAATATAGATTAGCACAGGAGTGTACATGGAAAGATATGGAGATCATTTTAACATTGGTGTTCTTGTAGCTGTGTCCAATTGTACCAGTATCATTGGAGTTTATTCTGTTGTATTTTATCATTTCTTCCTAAGCACAGGCATGTGCTAATACAGTAATATAGATTAGCACAGGAGTGTACATGGAAAAATATTGAGATCATTTTAACATTGATGTTCTTGTAGCTGTGACCAATTGTACCAGTATCATAGGAGTTTATTCTGTTGTAATCTATAATTTCTTCCCAAGCACAGGCATGTGCTTATACAGTAATATAGATTAGCACAGGAGTGTACATGGAAAAATATTGAGATCATTTTAACATTGATGTTCTTGTAGCTGTGACCAATTGTACCAGTATCATAGGAGTCTATTCTGTTGTAATTGATCATTTCTTCCCAAGCACAGGCATGTGCTAATACAGTAATATAGATTAGTAAAAGAGTGTACATGGAAAAATATGGAGATCATTTAAACATTGATGTTCTTGTAGCTGTGACCAATTGTACCAGTATCATTGGAGTCTATCCTGTTGTAATTGATCATTTCTTCCCAAGCACAGGCATGTGCTAATACAGTTATATAGATTAGCACAGGAATGTACATGGAAAAATATGGAGATCATTTTAACATTGATGTTCTTGTAGCTGAGACCAATTGTACCAGTGTAATAGGAGTCTATTCTGTTGTAATTGATCATTTCTTCCCAAGCATAGGCTATGCTAATACAGTAATATTGATTAGCACACAAGTGTACATGGAAAAAATATGGAGATCATTTTTACATTGGTGTTCTTGTAGCTTTGACCAATTGTACCAGTATCATAGGAGTTTATACTGTTGTAATTGATTATTTCTTCCGAAGCACAGGCATGTGCTAATACAGTAATATAGATTAGCACAGGAGTGTACATGGAAAAATATGGAGATCATTTTAACATTGATGTTCTTGTAGCTTTGACCAATTGTACCAGTATCATAGGAGTTTATTCTGTTGTAATTGATCATTTCATCCCAAGCACAGGCATGTGCTTATACAGTAATATAGATTAGCACAGGTGTGTACATTGAAAAATATGGAGATCATTTTAACAATATTGTTCTTGTAGCTGTGACTAGTTGTACCAGTATCATAGGAGTCAATTATCTTGTAATTGATCATTTCTTCCCAAGCACAAGCATGTGCTTATACAGTAATATAGATTAGCACAGGAGTGTACATGGCAAAATATGGAGATCATTTTAACATTGGTGTTCTTGTAGCTTTGACCAATTGTACCAGTATCATAGGAAGTTATTCTGTTGTAATCTATAATTTCTTCCCAAGCACAGGCATGTGCTTATACAGTAATATAGATTAGCACAGGAGTGTACATGGCAAAATATGGAGATCATTTTAACATTGATGTTCTTGTAGCTTTGACCCATTTTACCAGTATTATTGGAGTCTATTTTGTTGTAATTGATCATTTCTTCCCAAGCACAGGCATGTGCTTATACAGTAATATAGATTAGCACAGGAGTGTACATGGAAAAATATGGAGATCATTTTAACAATGGTTTTCTTGTAGCTGTGACCAATTGTACCAGTATCATAGGAGTTTATTCTGTTGTAATTGATCATTTCATCCCAAGCACAGGCATGTGCTTATACAGTAATATAGATTAGCACAGGAGTGTACATGGCAAAATATGGAGATCATTTTAACATTGATGTTCTTGTAGCTTTGACCAATTGTACCAGTATCATAGGAGTTTATTCTGTTGTAATTGATCATTTCATCCCAAGCACAGGCATGTGCTAATACAGTAATTTAGATTAGCACAGGAGTGTACATGGAAAAATATGGAGATCATTTTAACATTGATGTTCTTGTAGCGCTGACCAATTGTACCAGTATCATTGGAGTCTATTCTGTTGTAATTGATCATTTCTTCCCAAGCACAGGCATGTGCTAATACAGTAATATAGATTAGCACAGGAGTGTACATGGAAAAATATGGGATCATTTTAACATTGGTGTTCTTGTAGCTGTGTCCAATTGTACCAGTATCATAGGAGTCTATTCTGTTGTAATTTATCATTTCTTCCCAAGCACAGGCATGTGCGAATACAGTTATATAGATTAGCACAGGAGGGTACATGGCAAAATATGGAGATCATTTTAACATTGGTGTTCTTGTAGCTGTGTCCAATTGTACCAGTATCATAGGAGTCTATTCTGTTGTAATTGATCATTTCTTCCCAAGCACAGGCATGTGCTAATACAGTAATATAGATTAGCACAGGAGTGTACATGGAAAAATATGGAGATCATTTTAACATTGGTGTTCTTGTAGCTTTGACCAATTGTACCAGTATCATAGGAAGTTATTCTGTTGTAATCTATAATTTCTTCCCAAGCACAGGCATGTGCTTATACAGTAATATAGATTAGCACAGGAGTGTACATGGCAAAATATGGAGATCATTTTAACATTGATGTTCTTGTAGCTTTGACCAATTGTACCAGTATCATTGGAGTCTATTCTGTTGTAATTGATCATTTCTTCCCAAGCACAGGCATGTGCTTATACAGTAATATAGATTAGCACAGGAGTGTACATGGAAAAATATGGAGATCATTTTAACAATGGTGTTCTTGTAGCTGTGACCAATTGTACCAGTATCATAGGAGTTTATTCTGTTGTAATTGATCATTTCATCCCAAGCACAGGCATGTGCTTATACAGTAATATAGATTAGCACAGGAGTGTACATGGCAAAATATGGAGATCATTTTAGCATTGATGTTCTTGTAGCTTTGACCAATTGTACCAGTATCATAGGAGTTTATTCTGTTGTAATTGATCATTTCTTCCCAAGCACAGGCATGTGCTAATACAGTAATATAGATTAGCACAGGAGTGTACATGGAAAAATATGGAGATCATTTTAACATTGATGTTCTTGTAGCTCTGACCAATTGTACCAGTATCATTGGAGTCTATTCTGTTGTAATTGATCATTTCTTCCCAAGCACAGGCATGTGCTAATACAGTAATATAGATTAGCACAGGAGTGTACATGGAAAAATATGGAGATCATTTTAACATTGGTGTTCTTGTAGCTGTGTTCAATTGTACCAGTATCATAGGAGTCTATTCTGTTGTAATTGATCATTTCTTACCAAGCACAGGCATGTGCTAATACAGTTATATAGATTAGCACAGGAGGGTACATGGCAAAATATGGAGATCATTTTAACATTGGTGTTCTTGTAGCTGTGTCCAATTGTACCAGTATCATAGGAGTCTATTCTGTTGTAATTGATCATTTCTTCCCAAGCACAGGCATGTGCTAATACAGTAATATAGATTAGCACAGGAGTGTACATGGAAAAATATGGAGATCATTTTAACATTGGTGTTCTTGTAGCTGTGTCCAATTGTACCAGTATCATAGGAGTCTATTCTGTTGTAATTGATCATTTCTTACCAAGCACAGGCATGTGCTAATACAGTAATATAGATTAGCACAGGAGTGTACATGGAAAAATATGGAGATCATTTTAACATTGGTGTTCTTGTAGCTGTGTCCAATTGTACCAGTATCATAGGAGTTTATTCTGTTGTAATTGATCATTTCTTACCAAGCACAGGCATGTGCTAATACAGTTATATAGATTAGCACAGGAGTGTACATGGCAAAATATGGAGATCATTTAAACATTGATGTTCTTGTAGCTGTGGCCAATTGTACCAGTAGCATAGGAGTCTATTTTGTTGTAATTGATCATTTCTTCCCAAGCACAGGCATGTGCTAATACAACAAAATGGATTAGCACAGGAGTGTACATGGAAAAATATGGAGATCATTTTAACATTGATTTTCTTGTAGCTGTGACCAATTGTACCAGTATCGTAGGAGTCTATTCTGTTGTAATTGATCATTTCTTCCCAAGCCTAGGCATGTGCTAATACAGTAATATAAATTAGCACAAGTGTGTACATAGAAAAATATGGAGATCATTTTAACAATGGTGTTCTTGTAGCAGTGACCAATTGTACCAGTATCGTAGGAGTCTATTCTGTTGTAATTGATCATTTCTTCCAAAGCATAGGTATGTGCTAATACAGTAATATAGATTAGCACAGGAGTGTACATGGCAAATTATCAAGATCATTTTAACATTGGTGTTCTTGAAGCTGTGACCAATTGTACCAGTATCAAAGGAGTCTATTCTGTTGTAATTGATCATTTCTTCCCAAGCACAGGCATGTGCTAATACAACAAAATGGATTAGCACAGGAGTGTACATGGCAAAATATGGAGATCATTTTAACATTGATGTTCTTGTAGCTGTGACCAATTGTACCAGTATCATAGGAGTCTATTCTGTTGTAATTGATCATTTCTTACCAAGCACAGGCATGTGCTAATACAGTAATATAGATTAGCACAGGAGTGTACATGGAAAAATATGGAGATCATTTTAACAATGGAGTTCTTGTAGCTGTGACCAATTGTACCAGTATCATAGGAGTTTATTCTGTTGTAATCTATAATTTCTTCCCAAGCACAGGCATGTGCTTATATAGTAATATAGATTAGCACAGGAGTGTACATGGCAAATTATGAAGATCATTTTAACATTGATGTTCTTGTAGCTTTGACCAATTGTACCAGTATCATTGAAATCTATTCTGTTGTAATTGATCATTTCTTCCCAAGCACAGGCATGTGCTAATACAGTAATATAGATTAGCACAGGAGTGTACATGGAAAAATATGGAGATCATTTTAACATTTATGTTCTTGTAGCTGTGACCAATTGTACCAGTATCATTGGAGTCTATTCTATTGTAATTTATCATTTCTTCCCAAGCACAAGCATGTGCTAATACAGTAATTTAGATTAGCACAGGAGTGTACATGGCAAATTATGAAGATCATTTTAACATTGATGTTCTTGTAGCTTTGACCAATTGTACCAGTATCATTGAAATCTATTCTGTTGTAATTGATCATTTCTTCCCAAGCACAGGCATGTGCTAATACAGTAATATAGATTAGCACAGGAGTGTACATGGCAAAATATGGAGATCATTTTAACATTGATGTTCTTGTAGCTTTGACCAATTGTACCAGTATCATTGAAGTCTATTCTGTTGTAATTGATCATTTCTTCCCAAGCACAGGCATGTGCTAATACAGTAATATAGATTAGCACAGGAGTGGACATGGAAAAATATGGAGATCATTTTAACATTGATGTTCTTGTAGCTCTGACCAATTGTATCTGTATCATTGGAGTCTATTCTGTTGTAATTGGAATTTTTCTTCCCAAGCCGAGCATGTGCTAATACAGTCATATAGATTAGCACAGGAGTGTACATGGAAAAATATGGAGATGATTTAAACATTGATGTTCTTGTAGCTGTGACCAATTGTACCAGTATCGAGGGAGTCTATACTGTTGTTATTGATCATTTCTTCCCAAGCACAGGTATGTGCTAATACAGTAATATAGATTAGCACAGGAGTGTACATGGCAAATTATGAAGATCATTTTAACATTGGTGTTCTTGTAGCTGTGACCAATTGTACCAGTATCATAGGAGTCTATTCTGTTGTAATTGATCATTTCTTCCCAAGCACAGGCATGTGCTAATACAGTAATATAGATTAGCACAGGAGTGTACATGGAAAAATATGGAGATCATTTTAACATTGGTGTTCTTGTAGCTGTGTCCAATTGTACCAGTATCATTGGAGTCTATTCTGTTGTAATAATCTTCATGGCAAATTATGAAGATCATTTTAACATTGGTGTTCTTGTAGCTGTGGCCAATTGTACCAGTATCAAAGGAGTCTATTCTGTTGTAATTGATCATTTCTTCCCAAGCACAGGCATGTGCTAATACAACAAAATGGATGTGCACAGGAGTGTACATGGCAAAATATGAAGATCATTTTAACATTGATGTTCTTGTAGCTGTGACCAATTGTACCAGTATCATAGGAGTCTATCCTGTTGTAATTGATCATTTCTTCCCAAGCACAGGCATGTGCTAATACAGTAATATAGATTAGCACAGGAGTGTACATGGAAAGATATGGAGATCATTTTAACATTGGTGTTCTTGTAGCTGTGTCCAATTGTACCAGTATCATTGGAGTTTATTCTGTTGTATTTTATCATTTCTTCCTAAGCACAGGCATGTGCTAATACAGTAATATAGATTAGCACAGGAGTGTACATGGAAAAATATTGAGATCATTTTAACATTGATGTTCTTGTAGCTGTGACCAATTGTACCAGTATCATAGGAGTTTATTCTGTTGTAATCTATAATTTCTTCCCAAGCACAGGCATGTGCTTATACAGTAATATAGATTAGCACAGGAGTGTACATGGAAAAATATTGAGATCATTTTAACATTGATGTTCTTGTAGCTGTGACCAATTGTACCAGTATCATAGGAGTCTATTCTGTTGTAATTGATCATTTCTTCCCAAGCACAGGCATGTGCTAATACAGTAATATAGATTAGTAAAAGAGTGTACATGGAAAAATATGGAGATCATTTAAACATTGATGTTCTTGTAGCTGTGACCAATTGTACCAGTATCATTGGAGTCTATCCTGTTGTAATTGATCATTTCTTCCCAAGCACAGGCATGTGCTAATACAGTTATATAGATTAGCACAGGAATGTACATGGAAAAATATGGAGATCATTTTAACATTGATGTTCTTGTAGCTGAGACCAATTGTACCAGTGTAATAGGAGTCTATTCTGTTGTAATTGATCATTTCTTCCCAAGCATAGGCTATGCTAATACAGTAATATTGATTAGCACACAAGTGTACATGGAAAAAATATGGAGATCATTTTTACATTGGTGTTCTTGTAGCTTTGACCAATTGTACCAGTATCATAGGAGTTTATACTGTTGTAATTGATTATTTCTTCCGAAGCACAGGCATGTGCTAATACAGTAATATAGATTAGCACAGGAGTGTACATGGAAAAATATGGAGATCATTTTAACATTGATGTTCTTGTAGCTTTGACCAATTGTACCAGTATCATAGGAGTTTATTCTGTTGTAATTGATCATTTCATCCCAAGCACAGGCATGTGCTTATACAGTAATATAGATTAGCACAGGTGTGTACATTGAAAAATATGGAGATCATTTTAACAATATTGTTCTTGTAGCTGTGACTAGTTGTACCAGTATCATAGGAGTCAATTATCTTGTAATTGATCATTTCTTCCCAAGCACAAGCATGTGCTTATACAGTAATATAGATTAGCACAGGAGTGTACATGGCAAAATATGGAGATCATTTTAACATTGGTGTTCTTGTAGCTTTGACCAATTGTACCAGTATCATAGGAAGTTATTCTGTTGTAATCTATAATTTCTTCCCAAGCACAGGCATGTGCTTATACAGTAATATAGATTAGCACAGGAGTGTACATGGCAAAATATGGAGATCATTTTAACATTGATGTTCTTGTAGCTTTGACCCATTTTACCAGTATTATTGGAGTCTATTTTGTTGTAATTGATCATTTCTTCCCAAGCACAGGCATGTGCTTATACAGTAATATAGATTAGCACAGGAGTGTACATGGAAAAATATGGAGATCATTTTAACAATGGTTTTCTTGTAGCTGTGACCAATTGTACCAGTATCATAGGAGTTTATTCTGTTGTAATTGATCATTTCATCCCAAGCACAGGCATGTGCTTATACAGTAATATAGATTAGCACAGGAGTGTACATGGCAAAATATGGAGATCATTTTAACATTGATGTTCTTGTAGCTTTGACCAATTGTACCAGTATCATAGGAGTTTATTCTGTTGTAATTGATCATTTCATCCCAAGCACAGGCATGTGCTAATACAGTAATTTAGATTAGCACAGGAGTGTACATGGAAAAATATGGAGATCATTTTAACATTGATGTTCTTGTAGCGCTGACCAATTGTACCAGTATCATTGGAGTCTATTCTGTTGTAATTGATCATTTCTTCCCAAGCACAGGCATGTGCTAATACAGTAATATAGATTAGCACAGGAGTGTACATGGAAAAATATGGGATCATTTTAACATTGGTGTTCTTGTAGCTGTGTCCAATTGTACCAGTATCATAGGAGTCTATTCTGTTGTAATTTATCATTTCTTCCCAAGCACAGGCATGTGCGAATACAGTTATATAGATTAGCACAGGAGGGTACATGGCAAAATATGGAGATCATTTTAACATTGGTGTTCTTGTAGCTGTGTCCAATTGTACCAGTATCATAGGAGTCTATTCTGTTGTAATTGATCATTTCTTCCCAAGCACAGGCATGTGCTAATACAGTAATATAGATTAGCACAGGAGTGTACATGGAAAAATATGGAGATCATTTTAACATTGGTGTTCTTGTAGCTTTGACCAATTGTACCAGTATCATAGGAAGTTATTCTGTTGTAATCTATAATTTCTTCCCAAGCACAGGCATGTGCTTATACAGTAATATAGATTAGCACAGGAGTGTACATGGCAAAATATGGAGATCATTTTAACATTGATGTTCTTGTAGCTTTGACCAATTGTACCAGTATCATTGGAGTCTATTCTGTTGTAATTGATCATTTCTTCCCAAGCACAGGCATGTGCTTATACAGTAATATAGATTAGCACAGGAGTGTACATGGAAAAATATGGAGATCATTTTAACAATGGTGTTCTTGTAGCTGTGACCAATTGTACCAGTATCATAGGAGTTTATTCTGTTGTAATTGATCATTTCATCCCAAGCACAGGCATGTGCTTATACAGTAATATAGATTAGCACAGGAGTGTACATGGCAAAATATGGAGATCATTTTAGCATTGATGTTCTTGTAGCTTTGACCAATTGTACCAGTATCATAGGAGTTTATTCTGTTGTAATTGATCATTTCTTCCCAAGCACAGGCATGTGCTAATACAGTAATATAGATTAGCACAGGAGTGTACATGGAAAAATATGGAGATCATTTTAACATTGATGTTCTTGTAGCTCTGACCAATTGTACCAGTATCATTGGAGTCTATTCTGTTGTAATTGATCATTTCTTCCCAAGCACAGGCATGTGCTAATACAGTAATATAGATTAGCACAGGAGTGTACATGGAAAAATATGGAGATCATTTTAACATTGGTGTTCTTGTAGCTGTGTTCAATTGTACCAGTATCATAGGAGTCTATTCTGTTGTAATTGATCATTTCTTACCAAGCACAGGCATGTGCTAATACAGTTATATAGATTAGCACAGGAGGGTACATGGCAAAATATGGAGATCATTTTAACATTGGTGTTCTTGTAGCTGTGTCCAATTGTACCAGTATCATAGGAGTCTATTCTGTTGTAATTGATCATTTCTTCCCAAGCACAGGCATGTGCTAATACAGTAATATAGATTAGCACAGGAGTGTACATGGAAAAATATGGAGATCATTTTAACATTGGTGTTCTTGTAGCTGTGTCCAATTGTACCAGTATCATAGGAGTCTATTCTGTTGTAATTGATCATTTCTTACCAAGCACAGGCATGTGCTAATACAGTAATATAGATTAGCACAGGAGTGTACATGGAAAAATATGGAGATCATTTTAACATTGGTGTTCTTGTAGCTGTGTCCAATTGTACCAGTATCATAGGAGTTTATTCTGTTGTAATTGATCATTTCTTACCAAGCACAGGCATGTGCTAATACAGTTATATAGATTAGCACAGGAGTGTACATGGCAAAATATGGAGATCATTTAAACATTGATGTTCTTGTAGCTGTGGCCAATTGTACCAGTAGCATAGGAGTCTATTTTGTTGTAATTGATCATTTCTTCCCAAGCACAGGCATGTGCTAATACAACAAAATGGATTAGCACAGGAGTGTACATGGAAAAATATGGAGATCATTTTAACATTGATTTTCTTGTAGCTGTGACCAATTGTACCAGTATCGTAGGAGTCTATTCTGTTGTAATTGATCATTTCTTCCCAAGCCTAGGCATGTGCTAATACAGTAATATAAATTAGCACAAGTGTGTACATAGAAAAATATGGAGATCATTTTAACAATGGTGTTCTTGTAGCAGTGACCAATTGTACCAGTATCGTAGGAGTCTATTCTGTTGTAATTGATCATTTCTTCCAAAGCATAGGTATGTGCTAATACAGTAATATAGATTAGCACAGGAGTGTACATGGCAAATTATCAAGATCATTTTAACATTGGTGTTCTTGAAGCTGTGACCAATTGTACCAGTATCAAAGGAGTCTATTCTGTTGTAATTGATCATTTCTTCCCAAGCACAGGCATGTGCTAATACAACAAAATGGATTAGCACAGGAGTGTACATGGCAAAATATGGAGATCATTTTAACATTGATGTTCTTGTAGCTGTGACCAATTGTACCAGTATCATAGGAGTCTATTCTGTTGTAATTGATCATTTCTTACCAAGCACAGGCATGTGCTAATACAGTAATATAGATTAGCACAGGAGTGTACATGGAAAAATATGGAGATCATTTTAACAATGGAGTTCTTGTAGCTGTGACCAATTGTACCAGTATCATAGGAGTTTATTCTGTTGTAATCTATAATTTCTTCCCAAGCACAGGCATGTGCTTATATAGTAATATAGATTAGCACAGGAGTGTACATGGCAAAATATGGAGATCATTTTAACATTGATGTTCTTGTAGCTTTGACCATTTGTACCAGTATCATTGGAGTCTATTCTGTTGTAATTGATCATTTCTTCCCAAGCACAGGCATGTGCTTATACAGTAATATAGATTAGCACAGTAGTGTACATGGAAAAATATGGAGATCATTTTAACAATGGTGTTCTTGTAGCTGTGACCAATTGTACCAGTATCATAGGAGTTTATTCTGTTGTAATTGATCATTTCATCCCAAGCACAGGCACGTGCTTATACAGTAATATAGATTAGCACAGGAGTGTACATGGCAAAATATGGAGATCATTTTAACATTGATGTTCTTGTAGCTTTGACCAATTGTACCAGTATCATAGGAGTTTATTCTGTTGTAATTGATCATTTCTTCCCAAGCACAGGCATGTGCTAATACAGTAATATAGATTAGCACAGGAGTGTACATGGAAAAATATGGAGATCATTTTACCATTGATGTTCTTGTAGCTCTGACCAATTGTACCAGTATCATTGGAGTCTATTCTGTTGTAATTGATCATTTCTTCCCAAGCACAGCCATGTGCTAATACAGTAATATAGATTAACACAGGAGTGTACATGGAAAAATATGGAGATCATTTTAACATTGGTGTTCTTGTAGCTGTGTCCAATTGTACCAGTATCATAGGAGTCTATTCTGTTGTAATTGATCATTTCTTACCAAGCACAGGCATGTGCTAATACAGTTATATAGATTAGCACAGGAGGGTACATGGCAAAATATGGAGATCATTTTAACATTGGTGTTCTTGTAGCTGTGTCCAATTGTACCAGTATCATAGGAGTCTATTCTGTTGTAATTGATCATTTCTTCCCAAGCACAGGCATGTGCTAATACAGTAATATAGATTAGCACAGGAGTGTACATGGAAAAATATGGAGATCATTTTAACATTGGTGTTCTTGTAGCTGTGTCCAATTGTACCAGTATCATAGGAGTCTATTCTGTTGTAATTGATCATTTCTTACCAAGCACTGGCATGTGCTAATACAGTAATATAGATTAGCACAGGAGTGTACATGGAAAAATATGGAGATAATTTTAACATTGGTGTTCTTGTAGCTGTGTCCAATTGTACCAGTATCATAGGAGTTTATTTTGTTGTAATTGATCATTTCTTACCAAGCACAGGCATGTGCTAATACAGTTATATAGATTAGCACAGGAGTGTACATGGCAAAATATGGAGATTATTTAAACATTGATGTTCTTGTAGCTGTGGCCAATTGTACCAGTAGCATAGGAGTCTATTTTGTTGTAATTGATCATTTCTTCCCAAGCACAGGCATGTGCTAATACAACAAAATGGATTAGCACAGGAGTGTACATGGAAAAATATGGAGATCATTTTAACATTGATTTTCTTGTAGCTGTGACCAATTGTACCAGTATCGTAGGAGTCTATTCTGTTGTAATTGATCATTTCTTCCCAAGCCTAGGCATGTGCTAATACAGTAATATAAATTAGCACAAGTGTGTACATAGAAAAATATGGAGATCATTTTAACAATGGTGTTCTTGTAGCAGTGACCAATTGTACCAGTATCGTAGGAGTCTATTCTGTTGTAATTGATCATTTCTTCCAAAGCATAGGTATGTGCTAATACAGTAATATAGATTAGCACAGGAGTTAACATGGCAAATTATCAAGATCATTTTAACATTGGTGTTCTTGTAGCTGTGACCAATTGTACCAGTATCAAAGGAGTCTATTCTGTTGTAATTGATCATTTCTTCCCAAGCACAGGCATGTGCTAATACAACAAAATGGATTAGCACAGTAGTGTACATGGCAAAATATGGAGATCATTTTAACATTGATGTTCTTGTAGCTGTGACCAATTGTACCAGTATCATAGGAGTCTATCCTGTTGTAATTGATCATTTCTTCCCAAGCACAGGCATGTGCTAATACAGTAATATAGATTAGCAAGGGAGTGTACATGGAAAAATTTGGAGATCATTTTAACATTGGTGTTCTTATAGCTGTGTCCAATTGTACCAGTATCATTGGAGTCTATTCTGTTGTAATGGATCATTTCTTTTCAAGCACAGGCATGTGCTAATACAGTAATATAGATTAGCACAGGAGTGTACATGGAAAAAATATGGAGATCATTTTTACATTGGTGTTCTTGTAGCTTTGACCAATTGTACCAGTATCATAGGAGTTTATTCTGTTGTAATCTATAATTTCTTCCCAAGCACAGGCATGTGCTTATACAGTAATATAGATTAGGACAGGAGTGTACATGGAAAAATATGGAGATCATTTTAACATTGATGTTCTTGTAGCTTTGACAAATTGTACCAGTATCATTGAAGTCTATTCTGTTGTAATTGAGCATTTCTTCCCAAGCACAGGCATGTGCTAATACAGTAATATAGATTAGCACAGGAGTGTACATGGAAAAATATGGAGATCAGTTTAACATTGATGTTCATGTAGCTGTGACCAATTGTACCAGTATCATTGGAGTCTATTCTGTTGTTATTGATCATTTCTTCCCGAGCACAGGCATGTGCTAATACAGTAATATAGATTAGCACAGGAGTGTACATGGAAAAATATGGAGATCATTTTAACAATGGTGTTCTTGTAGCTGTGACCAATTGTACCAGTATCATAGGAGTTTATTCTGTTATAATTGATCATTTCTTCCCAAGCACAGGCATGTGCTAATACAGTAATATAGATTAGTACAGGAGTGTACATGGAAAAATATGGAGATCATTTTAACATTGGTGTTCTTGTAGCTGTGACCAATTGTACCAGTAGCATAGGAGTCTATTTTGTTGTAATTGATCATTTCTTCCCAAGCACAGGCATGTGCTAATACAACAAAATGGATTAGCACAGGAGTGTACATGGAATAATATGGAGATCATTTTAACATTGATTTTCTTGTAGCTGTGACCAATTGTACCAGTATCGTAGGAGTCTATTCTGTTGTAATTGATCATTTCTTCCCAAGCCTAGGCATGTGCTAATACAGTAATATAAATTAGCACAAGTGTGTACACAGAAAAATATGGAGATCATTTTAACATTGGTGTTCTTGTAGCTGTGACCAATTGTACCAGTATCATAGGAGTCTATTCTGTTGTAATTGATCATTTCTTCCCAAGCATAGGCATGTGCTAATACAGTTATATAGATTAGCACAGGAGTTTACATGGAAAAATATGGAGATCATTTTAACATTGGTGTTCTTGTAGCTGTGTCCAATTGAACCAGTATCATAGGAGTCTATTATGTTGTAATTGATCATTTCTTCCCAAGCACAGGCATGTGCTAATACAGTAATATAGATTAGCAAAAGAGTGTACATGGAAAAATATGGAGATCATTTAAATATTGATGTTCTTGTAGCTGTGACCAATTGTACCAGTATCATTGGAGTCTATCCTGTTGTAATTGATCATTTCTTCCCAAGCACAGGCATGTGCTAATACAGTTATATAGATTAGCACAGGAGTGTACATGGAAAAATTTGGAGATCATTTTAACATTGATGTTCTTGTAGCTGTGACCAATTGTACCAGTGTAATAGGAGTCTATTCTGTTGTAATTGATCATTTCTTCCCAAGCACAGGCATGTGCTAATACAGTAATATAGATTAGCACAGGAGTGTACATGGAAAAATATGGAGATCATTTTAACATTGATGTTCTTGTAGCTTTGACCAATTGTACCAGTATCATAGGAGTTTATTCTGTTGTAATTGATTATTTCTTCCCAAGCACAGGCATGTGCTAATACAGTAATATAGATTAGCACAGGAGTGTACATTGAAAAATATGGAGATATTTTAACATTGATGTTCTTGTAGCTTTGACCAATTGTACCAGTATCATAGGAGTTTATTCTGTTGTAATTGATCATTTCATCCCAAGCACAGGCACGTGCTTATACAGTAATATAGATTAGCACACGTGTGTACATTGAAAAATATGGAGATCATTTTAACAATATTGTTCTTGTAGCTGTGACTAGTTGTACCAGTATCATAGGAGTCAATTCTGTTGTAATTGATCATTTCTTCCCAAGCACAGGCATGTGCTTATACAGTAATATAGATTAGCACAGTAGTGTACATGGCAAAATATGGAGATCATTTTAACATTGATGTTCTTGTAGCTTTGACCAATTGTACCAGTATCATAGGAGTTTATTCTGTTGTAATCTATAATTTCTTCCCAAGCACAGGCATGTGCTTATACAGTAATATAGATTAGCACAGGAGTGTACATGGAAAAATATGGAGATCATTTTAACATTGATGTACTTGTAGCTTTGACCAATTGTACCAGTATAATTGGAGTCTATTCTGTTGTAATTGATCATTTCTTCCCAAGCACAGGCATGTGCTTATACAGTAATATAGATTAGCACAGGAGTGTACATTGAAAAATATGGAGATCATTTTAACAATGGTGTTCTTGTAGCTGTGACCAATTGTACCAGTATCATAGGAGTTTATTCTGTTGTAATTGATCATTTCATCCCAAGCACAGGCATGTGCTTATACAGTAATATAGATTAGCACAGGAGTGTACATGGCAAAATATGGAGATCATTTTAACATTGATGTTCTTGTAGCTTTGACCAATTGTACCAGTATCATAGGAGTTTATTCTGTTGTAATTGATCATTTCTTCCCAAGCACAGGCATGTGCTAATACAGTAATATAGATTAGCACAGGAGTGTACATGGAAAAATATGGAGATCATTTTAACATTGATGTTCTTGTATCTCTGACCAATTGTACCAGTATCATTGGAGTCTATTCTGTTGTAATTGATCATTTCTTTTCAAGCACAGGCATGTGCTTATACAGTAATATAGATTAGCACAGGAGTGTACATGGAAAAATATTGAGATCATTTTAACATTGGTGTTCTTGTAGCTGTGTCCAATTGTACCAGTATCATAGGAGTCTATTCTGTTTTAATTGATCATTTCTTACCAAGCACAGGCATGTGCTAATTCAGTTATATAGATTAGCACAGGAGGGTACATGGCAAAATATGGAGATCATTTTAACATTGGTGTTCTTGTAGCTGTGTCCAATTGTACCAGTATCATAGGAGTCTATTCTGTTGTAATTGATCATTTCTTCCCAAGCACAGGCATGTGCTAATACAGTAATATAGATTAGCACAGGAGTGTACATGGAAAAATATGGAGATCATTTTAACATTGATGTTCTTGTAGCTCTGACCAATTGTACCAGTATCATTGGAGTCTATTCTGTTGTAATTGATCATTTCTCAAGCACAGGCATGTGCTAATACAGTAATATAGATAAGCACAGGAGTGTACATGGAAATATATGGAGATCATTTTAACATTCGTGTTCTTGTAGCTGTGTCCAATTGTACCAGTATCATAGGAGTTTATTCTGTTGTAATTGATCATTTCTTACCAAGCACAGGCATGTGCTAATACAGTAATATAGATTAGCACACGAGTGTACATGGAAAAATATGGAGATCATTTTAACATTGGTGTTCTTGTAGCTGTGTCCAATTGTATCAGTACCATAGGAGTTTATTCTGTTGTAATTGATCATTTCTTACCAAGCACAGGCATGTGCCAATACAGTAATATAAATTAGCACAGGAGTGTACAACCTGGCCACGTAGCGCAGTCGGTAATGTGTCTGGCAACAGATGCGAGTCTGACTGCAGATCCAGGGGTCGCAAGTTCGATCCCGGCCTGTTGTAATTGATCATTTCTTCCCAAGCACAGGCATGTGCTTATACAGTAATATAGATTAGCACAGGAGTGTACATGGAAAAATATGGAGATCATTTTAACAATGGTGTTCTTGTAGCTGTGACCAATTGTACCAGTATCATAGGAGTTTATTCTGTTGTAATTGATCATTTCATCCCAAGCACAGGCATGTGCTTATACAGTAATATAGATTAGCACAGGAGTGTACATGGCAAAATATGGAGATCATTTTAACATTGATGTTCTTGTAGCTTTGACCAATTGTACCAGTATCATTGGAGTCTATTCTGTTGTAATTGATCATTTCTTCCCAAGCACAGGCAAGTGCTAATACAGTAATATAGATTAGCACAGGAGTGTACATGGAAAAATATGGAGATCATTTTAACATTGATGTTCTTGTATCTCTGACCAATTGTACCAGTATCATTGGAGTCTATTCTGTTGTAATTGATCATTTCTTTTCAAGCACAGGCATGTGCTTATACAGTAATATAGATTAGCACAGGAGTGTACATGGAAAAATATTGAGATCATTTTAACATTGGTGTTCTTGTAGCTGTGTCCAATTGTACCAGTATCATAGGAGTCTATTCTGTTTTAATTGATCATTTCTTACCAAGCACAGGCATGTGCTAATTCAGTTATATAGATTAGCACAGGAGGGTACATGGCAAAATATGGAGATCATTTTAACATTGGTGTTCTTGTAGCTGTGTCCAATTGTACCAGTATCATAGGAGTCTATTCTGTTGTAATTGATCATTTCTTCCCAAGCACAGGCATGTGCTAATACAGTAATATAGATTAGCACAGGAGTGTACATGGAAAAATATGGAGATCATTTTAACATTGATGTTCTTGTAGCTCTGACCAATATTACCAGTATCATTGGAGTCTATTCTGTTGTAATTGATCATTTCTCAAGCACAGGCATGTGCTAATACAGTAATATAGATAAGCACAGGAGTGTACATGGAAAAATATGGAGATCATTTTAACATTCGTGTTCTTGTAGCTGTGTCCAATTGTACCAGTATCATAGGAGTTTATTCTGTTGTAATTGATCATTTCTTACCAAGCACAGGCATGTGCTAATACAGTAATATAGATTAGCACACGAGTGTACATGGAAAAATATGGAGATCATTTTAACATTGGTGTTCTTGTAGCTGTGTCCAATTGTATCAGTACCATAGGAGTTTATTCTGTTGTAATTGATCATTTCTTACCAAGAACAGGCATGTGCCAATACAGTAATATAAATTAGCACAGGAGTGTACAACCTGGCCACGTAGCGCAGTCGGTAATGTGTCTGGCAACAGATGCGAGTCTGACTGCAGATCCAGGGGTCGCAAGTTCGATCCCGGCCTGTTGTAATTGATCATTTCTTCCCAAGCACAGGCATGTGCTTATACAGTAATATAGATTAGCACAGGAGTGTACATGGAAAAATATGGAGATCATTTTAACAATGGTGTTCTTGTAGCTGTGACCAATTGTACCAGTATCATAGGAGTTTATTCTGTTGTAATTGATCATTTCATCCCAAGCACAGGCATGTGCTTATACAGTAATATAGATTAGCACAGGAGTGTACATGGCAAAATATGGAGATCATTTTAACATTGATGTTCTTGTAGCTTTGACCAATTGTACCAGTATCATAGGAGTTTATTCTGTTGTAATTGATCATTTCTTCCCAAGCACAGGCATGTGCTAATACAGTAATATAGATTAGCACAGGAGTGTACATGGAAAAATATGGAGATCATTTTAACATTGATGTTCTTGTATCTCTGACCAATTGTACCAGTATCATTGGAGTCTATTCTGTTGTAATTGATCATTTCTTTTCAAGCACAGGCATGTGCTTATACAGTAATATAGATTAGCACAGGAGTGTACATGGAAAAATATTGAGATCATTTTAACATTGGTGTTCTTGTAGCTGTGTCCAATTGTACCAGTATCATAGGAGTCTATTCTGTTTTAATTGATCATTTCTTACCAAGCACAGGCATGTGCTAATTCAGTTATATAGATTAGCACAGGAGGGTACATGGCAAAATATGGAGATCATTTTAACATTGGTGTTCTTGTAGCTGTGTCCAATTGTACCAGTATCATAGGAGTCTATTCTGTTGTAATTGATCATTTCTTCCCAAGCACAGGCATGTGCTAATACAGTAATATAGATTAGCACAGGAGTGTACATGGAAAAATATGGAGATCATTTTAACATTGATGTTCTTGTAGCTCTGACCAATTGTACCAGTATCATTGGAGTCTATTCTGTTGTAATTGATCATTTCTCAAGCACAGGCATGTGCTAATACAGTAATATAGATAAGCACAGGAGTGTACATGGAAAAATATGGAGATCATTTTAACATTCGTGTTCTTGTAGCTGTGTCCAATTGTACCAGTATCATAGGAGTTTATTCTGTTGTAATTGATCATTTCTTACCAAGCACAGGCATGTGCTAATACAGTAATATAGATTAGCACACGAGTGTACATGGAAAAATATGGAGATCATTTTAACATTGGTGTTCTTGTAGCTGTGTCCAATTGTATCAGTACCATAGGAGTTTATTCTGTTGTAATTGATCATTTCTTACCAAGCACAGGCATGTGCCAATACAGTAATATAAATTAGCACAGGAGTGTACAACCTGGCCACGTAGCGCAGTCGGTAATGTGTCTGGCAACAGATGCGAGTCTGACTGCAGATCCAGGGGTCGCAAGTTCGATCCCGGCCCGGTCCCATACTTTTGTGGAGATTGACCATGAAATAATTTCTACGGTCATTCTCCTCCTTTCGGCTGAATCATTCAAGAAATGTTGTTGTCATTTACAAGCGAAAGTATGAGCACGAAGAACTTGTTAACTGCTTGTTCAAGCTTGCCGAGGAAAAAGTGTGGTTAGGTGAACTGACCGTCATGCCATGATCATAGCTGTTGATTTGGGACGTAAAGCAACAAAGCAAGCAAACAAAACAGGAGTGTACATGGAAAAATATTGAGATCATTTAACATTGATGTTCTTGTAGCTATGACCAATTGTACCAGTATCATAGGAGTCTTTTCTGATGTAATTGATCATTTCTTCCCAAGCACAGGCATGTGCTAATACTGTAATATAGATTAGCACAGGAGTGTACATGGAAAAATATGGAGATCATTTTAACATTGATGTTCTTGTAGCTGTGACCAATTGTACCAGTATCATTGGAGTCTATTCTGTTGTAATTGATCATTTCTTCCCAAGCACAGGCATGTGCTAATACAGTAATATAGATTAGCACAGGAGTGTACATGGAAAAATATGGAGATCATTTTAACATTTGTGTTCTTGTAGCTGTGACCAATTGTAGCAGTATCATTGGAGTTTATTCTGTTGATATTGATCATTTCTTCCCAAGCATAGGCATGTGCTAATACAGTAATATAGATTAGCACAGGAGTGTACATGGAAAAATATGGAGATCATTTTAACATTGATGTTCTTGTAGCTGTGACCAATTGTACCAGTATCATAGGAGTCTATTCTGTTGTAATTGATCATTTCTTCCCAAGCATAGGCATGTGCTAATACAGTAATATAGATTAGCACAGGAGTGTACATGGAAAAATATGGAGATCATTTTAACATTGATGTTCATGTAGCTATGACCAATTGTACCAGTATCATAGGAGTCTATTCTGTTGTAATTGATCATTTCTTCCCAAGCATAGGCATGTGCTAATAAAGTTATATAGATAAGCACACGAGTGTACATGGAGAAATAACGAGATCATTTTAACATTGATATTCTTGTAGCTGTGACCAATTGTACCAGTATCATTGGAGTCTATCCTGTTGTAATTGATCATTTCTTCCCAAGCACAGGCATGTGCTAATACATTAATATAGATTAGCACAGGAGTGTACATGGAAAAATATGGAGATCATTTTAACATTGATGTTCATGTAGCCATGACCAATTGTACCAGTATCATAGGAGTCTATTCTTTTGTAATTGATCATTTCTTCCCAAGCACAGGCATGTGCTAATACAGTACTATAGATTAGCACAGGAGTGTACATGGGAAAATATGGAGATCATTTTAACATTGATGTTCTTGTGGCAGCGACCAATTGTACCAGTATTGTAGGAGTCTATACTGTTGTAATTGATCATTTCTTCCCAAGCACAGGCATGTGCTAATACATTATTATAGATTAGCACAGGAGTGTACATGGAAAAATATGGAGATCTTTATAACATTGATGTTCTTGTAGCTCTGACCAATTGTACCAGTATCATAGGAGTCTTTTCTGTTGTAATTGATCATTTCTTCCCAAGCACAGGCTTGTGCTAATACAGTATTATAGATTAGCACAGGAGTGTTCATGGAAAAATATGGTTATAATTATAACATTGATGTTCTTGCAGCTGTGACCAACTGTACCAGTGTAATAGGAGTCTATTCTGTTGTAATCGATCATTTCTTCCCAAGCATAGGCATGTGCTAATACAGTAATATAGATAAGTACAGGAGTGTACATGGAAAAATATGAAGATCATTTTAACATTGATGTTCTTGTAACTTTGACCAATTGTACCAGTATCATAGGAGTCTATTTTGTTGTAATTGATCATTTCTTCCCAAGCACAGGCATGTGCTAATACAGTAATATAGATTAGCACAGGAGTGTACATGGAAAAATATTGAGATCATTTTAACATTGATGTTCTTGTAGCTGTGACCAGTTGTACCGGTATCGTAGGAGTCTATCCTGTTGTAATTGATCATTTCTGTCGAAGCACAGGCATGTGCTAATACAGTAATATAGATAAGCACAGGAGTGTACATGTGAAAATATTGAGATCATTTTAACATTGATGTTCTTGTAGCTGTGACCAATTGTAGCAGTATCATGGGAGTCTATTCTGTTTTAATTGATAATTTCTTCCCAAGCACAGGCATGTGCTAATACAGTTATATAAACTCGTCAAAATAAGTTAAGCCCCATGTCACTTTTTTACATAGCCATAATGTTAAATTCCCAAAGTTTAGTTGTTTATTTCAAAAATATCGATGGTAGTTGAAAATTCTAATTCTACCCAAGTTAGACAACAATGTCTTAGGTCTAATTATGCAAAGATTGAATTGAAAATACCGACTTTCTTTGGGTATGTGCTAAATTTTCCAAGAGTATCCAATTTTTGGCCAATTTTACTATAGGAATGATAGGGAACGAAATGGGACATTTATTGGAATGTGTGGAGCTCTATGGAAAACTTATCAATAAACCTGAAATCTAGCGTATGTTGAGAGGTAACATTGCTGCTACTTCGCTGAAAATGTTATTGAAAAATCTTAATTCAGTCAAATGTTATGATAAATTAAACATTAATGTATTAACATTAAGTCTATGGGAAAATTTCTGGTGGGGCTTAATTTATTTTGACCAGTTTAGATTAGCATACAAGTGTACATGGCCAAATATGGAAATCATTTTAACATTGATTTTTTTGTAGCTGTGACCAATTGTACCAGTATCATTGGAGTCTATTCTGTTGTAATTGATCATTTCTTCCCAAGCACAGGCATGTGCTAATACAGTAATATAGATTAGCACAGGAGTGTACATGGCAAAATATGGAGATCATTTTAACATTGGTGTTCTTGTAGCTGTGACCAATTGTACCAGTATCATTGGAGTTTGTTCTGTTTTAATTGATCATTTCTTCCCAAGCATAGGCATGTGCTAATACAGTTATATAGATTAGCACACGAGTGTACATGGAAAAATATGGTTATAATTATAACATTGAGTTTCTTGTAGCTGTGACCAATTGTACCAGTATCATTGGAGTCTATACTGTTGTAATTGATCATTTCTTCCCAAGCACAGGCATGTGCTAATACAGTTATATAGATTAGCACAGGAGTGTACATGGCAAAATATGGAGATCATTTTAACATTGATGTTCATGTAGCTATGACCAATTGTACCAGTATCGTAGGAGTCTATTCTGTTGTAATTGATCATTTCTTCCCAAGCACAGGCATGTGCTAATACAGTAATATAGATAAGCACAGGAGTGTACATGGAAAAATATGGAGATCATTTTAACATTGATGTTCTTGTGGCAGCGACCAATTGTACCAGTATTGTAGGAGTCTATACTGTTGTAATTGATCATTTCTTCCCAAGCACAGGCATGTGCTAATACATTATTATAGATTAGCACAGGAGTGTACATGGAAAAATATGGTGAATATTTTAACATTGAAGGTCTTGTAGCTCTGACCAATTGTACCAGTATCATTGGAGTCTATTCTGTTGTAATTGATCATTTCTTTCCAAGCACAGGCATGTGCTAATACAGTATTATAGATTAGCACAGGAGTGTACATGGAAAAATATGATTATAATTATAACATTGATGTTCTTGTAGCTGTGACCAACTGTACCAGTATCATAGGAGTCTATTCTGTTGTAATTGATCATTTCTTCCCAAGCACAGGCATGTGTTAATACAGTAATATAGATTAGCACAGGAGTGTACATGGAAAAATATGAAGATCATTTTAACATTGATGTTCTTGTAGCTGTGACCAATTGTACCAGTATCATAGGAGTTTATTCTGTTGTAATTGATCATTTCTTCCTAAGCACAGGCATGTGCTTATACAGTAATATAGATTAGCACAGGAGTGTACATGGAAAAATATGGAGATCATTTTAACAATGATGTTATTGTAACTTTGACCAATTGTACCAATATCATAGGAGTCTTTTTTGTTGTAATTGATCATTTCTCCCCAAGCACAGGCATGTGCTAATACAGTAATATAGATTGGCACAGGAGTGTACATGGAAAAATATTGAGATCATTTTAACATTGATGTTCATGTAGCTGTGGCCAATTGTACCAGTATCATAGGAGTCTATCCTGTTGTAATTGATCATTTCTGTCCAAGCACAGGCATGTGCTAAAACGGTAATATAGATTAGCACAGGAGTGTACATGGAAAAATATTGAGATCATTTTAACATTGATGTTCTTGTAGCTGTGACCAGTTGTAGCAGTATCATGGGAGTCTATCCTGTTGTAATTGATCATTTCTGTCCAAGCACAGGCATGTGCTAAAACGGTAATATAGATTAGCACAGGAGTGTACATGGAAAAATATTGAGATCATTTTAACATTTATGTTCTTGTAGCTGTGGCCAATTGTACCAGAATCATAGGAGTTTATTCTGTTGTAATTGATCATTTCTTCCCAGGCACAGGCATGTGCTAATACAGTAATATAGATTAGCACAGGTGTGTACATGGAAAAATATTGAGATCATTTTAACATTGATGTTCTTGTAGCTCTGACCAATTGTAGCAGTATCATGGGAGTCTATCCTGTTTTAATTGATCATTTCTTCCCAAGCACAGGCATGTGCTAATACAGTAATATAGATTAGCACAGGTGTGTACATGGAAAAATATTGAGATCATTTTAACATTGGTGTTCTTGTAGCTGTGACCAACTGTACCAGTATCTTAGGAGTCTATCCTGTAGTAATTGATCATTTCTTTCCAAGCACAGGCATGTGCTAACACAGTAATAAAGATTAGCACAGGAGTGTGCATGGAAAAATATGGAGATCATTTTAACATTTATGTTCTTGTAGCTGTGACCAATTGTACCAGTATCGTAGGAGTCTATCCTGTTGTAATCGATTATTTCTTTCCAAGCACAGGCATGTGCTAATACAGTAATATAGATTAGCACAGGAGTGTACATGGAAAAATATTGAGATCATTTTAAGATTGATGTTCTTGTAGCTGTGGCCAACTGTACCAGTATCTTAGGAGTCTATCCTGTAGTAATTGATCATTTCTTTCCAAGCACAGGCATGTGCTAATACAGTAATATAGATTAGCACAGGTGTGTACATGGAAAAATATTGAGATCATTTTAACATTGGTGTTCTTGTAGCTGTGGCCAACTGTACCAGTATCTTAGGAGTCTATCCTGTAGTAATTGATCATTTCTTTCCAAGCACAGGCATGTGCTAATACAGTAATATAGATTAGCACAGGAGTGTACATGGAAAAATATGGAGATCATTTTAACATTTATGTTCTTGTAGCTGTGACCAATTGTACCAGTATCATAGGAGTGTATCCTGTTGTAATTGATCATTTTTTCCCAAGCACAGGCATGTGCTAATACAGTAATATAGATTAGCACAGGTGTGTACATGGAAAATACTGAGATCTGTTATATTAGTACAGGTATTTACAGCTATCCTAGCTTTTGATGAATAAACCAACTCATTACCTACCAAATGTAGACATATTAAACAACATGAGGGTGTTTGGTGCGAAAAAAGTTTTTTTTTGACAAAATGACAGCTATGAAAACTTAGAAAAATCACGAACTAATTGGCAGATTGGAACCAACTTTGCATGGATATAACATTGGGGGCATGATGAAGACTTGTTTTTGGTTTTTGTGACCTTGTCTTAATTTTCGAGCTTGCAGCATTGCTAAATAAGTCAAGAGCTTCTTGTATGCAAGATATATGGCAGGGGGCATCTGTTTTCTCTGTAGTTAAATATTGGAATTTACTTTTTGCAGCATGTTTTTAGTTGACTACACATATTAAAAAACTCTTTCAGAGTGTCACAACATTTTGTAGGGCCTGATCTAGATCCAAACTATTTGCATAGGTTATCAGCAGATGAGAACAGTTGCCACTAACGCGGAAGAGGTTAAAAGCAGACTTATAAGAATTGACAATATCTTTGAAAATCTCCAATGCCAAATTTGGAATAGAGGATCTAACATGAGTGATCAGTGTTATTGAATTTATTAATTGAGTTCAAACTAAATGGTAATATGTGAGGCTTTGTTGAGCATCTTATTATATTTTTCATCTCATTTAATAAAGTTGATAATAATTGAGCAATAAAGTTACGTGAAATTCACATTTTTGGGGTGAAAGTGGTAAGATTTTACCATATGTAAACACAACATTGTTATGAGTATCATTGCACATTGCATAACATTGCCTAACAAATTTGTGTATTTGTTTATTATCATTTTAATACATGGCTTCATTACACTCCTAAACTCAAATGTCATATGATAAAAAAGTACTAATCGTGTTTATAAATCTTGTGTTCAATATGGACCAACTTTTTTTAACCCTTTTCATTCAGATACTATACATTATTTTATAGAAATTTTGACCGACAATTCCATACTTATTGTATTGAAGAATCCATCAATGAGAATTATTAGGGTTAATCAAGTGAAATGACTGACAAACACCTTATTTATGATCATTATGGTTCAACACTTCAAGCATAGGTTTAGATAAACAAAAATTTTGGAGCGTAAAATTGTAAATATTTTCTTACCCGTCAGTTTAACATATGTTTTGGGTGCTCAAAAGAACCGTCTCGACGGTTCTTTTGAGTACCCACAACATATGTTTTGGATGAGAAATAAAAATTATTTTTTTGATATGCACTCTTAACTAAAGGCCTGTTCAAGGCAATACTACTTTTGATAACTAAACCCCAAAAGTACACAATTTCATGCAAAAATGTAGACAGAGATACAGAGATAATCCAATAACTAAGCATCTTTTCAGGATTGCTAAGATAGAAGTTTTTAAGGATAGAACTACAATATAATATTGAAATCATAACCTGCGACCCCTCAAATATATAGAATAGATCATCCAAATTCTTCTCTATTATACTGTATACAGAATGGAAGATTCCATTAATCAAGAAAGGGTGAAGATAATAAAACATCACAATAGAGAGCAAGTCGACAGAACAAACTAAATAAATCTTTCCACTTACTTGTACATCATTTCTTCTTGTATTGTGTTGTTTCCTCATGGGCTTCATTGTCTATTGGAATTTTCATGTAAACATCTGTTCTGTTTTATTCTCTTAGTTTGAAACAATGTTTCCCTTTGTATACAACTTTACATTAACTTACTATTCAAATTGTGTTTTTTTTCCTGGGAGAATGGTAAATAGCAATTTATGTGAATCATTCAGAGATGATTCATATGAAATACTAAATCCCGTTTTCTTTTATATATAATTGCACAGTGAGTTTGAAGTATCCAGAACATTGATAAACATCATTTTAATTTTTTCCAGAAAATGAAAGAAAAATATAAATATGCTCCATCCAGTTCCCTAATACAAAATTTGTATTGCTTGATTTTTGTTATGATTTAACACAGCCAGAATCTTATTTTATATATTTGTTTCATTTGACATTTAGGAAAACTTTTTCATTGACTCAATGCTAGCTCATTAGAGGGCAATTAAAATGAAGACTTAATTGTAGAGTACAATTAACAAGACTCCTCTTGAAAGCTCATTAATTGCATTAGTCATTAGATAGTTTGAAGTGGTAATTAAGTTGTTAAGGGTAGGCATGAGTTCTCACAATTAGATGGTCTTGTGCACCTGGTCAAAGATCATTAACTTCTTAATTATGAGTAAGAATAATAGATAACTACTTTTAGAGAGAAAGAAGAAAACATATTGAAGACATTTCACAAGATAAGTGAATCAACTCTTGCCATGCTGAATAATTTTAAAATAGGTCAAAGAAACTGGGGGAGAAATTTTAAGTGATGAACTCTTTGCCTCATGGGTAATTTTGCATGTTTTTTTTTGTCGTCTGCTGATTTTTTTCAAAATCAACTTTTTTGAAAAATTCTTTCAGGAACACCATCAGAGTGTCAAACAGTTTGGAGCCAGATCAGGCCCGACATTCTGATCTGGGTCCAAACTGTTTGCAAAGGTTATCAGCAGACGACACTCAGTAGGCAATGAGTTAACAATGGCTGAGAAAGCCAGGCTTGGATTCTATGCACCCTCAGAACTGCTGTGAGTGGAGAGGGTGTCTTTGAGGAAGTCTCTTTCTCTGTCTCTCTCTCCAATTTAACATCGAGCCTGATCTGTATCCAAAACTGACACTCTCATAGTATTCTTGAAATAATTTTTTGAAGAAAGATCAGCAGATGACAAAAAATTATGAAAAAATTCCCAGCATGCAAAGAGTTGAGCACTCCGTGTGTGCTTATAAGATCATTTCTGCTTTTTATGTTGGATACATGGGTGGGAGTATTCAGGATTATTCCTGAATTCAGGATTTTGAGGCTGACTTTCCATAGAAAGTCAGCCTTAAAATGCTGAATTCTGCAGGTAATAATAGCTATTCAGATTTAGTCTCAGTTTATCAAAAGATATTGTCCGATTTTATTAAGCTGACACAGGTGCATAATTTCACGGTTAGTGCACAAGATATTTTTACCTTCCGTCGACTTTCTGTATTTACCGTAAGTTTACAGGAATTTTGCAATTACTTATGCAGAAATGAAACGTTTTGTACCGTCCTACTGACTAGTCAAGTGGTTATGATACAGAGTTTACAACCAAAAGGTCGTGAGTTCGAGTTCACGTGTGTGTTATTTTTTTTACCTTTATTCGATTCGTTTAATTTCATTTATTATAGATGTACCACGACCTCTGAGGAATGAAATTTTGGATCATTCTATTTCAAAAGGTTGATGTGTAACGCGTAAAATGAGCCAGTCTGTCCGAAACATCTTCAGAGATCCACGTGAAAATATTGTTCCATATTGTAGCCAAAACATATGGTTAAATGTATTCACTATACAAGTTGTTTAAACCTAAGTGTAGTGGGAAAACGTCTGAAGAAAAGTATGCAGCAAGTCTTGGCACTAAGGCAAAACAGATTTTTTTAAATATCTGCGATTACTTAAAAAAATATGTCAAAAGCACAGAGATTCAACTTCACATATCGAGCGTACGGTAAATGTTTTCGGTGAGGGTCCTACAAAAATAACAATAACAAATGCAAGTATAGATAAACAAATAACTTTGAAGCGTGACTATATTTACAAAATTGAAAATACGGATCTAGAAATAGGGGTTTCAGGCGTTTTATTACGTATACTGTTCTATTTTGAAGCACGTAGATGTTCCAGACAGACTGGCTCAGTGTATGCGTTACGCATCAACCTTTTGAATACAATAATCCAAAAGACATTACTCAGAGGTCGTGGTACATCTATAATAATGAAGTTAAACGTATCAAATAAAGAGGTAAAAATACAAAAACAAAAAAAAAAAGAATTTACGTGGACTCGAACTCAGGACCTTTTGGTTGTAAACTCTGTACCAAAACCATTTGACTAGTCAGTAGTGCAGTGCTAAATGTTTCATTATCTGCATTTGCACTTGCGAAATTCTCGTAAAACTTACGGTAAATACCGAAAGTCGACGGAAGGTAAAGATATCTTGTGCACCAACCGTGAAATTATGCACCTGTGTCAGGTTAATAAAATCAGACAATATTTGACCATTGAATTTGAAATTCTTGATAATTTGGAGGCATACAGCAAGTTTCAAATTCTGATTTTCTAAAGTTCAGGATTTTGGAAATTTTGAACTTTCACCCATGTGAATATGACTCCACTTCACCATGTTTCTTTTCTATTTCCCAGGACGGGTGTATAACGCTGGAAGAGTACTTGGTATGGACAGTGCGCAATGTTCTTTGTGATGATTTCTTGGATCTGATCAGTCAGGTAGGTCCAGCTAAGCAAAATATTTGAGCGTAAAATTGTGAGTATTTTTTTATCTGTCAGCTTAAATGTATCTCATTGAGGCAGTTCTTTTGAGTATCCTAACATATATTTGGTTGAGAAATAAGGAAAAAATTTTCGAGGCCTGTGACTAAGCCTGATTTATGGTAAGGTACTCTTTAGTGAACCTTAAGATGTTTTTGCATGGCGTTATTTCACTCCCAGACGCGACGTCATATGATAAATAAAATTAAAATGCCATCTGTTACAAATCACAAAACCAAGCTTTGCAAACTCCCATTAAATTCTAACGGCAACATCATCAACAACTCAATCTTTCTGTTCATATGGACACAAAGTTCAAAAATCTGTTTTTTCTTCAACTCTTTGCATGCTGAGCAATTTTTTATGCTTTTTTGTGGTCTGCTGACTTTTTTCAACATTAACTTTTTCAAAAAATTCTTTCAGGAGCATTATCAGAGTGTTTGCTAAGGTTATCAGCAGATGACAAAAGTCGCTGCTAGCAGGCAAAGAGTAAAAGAATTCCCCGGTCAGATACAAAATGTCTGACACTCTGATGGTATATGTTAAGGAATTTTTTTAAAATGTTAATTTTGAAGAAAAAAATCAGCACAAAACAAAAAAAACACAACAACATGCAGTATTGAAGTATATGATAAGGCCATATATTAGTCATATTATGCATTCAGAAACTGCCTGCTTCAGACTTTTACCTGGAACTCTGGTAACACAACTGTATTTCTCATATGCTGAGCGTCTGGGAGTGAAATAATGCCATGCAATAAAATCGATAAACCACCAGTGGTTTACAGATTTACAGGAAACGTTATGACGTCTATAACAACGTTGCGTACATAATGACGCAATTATAACTTTTTGACGCCTAAAATGAAATTTCAAAGTAATCATAATGTCATATGATAAATAGAATCTAACATTCGTGCTCTTATATAATTGAATTTATTAAACTCGTTGCTAAAATGAGATAAAATGCTCGGCAAGCCTCGCATTTTATCTCTTTTCCCCAACTCGTTTAATAAATTCAATAAAACATGAGCACTCAGGTAAGATCCTCTATTTATGTAATCTGGAAATGTAGGTAAGCACAATCAGGAGCAAAACAATTGAATCATATTGCAGCCTCCGAGTCAGTAGTTTTAACATCAGATCTGGCAGGCTAACAGACCACCCCCAAAATGATCTTTATGATGTTGACTTGGTCGTTAAGTGATAATGGTAGCAAACAAAACTTTTCTCTTTCAGATATGCCATGTTGTTTTGGGTCTCAAACCACAGACTAAAGAAGAGGAAGGAAAAATTATATTGTAAGTCAGTCAGAGAATATTACAAGTCATTTCAGCCTTCACCTTTGTCATATTAAATGAATTTTAGGATATATTTGGGTTCTATAGAACAGGAGCTAAAATGTCTTTTTTTATCCCACCTTTGGTGCTCAAGATGAGATTTTGTGCTTGTTGGATATCCATCACCAACAAATGCTTCAAAGAACATCTCATAAACAACCGGCTGGACTTTGACTAAACATGGTAGGTATGGCCCTTTTCGATAATTATTATTCAAATGGTTCCAGTCTGTGCATAACTAGATCAAACGAGCTAAAAATAGATTTTTGGAGTGAAAATTTTAAAAATCTTGTCCGAAACCACAAGGTCTAGAGCCTTGATATTTGGCATATAGCATCACGTTGTGATTTTGTTAAAATTATGGCCCTGCCCAGGGGGTCCCATGTATTTCATAGGCTTATGTAGAGAGACATTGTAAAGAATCTTCTTTTCTGAAACCCCTTGGTCCAGAGCATTGATATTTGGTATGAAGCATCATCTAGTGGACTTCTACCAATTTTGTTTGTCTTCTGCTATCTTTGTGATGGCACTTTTTGTTGTTGTTTTTTCCTGAGGTTGCATTTGTGATTGATGCTTTAATGATTAATTCTTTTCCCACCAGCCATGACTTTTGTTGTCTGTTCTCTCTTCTGCTTAGTATTCTCAGGTAGCCTATATTTCAAACAATATGGACCCAGATCAGACGGCTCCTAGGGGAGCAGTCTGATAAGGGTTCATAGTGTTTGCTTCCATGGAAAAATCTAGTCTGAAGTGCACTTGGATATGTGCAGCAGATGTAAAAAGCAGACAACATTTTCAGGACAAAAAATAGTGGCGGGATAAGGGTTAACCTTTTTGATATTTTTTTGCAGAGATTGGTTAAACAGAGAAAATCGGAAGAAGCGTCAAGTTGGACAAGTGTGGTATCTGATCTGTATGCAGTGGTGGGCTTCATGGAAAGGCTATGTTAATTTGAAGGTAAAATTGCTCAAAACTAAATACTGGGTTTACCCTATCAAAGGCACTGTGTGAAAAACTCATATTTATACCAATTTTTGAAAACCCACCAATTTTTGATAAATGTTAATTATTGTTCTTATTTCTTAGCCAAAATTGATGCTGTTGGTACTCAAAAGAACTGTCTCAAAAAGACAATTCTTTTGAATGCCTGAATAAATGCTTAAACAAATGGATAAGAAAATAATAGCAATGTTAAACATCAAAAAAAGTTTATGGTATAATTCTAAAATTTCAAACACTAGTTACCTGACAAAAAGGCATAGAGAAACAGTGCAGACCCAGAGCACTGTTCTCGCACTTGCACTATTCTCGCACTTGCACTGTTCTCGCACTTGCTATTCTGATAAGCATTTTGTGAATTCCTGTCCTGATAACCAACATCTGAGGACAGAAAGAGAAAAGTGTTTGAAATTTGAAATTTTACCATACCTATCTCGACCAATGAAGTTTTTAGTTTAATAATTTTGATGTAATATTTCAGATGCCTGACAGTAACGGTGTGTTGCCTCAATCTCGCAGTAGCTCCACAGATACCCGTAACAGACAGGCAGCACAAAGCAGAAGTATTGCTGGTAGTATACCGTGGGACGATGAAACTGTTGTTGTTGTTAATGTGAATAGTACAAGCTCCGTGTCAGACACCACACTGGTGGCTCAGGCAGCTCAGCCAGGAAATCTCAATCAAGCATCACACTTTTCAAATACATTCCCACGTACGTCACATGCCATGAGTGGCAGTCCAAGGAAGTACCACCTAGCTCCAGATGTCAACGGCACGTCAAGAAGCCCTAGCCCCTCACCAAAGCTGCACAAGAAGTTGATGGCCATGCATTCAGCTCCGAAACCGGGCCAGATAGACAATAACTCTCTCATTGTTCCAAACCCACAAAAGGTATGTTACCGTATTCATGCTCCAAACTTGGAAAACATTGAGGGGTGTATTGCTTTTGGCTTGTCCTTCTCGGCATCATGCATACCTTGTTAGCAGGTTATGGTAAATATTCTAAAAATTTGAACACTTTTTTTTCTGTTTGCAAATGAAATGTTAGTTAACTGACAGTGCTGGAAGTCACAAATTGCTTGTCAAAATAGCAAACAGGGAAAACCCTGATCAGACTGCTTCTTCAGAAGCAGTCTGATCTAGGTCTGCACTGTTTGTCTATACCTTTTTGGCAGAAAACTAGTGTTCAAATTTCAGAACATTTACTGTATCTCATCAACTATAAGCTACATCTTTGATACTTGGTACAAGCTGATAAAAGTTGATGGATGAATTACCTGAATAGCTAGAATGAAAGTCAAAAAATATTACAGGACTTATGTCCCTTGTGTAAGAAAGAGTACCGGCAGTGTTTCACAGACCCAATTTCTAGTTACCTTAAATATTAAAACAGATTGACTTGACCAAACAGTGTTAACCCATATCAGATTGCTCCTTCAGGATCATTCTGATCATTGTTTGCAATCTTGGCCTAAAATGGACACTATTGAATTTTATAATAAGAACTGAGATGAGTTTATTTTGGTACTTCTAATAAAACATAAGTCAGTGGTTAATTGTGGGGGAGCACCTAAAGGCTCTCTACTATTAAAGTGTCCATATGGTGGTTATGACAGTGTTTTGGTTTCGGAGTTATCTCCCTTGAATGAACTTAAAGAAAGAAGGGTAAACATTGTAAGCTCCATAACGTTCATACCCTTTTGAGATATTTTGATAATATTTGATTGGATTTTATGATATCAAGAGGGTGGAACATGTGACATAGTGACTTCTAATATATCAAGGGGATATTACATGTGATTTGTGACTTCATTGTATCAACTTTGTGGCCGCGGCCATTTTGAAGCTTGTCTCCACCTCAATGGTATAATTTTCATCACTCTCAATCTATTTGAGAGGTAAGCAAGATATGATTAGTACATGAGTCATACTTTTTTGCAGTTGTGCTGGTAACAAATGCTCTGTATGTTCTGTAATCTGCTAACCCTTAATGCGCCAATCGCAACAAAAGTCGTCTGGTTTTATTGTCTGATGAAATAAATAAGAAGCCTCTATGGCAAACAGTGTGGACCCAGATCAGACTGCTCCCATAGGAGCAGTCTGTTCTGGGTCCACACTGTTTGCGTCTATACTTAATTTGCCAGTGATGTTAGACAATTATTTGCAGCAGACGACTTCAGCAGACGACATTTTCAGATGTATTTTTTTCTTGGCGCTTTAAGGGCTAAAAGCAAACACTTCAACACACACCATATTGTTATGACAGACACAACCACCTAATGTGTTTCCAGAATGTAAGTGACCCCCGTTATTCTTTTTTTAAACAGCTTTAAATTGAACCTAGAAGAACGGCACTTAGTATGTGGATTTAAATGCACACCGCGTAACTAAAACTTATTTTTGGGAGACGCCCTTATTTGTAAATGAAGCCCAAATCCCCTGTACAAAAGAATAACTTAGTTGTTTTTCCCTATAAATGTACCCATGTGTACCCCTATAGATACACGTGGTATATTTGCATTGCTATGATGGTATATACTAGCCTACAGGAATATCTATATCCGCTGATTCAACGAAAATCTATTCCGCAAACCTCACTCGTCATCACTTTGACACACACACGCACGCACACACGCAATTGTAAAAGTCTATATGGGTCCTTGACCGTGTCGTATTGAAAGCAGGCAAATATAAGGCTTAAGCATGAAACCTGCATGTACATTTAGCACCTTCCATTTCAATTCATCGACTCTTTTTGTCTACAAGGTAATTTGCCATGGTTTTGTCGTCTGCTGATATTTTTTTTTCAAAATCAATTTTTGTTGTTGTTTTTTCTAAAAAAATAATTCGGTAATATCAGTAGAGTGTCATGCAGTTTGGATCCAGATCATGACCGTCGGGTCTGATCTGGGTCTAAAATGTTTGCAAAGGTTATCAGCAGACGACACTAGTAAGTAAAGAGTTTATGACGACAATTCAAGTAAATATGAGAGTTGACGAGAAATGGCGAATCGGGGATATACATTAAACTTCAAGAGCATCAAATATTTGCCTGCTTAAGATATTTCGTGATAAACTTTGTCAACAGCCGAAGCCAAGTTCAGGCTAAAATGTTGGGCATTATCTGGATCCATACTGTTTGAAAACCTATTTGTACTCCTGAAAGACATAATTTTAGAAAATAATTATCTCGAAAGAAAATTCAGCAGTGAACAACAACAGCCCAGCATTTAAGGTTGAGACAATATCATTACTTGAATTGCTTTTTAACACAAGCCATTTCAATGCATTGGTTTTAGATGTACAGTGAAGTTTATTAGTCAGTAAAGGCAGTGAATCATAGCCTAATGCGCGAAGGTTGGTCCAGTTAAGCAATTTTAGCGTGAAGCTGCGACTGTCTTCATTAGTTTAAACACATGTTTTGGGTGCTCAAAAAACCCGTATCATCGAGACGGTTGTTTTAAGTACACACCAAATATTTTCTGCAAATATATTTTGGTTGAGAAATAGGAAAAATAATTTTCTGTTACACACTCTTATCTGTAGGACTGACGAATTACCTTCACTGACCCGTATAAACCATGTTTTATTTATATTGTTAGGTTCACTTGGGGACTAATTCAAAGAGGAGCGACAAAAACACACCAAAATTCCATCTAATCCCAGCCTATACAAAAACTCACATTTATGTGGAAAAAATTAATTCAATTACGCGGTCTATATCTAAATTCATTTCTCTAATTTATTTTTCAATTGAAATCACCATTAAAGAATAATTAGCAAATAACGGGGGTCACTGAAGTCCTGGAAACACTATAGTTAAAATCTTGTTTTGAAGTAAAAAGAAAAGTAACTGAGTACTGTGTCGTCACAAAATGAAAAATTTCTAAATTACATAAGCTGTGGGTGGAGCGCAGTGGCTCAGTGGTAGAGTGCTTGACTCGAGATCGAGGGGCCGCGGGTTCGAGCCTCACCGGTGTCACTGCCTTGAGGTCCTTGAGCAAGACACATTTATCCTAGCTTAGTACTGGTTCAACCCAGGAAGACCCGTCCCTGTTTAACTGAAAGATTGTTGATGGAACATAAAGAATCAAATCAAACAAACATAAGCTGTGGGATAGCACATGAAATGGTTTCCTGCTTTTGGTTTATTTCAGGTTTTAACATTAACTAATGAAGGTGGCCGACTGAAACGAGATGTAATGTTGGCTCATGGAAAGGATTTTGAGCTGGTTCCTGAGCCTGTCTGGCGTGCTTTGTCATCGTGGTATGGTGGCTCTCCTGCACTCCCAAGAACTGTAAGTATCCTGGAAATATTGGAATAATACAATCCACTTCCCTGCTACCAATATACTATATACCATATTAATTCTTATGAATGCTAGGGAGTGGCACTGACCATATTCCCAAAAAGGCCCCCAAAAGTCCCTGCTTGTACAATACTGTCTTAGATTACACCAGGCATCTGATGATGTCCCATAGAAATGGTCATTTTTGTTAATAAGAGTCTGACTCACAAATACATGTGTGACAAAACCAAGAATTTGACTTTGCACACAGGGGACTAAATGCAGCTTGGACATCTGCCCAGTCCGATTAGAGTCCTTGCTGGGCCCATGGAAAACAGTTGTATCCTGAGCTATCTATAGAGAGCAGATGCCCGGTGTGATTGCATGTTTTTTTCCTGCAAATGCTCAACAAGTAAAATCTAAATCTCCATTGTAGGCCATACATAACTGAAAATTGCAGAAAATATTTAAGGCAATATAGAATGTAAAAAAACACTATTGATATCTCCCAAAAAGTTAAAAATGTGTTTTATTTCTTGTATGGCCCCAAGATGGTTGCCAAAATGATTGGTGTTTTTACAGTGTTGTCCTTTTTGGTTGTTTCTAAATTTCAAGCATAATTCACTTTCATATGTATGTTTGACAAGTTTGAATATGAATATGGTTTAATATACAGATCAAGAGGTTCCTGGTTAGAGCCTCACTGGAGGCAAATGTTGTAACCTTGAGTAAGACACTTAACTCTCACTGTTAGCACTGGGTCAACTCTGGGGAAAATGTCCCAATATGACTGAAAAATTGTTGAATAGGACATAAAGCATCAACCCAAAGAAACAAATTAAAGAATGATTTTCAAGATGGATGATGCAAAGATATAATTTCCCTTTCAACTTAGGCCGTAATAAGGGGTCTTTTGTTGGAGCCTGACAGCTCTAGTTAAGATATTGGAAAGAAGCAAGCTGTCCTTCAGTATCCCAAGTCATAACAAAACTATACATTCAAATAATAAAAAGTTGGAGAATAAAGGTGTGAATATTTTCTTTTTCATCAGTTTTAACATACGTTTTGGGTGCTCAAAAATACCGTCCCATTGAGACGGTTCTTTTGAGTACCTACAACATTGGTTTTGATTGAGAATTAGAAAATGAATTTTAAATGATAACTGATAATAATTTAAATATTGACAGATAAGAGAGCAATATGCCTTTATGTTCACATTGGCTGGTCCCAATATGTTTGTAGGTGATACCAGCATTGAAAGGTGATCCTAATCCAGAGTTGGAGCTGTATCCTGTGATGGTGAGACTATTCCGACATCAGACTCAGACCCAGAGGCCGGCACAGAACACAACATTCACTAGTATGGTCAGTGGTATAGGAGGAATGGCACTCAGTAAGTCATTTAAAGCACCATTCACAACTGCAGCAGACGACAAATTTTGCGACATCTTTTCCAATTTTCAAAAAAAATAAGGTATGATATTTCATGAGAATCGTCTGCTGCCAGACGATTCTCATGAAATATCATGCCTTATTTGTTATTTTTGAAAAAGCGGCAACATTTGAAATTGTCGTCTGCTCCAAATTATAGGTGGTGCTTTAAGGGTTAACTCTTTGCATGCTAGGTAATATTTTTGTTGTCACAAAAGTTTTTTCAGAAATACCTGTTATGTGTCAAACAGTTTGGATCCAGTTCAGACACAATGTGTTATTGTGTCTGATCTGGGTCTAAACTGTTTGCAAAGGTTATCAACAGGCAACAAAAGTTGTAAAGTTTGCATTAATACAGATGCTAACCATTTTAAGCAGTAATGTTTTGACAGCATTAACACTAACTGCCATTGTCAACCCTTAATAATCTGGAAAAACAGATCCTTCAGAAATAGAGAGAACCTACAATATAAGAAAACAGTAGACTCAGTTTTATTGAGTCTGTATTCTTTGTCTTGCCTTATATCTCGGAAGCCTTTATAGCAAAAGGTATTGCCACAGATCAGACTGCTCCCTAAGGATCTGGGTCCATACTGTTTGCACGCAAGTTGAAAATAATCTGTTATTAAAGTAAAATTTTAAAGCAGAGGACTTCAGCAGGTGACATTTACATCTGTGTGTTATAACTCCCTCATGCTGTTTTGTAAGTGCCAGAAGACTTAATTTTAAAAGCAATCATCATCACCATGATGATATTGATAGCCTTGGGTTAGCAGCAATTAAGATGATTATTTTATCTCACTATCAGAAATATATGATTCTGGTTATGTTTGGAATGAGGTTGGATTTTATTATCAAACGCTTGAGACTATTGTCTTGCTCGGAACATTTGTCATTTGTTTACATGTATGTGAGTTGAGCATGAAATAAAGTTTTATAACCTCATGGCCAGATCAGAGTACATTTTGTTTTGTATTGCTTTATTATTTCTATGTTTCATTTAGAAAGTTAGGTGAGACCAGGGCACACATCTTTTGTATACTGTAATCTCTTTATGTACAGTGAAATCTGTCTTAAATGGCCACTCAAAAATTGACAAAACAAAGATCTTAAGGACAAATGGTTGCTTAATGAAGATTGAAAGTATTGCAGAATGCTCCCATTGGAGCATTCTGCAATACTTTTGACCTGCATCAAGCGATAATTGGTCTTGAAAACCAATTATTGGTCTTCTTTTTGAGTGGCCACTTAAGACAGGTTTTACTGTAATTTCTTTGTTATGAAATGTCTGATTGGTTACAGGTACAATGGCAAGCTTCTCTAACAGTCAGCAGCCGAGACGCTACCTCGCATTCGTTGCTAGTTTCAGCAAATGTCACACAATGCAACAGGTGTATGACTTCCTGTGTAACAAACTGCGGTTCACGCGAGAGGACATGAGACTTTGGAAGATCAGTAGTAAAGATGAGGTTGGTCTTCACAATAGGCATTTACAATGAAGATCTAAAATGAGTGCACATTATTATTTATTTAACTCGTTTCATGATAGGTCAGATTTTATGCTTTTGTTGTTGTCTGCAGACTTTTTTCAAAATTAACTTTTTTAAAAAATTCTTTCAGGAACACTTATCAGAGTGTCAAACAATTTGGATTCAGATCAGGACTGATGTTCTGATCTGGGTCCTGATCTGGGTCCAAACAGCAGATGACAAAAGTCACCGCTAGGAGAGAGTTAATGAGTTGGAACAAAAAAATAAAGTATGAGGATTTACCTTGTATATTATCTTTTTTTTCCAACAAGTTTGACAAATTAAATAATCATTGAGCATGAATGTTAGACTCAATTTTTATCATATGACACTAAAATAACTGAAAAATTAAATTTTTGGCATGAAAATGTCATGATTTTGCCTTAAATAAACACAACTTTGTTATAGGCATCATTACATTATGTTACCCAATATTAATAGACTAGTGTATTATCCATTTTAAGGTGTGCAAGAAATAATTTTTGCTAGATTGATTAAGGTGTTTATGAGTTATGTGCCCTTGGATTTAGATATTATTTGTAAACTTGTGGAGCTTGTGTGGCAAACTACTATGTCCATTTTCAATGAATCAAACGATAAATGGTATAAGTCACTATCATGATTTGAATGTTTACAAGGCATAGTTTTTGTTGAAATTTGCAGATGCATTCATGAGTTGTGAGGTCTTAAATGCTGTTTTGGTGGTATTTGTCATCTTCACTGACCATTCTAGATTTGTTCAATAGCTTTAAGCAAATTTTTATAGACTATCATATTTCATAAGTCACTTCCCTAATTCAGTAAATAATAAAAAGATTTGGATTACCAGTAGACCCTTCTGTTTGGAAATGCCAGGTAAGGCTAAGCAAAAATAGATTAATGTTTGCCTTATGCATGGATGAAAGTTTTCAGGATTAATCCTGAATTCAGGATTTTGAGGCTGACTTTCCATAGAAAGTCAGCCTCAAAATGCTGAATTAGCGAGATTAAAATAGCTTCTCTGATTACTTTTTTGATTTTCTAAACACAATTAACCATTTAAACATGAAATAATTAATTTTTGAAGGCATCCTGCAAGTTTAACATTTTGAATTTCTAAAGTTCAGGATTTGGGAAATTTTGAACTTTCACCCATGCTTATGGTTTTTATTGAAAAATTTCAGAACAATAGCACATTGCTGGACGATGAGAATCTGACAGTGGATGAAGCAGGGGTAGAGGATAATCAGCAGATACTTATAGAAGGTGAGCATTGTTTTATTCTAGGATGCAAGCTTGCGGGATTCACTCTTATTTATTCCAGATCACGTACAAATTCTGACCCGATGCGAGACATTCCCCCCATCCAAAATTCTTGAAAAAAAATGCCTGAAACTAGTGCTTATCCTTTGAATGCTGTAAATACCCCTGTTTTCAATGAAAAAACGATTTTTGTCAGCCGATTTTTCACCTTTGTTTACAGTTAGTAAAGATTATCTCCCCCTGCTGGTTAATCTGGTACCCTGCCATAGAGTGGGGACCAATTTTTTTTTAGTAAAATACAGACCTTAAACCAAATCCCTCAACCATTGGATTTTTATATAAAACCAAAAGCTCTTAACCCTTAATGCGCCAAACGCAACAAAAGTCGTCTGCTTTTCTTGTCTGCTGAAATGTTTAAGAAGCCTCTGTGACAAACAGTGTGGACCCAGATCAGACTGCTGCTATAGGAGCAGTCTGATCTGGGTACACCATGTTTGCTGCTATACTTAAATTTTTCAGTAATGTTAGGCAATTATTTGCAGCAGACGACTTCAGCAGATGGCATTTTTAGATGCATTTTTTCTTGGCGCTTTAAGGGTTAACATTCTACTGATTGTTGAAATGAGAACTAATTGTTATCTGCCACTTTATTTATTGTAACCTTTTACTTTCAGTTCGGAACAAAGATTTGACATGGCCAGAAGAAATGTCCCAGCTGGCTAAAAATAAAACAATCAAAAAAGACCATGGTAAGTGAAACCAACTGATTTAATCATGGTATCCTAATAAGCTGTCTCAGTTATTTTGCATTTAGAAAACTGAATTATAAAGTGTTAGTACTTTCGTAAACTCCTAGACCTTGAAAACTGTATGGAAGCCTATGTAGTCCTTATAAAGCCCTTGAATTTTACATTGCCTTGCCCATCTGAACCTTGTAACCATCTTACCTACATGTAAGGTACTGTATGATATACAATGTAATCTAGAATAATCCTGAATTAAACCTGATAAGTGCACTTTGCATGTAGCTTTTTCAATATTCTGTAACATCTTTGGTAAATAGTGTACACTCAATGAATTCACAGTACAGTGGAACTTGAATGACTCTGACACCTTTTGGACCATGGAAATTTATTAGATTGGTAAATCTAGCCACCGAGACTTTATTACATGTATAGTACCAGCTCTGGAGGCATAATATTGTACTACCATGTGTGGAGGCATGACATATTTCCAAATCTGGAGGCATAATGGGGATGATATTTTGGTCTTCCATAAAGTATACGTATGTTGTGTGAAATTATTAAAATCACCTCATTCAGGAAATTCTAAAGAGTACACACAGCATTTCTTTTGAAGATGAAGCTATTGAAATAATTTTCTAGGGACTCAAGAGGGTGTTTCTATTACCCATTTTAAATTAGCCATCAGTGTTTCAGCCATTGAAGTTTCACGGTAATAATGAAATTGCAACCCTGGATTGACTGGATATCAGAAGTTCAACATCATGTTATATTGTTAACAACCCATAAAGTATTCAGTGTGCATTTATAAGAGCATGTGTGTATATTAGGTAAAATATGGTTTCTATTTCTTTATCAGTTCCAACAGATCCCGGAGCGACAGGGTTGAATAATCTCGGAAACACATGCTTCATGAATGCTGCTTTACAGTGTGTATCAAACACCTGGCCCCTCACCAAATATTTCATCACTGGTTTCCACTTCTATGAGCTGAACAGGTAAGTCTGTTATTTACAGTGTGTATCAAACACCTGGCCCCTCACCAAATATTTCACCACAGGTTTCCACTTCTATGAGCTGAACAGGTAAAGTTTGTTACTGCATTAAATTCTGCAGAATTGCCAATTTCGTAGTCCTTCCGTACTTTTCCACAATCCTCATAACTTAAGTCACATGCTCTTGTATCACATGACAAATTCAGCAAATCTAAATTATTGCCTGAAGCACGAGGCTAGCATCAAAACACCAGCAGTAATTTGGTTTTGTAAGCATACTATACTGTGTATATTGCATATGAAATGCGGAACAGTTGTCAAGGGCCATTCAGCACCGTTTTGTAGAATTTTTGTTAGCTTGAAAACCAATTTTAGGTATTTCTGACAGCACTTGAGTTTGTTGACACTGTCACATCAGCATATGGTGCATGGGCATGCATCACAGTACTGGTGTAGCCGGTGATCTTGTGAACATTTCATCATTGAAAAAATGGCTAAAAATCTCAGCAAAAGGTGACATCTTGCAAAACAGAAAATTTTGCCTTTTCTGCTCAATTTTGGTCTCGAAAGTGTTCTGCTCTTCCTAGTGAGAAACATGAAGATTTATGTTTCGACCATAAACAACAAAATTATTGGGATTTTAAAAAGGCCAAAATATGCCACATATCGGATATTGTTTCATAACAACTCCTGATGTAAATGAACCGTATGTGCATTGATGTTGCTCATATCAATAAGCGCCATCATGTTATTAGCCGCAAAGCGGGAAACTAGGCCATGGTAAAGTCCAGGTCTATATCCATAGTTATTCCACTGATAAGTAGTTCATTGACTCATGACATAACAAAAATAGACTAAAACTCCACATAGATACAGTAAAACCTGTCTTAAGCGGCCACTCAAAAAACATCTTAATGACAAATGGTAGCTTAATGAAGGTCGAAAGTATGCAGAATGCTCCCCTTGGAGCATTCTGCAATACTTTTGACCTGCATTAAGCGATAATATGTCTTGAAAACCAATTTTAGTCTCTTTTAGAGTGGCCACTTAAGACAGGTTCTACTGTATAGAGGTTTGGCTAATAACAACAACTATGCTGTATTATTTCAGGGCAAACCCTCTTGGTATGAAGGGTCATATTGCACAAAGATATGGAGAGCTAGTGAAAGACATGTGGAGTGGTTCGACTAAAACTACAGCACCGCTCAAACTTAGGGTAATGTTAATTCCAAAATATGTACACCCTGTCAGTGGAAAGCCTGACTTTGCATCATGCGAACAACAAAATTGCAGACCAGCCTATGCAGTCTAGTCTTCCAGGGCCTTTGTTATTTGCGCTGTAGATAGTGTACAGTTAAACCAATCCTATGTGACCACTCAAAAATTGGAAAAAACAAAGTTCTTAAAGACAGATGGTAGCTTAATGCATGTCGAAAGTATTGCAGAATGATCTCTTGGAGCATTCTGCAATACTTTTGACGTGCATTAAGCGGTTATCAGTCTTGAAAACCAAATTTTGGTCTTCTTTTGAGTGGTTTTACTGTAATAGCAAACATTCTGGCTAGTACTGTAGCTGTGCAGGCTGATTTATTGTTGTGGCTTAACCTTTTTCCACCAGTCTTAATTTTGGTTATCTGCTCTCTCATCTGCTTATGTTCTTATGTAGCCTAGTTTGCAAACAGTATGCACCCAGATCAGACTGCTCTTGGCCCTTGTTTGTGATGTCTTGTTGTGACGTTGTCACTTTCCCATTAGTATCCTGGGTCAGGTGTGATGCTTGATTGTATCTATCCCTGATCTTTGCCCTCTTTCTTACTTCATGCATGCACAACAACAGTGATTTCATTTATCCCCTTTTTCAGGAAAAAATCACCTTTTTGGCATAGCTCTAGCACTGTAGCAACTGTCACTCAACCCACAAAAAAATTGTTAAGCAAATACACAGCTTGATTTATAAGTGACAATAATTCACGATGAATATTTTCAGAAGTAAAATATTGACCACAATGTTACCCTTTTAAACAGCTAGGTACACTTTGTGCACTTGTCGACTGCAACCGCCACACGCTGACTGCACTGTTCCAGTATAGTGGTTCTCTAGCGTGGCTTAAACTCTATGAAATCCCATATCGCCATTTGATCTAGCACATGATATTATAATACTTATCGCATAGACCAATGTTCAGTTGAAAAATGTAAGGCCTTTTTTCTTGGGATTTAGATTCTGTAAATCCAGTAATTAAAGAGAAAATTATTTTTGCTTATAGACATGAATTTTTTTTTTTTTTGCGAAGTCCAACTCCTTGCTTAATAAATAACATATAAATTGGTGGCCCTGTGATTAATGATAATACTGTCTTTATAATTTCATTGTTATATACAGATAGTCTATTTCATGCTGACAGACATAAAAGGTCCTGATTCCACTGACCCGCTCGCATTGGCGAGTTAACTTCTAGTTCAGTGAGTAGAATTCCTGCCAATTCCTGACACCATTACAGTCGAGTGCATTTTCTGACATGTGAAATGCATTTTATCCTTTAGTGAAGACTAAAGTAACTAACACTACAGATCGTCGATCTTTTTCATCGTAAACGGGATGTTTATATCTGACTGTTACAACTACGCATGCACATTTTCAGACTGGTTTTAGTTAACTCCCCAGCGGCCGCCTTTCAGTAGATTTTATTTGCAGATCCTCCAGTTTGACCACAGAGGTCCTCAAAAATAGCGGGCAAATTCAGACATTGAAAACTGCATTTTTGTTTACATCAACACCGGTGGAATAGTACCACATTTGCGCCCAAATTAAATGTTACAGCGAGACATTAGATCATTTAAAGGGAAGAAAATAGGGGGAGGAGATAATGAGAAACAGAAAAAATGAAGCCTCAGCAGAAAGACTATGATAAAAAAGTACTATTTAAACTGAAAAAGAGTAAATGTTTATCAATATGAAACAAGTACATGTATGATCAGTTATTAAGGACGAGTGATAATGCCGTGAGGGTGAGTAGCTTTTTCAACCCATTAGTCTTCCAGGGCGAGTGAATAAAAAAATAATTTTACAACCCTGTCAGCCCTGCATGACTGATCAAGCTGATCTGGAACTTTGATGTCCACATAATTATGCTTGGAGAGGCATTTCCTCACATAGCTGTTTAAAAGAAAGTAGTATTTATAGCAAACAATTGGTTTCGTGAATAAGTCTGTGAGTCATGAAAATCAAAATCACAACGAACACTCGAAAATACATCATTGCAGAAAAAGTAGTGCCACACAGTATTATTGGCCAGGAACAAAAACATGTTTTATTAATGAAATTCAAATGCCGTAATAAAACATATTTGATACTTTTCTTAAAGTGCATCTTGGGCTGTAAAAAATAATGACATCAGCACCACTAATGTGCACAGTTACCAGTGGCCAATATGAAAAGTGACTTCAACATAGTGCCTTGGATCGGAATTTTCAAAATACATGCAGGTATTGCCACCTTCTTATATGTTTTAGTCAAGCACACTATGTAGTCATCAGTGCTTTTACATATTTTGTTCAGAGATGTTTTGTATCGCATTTTATGTTTTTGCAATAACAGCTATAGAACATGATTTTAAAGGCATTAACATCCATCAGGACTGAAGGGACATTTGGAAACCTCCCTTGGGACGGTACATGTGTTAATGCATAGAAAGCCATGTTTGATTACTAAAGTGATTTACAGTTTGCCGAGTTTATCATTGTTTTCATGTCTTCAGTGGACGATTGGGAAGTATGCCCCAAGATTTAATGGATTCCAACAGCATGACTCCCAGGAGCTCCTCAGTTTTCTCCTTGATGGACTTCATGAAGATCTCAATAGAGTGCATGATAAACCATATGTTGAACTCAAAGACAGTGATGGCCGGCCAGATGAAATCGTAGCTCAAGAGGTGAGATTTTCACTAGTACTTGTTTTTATCATGCCGCAGCTGCTAAAACATTGTCACATGGGTGAAAGTTTTCAGGATTAATCCTGAATTCAGGATTTTGAGGCTGACTTTCCATAGAAAGTCAGCCTCAAAATGCTGAATTATGCAGAATATAATGGCTTCTCTGATTAGTTTTCAGATTATTTAAACACATTAATCATTTAAACTGGAAATTATTCATTTTTGCAGGCATCCTGCAAATTTCAAAATTTGAATTCCTAAAGTTCAGGATTTTGGAAATTTCGAACTTTCATCCATGTTGTCATGCTAACAGGGGAACAGCAAAAAGTGGGCTTCATTGCAAGAAAAGAGTGGTAAGTGACTTTAGAGCCGGGACCATGCCACTCCCCTCAGTCTTCCTTCCCAAAGATTCCATAACAGCATCTGATCGCGCCTTATATAGTCTGGGGAACCGGCTCATTGCAAGAACACCTGATTTTGTTGTATGTGAACAACTGAGGTGCATACCCGGCTGCACATCTGCGCAGTCTGGTCAGCACCTTTGTCATTCGATTTCTTGAAGTATTATAAATATTTTTGTTATGTGCAAAAACTCAATTTTCTAGCTGGTCCCTGTAACTGGGCAGGCATGTTTGGGTCTTACATGTTTACAAGCTTTGAAAACATTTTTTTTTCATTTGATTACTTAATGCACAGGTGAGATCAGGTCAGTGACTTTGAAAAAATGTTGAATGGAAAACAGCGATTGTAGGCCACATGACATTATAGCACATGAGGTTTATGTCCTGCTTTTTATCCTGCAGCTGGTATAATATTACCCTGCTAACAAAACAGTGATTTTTTGTTTGGTTTGATTCTTTACTTCCCAGTCAACTATTTTTCAGACATGTAGGGATGGGTCTTCCTGGGTTGAACCAGTACTAAGCAGCTGATAGAGTGTTGTTGATCTGTTTTTCAGGCCTGGAATAACCACTGCTACTGTCCTACCAGCCAAGAGTGACAGTGACGCCGTGTTTTGTTTACAATTGTTAAGTAAAACATAAACTTGTACACTCCACTTGAGCTAATGGGAATCAACAGATCACATGTGATCTATCGGTTCTAAGTCCCTGATAACTTTGTAAACAAAATATGACATCACTGTCACTCTTGGCTGGCAGGATAGTAGGTAACCAGTCAATTATTGTTGATCTGTTTTTCAGGCCTGGGGGAACCACTTGTCATGTAACCAGTCAATTATTGTTGATCTGTTTTTCAGGCCTGGGGGAACCACTTGTTATGTAATCAGTCAATTATTGTTGATCTGTTTTTCAGGCCTGGGATAACCACTTGCTAGGTAACCAGTCAGTTATTGTTGATCTGTTTTTCAGGCCTGGGATAACCACTTGCTAGGTAACCAGTCAGTTATTGTTGATCTGTTTTTCAGGCCTGGGATAACCACTTGCTAGGACACCAGTCAGTTATTGTTGATCTGTTTTTCAGGCCTGGGATAACCACTTGCTATGTAACCAGTCAATTATTGTTGATCTATTTTTCAGGCCTGGGATAACCACTTGCTACGAAACCAGTCAGTTATTGTTGATCTGTTTCATGGACAACTCAAGTCTCAGGTTCGGTGTAAGGAATGTGGGCACGTCAGTGTGAAGTTTGATCCCTTTAACTATTTGTCTCTGCCCTTACCCATGGACAGCTGTATACACTTAGAAATTATTGGTAAGGATTAAACTTAAAATAGCAGCCACCACTTAATTGCGACATATATTATTAGCCAGGGATTTTTTGAAAGTTAGCAAATGAAAACATTTTAAGACAAATTTTAAATTATGGCACATAGCAATAAAAAATACATTTATCATAATGGAGCCATGACAAGCCCAGATGTTGAAGTTATAAATGAGCTGCAACATGAGATTTTCAACAATGTGGTATGTGCGACCAGCAAAGGCTCAGACCAGCCTGCGCATACGCGCAGTCTGATCAGACCCTTTGCTAGTCGCTTAGACATTCTATGACTGTTATGCTACTGACTGAACATCATCTGTAGTTTCTAAGCTTAAAAGGAGGCTGCACAGGCTCATCTGAGTCTACACTTGTCAAAATGCCTTATTGTTGGGAATCACATGTCGCAGCTCAATTATGATGTTGTGTCTGGGAGTATCTGGATCTATAAACAGCTGTAGCTAGTTAAATATTGACTTTTAAACTGGCTTCATTCATGTAGTTGTTAGTAAAGACATGTTGTCAAACAACAGGAAATAAAGGGAATAATTTGTTTTCCAAAGGCTGAATCTTAAGCCATTCCATGTAAAGTTTACTGGTTTGTTCTTTAACTGGTTTCACCAATAGATTTTGATTTGTTTGGTTGGGGATTAACATAATAATGTCATCCTGTTCAATAATTTATCAGTCATATACAGGTTGTGATGGTCTGTAATCCTATCACAGTGTTCCTAGCGTTTGGAGGTTGTTACAGCTATACTCAACATCCAAGAATCTGATTGTTGTCATTATAGGGTCTGGGTTGTTTTTTTGTGCGGATAAAGTGCCTTGTTAATGACTCAATGTCTGGGGGCTCGAACCGATACATCTTGATCTCAAGTCTAGCACTGGACCACTGTGCTCAATGCCAAATTGGTTGACCAGTACTTAGTGTATTCATACTGTTGTCAGTGACTGACAACTGCCCTATTTGAGTGAGAGGTGGGGAGAGAATAATCTACAGGAAAGTCTGTGACCAGACAGGGGTTCAAACTCGCGCCTCCACATTACCTACTTGATTCAATGGTAACATGATATTGCAGTATGTCCATAGAAATTATGAAATAACGTTTAATAAGCAAACCCATTGTACATTCCTCAATATTTTATTTTGTTGTAGTAATGACGCTGGATGGCTCAGTACCAGTGAAGTATGGTGTTCGGCTCAACATGGACGAGAAGTATAAGGTGTTAAAGAAAGCCCTCAGTGAACTTACTGACATTCCAACCAATCAGATATTATTAGTAGAAATACTGGGACCTGTTGTCAAAGTAAGTACTCAGTAGTAGTATCTTAAAGTTCCATTTAACGGACATGCAGCAGCAGCGGTCTTCCTAACTAATTAACCCTTTAAGCGCCAAGAAAAAAAAATGTATCTGAAAATGTCGTCTGCTGAAGTCGTCTGCTGCAAATAATTGCCTTACATTACCGACGAATTAAGTATAGAAGCAAACAGGGTGGGCCAAGATCAGACTGCTCCTATCTGATCTGGGTCCACACTGTTTGTCATGGAAGCTTCATAAACATTTCAGCAGACGAGAAAAGTAGACGACTTTTGTTGCGATTGGCGCTTTAAAGGTTAAGAATGGCACACACTGCTGTAGCCCTGACTTTGTTACATTTCTTATGTGTTCTAAAGTAGGAATAGGTACTGCTCCAGTGATTCTCCATGATTTGATAGCCTTTTGGGCTTGAAAAATAGGATACATTTTGATTAGTCATTGAGTTTGTACGGATTCTAAGTACTCGGCTGAAAATAAAAATGTTGAAAATAGAGTTTTTTGTACTTATCGCATAGGTGAGCAGCAAAGGCTAAGACGAGCCTGCGCAGCTGTGCATACTCAAAACAGTTCACTATTTGTATACAAAAAATATAGATGTAGTTTAAAAATGAACTTTTAGCTTCACTAGTTAGTTGTAGCCTACAGGTGTGTTTAATGCTTTGCTTACTGGATAGTTTTTCATGATTTTTTGCTGTCTGCTGAATTTTTTTCAAAATCTTTTTTTCCCTTCAAATTCCTTAGGATTTCAATTGATGTTACAAACAGTTTGGATCCAGATCATACCCGACAAAATGTCGGGCTTGATCTGGATCCAAACTGTTTGCAAAGGTTATCAGCAGATGACACTAGTAGATAAAGAGTGACTTGACACATATCCAAGAAGTACCATTATCTCATCGGCTGGACATTTATTAATGATTTTTAAATGAAAAATATTTTTTTCATCAATACTTAATGTGAACTAAAACTGCAGTAAATGTTGTTGATTTATACTATTCTAAACATAAAGTCATATTAAAACTAAAATATCAAATTATTGTTATTCTTACACAGATCTCTCTATACAAAATGACTTCCGAATATCCTTATGTTATCACAATGTCATTGCGGCGCACAAGGTTTTTATGAACAAGTGTCGGCAAAATGATTCCAGGCCACAAAGCTTTTCCATGTAAACAAATCACAGATTTTACAGTAACTATATAACACCTATGTAAAGCAGCCACTCAAAAAAGGCCAAAACAAAGATCTAAATGACAAAGGGTAGCTTAATGAAGGTCAAAAGTATTGCAGAATGCTCCCGTTGGAGCATTCTGCAATACTTTTGACCTGCATGAAGCGATAGTTGGTCTTGAAACCCAATTTTTTGGTCTTTTTGAGAGTGACAATTTTACACAGGTTTTACAGGGAGCCCAGTGGCTCAATGGTAGAGTGCTTGACTCGAGACTGAGAGGCCGCAGGTTCGAGCCTCACCGGTGTCACTGCCTTGTAGTCCTTGAGGAAGACACATTTATCCTAGCTTAGTACTGGTTCAGCCCAGGAAGACCCGTCCCTGTTTAACTGAAAGATTGTTGATGAGACATAAAGAATCAAATCAAACAAAATATAGCGGCCACTCAAAAAAGGCCAAAACAAAGATCTTGATGACAAATGATAGCTTAATGAAGGTCAAAAATATTGCAGAATGCTTTGCAGTACTTTTGACCTGCATTAGAAGTGATAATTGGTCTTGAAACCAAATTATTTTGGCCGTTTTACACAAGTTTTACTGTAAACTAATGTTCAAACAGCACATGAACCTCATCATTTGAACATGTATTTTTGTATAGTTGACAATGGCTTCAAACAACTCTGCACATATGTATCTATGCAAGGATGAATGATTTTCAGACACTTCCACAAGATAATCAAAAAATCAGATCCCTGATGGGTGGGTCTCTCTATGCATATGAACTACCTCCTATTGACGAGATTGAACCTATCTCAGCAGAAGAAGAAATGTGGGAGAGAAAGTCTGTGACAGTTGGTCTGAATGAAATACAACGAGGAATCACAACACCAAGTGAGTATATGTCGGTAGCAAACATCTGCCATTAGCAAGCGTATGAATTTGTCATTTTTATGGAGAAATAAATTTGCTTACTTGAAAAAGGTGTTTTTTAAAGAAAGGTTGATTTTCTAAACATTCATTAATCGTTTTGATGAAATTTCTGGAAAAAAAAATGCTAAGTCAATTTTTTGTTATGTCATGCACATACTTATATATGTTCTCTAAGATTCGAAGATTTGGTTATTATAAACTTCTTGAATATGGTTAACTTCACAATTCATAGATGTGTGTTAAATATTAAGTCCTTATTCTACTTTTGATAAAAACTGTAGACTTGGATGGATCGTTAGTAGTCTGATCTTAGCTGACAGTTTTTTTGAAGAAAAAAAACAACTGAATATTTAAAGTATATAAGATCTGGTAAGCTAGTACAGTACTTATTACTGCATGCTGGGTAATTTTGAATGCATTTCTGTCATCTGCAGAGTTTTTCAAATTTAAAAAAAAAAGTCTTTTTAGCAATACCATCAGGTGTCAGACAGATTGAACCAATATCAGGCCTGACATTTTGTCAGGCCTGATCTGGGTCCAAACTGTTAGCAAAGGTTATCAACAGACTACAAAAAGTCACCACTAGCTAGGAAAGAATTAAATTAATTTTTCAGAGAAACTTAGTGCTGGAAACATTCAATCAGGGAAACTACAACCAGTATTAAATGGTTTAGACAAGGACACTGGTTCCAACAGCAACACCCCCACCCACTCGAGAAACAACAGCAGCACAAGTCTCAATGTGATGGTCAGTCCTAGTAATGGTGCTATGGTTGACAGCTTGCAGAAATCAGTTGGTGATGTGTTCAATGGCTTTGTGATAGGAGTTCATAGAAAAATGGTGAGTTAACCCCTTTATTTGACTGGAAAAGTGGTAAGTGAACCCTTTCCTGACTAGAAAAAGTTCACTGTGTCAATCATGATATTTATATTTTTCGCTATACCCTATGGAATTTAAGTTATATAAATAGGTTAAGCAAAAGTTAGATTGAATATCGTCTATCATAGGTAGCACTGTTGATAATTTTTCACACTTAATAGCTCACCTGAGCCATAGAATTAAAGTGAGCTTTTGTAACTGGTCTTCATTCTGCATCAATCATGCTTTAATTTGTTCCTGAAACAAAATCTCCTAAACCACTGGCCCAAGTTTAAAATAACCTCGCACAAGTGTTCCTCCTAAGGCCCTCTAGCAAAATTGTCTAAAGGTTCAACTCTGCCAAACAGATGGCCACCAGAGGTTTAGAAATATCTTAAAACGACATCTTCTCCTGAACCACTGAAATTTTCCTCATAATGCCCTGTAACAAGATTGCCTAAATGGTTCTGTTCCCCCAAACAAGATGGCAGTCAGAGCTCTATATAAGAACTACTATTCCACAAACAGCTCATGACACTGACGCAAGGTAAATCCCCAAACCTTTATAACTTTCAATAATTGTATGAGATATACTGATAACTTAAGTTTGTACCAAAACATATGACCTCACTGTCAGAATCTCCTTGTTTAATTATATCTTTAAACTGCGTTTCTCCTGAACCACAGGTCCAAATTCAATATAATTTCACAGAAATGCTTCTCATAATGACCTCAGACAAAATTGCCCAACCAGTTCTGCTCTGCCATCAGAGCTAAAAATAGAACTCTTTACACAATATCTGATCTATTGGTCCAGATTCCAAAATATTATAGATAAATGTTATTGATTGATCAAATCTAGGATACTCAATGTTTCTTATATTGCTCAAATGTTTCTACTATGCTTAACAAAAGTACCGCCAGGCCTAAGAATTCAGGTGAGCATTCCAGGGCCCCCATGACCCTCTTGTTTTACTGTTACAGCCACCAGATAAGAGGATGTAGTGATAGATTGATTTTCTTATTTCTGGTTAGAATCATATGTTGTGTGTACTCAAAAGAACCGTCTCAATGAGACGCTCAAAAGAACCGTCTCAATGAGATGGTTCTTTTGAGCACCCACACACATGTTTAAATTGATGGATAAGAAAAAAAATCACAATTTTAAGCTAAAATATTTTTATTGTTCTGATCCTATGAATTTCAATTTTACAGACTCTCATGGACTTATATTTCCTCTCGTCACAAAAGACACGTCCAAGTTTGTTTGGAACGCCAATTATAATCCCATGTAGCGGCAAAGCCACCAATCAGGAACTATACCAGTTTGTATGGACACAAGTGGCTCGTCTAGTCAGCCCCTTACCTCCTTCAGAAATGAGATCAGCCAATCATGCACAAGACTGGTGAGTTTATATCTGAATACTGTTTTTATCTTAACCGTTTTCCTGCTGTTATGTCATGCTGTATCAGTTATATCAGTAATACTTCATGGTATATTAGTTATGTGGCATGATATATCCATAATACATCATAATATATCAGTAATGCCCCTTGATAAATCAGTAATACATTATGAGATATTAGTAATGTGTCATTATATATCCATAAAACATTTGCGTTATCAGTAATGTATAATGATATATATAAATAATTGATATTTTTGTGTGTGACATATCAGTAATACATCATGATATATCAGTTATGTTTTGTATGTGATATATCAGTAATACATCATGATATATCAGTTATGTGCCAAGATATAACCTTAATAAATCATGATATATCCTTAATACATCATGATATATCAGTAATGTGTCATGATATATCAGTAATACTTTACAATATATTTCATTATTGTGTCATGATATATCAATAATGTGTCATGGTATATCAATAATATATCATGATATATCAGTTTTGTCATTGAATATCTCACAAAAGTGCAATATATGGATTATTTTGACATTAAAGTGTGTCTATGTAACCAAGTTATCCCATGAATCATTAGAACTTTAGGGCTTTAATTTTGAAGGTTCATAAATGGGCTGAATAGTGGAGAGAACTAATTAACTCCATTATATTTGAAGATTTTTTTTCTTAACAGTGATGATAGCCTGGGATATGAATACCCATTCTCTCTAAAAGTGGTACAAAAAGATGGTTTTACCTGTGCTTGGTGCCCTTGGTACAGGTAGGTATTACTTGACTTTTTGGTTACTGTAAAGGCGGCACCTCATGAATGCGTAATTAGGACTGGTCAACCTTAGACATAGGTAAAAGCTGAAAATGCGGCATGGTCATATTCAAATATAACTGTATCCTCTTGCGCCATTACCTCAGTATAGACGAAAAACACATTATTTAGTCCTTAAAACTCCAGCAAAAAAACTACATCTGAAAATGTCTATTTAACATTAGCATAGAGGAAACATTGTGGACCCAGATCAGACTGCTCCTACTTGAGCAGTCTGATCTGGGTCCTCACTGTTTGTCTATGAGGCTTCAAATATTTTAGTAGACGACAAAAACATACATTTTGTGATTATGCGCTTTAAGGGTTAATACTGATCCATAAATGTAGTTCAGTGCGTTCCAAACAACTTATTAATTCTTCACCAAATTATAAATAGCTCCTGATTTCCCTTGTTAAGCAGATGAAAAAGCCGAACCACGCCCAGATATGAATATTAAAGTTGCCGCCATTACAGAGAGCAAAAAGTTATATTATACATGTATACATACGTTTAGATAAACAACATTTTTGAGCATAAAATTGTAAATATTTTCTTATTATACAAGTAATAGGTCACTGTATCACCACGTGGTATGCAATTTCCAGGTCTCTTGTAAAGATAACATAGATAAGAACCTGTTGGGAGCTTGGCTAGACAGTGACCTTATAGCTGAATAATTCTCAGCAGTTTTAAAATACACAATGTATGTTTTGAGTGCTCAAAAGAACAGTTTTATTGAGACGGTTCTTTTGAGGACCCACAACATATGTTTTGGCTGAGAAATGAGATTTTTTCTTTTATTACGCTCTCTTAGCTAAAGGCCTCCCCCCCACACATAAAGGCCTCGGGCATTGGGTCATCCACATCACAGAGGGGTGTTAGTTTTGACTATTGCACAGAAAGGTATGAAATAGTTTTTTTATTACCAAACTTAGAACATTTAAAGGATAATGATATAAAATATCAGCTGCGGGATAATACTGATGTGTGTATTGTTCGTTTACATCGGAAGATGTTCAGTACAAATCATCGAAAAGCATAAGGGCGTAACTGCCATTGAAATAGTGAAGATTTGTATACAGGTAAATACCGAATGATCCCTAATCATCTATAGTAACAATGGCGGATATGGGTTATGGTCTGGTCTCTTTAAACTCCCAATAACTTCACTATTTGTGGCCAGAAACATAAAGTGTGGGTACTTTTTATCTTAGTAAGAATGAGTGGAATACTTCGAGACCAAAATTAGACAGATAAGAGAACATTTTCTGTTTTGCCACAAGACGGCATCTCCTACAGAAACTCCATTTAACCCTTAATGCACAATCGCAACAAAAGTCCTGCTCTTTTTGTCTGCTGAAATGTTTAGTAGCCTCTATGGCAAACAGTTTGGACTCGGATCAGACTGCTCGACTGCTCCTATAGATCAGACTGCTCCTATAGGAGCAGTCTGTTCTGGGTCCACACTGTTTGCTTCTATACTTAATTCGTCAGTAATGTTAGGCAATTATTTGCAACAGACAACTTCAGCAGATGACATTTTCAGATACTTTTTTTTTTTGGTGCTTTTTAAGGGTTAAGTGACACTGCTAAGTATTAAGTTTGATGCCATTATTGATCAGTTTGTCACATGACTGGGAAACAGTAAAAAATGTGGTCACCGGAAACAGTTCGTTGAAACCGGATCAAACTGGCAGTGACCAACAATTTGTTAAAACAGTCAAAAATGCTTAATTACTCTTTATATGGGCAGCGTCACGACAAAACCTGTCTTCGGGGTTTCCGACAAAGTGATATTCAAATAAGCCTGCTCAGCTACAAAGACAAGCAATAACATTCCAATTTTGCTTGTGAATGTCTAGACATTATACTTTCCATTAAGCGAACAACAAAGGTGCTGATCAGACTGTGCGCAGGCTGGTCTGCACCTTTGTTGTTCGCAAAAGCCCAAAGGCAGGTTTTTCTCACGTCAAGGCCCATATAGAATGTTGGTAAATTATACACTTTGTGAGATGCTTCTTTTATCCAGGTTCTGCAGAGGCTGTAGAATAGAATGTAATTCTGAAGATTTCAACTTTGGTAGCTCTTTTATTGCTATAGACTGGGAACCAACTGCTCTACATCTTAGGTACCAGACAACTAATGAAAGGGTGAGTTTCTTTTAACCCTTATTCTGCTAATCTAATTTTTGTCCTGAAAATATTGTCTGCTTATTATGTCTGGTGCAAAAACTCAAGTGCACTTCAGGCTATTTTTTTTTATCATGGAAGCAAACACTATGAACCCTGATCATATTGCTCGCAGTACAGTAAAACCTGTCTTAAGGGGCTGCTCAAAAATAGACAAAGCAAAGGTCTTAAAGACAAATGGTAGCTTAATGAAGGGCACAGTAGCAAAGTTGACCTGCATTAAGCCATAATCAGTCTTGAAAACCAATTTTTGGTCTTATTTTTGAGTGGATGCTTAAGGCAGGTTTTACTGTATAGGCAATCCAAATACATCAGTAGGTAAGCAAGCAGACAACAATTATCATGACTGCCAGGAAAAGGAATACATGTAATTCTTTATCATCCAGTACATTGACAATTTGTAATACTTCTAGGTTATTGGATAAGTAAGAAGATATATTTTATTGCTAGATTTGTTAAATGTGTGTCGGTTTGCTTGCTAATCAATCTGCATAACAGTTTGTCTCCAAAATAAATATCTCTATACAATTCCAATAATATTTTTATCTCACCTGAGCATACAGATAATCATAATGTTATCAGACTTTGTTTGGTGCGGGTCAAACATAAACATTTCCTGTAAACATCATCACCTAAACCAATGGCTAACATTTAAAATAAGGCCAAATATAAAAATAAGTGTGTTTCGGGTAATGGGTCTGAGAATTTTAGGTAGGGTATGAATATTTGTTTTTTAAAAAAAAATCTGGATTTTTTTTTAATTTTTGGCACTTAAAAGGCATAAAATTATATTTTTTCCAGAAAACTTAAAAAAATTTAGATTTCAACAGTAAATTTAGGTAGTGTCAGGTTACCCTAAACACAGGTATTTTTTTATTTGGCCTATTTTCACACAAATGTTTCCTAATAATGCTCTCTTTCAAAATTGTAATATGATTTCTTTTGGCCTGCATTTTCTTCTTTTCAAAATTATGTTTTTTTCAAAAAATTCTCTCAGGAATACCATCAGAGTGTCAAACAGTTTGGATCCAGATCAGGAGCAACATTATGTTTGGCCTGATCTGGCTACAGACATTTTGCATAGGTTACCAGCACACATCAGTAGCAGACAAAGGGTATGGATTAACCCTTAAAGCACCAAGAAAAAAATGCATCTGAAAATGTCGTCTGCTGAAGTCGTCTGCTGCAAATAATTGCCTAACATTACTGATGAATTAAGTATAGAAGTAAACAGCGTGGACTATAGGAGCAGTCTGATCTGGGTCCACACTGTTTGCCATAGAGGCTTCTTAAACATTTCAGCAGACGAGAAAAGCAGACCACTTTTGTTGCGATTGGCGCTTTAAGGTTTAATGGATAATTTTGTTCCATTTAGTTCTTTGAAGAACATGAGAGTGTACCAGACAGCCGGAGAAAGCAGACGGAACCCATTGACCTTGACACGTGTCTGCAGGCCTTTACTAAAGAAGAGGAAATGGGGGAAGATGATTTATACTACTGCTCGAAATGTAAAAAACACTGTCTCGCTTCTAAGAAGTTGGACATATGGCGACTGCCACCGATACTGGTGAGATTAATTCGTCATCTTTATCATAATCATTATGATTAACCCTTTGTATACTAATGGATTCTTTCCTCTGGTTTGATACAATAAGCTTGGGATAGTCTATTGTACATATCTAGAGTGGTCATTTTATAATTTTCAAAAAAAATATTGTATTCTTTTGTCTGAAGATCTTTTTCACCTTTTCAAACAGTGCAGACCCAGATGAAATGCAGCATGATGCTGCATTTCATCTGGGTCTTCACTGTTTGCAAAAGTACTTGTTTAGGGGTTTCCGGAATACAAAGGATTACAAAATCATCACTATTGTTATCATCACCACCACCTTCATCATTATCATCATCTCATAATCAAGGTCACAATCTTCGATATGAAATACCTTTGGTTGAAGTTTCATTCCTTACCACTGAAGTCCCTCCATGACCTGCTGAGGTCAATGTCCTGGTCACAGACTTAGAAATGTAATGCTTTGTTTTTAAGTTTTTGAAGCATATCTTACTGATAGTTTTTTTTCTGGCACTATAGAGTTCACCCATGCTTGAAAAATACTTGAATAAGGAGGGCTTTCTTTAAAATCTCTTGAAAAGTTTTGGAGAACCACTCTTAAGGCCTTGAAAGGAACCAAATTGTTGCTGTTTTCTGTAAGACTTAACCCTATTAATGGAGGCCAAAATATAAAGAGGATCTTACACGAGTGCTCATGTTTTTTTTGAATTTATTAAACAAGTTGGGGAAAAAGAGATAAAATGCGAGGCTTGCCAAGCATTTATCTCTTTTTCGCAACAAGTTTAATAAGTTCAAGAATACCAGAGCGGGAATGTCAGTTTCTACTTATAATATGACCCTAAAGCTACTTTGAAATCACTTTGAAAATGCTAAAATTTTGCCAGATATACACGGCGTTTTTTACAAACATCCATACATAACGTTATCAAAACCTTTAAACCACCAGTTATATATATATATAATCGGATTTCTGATTAACATGTAGATGCAGGGGCATCATCCACATCAGTGGGCCCCTTTCCAGGTAACTGACTAGCTGCACACATAGCAGATCTCACACCTGATCTCCAGGTGCTCCTTTCTTGAGGGTCAACTGTGGTGAGCTTCCACTCACAGCAGTCTTTCTCTGTCAGTTTCTTCCATGTTTGCTTGGGCCTCCCTGCCCCCCGCCTGCCGTCAATCTGTATATCATATGCTGTTCTGATTGCACCACTCGAACGCTCCACATGCCCAAACCAGCGAAGCCTTCTCTCTCTCAAAATGAGGTCGAGGTCCTCAAGCTGAAGCTTTGCCGGTAGCTCACTTGACCTTACCCTTGCCACATCCTCTGGCTTGATACTGCAGATCTGTCTGATCATGGCCCTATCATTTCGTTGCAAGCACTGCAGGTTCGTCTTGGTAAGTGGCCAAGTTTCACTGGCATGGAGCATGGCGCTCCGCACGCAAGAGCTGTACACATGGCCACGGGTCTTGTAAGAGAGGTGGCGGGATGTGAGAACTGGTAGTAGCTCCCTGCACTTCTTCCAGGCGGTTTTCACACGAGTAGTGACCGCCATTTCCAAGCCTCCACCAGCAGAAAGCATGTCACCACCTAGGTAGCAGAAGCAGTTGTTTATTGATTTTAATGTATGGCTTTATTTCGCTCCCAGACGTGACATCATATGATAAACGATTTTATACTAATCTTACCCCAACTCTGGGGGGATATTGGTTATACCATGTGTCTGTGTCCCTCCAAAACCTTTGTCTGGAGCATAACTCCTTAACCTATTCACTCTAATAAGCAGTGCCTATTAACCTTTCCATTAAAGAAAAAATAAAATAAATTTAATTCCAAGTAGATTGTGCTTATTCAGGCATACAAAATTAGTTGTATTGATTCATTTGTCCTGCGCATAGGTGAGATAACATAATATAAGTTAAGAGGAGCGCATTGGCTCAGTCATAGAGTGCAAAACCTATGTTATGCAATATGTGTATTAAAAAGAACCGTCTCAATGAGACATGCTTTTGAGCACCCATAAGATAGGTTTAGACTGATGGATAAAAAATTTATGACATTTTTTCATTCTCAAAATATTTGCTTATCTACTGTGTCTTATTCATTTATTTTTTTCTTTTCTTCTTCAGATTGTTAATTTAAAGAGATTCCAGTTTTTAAATGGACGTTGGGTAAAATCCCATAAAATAGTGAAATTTCCTTTAGAAAATTTTGATCCTGCATGTTATTTAGCCCCTCGGAAAGAGACTGTGTCCAAAAATGTTAGTTGTAGTTGCAACACTCCGTCTAGCCAATCAGAGAAGAGTTGGCATGGTAGATCTAGTCCAGTTAGCCAATCAGAACACTGTGATCAAGGGTGTGGCCAGCAGCCTGTGTTAAATGCTGATGGAGATGTTGTTAGCAAAGCCTGTGATAAAAATAATCCAGGTAAGTGATCCAATCGGAACTGCCTTGGCCAATGCCGTGGAATTGGACCTTGGATGTACATCCAGGGTCTACTTTGATAACATGACACTGACGACATAGAAACCATGCCAATACAATATCCAGTTTGATTGCAGCGAAACAAATGGTCACAACATTCCACAAGATGCTATAAATAAGTTTAGGTTTTTTCAATAAAATATCACTATAGCGATATTTTATTGAAAAAAATATAAACTTCATCTTTTTCTGTTGACAGAATAATTGTTTTTTATACAGTTGAACCCACATGCTACAGAACTAATTTTCCTTATGCCAGTACCAGCTAACAAAATGCAGCTTTTCCATACATAATACTACGCCTTACATACATCCGAGGCTTGATTCACGAATTGGGCCGAGATTTTCCGATTGGTTAGTGATCCTTTTACTGCTTGCATGCTGGGTAATTTTGCTTGTTTTTGTCGTCTGCTTATTTTTGTTCAAAATTTAATGTTTTCAAAAAGTTCTTTCTTAATACCATCAGAATGTCAAACAGTTTGGATCCAGGCCAGGCCTGACATTTTGTTTTGTCAGGCCTGGACAAAATGGCCGTCAGATTCGGGCCTCCTTGAACCACTTCAAAAGTAACTCTGAAAATGTTGAACAAATATTTTCATTTTCCATTTATTTATCCCCAATTTATCAAAGCATGAGCATAAGTACTGAAGAAATGATCATTTGCATTCACAGTAAAGCCTCAAAATTTCTAGTAAATGCCTTGAAAATTTGAACTCTGATTGTTCGAAATACTCGCTTATTCAAATTAAATATCGGCCACAATGGATTCGGACAACAGGGCCTGTTTATTAAATATTTTGATAACAGTCTATAATAACATTTGTTTTGGGTGCATAAAAGAAATATCTCCGTTTTAGGTGCATAAAAAACGTCTCTTCAAGATGTTTCTCTTACAAGCCAAAACATGTTTGATAAAAACCTTGATAATTATAATTTTTTGGGGGGAGGGGGGGGGGGGGTATATTATGTCTACCTCCTTTCAATTCCAACTACTGTAAATTGGAAATAAAACCTCTAGTAGCGAGGACTTTGAATTTATGAGGTTTGACTGCTATTATCAAGATTTTGCAACATAAAATAGGGGCAAAACGATTTAAGGTCAAGAAACAAAGTGACATTGACACTCAGTAAAATAATATAATATTCCATTACAGTTTCAGCGTCCCCTGGGCGGCGAAAAGTTGAAGTAGAAGACTGTGATGATAGCAGCCAATCAAATAGTTTCCATAGTAACAACAATGCTACTTCCGTTGATCAACAGTGCTCAAATCTTGATTATACCTTGTTTGCTATGTCGGTAGGTATATAGGCTTATACCCCATAGTGGAAGCTTTGATGTTAGCTCTTATTCTGCCAATATTTTTTTTTGTCCTGAAAATACCATCTACTTATTACGTCTGCTGCATATATTCAAATGTACCCCAAATTACTTTTACCATTGTAGCAAACAATATGACCCTAATTAGTCTGTTCCTTAGAGAGCAGTCTGGTCTGGTTTAGATAAACAAAAACTTTCAGCGAACAATTGGAAAAATTTTCTTACCCATAATTTTTTGCATATGTTTTGGGTTGTTTTGAGTACCCACAACATATGTTTTGGTTGAGAATTAAGAAAATTATTTTTCTGACATGAACTTTAACCCTTTAGTAATTGATCAGATTTCATGCAAGAGTACATATCCCAACCTTATAAACAGTTTTTCTCATGTGAGCAACCCTAGGCTCAAGGGCTTTCTTGCATAAACATGTCGGTTCATTCCTCAAAGTATTGGTAAAATGCATCTTGATTTTCACTGTGCAATTGTATAGTTAAATACATAGAGGATCTTACATGAGTGCTCATGTTTTATTGAAATCATCAAGCAAGTTGTGAAAAGGTGATAAAATGCGAGGCTTGCCAAGCATTTTATCACTTTTTCGCAACATGTTAATAAATTCAATAACACAGGAGCACGAATGTTAGATTCTATTTATCATATGACGTTAGAAATTATTCTGTAAGCACATTTTTGGTGTGAAAACATCAATATTTACCAAATATACACAACGTTATGGATGTCATACCATAACGTTACCAAAATCTGTAAACCACTAGGTTTATAGATTTTAATGCATGGCATTATATCACTCCCAGATGCGACATGTGATAAAAAGCATTCCATCTTTTTTTACAGTGTCACACAGGTATCCTAGGTGGTGGTCATTATGTGGCATTTGCTAAAAATCCTAACAGAAAATGGTACTGCTATAATGACAGTAGCTGCAAGGTAAGTTCATCCCCTTATTACAGTGTCACACAGGTATCCTAGGTGGTGGTCATTATGTAGCATTTGCTAAAAATCCTAACAGAAAATGGTACTGCTATAATGACAGTAGCTGTAAGGTAAGTTCATCCTCTTATTACAGTGTCACACAGGTATCCTAGGTGGTGGTCATTATGTAGCATTTGCTAAAAATCCTAACAGAAAATGGTACTGCTATAATGACAGTAGCTGTAAGGTAAGTTCATCCTCTTATTACAGTGTCACACAGGTATCCTAGGTGGTGGTCATTATGTAGTATTTGCTAAAAATCCTAACAGAAAATGGTACTGCTATAATGACAGTAGCTGCAAGGTAAGTTCATCCTCTTATTACAGTGTCACACAGGTATCCTAGGTGGTGGTCATTATGTAGTATTTGCTAAAAATCCTAACAGAAAATGGTATTGCTATAATGACAGTAGCTGCAAGGTAAGTTCATCCCTCGTTACAGTGACACACAGGTATCCTAGGTGGTGGTCATTATGTGGCATTTGCTAAAAATCCTAACAGAAAATGGTACTACTATAATGACAGTAGCTGCAAGGTAAGTTCATCCTCTTCCTACCATATGTTTTTGTCCTGAAAATGTTGTCTTTTTGGGGTGCACATGGGTGAGTTTTCAGGAATATTCCTGAATTCAGGATTTTGAGCCTCAAAATGCTGAATTAGGCAGGTTATTATAGCTTCTCAGACTTGTTTTAAGATTATCTAAAGACAATTGACCATAAAATTTTAAATTGTTATTGTTTTGTAGGCATACCACAAGTTTTAATATTTGAACTTTTAAGTTCAGGATTTTAGAAATTTTGAACTTTCGCCCATGGGTGCGTGACGTTTCATCTTAATCCATTTGCCTAAATGCCAATTCTAATGACCATTTCATCTAATGACCATTTCATCTAATGACCAATTCATCTAACGTACATTTGGTCTAATTGACATTTGGTCTAATAGACATTTGGTCTAATAGACAATTTGTAATAGTATTGACAAACAAGCATGATTATAATACATACAAATGGGATAGAGAAGACGTCAGTAGACTTTTCTAAGATCTGTATCCCCAAAATGCATAAACAGAATAATTAATTGCTTGATGCTCATTTTAACTTTGTTTAATAGCATTTTTGTTGATTCTTCCATTGAAAATAAATAATTTTGAAAAAAAAATTTGTACAGTTAAAATTGGGGATATTAATGAACTTTAGAAAAATTTACAGGAAGATTCAAAAGTCAAAATGATGACCGCCATTGGCTTTTTTTAGAACTCAGATTTTAAAATTTTTAACTTCTAAACTTCCGCATAAGATGGTTTACGTACTATTTTGATCAAATTTGCATTAAATTATTATCTGATAATGCCTTTTATTTCCTTGTTTATTGAGAAAAAATATATTGCATTCTTGCACATTGGAAAAGGATATCTGAGATTTTACCCTAGGATAGAAAATCTTATCTTAGCCAGGCTGTCACGTGAGGGCTACATACATTGGTTGTATTGGAACTCACGCACATGGTCATCAAGTGAGGTCATCATGTACAATTGCATCTTAGTGTATTCAGGGACTTCTGCATAAAAAAACAGTGGTGAGCAAGAAAAATAATCTACTATTCCTGTGAGGTTAGGATAGAAAAATCTGTCCCTCGGGATCACTGTTTGTCAACACTCAGCAAGCCTCGTGATGCCAAATGGTGATCCTGGGGACGGATTTTTCTGTTCTACCCTCACACTCATGATAGATTCTTATATTCTCCATTTAGTTTAGAATTTCCTATGTTCTATATTTTGGAAATTCAGCTTTCACCCATGTAATTTGATTATTTTCAGGAAGTGCAAGTGAATCAGCTGGACACCAATGCTGCTTACATTCTGTTTTATCAACAAGAAGGAGTGAACTTTCCTTCTCTTATGCCTGACGTATCTAATAAAACACCTGACAAAGATGAGATTGATGATGAAGTGGAATCAGAATTTAAAAAACTCTGTGTCATACAGTAGTGCTCTTCAATCTTACAGATTCACAAAATATTTGGCCCTTAAAATTCATGGGCCTAATGACTCAAAGCAATGTTATGCACCAGTCATTTGTATCCACGCCCCCCACCATCCACGGGGATAGCAGTGGAATAGCCGGGCTATGGTGCAGGGCAAGTACTTTTTGATTGTCCCCGCAGTGCCGGGGAAGTGCAGGGGTTATAACATTGGGACATCTGGCCTGCTGAGATTTTTTATAGTGTATGGCAGGGCTAAGAGAAGGGTTGTTACCATCAGCCTGTGGGGCTTATATCAGGGCTCTGTAAAGTGAAGGTTCACTATCCCCGCCCATCCCAGTAGGTGGGGGAGCAGTGGATACAAATGACTTGTGCATTAGCCTAGAATAGAATGTCATAAAACATGAAAAATTAATCTACCTATTAAACCCTTTTCATTCTATATACCGGTAAACAGGTACTTTGGTAAGCAGTGAAGAACCAGATGAAATACCACATAAGGTAGCATTTCATCAGGGTCTGCATTGTTTGCTAAGATAAAAACAATCTTCAGGGACAGAACTTCATCATTTTATTGAAATTTATGTTGGTAACCCCTTAAAATACAAAATCTACAATTCCATGCTTGTTGTATCAGTATGCAGAGCTCTCGGAAACGCAGAATTACGCGTATTGGTACGCATGTTTTTTTCCCTGGGACGCATGTCTTTCGCTAGGCGGGAGTTCCGCGTACGCATGTTTTTTTAGTCGGCACGCGTCTAAAAATCCAGTAGCTGACAGATAAATAAACACGGGGGATCAAAAGCCCGTTGATATTATCGATCGCGGCACGCTTTTCGAGCGCGGGAGACGTCATTAGTGACCTGTCTCTGTTAACCAATTGTATGACTCGGACCGCAGTGTAGCAATTCTGACAGGTGATTGACAGGATTACCGATGCGGGACAGTGTGATTATTACGAGGTGATTGTTAAAGTAATTAAGCAAGGATTATCAGATAATTGTTTGAAACAGATGCGCTACCGATTTACCGTTAATTAAAGGGAGAAAAACTAATAGGGTATTGTAAACAACATCGGACTACCAACTTCCGAATACGACTGATTAGGGATTAAAGAGAAAACATATTTAATTGCACTCGTTTGCGATTTGAGCAACTTAAACATGGAGAAAAAATAATAAGTTTACGGAGTTGCATTTCGTTATTCGTTCATTGCTATGGCAAACAAAAGAGTCTGAGAATTGTTGGAAAAAAAACGGTACAGCGGTAAGCCGTATACGGTAACGTCCGGCTGACAAAAGTTCCAAATGAAGCTACACTACAAGCCGTGCGATGTTCAAGCTGATTGTCTAGATGAATAAACACAAACAAATCACTTTCAGCAAGTAAAATCGTTCATTCTAAATGTTAAATGGCTTAGTAATGTCAGTCTATTCATTGCAATCGCCGTAGATACTAGCGAGGTGCGTTTTTATATAAAAAAAAAGATTTCATCTGCATAAGATTATTCAAAACAGAGGACTGCTGCCTGTCTGTCTGCCTGCCTGTCTGTCTGTCTTGTTAATGAATAAAAGAAGTACCAACAGTTTAATCTTTTATTTTGATAAGGCCAAACAAAAAAATGTGTGTTGAGGTTACATGAAAAAATATAGCAAAATATTTTGTTTTATTAAGTAGGAACAACCCATTAATGCATACTATGTATGGAATAATCCATCAGAATGAAAACAGTTAAGATATAGAAGTAGAAGAGATTTTCTTCTGAATAGCAAATAATGAATACTAATCTCATGCACAAACTTATAATAGATAATAACAAACTGTCTTGGCTGACAAGAGCAGTCAATTTCCACCAAGTCATCTTAACAACCAATCATATTACCATATTGAGGCATGTATAACCTGCAGTTTTGTATATTGCAAGAATTAGGGCTGAAAATGGGTGGAGGTTATTAACCTTCACCCCATTCTTCAGCCTCAATTCTTGCAGGGAAAAAAATTAAATTGGGAGAATAACCCCTTACCCAAAAGATCATGAATTGACAATGTCAGACAGGCAAGATTGGTATTTTTTGTTTGTTTATTATGAATATTTAATGAAGTAAAAAGGGCTACAGTAAAACTGGTGTAAAGCGGCCATTCAAAAATAGACAAAACGAAGATCTTAATGACAAAATTTTAATGGTAGCTTAATGAAGGTCGAAAGGGAGCATTCTCTAATACTTTTGATCTGCATTAAGCGATAATTTGTGTTGAAAACCAATTTGTGGTCTTTTTGAGAGTGGCTGTTTTACACAGGTTTTACAGGTTTGGAAGTTATGTATGTTGAAAGGAGATACTATCATGTAAGAGTGGTCTGTATTTACAGTTGCATAAACCATGTTTTTTTTTATATTGTTCACTCATATACCAAAGCAATTGCTTAAATTCATGCTCAAAAATTTGGTCTGAAGATCTAAGAAATGAGATCTAGTATATAAACTGCACATATTTTCTTTAATACCGCAATTCTGAGGGTTATACATGCCGAATAGGGTAATTTTTTACAAATTCTATGAGCTATACTGAACCATATCTGAATATGAACTGAGATTACAGGCTTAATTCAGCATGTGATAGTCCCTCTATCTAGACCTAAACGAAGGTGCATACAAATAAATAGGTGCAACACTAGAAAATCTACGAGGAAAAGAGATAAAATTTGAGGACCAAAAGATACCACAAGTGGTTTGCTGAATATGTAAACCACTTGTGGTTTATCAATTTTAATGCATGCCTAATACTCCATCCGTATGATTTTGACACAAAAGACACTAGAATTCCATAATAACATAGTCAGGACAAGCTACAAAGTTATATGTGATGACAAATGAGGTAGATCAATATCACACCGGATAGGGGGCAATCAAAAACGCTCTTAATAATCGACAAACGTGGGTCAAAAATTGCTAGAAACAATGTATTTGATTGCCATTTGTCTCCATTTGGGCGACAAATGGCAATAAAAAACTCTGTTTCTTATGATTTTGATCTAAGTTTGTCGATAGTATTAATGTTTTCGATTGTCGCCCATTCGGTGTGAACATTCAGGGTGCTTTATCCCACCGACTAATGTTTAGAAAACAAATGATCTATTTACTTCTAGAAGATGAATGTAAATCCCCTCTCACAGAATAGCAAAAAAATTTGTAAATAAAAACAGGTAAACAACTATGAAGACCTGGGGCTAGTATTGAGACCTGCTCTTGGTAAAGGTGTAATATTTGAGTATAGTTTAAGAGATTAATCAAGAGTCTCTTGTAATTTTCTAGTTCCATATTTTAAAGGGAAATTCCATATTTAAAAGCTTAATGTGCTTTTGTTATGAAAAGAGGTCCTAAACAGTGTGCTGATGATGTCACAACAGAAACATTGATACTAAGTGCATTATGAGATGTAGTATTGCTATCATGAGGTGTAGTTGTGACATCATGCTGTACGCTTGTGACATCATGTGCATAGTGATTTGTCAGATGTGTAGAAATGAAGACAAAAATTAGCTCACTTTTTTATACAATCAGACCATGACTTTTGCACAGGTTTAGATAAACAAAAACAAAATCAGCGTAAAATTGTGAATATTTCTTACCCATCAGTTTTAACATATGTTTTGGGTGCTTAACAGAACCTTCTCATTGAGACGGTTCTTTTGAGTACCCACAACATATGTTTTGGTTGAGAAATAAGAAAATTAAATTTTCTTTACGCACTCTTAACTAAAGTCCTGTTTTATGTTTTTGAATATTATACAACTGTCAAAACATTATATGAACCGTGACATGTGATTTCCAACAATGTGGCATTATGACAAGTGTAGACTCAGAAAAGTCTGTGCAGGCTCCTTTAAGCTTAGAAACTCCAAATGATGTTCGGTCAATAGTTAACAATCATAGAATAGTCAAGCTACTAGCAAAGGCTCTGATCAGACTGCGCATATGCGCAGGCTGATCTGAGGCTTTGCTGGTGGCACATACCACATTGTTGGAAATTTTATGCCGCGGCTCAATTATGAAATCTACTGCAATATAAAGTGCTGTGTAATGTTTCATGTTTGAGATTCCCACCACTTTTAGGGAATTTCTAATCTTTTTCATCTGGGGGCCAGAGACCCTTAACTGACTGAGCAAACAGCTCATATGAAAATCATAGCTCACAATAAGCAACATTTGGGTTAAAACATGCAAATATTTTCTTATCCATCAGTTGAAGCATGTGTTTTGGGAACTCAAAAGAACCATCTCATTGAGATGGTTCTTTTAAATACCCACAACAAATGTTTGGTTAGAGATATAAGAAAATTATTTTTAATAACAAAATCTGATGTAAAGGGCATGGAAAATGGTACCTATCAAACAGGCCTTCAGTCAACCTTAAAAACTTTGCATGCTTAGTAACCTTTCATACTTTTGTTCTTGTCTGCTGATTTTTTTTCAAAATTATTTTATTATTATTTCCGAAACACTCTCAGAGTTTCAAGCGGTTTGGATCCAGATGAGGGCTGGCATTTTGTCTGTCCTGATCTGGGTGGAAACTGTTGCAAAAGCTTTCAGCAGACAAGACAAGAAATGAGTTAAATGTTCCAGATGTGCTTGATCAACACTTTCAAGAATGACGGACAAATTTAGAAAATAAACTGCTTAAAATACATGTGATAATTCTATTTGCTCTCACAGTTGCTGGAAATGTACATAATATGAAACCTGTACGATTGTACAAAATATGAAACCTGTGCAATTGTACAAAATATGAAACCTGTGCAAAATTGCACAGGTTTCATATTTTTGTACATTTCACGAGGATGTCCACCTTTCCGCCTATGGATTTTGAATAATGAGAGTAACATATAGACCGAGAGTGAACTGCTTCAGACGTTCCTGCTAATGTCACTAAGTCATTTTATCATCATATTTTTGTTTTAAACTGATTTTAAATTCACTTTGTGTTATTTTATTCCTCGCTTAGTTTCATGCATGTTTTTTTATTACCTTAAACACTTGGGCAGTGAACTTAAATACACAGATAGACACTTATAGGCAAAGTGGTAAATCATTTAGACTGCAATTACAAGATCTGGTGAAATGTCATGCAAACAAATTAGGGCCAGGTTAAAGTATTTAAGTTAAAACCCCCATGTTCACAGCATGTGAACCTCACAATTTGAGTATGAATCTGTGTTCATATGACAACGGCTTCAGACAACTATATCAGTCCAGGTGGCACAGTTGGTAACGTGTCTGACTGCAGATCCAGGGGTCGCGAGTTGATCTCTGCACGGTCCAATACTTTGGCAGAGATTGATCATGAAATAATTCCTACGGCTGTTATCCTCTCTCGCGTTTATTCAAGAAGGGTTGTTGTCAATAACAAGCGAAAGTATGTGCAGAAAGTACCGGTTAACTGCTTAGTCAAGCTTGCACAAGAAAAATGTGTGGTTAGGTGAACTGACCTTCCCGACATGACCATAGCTGTTGACTGGAAAGCACCAAACCAAACAAACTTCAAGCAACAATCCTCATAGGATTTTATGCAAGAATATCAAATTAAGTCCACCTCAGTTCATATAATACCGGAAACATGTAAACATGCACTTTTGCATACAGTGAGAGATTCATTCTGGGAAATTTCATCAGGATCTGTCCTGCTTATATACATAGCAACCATGATTTTGACAATTCTGACCTGTAAACCCTGGATGATGAAAAACTTTTATAGCTTAAAATGGCCACCAGATACTCCATGTTCCTTATATTACTCTGCTTAACAAAAGTACCTCCAGGGCTAAGAGTTCAGGTGAGCATTCCAGGGCCACCACCTCCCTCATGGTTAAAAAAGTGCTTTCCAAGTGTTTAGGATAAAAATTGCAATTACCCTATATGACCTAATAAGCAAGCTGTATGCATAATTTTTAAAGAAATTCTATTTCCTGCTTTTGAAAACATTGAAGATCCTGATCAGCTGGCTTTTCAGGATCCTCACTGTTTTGCATTCAAACACTGAGTCAACATTTATTCAAGGGAGCACAGTGGCTCAGTGGTAGAGTGTTTGACTTGAGACCTAGGGGCCGTGGGCTCAAGCCTCACTGGCACCACTGCGTTGTGTCCTTGAGCAAGACACATTAATCCTAGCTTAGTACTGGTTCAACCCAGTCAGACCCGTTCCTACATAACTGAAAGATTATTGACGTAAAGAATCAAATCAAACAAAACAAAACAGCATTTATTCATTTTAGCAGGATGGAATCTTCTATCCTTATAAGCAGAAAATGATTATTTTCAAATTTTGGGTTGCTGGGTGATTTTTTCCCCATTTTTGGTAAACTTTTAATAGAAAATTCTGTAAGCAAACATTGGAGACCTTGATCAGATGCACCATTCAGTCACATCTGATCTGGGTCTGTACTGTTTGCCTATGTCCCATAACAATTTTCCAAATTGATTGACTGGAAATGAGAGTACATACAGTTTAAGCAACCCATAAAGTACTACATGTGCACTAATATGATCATGTGTGCTTAATGGGTCAAGTATGGTTATCATACCATCAAGTGTTCTCCTTTATTTGTTTTTATTATTTTGGCAGAACTGTTTTATTCACTCATTTTGATGTTTTATGTTACACTTGTGATTTATGTTTTGTTTTAACAGTGATATAGTAATGTTTTATGTTATTCATGTAGGCAAAAGGATATATATATATATTAAGTAGCATATATTTATAACATTCCTTTTAGCTCATTGCTTGCTGGGTAATTTTGCATGATATTTTTTCCAATTACCTTCAAGTTCATTTGAATGTAACCAGTTAAGCTATGGTACTTTCTATTAACCCTTTGTATATGGGAAAGCCCTAAACAGGTACTTTTACAAACAGTGAAGATCCAGATGAAATGCCGCATTATGGGGCATTTCATCAGGGTCTACACTATTAGGGTAAAAAAAATCTTCAGACAAAAAACTGCAATTTTTTTTTAAAATTATAACCTGACATCCCTATATATGTATAATGGACTATCCCTAGTTTATTTTATCAATCCAGAAGGAAGAATTCATTAGTATACAAAGGGTTAAGCAAATAATTAAAGGTGGTAATGAGACTGCAGGATGCACAGGCTGGTCTACTCCTATGTTGTTCGCATCTGAATAAAGTCCCGTACACTGGCAAAGAGACCCAGTTAGAGATTAAACAATGAGGTTAAGCTATCACCCAAAATATCAACATGAGGCCCAATTATAAATCAACAGGCTGATAATGGTAGAGGCTAGATACTGATGGCAAGAATAACATACTTATAACATGCTAATTGCACATTCAAATATTGTTTTTTATTATATACCTGCTATGAAATACACCTGATACAACCCTTTTTTAGACTCGAAAATACAAAATCTTGTATCAAACTACTAACGTGATATTTTTCCGTATCTACATCCTCCATGTTTTACCCACCTCACAGGCATAAAATCCAGCACCTGACGGCGAACTCTGAATGGGAATCACAATCTAAGCAATAGCAATATTAATCACTAAAATCACAACACTCTCTATCTGATGCTTCAGGGATTAGCCTTTGATTTTTTTCCTGTATTAAAGGAAAGAGTTAAACATGATAAATGCATTACTCTGCCATAAGGGAGCGCAGTGGCTCAGTGGTAGAGTGCTTGACTCAAAACCGAAGGGCCGCGGGTTCGAGCCTCACCGGCGTTACTCCGTTGTGGTCCTTGAGCAAGACACATTTATCTTAGCTTAGTACTGGTTCAGCCCAGGAAGACCCGTCCCTAAATAACTGAAAGATTGTTGATGGGAGGTAAAGAATCAAGTAAAACAAACAAACAAATCCTCTGCCATAACATGTTTACACAATGTGACGTCATAAAAAAGATAGCGCAAAGTTATTTGCTACAGTGTTGCAACGTTGTGTCACACGATACATGTATCTTTTTTTTTAAATTTTATTGAGGTTATCGCTGACTATTTTGTTGTTTTTTATGTAGGTATAAAATAAAAACATCATTACTTTAGTAGTCTCGTGGCTGCACCAGGAACTACCGGATCACACTCGACTTCGTCTCATGTGAGCCTATTGTTCCTGGTGCAGCCACTCGACGTGATCTGACCCATCAGATCAAGTAATAATGTGTATTTATCACCCTAAGCAGTGTCTATTTTAGGAGTTGTGAGGGGGCATTCCCTGAAGTTATTTAAAATCCCTCTTATTTTTAAAGGAGGATGAAGGATATTTACAGAAAACAAAGAAGTGAAAATATCAAAAAAATGAAAGAAAATCAACAGACAACAAAGAATCATGAAAAATTTCCCTGCATTGAAAGAGATAATGTGTATGCATAGCTATGAAGTGGATCTAGGTGTTGTCCTGGAATGTCATCCAGCTTGCTTCGACAAGCAGTTAATGTTTTAGTGAATCTGTGTATATGTCCAGACTGATCTGAGCACTCAGTGGTTGACTTTGTAGCAGTAGTTTTAGATCAAAGTCAAAGTAGATTTATACTCCGACACTACATGTATACCTCACTTGATAGCTGCAAATGCATGTTTGATGAGAGACTTTAAGCATGTACAGTAAAACCTGTCTTAAGTGGTCACTAAAAAATAGACAAAACAAAGATCTTAATGACAAATGGTAGCTTAATGAAGGTCGAAAGTATTGCAGAATGCTATACTTTTGACCTGCGTTAAGCGTTAATTGGCCTTGAAATCCAATTTTTGTCTTCTTTTTGAGTGGCCACTTAAGACAGGTTTTACTGTACCATTATCTCCTGAGTAGACTCAAAGATAAACAGTAATGTATTGTGTTCTTGAAGAGAGTAATAACTGTGCTGTGTGTGTGTTGTTTCATGTGATATATTCAAAATTGGCATAAATTGGATGCCATTTTTTAACCAATTTGAGTTGCCTCCCTTGACAATCTAGGCTATAAATGAGCTGCAACATAAGATTTCCAAAAATGTGGTATGTTTGACCGGCAAAGGCTCAGATCAGCCTGCGCATATGCGCAGTCTGATCAGAGCCTTTGCTAGTCACTTGAATATTATATGACTGTTAAGCTACTGACCGAATCATTTGTCAAAATACCACATTATTGGAAATCACATGTCACTGCTTATTAATCTTTTCTCATGCTCAACCCACATTAGCACGACATCTGTAATCTTCACAAATATCAAGATACAAACAAATCAGGCAATTTTCTTACTATGAACAGCTGACAATGTCATTTGTTATTATCATAGGTTTAAGACTTAACAAATTTCCTACTTATGTGAGTTCAAAATATTCCTAACCTTAATGCCTGATTGTAAAATTCATCTTGCTTTTAGGAAACTATTTCACTGGCAACTCATAGGTCAAGATAAACAAAAAGTTTCAGCCTTAACTTGTGAACATTTTCTTATCCATCAGTTAAACATTTGTTATGGGTGCTCAAAAGAATCATCTCATTGAGACGGTTCTTTCGAGTACCCACATCATATGTTTTGGTTAAGAAATAAGAAAAGATAAGAGTGAATCATGTTAAACAGTAAAATTTGTCTTAAGTGGCCACTCAAAAGGAGACGAAGAATTGGATTTGAAGGATTTTTGCTTAATGCAGGTTGAAAGTATTGCAGAATATTCTGCAATACTTTCGACCTTCTTTAAGCAGATATTTGTCTTTTATACCTTTATTTTGTGTATTTTTGAGTGGCCGCAGGTTTTACTGTAAATTGAATTTTTTTCATACTCATATTCCTATAACTAATTAGTTCAATTCAGTGTTAAAAAATTGTCAGTCATAAAATGACTATATTGACAAATCCATGTAATAATGAGGTGTGTCAACAAAACAGTCATTTATGTCTACCCAATAGATAAATTATTTTTGGTTATTGTTATTTACAAGTAAAAGGTGAAAATTTTGTTTTTGAACAAAAAATACAGTTGACTGGCCCAACTCAACTGGACATTCACAGGCGTCACTGGGTTGTGTTCTTGAGCAAGAGCATTAATCCTAGCTTAGTGCTGGTTCAACCCAAGAAGAGCTGTCCCTTTATAAATGAAAGATTGTTGATGGGACATAAAGAATCAAATCTAGTTAACTACATGTAATCAACTGAACAGCTGAGAAAACCAAAATGCTGAAAAAAAATCTTGCTCTCAGATGCTATATTTATCTTGCTTATAAATGTTAAAATGCCAACAATTGTTGCCATTTAAGATTTATGAGAGGGATAAATTTTATGCTTTGCTGAGTTGAGCGTGAAAAAAGTTTTATAACCATGGGGCCTAGAAGTACCTGCTTATCTTTTCGAATGCTGATTCAGTTTGTATCGTCTTTTTCTGTCTGCAGGTTTGTATTAAAATTAACTGTTTCAATGTTTAAAAGAGTTCAATGATATCACATAGGTCATTTATCCTGCCACACCACGGTATATAGAGGCAAAGGAGCCTATCGGTTCAAACTGCTTTTCCTGAGCCCTATCCGCTCCAGAAATGGAGCCTATCAGCTAAAAACAAGCTAAGCAATAGACAGTGACATCAAAGGTAAGTAAGATAATAAGTTCCATTAACTACATGAAGGAAAGGACAATGCAACGGAACAAGAGGGAAGCTATAAGACAAAAATCGAACAGTCACACAGTCGTTGATGATGCAGATTTTTTATAACGTGACACACTCTTCATTGCGGCGACGTCCACAGACGATTACACAACGCAGAAAACAAACTTTTTCGAACAGTTTGGGCTGTTCTCGCAATTGTTTTTTGGTATTTTGTAAAGAATTTATGTGGAAAATGGCTTATATGCACTTCACAGACCGAATTATACGTTATTCTCTCTATAAATGGCATGAAAAAGAAAATAATTTGGCTAGGGATCCTATTTGTCTTTAGCTAAGGAGCCTATATGGTTACTGGCTACGGATCCTATATGCTATTTCTTACTTTTATAACCTATAGGCTCCCATGGCACTTAGTTGAAACATATAGGCTCCTGTGCCACGGGTATGGCTCATTATCATGTGGCACAAATTGGTCATTTTTCTCTCAACGTATAGGCTCCTTAGCCATCATGTTTTCAAATATGACCCTTCTTTTCTATGGAAAACCAATTTTAAAAGCAAACCAGACGCTTTAAGTAAGGGGGTGGAACATAAAACATTTTCTGCTGTGGTGTAGGCCAGCAAAATTCACTGAATTGTTTAGTTTTGCTTAATTTTCCAACGCAAACTAAATGGCCGAAAACAGAGCAGTCATTTTCTGTTTAACTTTGTAGACGTGACTTGATATCAGCCTTATCATATGTTTCAAAATCCATCAAGTCAGAGACTTAAAAGTCCCGTGGCGTTTGATTTTATGTTACTTACATCATAAATAATCTAATATTGGCCCAGATTTAAAGTATCTCCTCTCCCCATGCCTTGTTTTTGGCGGATAGGCTCCTTTTCTGGAGCAGATAGGGCTCAGGAAAAGCAGTTTTTCACAGATGGGCTCCTTTGCGTCTCTATACCGTGCACACTGTTCCTGGACAGACTTCTCCAAACATGGGGTGCAATGTATTGCGTTTTAGTGGTCAATTGTTTTTTGTTTTTGTTTTTTAATTTTTTTTATATAAAGTTTGTTTGATAGGTGCGTTCATATAGGACATAGTGCACAATGTGCAGATTGCATTTAGATATGTTATCGCTCCTTACATCATCTTGAAATCTCAACTGAAATATGAGTGATGGCGGGAAAACTGCAATCTGCAGTTTTCCTGCCATAACACATATTTCAGACATAATTTCCATAAGCTGTTAGCTGTTTACAAAGGCAGTCTCCACACCTTGCACTAGGTCAGTTCTGAAACTACCCATGCAAACAAATTTAACCTATTCAAGCCAAATGGAATTTCCAACCTTTATGAATTGAAAGAATTCATTTTGAATTTAAGGGTTGTGGGGTAGCAAGTTAATTGTATTGAAATTTTAAAAGTACATTCTGTAAGCAAACAGGGTTCTGCACTGTTGGTTGATGTCCCTTTAAAAAGACGCTAGGCTTAAATGGGCTTAAAAAAATTAACAAAAAATTGACCACTAAAACACAATATGTTACACCCCATGCCAAATAAGTTTATGTCTACTTAGTGTATTCATACTGGACTGGGGTGTAAGCTCTACATCCTATCCAGCAGCAGAAGAGGTCAGATTTAGTTTTTGCCTGCTAGTGGCATCTGGTGATAGCGTTTACAAACAGTTTGAACCCAGCTGATATGGATCTATCCTGTTTATGTAAGAAGGTACATGTATGGTAAATGTTCTAAAATTTTGAACACTTTTCTCTTCCTGTTCTCAAATAAAATGTTGATTTTCAGGGCTGTAATTCACAAAAAGATTATAAGAATAGCAAACAGGGAAGAGTGAGCATAGTGGCTCAGTGGTAGAGTACTTGACTCAAGACTGTGGGGCTGCGGATTTGAGCCTCACCAGCATCACTGTCTTATGTCCTTGCGCAAGACATTAACCCTTGCTTAGTACTGGTTCAACTGAGGAAGACTCGTCCTGACAAAACAGAAAATACTTTGATGTAAAGAATCAAATAATAAAAACATAGCAAACAGGGAAGACCCTTCTTTAGAAGCAGTCTGATCTGGATCTGCACTGTCTGTCTATGCCTTGTTAGCACGCACTAGTGTTCCAAATTTAAGAACACCTACCATATATAACTTTTAAAAAGTGAAGCACATTGTGCTCTAAATGGGTCAAATATAGTTTTTATGAATATCGTGTGTGCTCTAAATGGGTCAAATATAGTTATTATGAATATCATGATGTTTGTAGCTACAAATGACCAACTTTGTTCATGTTTTGTTAATGTTTCACTAATCTGTCCATTTGTGTTAAGAAATTTTATATCTTTTTTATTGTTAATTAGTCATTAGCCAAAACATATAATGCTTTAATGGCCGAAGAAATTACAAAGCACATCTCTGTTGTTATTTTTAACCTCCAACAAGGACATTACAACCCCTTCCCTCCTTCAGATGAGAGTGGTTTATAAATCGAATTTATAATCAAATATTGTGTTTTAAAAACAACTTAATGGTGGTTCTGTTGTTGTTGATTCATTGTTATGTCTCCCCCCCCCCCCCCTGGAAGAGTCTAGAGACATATTGTTTTCCTCCTTGCGTCCCTGCGTCTGTCCGTCACAAAATGGTGAATAAATTTGCGATGCTATTTCGTGTCCACTATATAACTTGAAAACCGTTAGAGATATTGCAACAAAACTTGATACACTTGTAAAGCACATTCAGACGACGTGTCATGCACAAGAACCAGAACACTGCTTTGGATATTTTTGGAGTTATTTCCCTTTGATCATTTGGGATGCTATTTCGTGTGCGCTCTATAACTTGATAACTGTTAGAGGTATTTCAGCTAAACTTCATACATTTGTAAGGCACATTCTGACTACATGTCATGCACAAGAACCATAACTCTGCTTTGGATTTTTTTGGAGTTATTTCCCTTTGATCATTTACAATGCTATTTTGTGTCTGCTCTATAACTTGGTCCGTTAGAGGTATTTCAACGAAACTGTGTCATGCACAAGAATCGTAACTCTTGCATGTTTATTTTTCAAATTATTCCCCTTGTAAAATAACTAAATGCAAATTTTGTCAGCTCTGTAAGTTGAACACTGTTAAAGCTATTTGATTGAAACTTCATACACTTCTAGAGCACAATGAGACAATGTGTCATACACAAGAACAATAGCTCTGCTTTGGATATTTTTGAGTTATTTTCCTTTGATCACTTGCAATGCTATTTGTTGTCCGCTCTATAACTGGATAACTGTTAGAGGTATTTCAAAGAAACTTCATACATTTGTAAAGCACATTCAGACAACGTGTCATGCACAAGAACCCTAACCCTTGCATGTATATTTCACCCCTTGCCTCTGTTTGTGGGTCTGTCCGTCACAAAATCGTGTCCACTCTATAACTTAACCATAACCCTGCATGTATATTTTTCAAATTATTCCTCTTGTAACATCATATGACCAAGGTCACAGAAAATGTTGCCTAGTACCCTCTACATCATGTGACCTAATCAGCTACAAAGTTTGAAGTTGCTACGTCTAACCGTTTAGGAGGAGATACATTTACAAGAAAATACAATATTTGACCTTGACCCAAGGTCACACGAAATGTTGCCCAGTATCCTCTACATCATGTGACCTATTCAACTACAAAGTTTGAAGTTGCCACCTCTAACGGTTTAGGAGGAGATACATTTACAAGAAACGTGACGGACGGACGTACGCACGGACAGACGGACGACGGACCGACTTTGCCACGAAATTAATTTACCCTTTTTTTCTAAAGAAAAGGGGGGTATAAAAATACGAAAACAGCGGGTATAATGACAGTAGTAGTTATGTTTGACCCTGATAACACAATCATTTTGCTAACTTCCACACAGTTCTCCTCCTGGCACCGAAAGCTACTTAACACACATTCACCACGGGTCGTGCATATTAATGTGTGTTGATTACTAAAGAATATGTAATGCGTAAAATACATGTGTTTGTTTTATTTTGTTGTGATAAATACGAAAAATGTACAAAATATGAAACCTGTACAAAAATGTCTGAGCGTTTTCAGCACTGAGAAGAAAAAACTGTCTGTGATTCAAAAGAAAATATAAATTGTAATGAACTCTTTACTCAATTTGTCATTTGCTGATAAACTTTGCAAACAGTTTGGACCCAGATCAGGACCAGCTCTTGATCCAAACCGTTGACACTCCGATTTCTGATAGGCTTCTGATTTTTTTTTTTTTTTAAAAAGTTAACTTTGAAAAAAGTCGACAGACGACAATATATGTATGAAAACTTACTCGGCATGCAAAGAGTTAAAATTGCACATATAATATTTCATATTTCACACTTGAACACATAGAGAAAAAATGTCTCGTCGTCTGCCAAGCAATGACCGTGTTTGAAGGTAAATATACAATGTATATCTATAATTGATCACGTTGTTGGGTCATTGTCTTAGCTTTTCATCATAGAACATCATATATATTAAATTTTAATTATTTTCATCTCCTGTGTCAATTTATTTCGTTTACACCATCGAAGCTAATATCTAAGCCGGACCACATGAAAAGGAAACAAGCCACATATTGGTACACCCCAGCCAGCATACTGGCAGTGTCGGGCCACCATCGGCCCGCCGCCGAAACGCCATTCAAATGGCGTTTCGGCCCGATGGTGACCCGCTTTTAAATGTTTACTGGGACAAGCGTAAATGATTAAATAAACGCACATGCGCTTTAATCCAGGTGCTAGATACCCAGCTATTTTAGCTTACATCCACTTTGTATGTATAGAAGGGTTTTGGGTGAGCCTGTTTGGATGCACAGGCTCACATTAACCGTAGCTGCTCACATAAGCTTTTACCGTTGCTGCTTTTCACATAAACAGTAAGAATTTTCTGATGAACGTGTGAACATTGATCAATTAGTCAGTCAGTCACCCTTCATTACTGGAGAATCTTAAATTCTGATCAATGCAGGCAAATAAAGAAACAAACACGATTTTGTGTATGAACCAAATAGAATAAACATGACTTGTTTTGAGTACAGTACAGAGACCAGACACTTTCGGTAGCCTTGAGAAAGGGTCATCGTCACATGCAAGGATCCAGAAAGCTTTTTCAGGGGGGGTCCAACTGTGACATTTTTTTAGTTGATGAGGGGAGGGAAGATCCAAATACCACTATTAGCGGGCCATCAACGGTCCGCCAGCGAAACGCCATATAAATGGCGTTTCGCTGGCGGCCCGATGATGACACTACATTGAATGCTGGATTGGCAGCGTTATGATTTTAAGGGGATCCAAACCAGTACTGCTATGAAACCCTATATTTTTGTGATTTTTCAGGGTGGGGGGATTTTTCCATCTTCTGGATCCATACATGTCGTCATGTACTGTAAATGCTCTAATCCATCTATGTCCTATTCTAGGTTTCCTATTTTGTATATTTCTTGCGATTGAAACATCAAAGCAGAACTAGATTTACCACATGAACTTTTATTAAGCTCATTCTTAAAAATACTTTAGGAATTGCACCTTACCATCGACTATATCACCAATTGTATCTTTAAAATCTGTTCAACATTAGCCAGGCCCCCGTATTGGTATAGATAAAACACACGCTTTAAGGCGTGACTATTTAAAATATGGATCTAGAAATAGGGGTTTTGAAGTTTACTTACAATTACTATAATACTTTGACACCCATAGATATTCTAACCCAACCGGCTCATTTCATGCGTTACGCATCAACCCTTTGAAATAAAACGATCCAAAGGTCAGTACTCAGAGGTCGTCGTACATCTATACCAACTATTTGAATTTGTTTACTGCTTAATCTCCACGGTATCTTAGCTCGTGTGGATTTTACCATTGTATCTATACATTGACGTAACTCTCACTACACAGTTAACGCACGTGCGTAACTAAAAATACTAACACTCAAGGGAGGTCACCTAATGCGGTTAAAGTGATTTTCCCATTGTCTAAACCGGGAAGCATTTCTAGTATTGCACATGCGCAGACAATGGTGATTTTTCATGCCATAGGGAACTGCTCTTTTTTGAGTATAGTTATGAAATGTGCAGCATCATGTACTGATCTGTATCTTTGGAACACAAATAATGTGGATGGGCAATTCTATCACAAAAAGGCAGCAACGTAACTTATCATGTATGTATAATGTTAATACTGGCATGGTGCTTTGTTACATACAAGATTTAATTCCTCCTTTAGTAAGTGAAATTTCAGCTTACCCCTTGAGAAACAATATAAATATATCTGTACCTCTTAATCTAACTAGTATTTCACAGAAATCTTGTATTCCATCATCCATTAGACTATGGAATTCTCTTGAAGATAACCATAAAAATATATCAACATTGCCCACCTTTAAGAAGCATATAATCTCAAAGTTTAGCATAGCACATGTTCATCCCTACTTTACTATTGGAAATAGATATATGTCTGTCCTACCTGCACGACTGAGAAATAATTGCAGCAGTCTAAACAGTGATCTTTTAAAAAATCAATGTAATAATTCTTTGAGATAGATTTTTGACCAATGGTAGAAGATGCCTGCCACTACTTCTTTCAATGCAGAAAATAATCTGCTGAAGGTCAAGTTTTCAATACAGTGAGAGGCTTTCAGCCTCTAAACATTAATGTGATTCTTTATGGCAATGAAAATTGGAATAGTGAAGCCAATGTGGTCTAGATTGGAGTTGTGCGTAGGTATATACACGCCTTCAAACGCTTTTAATAACCTTCTATGACTCTGTTTCAAAACATACTTAGAAACCAGTACTTTCCCATGTGGTGTACTGGGTCAGGTGTGGTACTTAATTGTTTCGATTCCTAATCTTTGCCTTCTTCCGTACTAAGATGACCTGACTTTTTTTTACAAATTCAAGGGGGTCATACTAGGAGTTTTGTGATTTGTTTTTCTATTCTTCTGTTTTTTTCCATCTCTATACTTACTAGCCTACCAAAGAACTGTTTATTTATTTATTTGTTTTTTTATTTATTTATTTACTTGTTTGTTTGTTTATTTTTTCCGTGTATTTTTCTAGTACAAATTGCTTTCACTTAGTTTGTCTACAAGTTGTTTTGTATTCATATGAATTTGTACGTGTTTAGACATAATTATTAGCTTTTGTGTATGTTTATATTGTAGTGGAAGGGTTAGAACTAAGGTTGTGAGAACTTGTGACCCAACCCCATTGCTGTTTCAAATTTGCAGCATGTCCTATATAGAGTATGGGATGCAGTTTCTCTAGCTTGTGATAAAAAAGCCTTCCTGGCTTAATATCAGACATTTTCTACAATCAAGAGAAGTTTGCACAGCGAAAGAGATACAAAAATCCATACCAGGAGTCGAACACTATGCCAACCGAACCATCAAAACTATCCTGTAGACCACTCAGTTTGGTTGGCAAATGCATCATATTTATCTCAGAACATGAAGTATATATATCAATGGCGTAGCCAGAACGCTGAAAGAGCTACACACATCAAAGGGAGACCACTGGATCAAGCAGCAATCCTATTCAATTGCGTCATTTTTCAAAATAGGAACTTCATATGCTCGCAAAGGGAGCAAATTCTTTCCTTTAAGTGCAGCTCCTTTTGGTATGAAAAATCACCATTGTCTGCGCAGGCACAATACTAGAAATGCTTCCCGGTTTAGACAATGGGAAAATCACTTTAACCGCATTAGGTGACCTCCCTTGAGTGTTAGTATTTTAGTAACGCACGTGTTAACTGTGTAGTGAGAGCTACGTCAATGTATAGATACAATGGTAAAATCCACACGAGTTAAGATACCATGAAGATGAAGCAGTAAACAAATTCAAATAGTTGGTATACATGTACGACGACCTCTGAGTACTGACCTTTGGATCATTCTATTTCAAAAGGTTGATGCGTAACGCATGAAATAGCCTGGTTGGGTTAGAATATCTATGATTGTCAAAGTATTATAGTAATTGTAAGTAAACTTCAAAACCCTATTTCTAGATCCATATTTTAAATAGTCACGCCTTAAAGCGTCTGTTTATCATTACCAATAAGGGGACCTGGCCTATAATGTTGAACAGGTCAAGCCGTTCAGATTATAAAGATACAATTGGTGATAGTCGATGGACAGGTGCAATTCCCTAGTATTTTCAAGAATGAGCTTTATAAAACTTCATGTGGTAAATCAAGTTCTACTTTGATGTTTCAATCGCAAGAAATGTACAAAATAGGAAACCTAGAATAGGACAAAGATGGATTAGAACATTTACAGTACATGACGCTGACCCTTTCTCAAGGCTACCCAAAGTGCCTGGTCTCTGTACTGTACTCAAAACAAGTCATGTTTATAAACAAAATCATGTTTGTGTTACGACATAAAGCCGGTCAGGAAGGAAGAGGGGAAATCTTAGCAATGACGATGCTACCAGGGAAAAATAATGCACACAACTAGTAATAACCTTTCAGTACTTTATGTACTAAAAAAACATCGACAACACATTAATAATACAATGACACCACCTACGCTATTATATCTGGCTATTTGACATCCTATACTAGGGCAAGTTGCCACTCTAAGATAGTTTCAATAAGAATCAATCTTAGAGTGTCCTGCTCTAGACGTACGTCAACTAGTCAGAAATAAGAAATGTAAAGAATATAATTCACATATAAATCTAAGATCTAGAAAAAAACTGAGCCCATCTAACCTCTAGTTCCGAGGTATGATATATTTGCCTTAATTTACGTGATTCACAAAAACTTCATCTTCTTGGCTACACAACGTTGACTCTTAGTCAATAGGCTCCGAGAAGATTTATGTATTAACGTCACATTGGACTGGGACGTCAGTTATACTTCCATGGGACTTTTCCTTTTATAGCCCGCATATTTTTGATCGCAATCTTGACTCTTTAAGTCACTTTTTTTCACTGATTCACGATTTCAGCGCATTGGCTTATCAACTCATAGGTTACATAGTTGACCTCTGACTACGTTGGGAATACTGAATCCTGGAACTGGATCCCACGCCGTTAGTGGCCTTAGTGGACGACTATCAGGTGCCCTTAGGTTTAGATACAATGGCTCCACAACATTCTACCTCTAACGTAGGAGGGGACACATTCAGAGATAATTCTACAAAAAGCAATCTACTTATAGATTCTTGGTTACTCAGAATCTCTTTGTTGTGTCAAAAATGGAGTTGTTCATTTCAAGTTCACAAAATAAAATAATTTCAGTGGTCCCATTTTTTTTAAACTACAGCCTAACCCTATAAGCGCGCGATTAGCCCTCACCCGTGGGTGTATGGCTAACGGCTCCCATGAGGTTAGGATGGATCCACTCTTCTTAACATCCACACTCAAAATATGTGAAATAGAGAAGTATTTTTAGTGACTGGCCTATGTCAGCGCTAAACAATACCTCATATGCCAAAACGAGCAAACCCATGCATTACAAAAATCTACAGTATGCTATCGTAACATCACCCTGGTTTGCGACGCTAACGTAGCCAAACATCAAGTACCCGTGGCCCTTTTCCATTTCAGGTCACGTAATCTAGATAGTTTCGAGGTTTACAAATACTGATACTTATTCTCTTCGCAATTCCAGGCCGACTATCTCTGGAAGTCAAATCGTCTTTCCAAACCACGCAATATAAATCACAACAACTTAAAACCTAGCTGCTAAAAATGTTTATCTGCCCATAGGTCTCAGGTAAATCCTCCAGCATGCAATTATGGTTTTATGTGCAGACCCGACATAGCCTGCGACCACCTTTGGCCGAAATAACCCTTCTAGTCCATCAGGACATCTCTACTATTGCTGCAAGAATGGTCCCAAAGGATTTTTAGGCACTAGGCATGTGCGTAGATTGATACGCAAGTGTGTAACATTCACTATTTTTGCAAAAAAAACCGGGACGTTATTGGTAACGCCCGATAGAACCCTTTCATGGAATGCCGGCCAATTCAACAGACGACAAAATAGAAAACGAGTGACTTATTATTTCAGTAAAATGCGACCTGCCAGAGACATCGCGATTCAATGCAATAACACTAAATCGCCATAGCTCTAACATGTACAATTTCAACACGGTCAAATATATATAACTTCACGTACCTTTCTATAATAATGAACAGCGTCTCTACAACGTACCTCGTTATGATAACTTTACTATGTTCCCTAACAAAAATGGGCAATTCCGCCCTTTAAATAGGAAGAAATGCACAAAATCTGCGAGAAAGATAAGAAAATCATGCCCCCGTTACTAAATAAAGTAACCACCCTTATATTGGACTAATAGTAGAAAAGGTACCGTATCACAGTTCGTAGAGATGACCAGGTGCATACCTAAACCTTTGCGTATTTGTGCGTATACGCAACCATCACTGATTCTGATGTTCCTATCAGTCGACATCGTAACAGTTTGTTTCTTTATTTGCCTGCATTGATCAGAATTTAAGATTCTCCAGTAATGAAGGGTGACTGACTGACTCATTGTTCAATGTTCACAGGTTCATCAGAAAATTCTTACTTTTTATGTGAAAAGCAGCAACGATTAATGTGAGTCTGTACATCCAAACATGCTCACCCTTATCCCTTTTATACACACAAAGTGGATATAAGCTAAAATAGCTGGGTATCTAGCACCTGGATTACAGTGCATGTGTGTTTATTTAAACATTTACGCATGTCCCATTTAACATTTAAATGCGGGCCACCATCGGCCCGCCAGCAAATAGCCATTTGAATGGCGTTTGAAATTTTTGATTTTGTTTTTCAGTTAAAACAGCAGAATCTAGGGCGAAGATAAGGCCAGTAAAATTAATTTTAGCCCCACTCCCTATTCCTAGTAGCTTGTTCTAAGACGGAGGTTTTGTTGCTATTGTTGCTCCTATTGAATGTGGGATTTTGTGTTTGGTCCTTGTATTGTTATGCAGTACTTTGCGTTCTTTCTAGTTTTTCAATAATCTCGCTGGAGAGGAGAGCTGGCTCCGAGGTTATAATTTTTTTTCCTACTCAACTCAGCTGAGTACGAAATATACCCTGCTAGTAAATGTTAAAATGCCAACAATTTAACATTTATTAGCATGATAAATACATCTAAGAGACTTAAAGCATGAAACTTCTATATTTGTCGGTACTTTAGATTTGATGAGCTTCAAAAACGTTTTATGGCTTTACTTTTATTGTCTTCATGATGGCATATGGCTCATGCTGTTCTTTGCCCCTTCTTCATGGTGCCGTGGGTTGGTCTTCAGTTTGTGATTGTGGCATTTGCTGGTCATGATCATTATAATGATGAAAGTTTTGGCTACTTGTGATGAAACTTGTGGCGTGAGAAAACCTTTCTATGAGGTTTGCGACCTAGCAAGAGGGAACCAGCCTGCTGAGCTACCGAGACTTGCTATAATGCTGAAATAGCACGTAGCAAGTTTGGATCTTATACTTTCCAGATAGCGACTAACAAAGGCGCTGATCAAACTTCGCGGATGTGAAGGCTGGTCTGCGCCTTTGTTGCTCGCATGCCTCGAGGTCGTTAAACTTTTTTCAGGCTCAACTCAACTGAGCACGAAATTTCAACTGCTCATAAAAACTAAAATACCGACAAATAAAGAAGTTTTTTGCTTTAGTCTCTCAGATGTTGTATTTATCATGCTGATAAATGTTAAAATGCCAACAATAGTTGGCATCTTAACATTTATGAGCAGGATAGATTTCGTGCTCAGCTGAGTTGAGTATGAAATAAGTTTTATAACATCGGGGCCAGTCTTTTTCGCGTCGAGACCAAATTATAACGCTAGTGTTCTTACAAACCAGTGAATAACAATGATGCAGATCTGAGCTGATCTGCAACTTTGTTCTTCGGATTATCATGATGAGACACATATATAACATTAATGAAAAAATAAGACAATTTTAAACTTAGTTTTATTGCACATTTTCTGTATAAAATTGCACAGTACATAATTAAAAAAGTAGACATTCATAATAAAAAGTAGACATTTGTAGTAAAATATGGACATTCATAAATAATGTTGATTTCAGAAAATTCACCTTGTGATTGATGCACCAAATGTAATCATCTACATCACAACGTGTAGCTATTGTCTTTTCAGCATATGAACAAGAAATTTTCAAAACTGTAATTTTTCCATCCGATTCGATTCAGGAATGGCTAACTCACCTTCTCGACATGACCACAGCTGTTGGCTGAGACGTAAAGAATAAAACCAAACCAAAAAATGGCTAAATCATTCGGGTCACAGATAAGAATATACTCCAATAATGATCATTCAGATTGTTTAGAACTTAACGAACTTTGCCGACGGAGATCTTGATTCCGCGATCTCACCTGGTTCTGCTCTGTCAAAGAGTTTCAAGTTTCTAAAAGGTTACTGAAAAACATATTTACAGAGGGGTATCGAGCCTTGTAAACATGTCCTGAATACGCCTGCAGTATGATCATGTTTTTGCTTTGTTCATATGCTCAAGTGACCTCTTTCGTGTTCCGGTATATCATATTATTATTCAAACTTTAATTCTGTAAGCAAACCGTGGAGACCTTGATCAGACGCCGCATTCTGCGGCGTCTGATCTAGGGCTGCACTTTTTGCTCATGTCCCATTAAAAGGACGCTAGGCTTATATGGGTTAAGAATTTGCCTCCTAGTGACGTCTACTGATGACCTTTGCAAACAATTTAGAGTCAGGTCAGGCCCGAAAAAATATGCGGGACATGACATGGATCCAAGCTTTTTGACGTTTTGATTGAATTCCTGAAGGATATTTTTCAAAAGTTAACTCGGAAAAATCAGCAGATGAAAAAAGTCAATGATATGACTTTTCCCAAGCGTGATAAGTATACACTATGTGTCTCTGATATCAAGAACCTTATGCTGAAGGAATGTAATACACAATTCTGGCGGGAAAGTTCCCAATGATGATGATGATGATGATGATGATGAAAAGGATGAAATCATTGTATATCAATGGTGATGTTGGGATGATTTCAATGATATTTTCCCCAATAATTATGACGACACTTCAATGTTGATGGTGATGATGTCGTGATGATGGTAACTTTTCGATGATGATGGTACCGATTGCTTCGTTGGTAATAGTAAGATGTTGGGTGATACTTGCTCATGAATTTATTAAACAAGTTGGGGAAAAGACTGCCTAGCATTTTATTGCTTTTTCGCAACGAGTTTAATAAATTCAATAACACAGGAGCACGAATGTTATATTCTATTTATTACATGACATTAAATTCTTTGAAATCGTATTTTTGGCGTGCACACGTTTAGATTTTGTTATTATTTGCATTTTAACACATGACGTTTTATCTCTCCAAGACGCGACGTCATGCAATAACTGCGTTTCTTTTAATGTCTAGTAAAGTTCAAACAAATAAATCATGAGCATTTCCGTACATGAGATACATATAGTACAAGTAAAGAATTATATATTAAATGGCAGCAATAGCTGAAGCACCGGTTTATTTATAATAAAATATGTAGTAAAAAGTAAAGCACTTAAGCAGGGGTCACTGCAACCTTTGTGTTTTTGCAGACATTCTTTAGATTTTTGAAAATAATCTTATTGCATGGATTTTTTGTCATATGCAACCAAGCGCAATGTATGGAGTCTATATTTGACCTTTGCTAAATGCTATCTAAAATATACAAATTAAGCTTAATATAGAAAAACACGCATATTTCAGACAATTTATTCAAGCTATAACGTTGTCTGCAAAAACACTCGACGTTGCAACCCATGGAATTGGACACAGGTTGCAAAATCAGAAGACGCAGCGCATGCAATTGAACAAGCGTAGAAAATGTTAAATAAACCCGACCTCGTGTTTTTATACGATTGACCTGATAATTCAAAATACATGCTTCGACCTAATCGAAGTAAATTTTGTATACAATGGATTGGTTGAATTTAGAGTACTGATTTCTAAATAGTTTCCTTATTTCTTAGCAAAGCATACATAGAGTGAGCATATTTTGATAGAAATAATGAAACTATTCAAGACTTGAAGAATGTACAGGTAACAAAACCAATTTCATATAAATATTTTGACTTAAACATATACTTTGGGTTATCAGGATCTTGAGTTTACGAGTCACTGTATTCTGATAGATTTTAGAATGTTTCCTCCATTATAGTTTGACGTTGAAGCCAAGTCTTTGAAAAGTTACAGTTTCTCTTGAGATCGTTTCCTCCCGCATAGTATGCCGTTGAATTCTAAGACTGAACATGAGATCATTGCTTTTCTCACTTTCTCTCTTGAACACCAATAATTTCTAATCATGAGGCTTTGTCATTTGATAATCAGGGGCTCTCGATTGTTTTCTTTCAATGTGACATCAAAACACGACGACCACTGAAGGCACTGCTGTAGAATTCATATACGTAGTGGATAAATCTGTAAAATAAAGTAAGAACAATAAATAAGTGAGCTCATAAGATTTTGATACTTATCGCATCAACGAGCAGCCAGGACTCAGACGAGACTGCGCATTTACACAGTCTCGTCTGAGACTTTGCTGCTCGCATGAATAACTCATCCTCGGTAACCAAGGCGTGACCCATTCCGTACCCACTGGGTACGGAATGTACCCACTGGGTACGGAATGGGTCACGGATGGAATAAACTATGGAATAAGATGAAAATTAATATAAAGATTATGACTTCAGTCTTACTAGATGGGTATGTTGTAAGTTGACTTTACGCCTATGCGATAAGTACTTTATCACATGGGCTGGCCAAGTAATGGGCCTGCTCACATGGAAACGACACTACAGCATTTACCCTAATTTTATGGCACCTTAAATATATACAATGTGACTATCGCTCCTCAATGAATAGTGCTGACCTGCTAATTTGTTTTCATTTAAACTGTCCAGATATTATATTTATTTTGTTTGATCTGAATATAAAATATTTTCTTTTGAGAAAGCTACTTAAACTGGCTAGTCGGAATGCGTTCTCAATAGGATTGAAAATTACCGTTTTAAAAACATCTCCCGAAAGTCGACGAAAAGGTGTAAAATCCTTCGGCATCGACGTCCATGTAACGCTACCCTGCACAGTGCGTCAACGTTATCAACTGATATGATTGTGGCATTTCTTAGGGTTAATATGTCCGTCTCATGCCGCTGACGAACGTTTCCAATATTGATACGAAAAATGCCAAAACGACTTTTTAGCCGGGCTTTTTCTTCATTTAACAGTAGTAGTATATAAAATTGTCAGCATAAATTTAGTTCAGCATTGTCACAGTTACATCAAATTAACTTCACACCATGACTTAATAAGCAACATTATCGGAAGATTTTTTCATGTACTTTACCTAGATATTCCAGTTTCTTCAAATCCATATTCGCCTGAGCACGGCTAAGACTCGTATCCAGATGAAAATATTCCTGAAAGACAGTTTAGTATATTCTTCATTTAGTTCGTCTCCAATCATTCTTAACTTTGTGGCAATTTCTGTGATCGTCCTCTCGTCAAGAGTTGATATTTCTGTATCTGCAATGATTGCTGTATCCCTAGCAACAGTTGCAGTTTCTTTATCGAAAACGATATCTGTATCACGAGCACTTGTTGTAGTTTCTTTATCAATATTGATTTCTTTATCATCAGCAACAGTTTCTTTATCGTCAATATTAATTGCTTTATCTTCAGCCATCTTGCGCTTGAGTTGCCAAACTTCAACTTGCAGCAACATAGTATAATCACTCACTTATATATGTATAGTATACTTTTTTTAACAAAATATGTTCCACCAGGATTAAATTTAAAAAGCACCGGTATGGTTAAATAAAATCACATATAATCCATCAATAAGAATACCTGTTCAGTTGTTGCTGTACTTGTGTCTTAGTTGCAGAATGATCAACCACGGACCATAACCGTCTTATAAACCCTCAGAAATGGATACAATAACCGATTGATTGGTCATTTCATTCTCAATGCTGGCTACTGTCCTGGATTTCCAATGGTCAAAACAAATCCGATTTGTACTGTTATGACATTTTCCTGTAACCGAGCCATATCGAACAAAAAATAGACTTGTATCTATATGCGAACAGCGTATGCACAGTACAGACCCGTGCATGTTTTCACAATCAAATCATGTGATTACCAATTCTCTCCTGTGGCGAAGAGTGAAGGATCAGATCGGGCTGCGCACACGCAGCCCGATCTGGTCTTTCGCACTTCGCATATAATGTAAAGGCTCTTTTTTACAACGAGATGTATCATTATTACCTTTATAGAGCGGATATTTACCCCGATATATCTACGGTAGGTCGCTAGTCAATACAAGCTGTTGGAATCAGAAGGTATTGGCATTGCGACAAATTGATTAGCAGTATTTTGTATCTCTGATCTCATCTGATTAGCGTAGTTCGATCTGGGAAAGCACCGCTGTGTGTCTCATATTGGGTTGGTTATTTTAGGCTCTTTTGGGAAAGTCTGGTGTAGAGTCCAAACATTGAGTTGCTTTAACCAACTTCCTTTGCTTCTGTGTCTGCTTATGTTGATACATTGTAATAATAATAATGATAATAATAATAATAATAATGATCAGGGGATATATTTTGTCGTCGGTTGTATTTATTGAAAGCATTCAAGATCTAGACCAGCTGGCTACTGTCAGGATCAACACTGACGAAGCCATCTGATCAGGATGTTTTCCACTCTGACTGAAAAAAAACATGCTTACAATTAGATAGCTGCAGGTTAATAGAGTAACCATTGAGATGGAGTAAAATGCATTACAAGGGTTAACAAGAAGGGGTTGAACGATTTATGAGTAGATGGCAATATGGAGACATTTTCTTCTGGATAAAGCTGAAAAGTACAGTTGCATAGAAATAACATGTGGACGTTTCACCAAAACTTTGCGATTTCTCTGCAATAAAAATACACTGGAATATTTTCACAAACGTCCCTGTCCGTTATATGGGTAGATTTGCCATATCCCAGCAAAGAACTAACGACGTGTATCCCTGGATGAGCAGAGGTGAACGAACTATTTGTATATTAGCTTTCTCTGACCAGATATTGATAATTTGGCGAATACAGAATGGTTTTTATTTGATTCTGCTAGTGTGATTATAACACAGGTGCCCAGCGAAGGCTCGGGCGAGTCTGCGCATCCGCGCAGTCTCGCCAGAGCCATCGCTGTTCAGAGATACAAACTAAGCGGAAAGTACGTTCATGTACGACCAAATGGACCGCCGACAACGACAAAAGTACCAGTTTCTCGTGTCACGATTAAATTAATAATTTTGGCAGAACCGACTAGAATTTTGAAAATATTTGCCTTGCATTTGTATCATGTATAAATTGTTGTTATGTTGTTTCAAGTGGTAATTGGCAGCAGTCGTTGACATGGCTAGTTCCACAAACTGTGAAAGCTAATGACCATCCATTCAACAGAAGAGCACCTAACTAGGTACACACACTGGTGAACTAGGTATATGAATTCGGTGACAGACAAGGAGAGAGAAAAACAAACAAACAAAAAGAAACCGGTTACATGTAAGAATGTGTCGATTTATATCCCCTGAAGAATGATTCTATTTGAGAAAAGAGTAAACCACAGTAAATGCAAATTCCGGCTCTCAAACCCCTAAGTCGAAATTGGGTACCACACAGAGGTCAAACTATTGCCAGTCAGATTTGTTAACCACCCTTCGTTTAGGTGTATCATAAGCATGCTAATTTCGAATAAAACTACTGTATAATTTCGACATTTGAACTTTTAACCCCGACCCCGAGATCAGGATTTCAGTTTCAGTTTATGTATGTGTGTATGGGAGCAGGGGGGTCGACAAAGTTTTAATTGCATTTGGTTTTACTTGTATTTCTGCCGGATTGATATGCAGCAAGAGCACTTTCTGGAAATAAATTGGGGCACGTTAAGTTCGTCCTCCGAAAAGTGAAAGTCATGTCTTAAATGCATTCGCTTCCCTGCATGATTCGGTACTACAATGTATATGCAGTGGACACAGATTATCCTCTAAGAAATTTATTCCATGAAAGAAAAAGTTAGCACGATTCGTAAAGAAAGGCCTTGATGAAATCATATGGCGACCAGGTTGTGCATATACTGGGTTATCCACGGTGAGAAATATAGTTACCTTGGTCATAATTTCTAATGGTTATCGACCTTGCTGGTAAGAAATGCCACAAGGGAGCAGCTCGAATGCTTGCGGCTGCTTACCTGAAAAGTTAAATGACTTTTAAAATATTTCGACTGATGACTTTGCTAGTTTATTTACGCAAATGCACTCATGAAGTACATGTATAATACCCGCAAACCGGTGATTATTTCTTCAGAAAAACTGGTTGATATTAGTTCATTATTTCTAAGTGCACTGTCACTTCGGACCCAGCAGGCACACAACTTTAAACCAACGTCGTATCGATGTCAGCGCGACGTCATGACGTCGCATTGACGTCGATACGGCGTTGTTTTGATGTCGTGTGCCTGCTGGGGATCAGCGGTTAGGTTTCCAGAAAAAATAAGGGGGGAAATATTGATATGTGCAAAAGTTGTACAAGTACGTGTACGTTAAACCAAAAGAGGTGACAACTGTGCTGCCAGCCATGTTGGTGTAATCTTACAGCTACTTAACTATTAAAACAAGTGAGTATGGCCAGGAAATGCAACAATCACAGACTACAGACCAACCCATGACACGAAGAACAGACACAGAACACATGTAGATACCCATGGCCACACGACATCTAGAACACAATTAAAGTAAAGCAATCAGCTTTCTTACTTAGTTTGATGAAGGACATTACGAACTGTATCACACAATAATGGCACAACATGAGGCCAATATCTGTTCATTGATAAATTCATTGATTCATTGATGTCTATCTGTTATTGCTTTAGTTATTGTTCCGACCAATTCAAAGACCATTGGCAGTTCAGCTGCCCCCAAATTTGGTTTAAATTTACATTATTTTTTTTTTTTTTTTAAAAAGTGAATTTCTCAGGTTTCACCAACGATGTGGTCCCAATAAATAAGCCTTTTTACAACCGATTGCATCTAAACTTCATGCATGCGTTACTTTTACTATTTTATTTGACAAGCTAAACAAGAATTTGGCTGCAATCATGACTTTTAGTATACCCCCGCAAAATGATGTGCCTCTTCATATTCGCTCAAAGCCTAAATTGTCCAAAATAAAACGGACCAAAATAAGATTATGTAACGCTAAAGTTCAGCAATGACAAGGAACTGTTACAATTAAAACCATAGTCCTACCTTCAAACTGAAATGGAAAGCGGCTGAAACTAGTTATGCACTGCAATGATCCAAATATTGGCTAAATTTAAAATGCTATAAATTTGTCCAAATAAAAAATATCGGCACCAAACTACTTCGTGCACATCTTCAAAATGTCTGTATTTTAACATACTCACAAAGTATTGTAAAGATGCATTTAAAGCGTTAAGAGGAAATGATTTCACAAATTGTGCAATATTGACCATCATTTTATACATGGTAAGGTACAAAAATGGCTAAGTTAAAATGCTGTAAATTTATAAAAAAAAAATAGAATAAAATGGTTTCATCAAAAACCTTCTTCATGCACATTTCAATATACCTGTAACATACTTAGACAGTATTGAAAAGATACACTGAAGGCTCTTGGAGGAGTTGATTTCACAAAGTATGTACGATTAGCCATTGTCCAATATGTGCAGCAGTAGAAAATTAGCTAGGTTGAAAATGCTGTAAATTAATCAAAAAATATTTTTTCATCATTAAACTTCATCATGCACATCTTCAATGTGTCCGTAACATATCTACAACGCAATTAAAAGGATACAATGAAGGCTCTAGGAGGAGTTGATTACACAAAGTATGCACAATTAGCCGTTATCCAATATGTGCAGTGGAAGAAAATTTGCTAGGTTGAAAATGCTGTAAATTTATCAAAAAGTTTTTTTTTTTCATCATTTAATTTCTTCATGCATGTCTTCAATATGTCTGTGACATATCTGCAAAGCAATTAACGGATGCAATGATGGCTCCAGGAGGAGTTTATTACACAAATATGCACAATTAGCCATTGCCCAATATGTGCAGTTGTAGAAAATTGGCTAGGTTGAAAATGCTGTATTTTTTTTATAAAAAAGTTTATTACATTTTCACTATATCTGCAACATACCGTCCTGCAAAATATTAAACGGAATCACTGAATGCTCTAGGAGGAGTTGATTTCATACAGGATGTACTATTAGCCATATTGCAAACACCATACAGTTAGAACTATAAAGTTGCACAACTCTTGCAATACTGATCCTTCAGCCCTTTTTTCCTACCAAACATGCAATGTCTAATGGTTAAGGTTTGTTGCATTTCATCCATGCATAAATTATTCAGCAAAAACCTCGAAATGTCGACGGAATGGAAAGATGGAATGACGGACAGGCCGAAAGCAGTATACCCCCGAAAACTCCGTTTTGCGTGGGGGATAAAGAATGTGCCGCGGGTTGGTCTGCAGTGTGTGCTTGTGTTATTTCCTGATCATGCTCACTTGCATTTTAATCCAATGTTTGGTAACCAAGATGACCGCCAAAATACTAGTCGTCTGTCCATCTCCACTTGTGGACAAGCTTGGTTTGTACTTGAAACAATAAGAGCGGAAGTTATATAGATAGTTCAATGGCTTTATCTGATTTACGGTTACCAAGATGATCGCCGCCTGTCCGTCGTATTTTGTGGTCTGAATAATTAAGTCATATGTCATAATTATCGAACATAATTCTTGTTCCAGCTAGAAATGCGCTCGCTTGTATTTTAAATCTATAAGGTCACTGACCAGGATTATGTCATAACCAAGGTGCGTCTTAAAAAAAGCGGTTAATGCCATATGCGAACAAAATTCGAAGATCAGCCTGCGCATATGCGCAGGCTGTTCAGCGACTTTGTAGTTCGCTTTCTAAATAGTTAAAATCTCCTACTTGCTTCATTCAATTTTCAGGATGATAGTCTGCATTGCTAAAACAGGCTTGTTTGGAACTCTTCTGGACCACATTCACGATGACTTGATTAATCTAGCTAGGTACATAATCTTTTGAAGTGCTATATAAGCTATACTTACGCCACAGTGAACTAATAATCCGGGGATTTTGGTCCAAAAGTACTTGTCAGAACATTGGTTCGGGAATACGTGTTTAAAGATCTATAACCGCTGGAAATGAACAAATATGAAACCAATGTATTTGCGCATAATCCAGATATTGTACATTCACTGTAACCGAACCAGCCCCATAATAGCAAATGAATTTAAGAAATTTGCGTTTAAATCATTTTATCAGCATTTTGATAAATTGTATTGGTAAAATTACACCTGGGTTTCCTTTGCACAGTTGTACAGAATGGTGAATCTAGGCATATAACTGACACCAGTGTCCAGGAAATTATGAATATTGTATTTTATTCTAAAAAAACGCAAACAAACAAAAAGCAAAATAACACAAAAACACGCCATTCTGGCAGGTTATGCGGTCAGCGGTTTGATTTTTTAAAACAATATTTTAAAGCTTTACCCTATTTGCACCACTTTTGATGTGTTACCTCCCAACCCCCCCCCCCATCTTGGTAACAAGTGTGGTCCTAAACTGGTCCAGCTGAAATGAACGATTTTTCACATTTTTGTAGGTGGTATAAAATAGTTATACCATGGCTGTCCACTAAGCACACAAAAATGCGTCAGCTAATTTGAGCCTATTTTATCCAATCTCGTCTGAGCTTAGCTGGTCACAAATGCGATAAGTACCTTTATACTACCCTTCGGACTATCTCGCAACGTGAAATATCTACATTGATGTTGGTGGTACCAAATAGCAATACCATGGTTGTCCAAATGTACGGGAGAAGTTCCACTCACTAAAGCTCGTGGATTATCTCCACATACAGCCGGCTAAACCACAACCTAACTTACAATTATATGAACTGATTAACACCCATAAGGTTAATGATCTAGATTATACCATGAATAATTCTTCACGTAATGCTTCAAATGGTGATATAAATAATATTGATACTAGAGTAAATGATTAACTGTAGCATTATTGCTATTTGAATTATCATTCAACCATTAGTTTATAATTCTACAATGTTATTAAGCGACAGAACTGAAGAAAATACTCTTAAAGGTGCGCACGATCATCGACTTTTGGCTGTTCACACACTTACAGTGAGCCACTTTAGTTGACACCACTTATAAAATGTAAGATTTCTCGGAAAAGAAATATGACATTTTTATTCTGAGACTACACGCGTATTCATGTTTTGCATATGGATTCGGACCAGAGACAAAGGATCTTAACCTAACCATTGTTTTGAACTATTTGGTTCCCAACTGGCCAAAGTTTTAAAAGAAGTCGTTTATAGTCCTTTTATATTATAAAAGGTAAATAAAATTTCGAATTATTCTTAGTAAATCCGTTGTCAAAACAATTCCTTTACAATTCGATGTATTTGCAGATGCAGATAATTTATAGATATATTAGCGTTATACTGTTAACGTAAGTAATGACGTCACGACTCCCTAGGCTAGATACGTTTTATCAATAATAATATATTTTGGCGTTTTGATATTTCTGTGCCAACAAGTAACTTAGAATAAAACGATTCTCAAAAAGTCCAATTATTTTTTGGAATTGACGTTAAGATGACAGGGTGTCCATAATTTGCTTTTTACCTGACTAAAATCATATCTCCCTGACTAACATTTTTTGTATTTCTGACAGTCTGTTGGCCCCCTCCTACCTAAAAGCCAACCGTTTCCATATTTTACTCTACAACTGTAATTTCACTACTCATTAGTGTATTTTTTTCTTTGTTTGGTTTTCTTTGAATTTATTTTTTCATAAGTTGTTTATATTTGTGAATTTAACTTATACAGACAAATACGATTTTAGTGGCAATATATTGAAACATACATGTATATGTTATACAGTAGGTTTGTTTAACATATCTCATATATCAAGAAATGCATAGGCTACTAAATGTTGACTACTAATAATGTGTAGACATGAAGTGAAATACTAAATAAACACACCAGGAGATGATTTTTACAAAGCAAACAAGAACCCATAATCAGCAGTATTGAAAATGAGAAAAAGCACAATTTATAGCTGAAACACAGGTAATGCAACCACTACATGGCAAATACATTATGTATTAAGATGTATGATAAAGAAGTAGGGTATTTGGTATGGTTCAAAGCACATACCAAGTACCATACCTGATGTATAAACTTTATAAAAGATATAAATAAATAACTTAAACTTAAAAATTGAGGAACTATTCTTAATACAGAACAGTCATTTTACACTTGGGCAAGGGGTAGAGATGCAGCTGATGAATCTAGGGTATATAATGACCATAAATAAAAACACATTAAACACCATCAGTTTTACATACAAAATGTGCATTGCAGGTTTGATGATCAGTTTACATCCCCTTCAATGTCGTCTCCAGAGACTCCATTTCCTTTCCAGTTTGTTCAAATTGCTATTTTTTGCCTTGTATTTTTCTCTAAATGCATTGGACTTTGTCACTAGGTTCTGTTTCACTTTGTTTTCTGCCGCTTGACCCAGGTCATCTGCTTCCTGCATCATTCTTGGTACAGAACTTCAATTTTCTCTTTTTCTTTCAAAGCTGTCAGCTGTTTTCAGACAGTTTCTCTCGTTTCTTCAGCATAAGACACCTTCTTTCCATCCTCTTCTTCTAAATATGCATCATACTTTCCCCTAGCATTTCAACATGCGTTCATAATCTTTTTCGTTACTGGTATTTATGAAACTTCAAGCTGGTGTCCTTTCTCATTTGGCTGCTTGCCTACACCAGAGTCTTTGAATGAAGCTGTGTGCTTGTCTGTTTGAAAGAGTTCCAAGAAAGGAAGGCACTAATATCTTGGTAATAGTTATAAAGAACTGTATTTTGCTAACACCATCTCGTCCTGAGAATAATCTGTCAATTTTATGTATGCCTGACATTTAGGCTGCCGACTTTTGCTTTATTTCTGCTCTTGCGATATGTATGCCTCTATATTTGGCCAAATCTCTTCTCAGCAACTGAAACATCTACCAACCATCTGGTACTACAAAACTTCCTTACTTGCTTTCAAGTAGTTCTCCCTTCCAATAGGTGAGTCATTGAAGCAGTGATACATTGCTCTCTTAATATCATTCAATTTCCATCCTGTTTTATTAGCTCTATATTTTAATGAACATGAACTCCACGAAACCACAAGATCCAATGTTGATCAACACTGGAATGTCTGGATCAGACCATTAAACGATAAATTAATAGAACTTCCAATTGGTATATGGTCCATCCACGGAGATTTGTAACAAGTTCGACATATTCAGCTTTGCGATTGCTTCATAAGAGAAAGTCTCCAGACCTTGTGTGACCATGGAATACAGAGTCAAAGTAACGTGTGACCACCTTCACTAGTTCATTGTCCCAAAAACCTTACTTGCAAGCCCATTTGTTCGTCCTGAAACCCTTTCACTAGAGCTGACAGAGTAGTCGCTTAAAACTGCGCTCATAGCCCAAAAATATCTGCTGTTAAAACTTCATCGTGTATAACAAAAATTGACACCATTGGAGAGGTCTTCTGTGAATATGGTGCGGTAGAGGTGGTGGCGGTAGCACCACCGTTTCTATTGTATCTATAGACTTATCATTCTCGTCTGCATTGCTAGAAGATACACCCTTGCCAAATGCAAATCCAGAGGTTTTGTTTCCTGTTTCACTTTACTTGACAACTGAACTGTCAATTGTTTTTGCCACTTGCATGGCTGACTTGCGATTTCCACCCCCTATTACCCAATCCAAAACTTAAGCAACATAACATACAGCGAGCTTTAGTGCCTGACTTTTGGTCGACTGCAACATGGCTCCTTAACCCAGCCTATATTGAATTGTGTTTGTTGGTGCTTATGCTTGTGATTATGAAGTATATCACCAGGCAACATACAGGTTAGCTTGTGTGTGACAAGAGTACTTGGGCGGGCTAGAAAAATGTCAAAGCACCAGGTTAGTAATAGTATATAAAAGCGGACCAAAGGAATTTTTATCACATCATTATATTTAGCAGAAAGAAAAGTTCTCACCGCACTTAAATGATTGACTATACATGTACTTGAACTCTAACTTTTAGGAACCTATAGAGATAGGCGAGGATATATCACTCGGCTCACTTGTCTGAAGAATAAAAGTTAATCTCAACCTAAGCCTCCATAGGTACATATAAAATAGAATGCAGTCTTTATTTTCTAATTGAAGTTTTGTTTCCTGAAAGCAAATACATTTGGCCGTCATGCTCTCAAACTTAATTGAGTACCCTTCTTTCAAAGATGATAGTCAGCTACACAGTCGCATCAGCTGGACGAGCAACTAGGAGTTCAACGAAGTGCTGTGGAATCGGCTGACAAGTGAAAGGGCGAGGAATCGGCGCATGGAAATTGAAACATAAAACTAATCTAAGTCCATTAGCAGCGAAGAAGAAGAAAATGCAACAGTTATTTATGCTAATTTCATTAAGACAAAAAATGACAATAATTCCATTTCAGGAAAGGAGCGAAAAAGCAAATAAATTCAGCTGTCTATAAATGGACTCAGCAACACATATTCGGAAAGTGAAAACATTAATAATGGTATACGCCATGGTGATCTAAATATATTCTTATAACATTTTCCATTCCTGGAAAAAAGTTTCAGATGGGGAGTCAAGCAGCTCTACACACTTCAGTTTCTTCTTAAAGAACAATTTGAAAATGTTGTACTTGATATCATTACTTTTATTAATAGTTTTACTATTATTTTTAGTATTTCTATTTTCTATAAATGAGCCGTGACATGAGATTTCCAACAATTTGGTATGTGCGACAAGCAAAGGCTCAGACCAGCCTGCGCATATGCGCAGTCTGATCAGAGGCTTTGCTAGTCGCTTGCATATTTTATGAGTGTTGAGCTACGGACCGAATATCATTTGGGGTTTCTAAGCTTAAAAGGAGGCTGCACAGGCTCGTCTGAGTCTACACATGTCAAAATGCCACATTGTTGGAAATCACATGTCGCGGCTCAAATCTATTTTTATTTTCTATAAGTCTATAGACACGACAGAAATGGTGGTGCCACCTCCACCACACCAGGGCCCAGACTTGTAATTGTTTTTCCATAGACCTCCATGATAGCTTTTAAGTAGGCTGTAGTCCTCACAACTCTTCAATCACAATGAGACTGCCATAGAGTTACAGATTGGACCTAGTTCAATCAAAAAACAAGAATGAGATACCTTGATGACCGCCATGTTTTGCCACTTTTTGGCCCCTGAAGGTGGGCACCCTACATGAGAGGAAAATTCTACTGAAAAAAATATCAGAATGCAAGGTCCTTTTTTCTAAGCCACACCAGTAAACTTAATCAACAATTCAATGAGATGTTGTTCCAAAAAGTACAGCAAAGATAGACCCATCTAGTAAATACAATATATTTCCTACTTTCATTATTGACCAATCATGAAACACCTTACAACTTAAAAATATTGTGCTGAGCTTCCACCCACCTTTTCAGCCAATCACTGCCCTTTTTTACATTTACAGGTCTGTGACCACCACACTCGCAGAAAGTCTGCCTCTGGAACGATGTCAATTTTTGTTATACAGGATGAAGTTTTAACAGCAGGTATTCTGTGGGTTATGCATACAGTCAGTGTTTCTGGATTAAACTGCAGTAACAAGAGGTTTGACTTCAATAAAATGAAGTTGGCGCCGTAAAACTGTTTTAAGCCCTCCAGTGGAATATTTTTACTGACCGTTCTAAGGCGGTACTTCTTTTGTGGATCATTATGTTTTTTTTCTGCCTTGTGTTTGTTATGCCTTTGTGCGGGTCTGTTTATATGTGCCTTTTGGTCACCTGCTGGGAAAGGGCTGACCTCTTGGCTCTCGTTTGTCGTGTGTAACTGTAAATTTTCACTTTCCCATTGGTACCCTGGGTCAGGTGTAGTACTTGATTTATCGATTCCTGATCTTTGCACCATTACTTACCTTAAATTCAATAAAATGTTTTAGGTGATTTTCTGTCGCAACGACCGCCAGGGATATAATTATGCCTTGTGCAAAATGCAATCCAAAATATAAACGCAAAGATTGCATGTGCGTTTTTGTCAAAATGCGCTTTCAACAAAGCAGAATGAGTGATTCAACTTTTTAGCGTCATCAAATAGGTAAACTGCCGATAAGTAAAAGGACCCTTCACAAGTAGTGCATAAGTAAAATGGCTCACTGTATACGCCAAAAAGGCTTAAGTATATTTTGTCCAATGGGTATCCAGATATAATTTGCCAAAACTTCTAAGAATGAGCTGACATGTTTAAAAGAATAAACTTCTTCAAACGCATTCGATAGATCTGTCGTGAGACAGTGCATGAGATTTCAAACAATGTGGTATGTGCGACGAGCAAAGCCTCAGATCAGCCTGCGCATACGCGCAGTCTGATCAGAGCCTTTGCGAGTCGCTTGCATATTTTATGAGTGTTAAGCTACTGACTGAACAGCATTTGAAGTTTCTCAGCTAAAAAGGAGGCTGCACAGGTTCGTCTGAGTCTACTCTTGTCAAAATGCCATATTGTTGGAAATCTCATGCATACCGTTTACAAATCAGGCGGTTGTGCACTTTTAACTATATGCAAGAGATAAACATAACGCACAAAATCAGTAATTATTTTTTCATTACCATTGTTCAATAGTAATTAATTACCACCAGGAGTGAGATAAATAAGACAATAACACTGTCTATAGATGAACGACTTGGCCATACTGTCCTGCAGACAGTCATAAAATCATCTGTGGTTACTTCCAATTACTTCTTTTTCCTTTGGGCGCTGGTCAACTGACTCTTCTGTAGAAAGGAACGGTTTAAATGTGTAAATATGATAAAATACGAAAATAACAACACTACATGTAACAAGAATCGTAGAGTCGATGGCACGCCCGAAAATAAATTTGCTCTTGCACGCCCCAATTGTGTAAGCAAGTCACTCAACAAACTTGGTTGGTTTAGGATGAGGTAGCATAGCGGACGGGAGGACGGAGCGAACTTACTATCCTCGAGACTTTAAAAAATGAAGGGGATAATAGTAATAATAATAATTAAAATAATTATAATAAGCCACTCCCGCCACATTCTATAGTGAGTCAAATCACATGGAAGCTTTTTAAAATAGAGCTTAACTTCTTTAAGCTGAATGAACTTTCCCACCGTTGCATTTGTATCATTTGGGCAAGTCCATTGAAGAGTCTGATCTGCCATGCCTGATCTGGGTCTGTACTGTTTGCCTATTAAAAGGGGCTAGCCTTATATGGGTTAAAAGGTGAACAAAAACATCGAATTTTTTTTAATGAAACTTGTGTATTGATAAATGCGGACCGCGGCAAAATAGTTTAAAACCTTTTCTAAATTGTTCTAAAAAAAACTGCGACTGGTTTACCCCTTCCATCCCAATCTTCAGCCATGATTGCAAAACAATGGATGCCCCTCTATATTTACATTGTAAGTTGCGTTCATAAAAATGATTTTCTGGATACTTTTGATATTGCTCTTTCATCTCTCTCGTTCTAGCATGTTTTCGACGTCGACTTTACAGACAGTTGTAGCTTGTTTTGTTTCTCTTTAGTTTATCTGTTTGACCTAATAGGTTACCCCTGGAAAGCCCGCCCTCTTTTTAACGGTTTACGTTGCATTTAAAATTGGCTATGTCATTTGTTTGAATTGCTTTCCCAGTTTGTTCTCTAAAAATCCTTAATGTTTTTTGTTTCTACGTTAAAATCAACGATAGCTTAAATGCTATCTTTTTAACCCCCAATCATTCTTCTAGATGTACTATTTTGTTTAAATTCACCCACTGGCGCTGTGTGGTTAGTTTTGTTATTCTATATTGCAGCTCTTTGTAGTTTCAACCATAAAAAACATCGAACATTCATATGGCATGTATGCTTGCATCGGACGTTTGCTCTTCACATCTGACCCTTGGTTGTCCTACATGCCTACAAGTGAATCTTATCTGCTGGGAAGAGAAATCAGATAGGGATACTGTTTCTTCAGTTTTATTTTACTACTATCAGTTTCCATTTGGGGGTTGTTTTGTGAGCACCAGACAACAAATTTAAACTTAATATCCTCAAATTTTTTGAAAATGTGCCCTTCTGAAAAAGAAATGGGTTCATTAATTATGTTTTCTTTAGTGTTTGAATGAGCATTTTGTCATTATTACGATTGAGTAAACTGATAATTTCGTCCACAGAGGTGTCTGCAGCGTTTAAACTATGAGTAAGTTCGGATTTGTCATTATTAATATATGTCTCACCTTCAATTTCCTCTAATTCAAAAAGGAAAAATCTCCGCGTCGTTAGCCTTAGAATCTTGTTTTGTTGTTTCAAGTTCTTGTAGCTCGAATTCCAAATAATTTCTCAGCAGTTCTTGCATATTCATCTGACAAACTCACTTCATTAACTATTTCACTGACTAGTTCACTAACGGGTTCCTTGATAGGTTCATTGTTGGGTTCACTGATTGGTTCACCTTCACTACAGGGTCCATTGTTTGGTTCACTAATTTGTTCAGCACGACTAAATGGTTCAGGCTCAATAGCGGGTTCATTAACGTCAGTGGGTTGCTGTAGTACGAGACTAACAGGAGAGTCTTTAACAGGTTGTTTATTGGTTTGTCCCATGCTTGTTTTCTCCCTTTTATCTCCACCACACATGCCAATAACAGGAATTTCCCCTTCAGTACCAGTGTCAAATTCATCATCAGAGACACTTTCACCCATTAACACACTGAACCTATTGTGATTGAAGTTGGTGTAGTGTTTATACTTTTTTGTATATTTGCTTTTGGTTTTGCCATCAAGGCAAAAGCCTACTAATGCAAATGAAAATGATCTGAGTTATAGCGTATATCTGTGGCCAAGAAACCGGATGAATATGACTTACATGTGAATATACCGCTTTCACTGAATAGCATATGGTAAAGTCGTGTAAATTCGGACATCAGGTAAATTTGGACATACGTTTGCAAATAGTGGAAATTCAGATGAGACGGCTCCTAATGAGCCGTCTCATCAGGATTTTCACTGTTTGCTTAGCTAATTTATTTTTATTCCAATAATTGAACTATGAAACAAAGTGGCTGTCCGAATTTAACTGCCTGTCCGAATATACCCGACTTTACCCTATACATTTGTTAATAACATAAGGATAAACCAATTAAGAACCTGTGCCAGCTTACTTCGGAAAAGGTGAAAAATAGTGTTTGGAAAAACCAAATTGCGCCGAAATTGCGATTTTTCTGCAATTAAATTTGCAATGTTCAAATTTTGTAGTCGCTAGTAGCGGTAGATTTGCCTTTCATTACAATTGTGCAATAGAAATCCAGCTCTTTCAAGAACTACCATTTAATTCAAGACCTAGCAGACAACATGCATCAAATAAACTGTTTAATTATACTGTTTAATACAATCATAGGGTTTATTACACAAGTTTCACATCGTGAGTACATTTTAGGCGGTTATTCACCTTTACTTTAACCTTTAGTATACTAATGGGTTCTTCTTTCTGGTTTTATATGATAAACTTGGGATAGTCCATTGTACATATCTAGGGGTGGCAGTTTATAATTTTCAAAACATGTTGTATTCTTTTGTCTGAAGATCTTTTTTACCTTTAAAAACAGTGTAGACCCTGATGAAATGCAGCATTATGCTGCATTTCATCTAGGTCTTCACTGTTTGTAAAAAGCCCCCGTTTAAGGGGTTCCCCATATACAAAGGGTTAACAGTTTGTTGGATCATGCAGTCATGGGATCGGTTTGGGGATTCTCAGATTCGATCTTGACTCAAGTAACATAAAGTGGTCAACGAACCTCAGTAACAAACTTAATTTCCTGAGAAAAATCAGGAATGACAAAGTGCCGAAGATAGACCACAATACTGTCACCAAGCCCCTAACTAGTGATGACATGATACCACGATCTGACTGGAACCCTATTTCTGATATGTCAACCAATTAACTGTAAAAGACAAACCGGCATGTGACGAATATCCTGACCCTGTGCAGGCACAGGCTGAGATTGGTCTTTATTGTAAAAATAGTCAAATTGTAATGAAGGGCCACTTCCTGCGACGCTGTCATGTTGTTTTCACACCAGATATGAAAATAACTCTCAGAGAATTCTGATACTGCTAACTATGTCCAATTTTCATCACGCTGAGTCGCTAATGAAATGATACTATGAGTACATGTGATTGACTTTACTACGAGAAAACATGTCCTCTGGGTCTCCGACCTGGTAACACTCTTACAAGTTTACCGAGCTTAACAGACTAGCTTCAACTTTTAAAATATCTATGTAGATTATACCACTTTGCTGCTAAACATGTTTCGATTAAAACGATCACTTCAATAATTTATTTTCAATGAATGTGCTATTTAAAGCTTTAAGCATGTACATCGTACATGAACTGCTTTAATGCATCCATGGTATGTCTACCTTTGGAAATGTTTTGATGTATCGCTTTGTTATAGAGGGCCACTTGGTAGAATGGCTATTTCAGCTAAAAGTGTACACCTCTTTAAATATTGTATAAATATATATAAATAAATAAATTATGAAAGTGTAAAGAAAAACTCGAAAAGAATAGCGTTAATAACTTACAATATACACAGCATTTTAACGTACATTTTTCTTCACGCACGACTCATTATTTGGAATTGCATTTAAAAAAGCTTAGAATTATGATTATCAATTATATGCTCAAAGTAGAAATAAGACTTTTTATCATAAATAGTGAGTATGATCAGGAAATACCAGACTAATAAGACTTTATAATTCTTGAAAGGTGTAACAGGAGTTCATAATGATAGTGACAAGTCGACATGTTATCAGCTTTGTCACTTATTGGAAGGCGTGTATAGAGTGAACAATTATTGACCATAACACCGGTGTCGGGTAACGTATTCGATTTCCGGTAGCAGATCGGTTGCAGCTATGAATTCAACAACTGGACCTTAGGGAAGTTAGTCAACACTTAATGGCTGGTTATACAAAATGGCGTGTACAGTTCCAGAATGTCCAGAGGGGTGCGTTATAAGTGTGTTTGACAACGATCAAGAACCAGATGACACCCAACAATAAACTTAATACGCTGGTGATAACATATTGTGCCTGGGTCCAAATAGACAAAGACAGAAATTTGCAAACCCAAGACTTATTGCCCCACAACTGGTTCCGCCTGGAAGGTAATGAAGATACCATAGTGAGTCTGAGAGATGGAACATTCGCACAACATGAACTACTACAAGAAATTCACTATGAACAACTGTTTTACGTTTTTTATGATGTTATCAAAGCTGTGAAAGCGGAACAAAAATTCCAAGATGGCCCTCACACCGATTAAAAAGATACTTTGGTAGAAGATAAATTGCAACTGAGGGGGATAAACCTTGTCCAAATTGTGGGGCACTTGTTAAGAAAGGAAACGCTACAAATTGTGGGGCACTTGTTAAGAAAGGAAACGCTACAAATTGTGGGTCACTTGTTAAGAAAGGAAACGCTACTGTGATAATCATAATTGTAACGTCCATCTGCGCACTGCAAAAGAAGCGAATGAGGAATCTGAGCCAATAGAGGAAGAGAATAAGACGCAAAGAGTACCAACATTTCGTAAAGATAAGTTTGAAATTGATGAAACAACAAATGCGGCAAAAACAGCTGTAGAAAACATTCAGAAAGAGTCTATCAGTTGTACGCATGTCCCATCTAATCACTCAGATAACCCACTTTTGGTTAGAATAGCAGACCTATTGTTTCGTAATCCATTTAGCTGTCAGAAGATTACACTATTACTTAGGAAGGTGGGAAAAATACGGGGATCTAACGTTATTAGGGAAAACAGAGAAAGTGCTTAATAGTATGCTATGATGATTTGTCGTACCATATGTTAATTAACATAATTAAAGAAATATTACATGTGTGCAGTATGTTAAAATTCGTTTATGGGTAAGGATCCTTTGATAAGACATTTTGATGGAAGTCATGAGGAAAATAATTCAGTTGAATTGTAGTTCGAATTTGATTGGGTGGTCCTCAAGCGGTCATTTTGAGATCAATATGGCCAAACCAATCACTGAACTGAATTGGGTTCCGCTAATGGAACATCTATGTGCCACTATGGGTTTCAGTGATACAGCAATGGCATAAGCTAAGCCGCCTCAATACACCTGCATAATATGCACCGGTTATCGTGCGGCCTTCCTCAAGATAATCAATCATGATCACCCCTTGACTATCCAAAAAGATTGAGACAATCACCTTCCCTGCTGAATGAACCCTCTTACATTTTTTAGGAGAAGGTAAGACACCGATGAGAACTTTTTGATCACACCCCATATGTCATTTTCTAGGAATATAAAGTGTTGTCTTGATAGTATGTAATAGAAAGGGCAGCAAAAAAAATTATAAAAATCGATATGCCTAAAGAAGTTTTTGGATCGGGTATTTAGAAGACACTATTTTCTCGCCAAAACTTCAAGGTCAATATATTCCAATGAAAACGAATACAATTTAACATTACATGGCCTGAAAGGTAGATCTTTAGTCAAAACTATGAAATGGAGCTAACACCGTTTTAGGAATTCACACAATAGGCAAACGCATTGAAGCATATTGCATTTTAACCAACAAGTTGAAATTCGTTTGCTGTATGCCTAATGTGCTTCGATGCGTTTGAGTATTGTGCAAAATATGGAAATCTACAAACGGGAATTTCTTATTCATTGCTGTAATTGTTCTTAATTGTGTTTTAATCAATGAGTTAAAATTCGTTAAAGTTACAGCAAAGATATTGCATTTAGTTCTTTTTCCCCCTTTTTTGAATGCGAGAAGACTTGGAGAAGGCTGGCATGCATAGTGCCACCGCTGAAGAAAATCAAGTATATGATGCATTTATCTTTGTTTATAAGCTTTATTAACATCACATAACCTTGCTTCTAAATATTTAGCTACGAAGTTAGTGGTGCTTAGCTTTGGACGTTTCCTGATCTTTGCAATCTTGCTTACTTTGGCACATGGGAACTTGAGACATTTACTGCATTCCATCCATTCATCCCACATCTTTTCGCTGTTTATTGCATTTGACACAGTAACTGTTGGTACTTGTAGTGTCATTGTCTTGATTTGACGTGGATGGTTTAGTTGTTATGGGAAGCTTTCTGCTTGTTCGTGGCTTTTTCCTCTTCGCCGGCGCGGAAGGTTGAATCTTTGCTCTTTTTTACTGAATTTTTTGGTTGGAGTTAACATTGCCATTGCCTTTGTAGAAGCAACTTGTGTCACTTTTGTAACATTTGACGCTGCATTTTTCCATAAAGGAACGAGACAACCTGATTAGGAGTTTTCCATGTGATTTTAGGGTTAGATATCATTACTGGAGGTTAGTGTCGCAAGTCCGAAAGTTTCTGGATCATAATGGAATCATTTGCTCTTGATTAGGTGGCCAACCAAAGACTCATTATCAAGTTTGAAATTTCTTGTCCAGTTCATCATTAGCATGTATAGTAAGTAACATTCCCCTTTGGTCTTTATCTAAGGCAAAAAATTGCACTCCTCAAGCTTGTTCTAGTTGGAAGGTCTTTTTAACATCATTTGCTGAGGACACTGAGCCTACAGCATTGCATGAAACAAAGTTTTCAGGATTATATCTGATTTCAGGATTTTGATTTTCCCCTATACATAACGGTAGATTATATACACATCGTCAAAAGTTATGCACCACTAATTTCGAAGCTAAATATTTCGACGCAAGGTTATGTGATGTTAGTAAAGCTTATAAATAAAGATAAATGCATCATATAGGGGTAAGAAAGCGAAATAATCATGCTATTTTGCAAAAGTCTGTGATGGTGAGGTCAACCTAAAGCACATAGTGGTCAATTTTTTCATTGCAACTTTGTGTACATGAATAAATGTTGAAAATTTTGTTTGAAAAAGGCCCACTATTTGTTTCAAGATGTTGGGGATCACTCCCTGGAGGTTTCAGAGCGATAGGGAACGTTTTGATAAGTCGCGAAAACTCATGATTTTGTAGCAAAATTCGAAAATAATATGTATTTTTAAATTTTGTTTAAATAGTTATTCTGAGTTTCACAACAAATAAAGATTTTCCATGTACAATAAAATTTCTTCACGGTAGTTTGAAAATATTTCAGCAAAAATATAGGTGGTGCTTAACTTGACGCCGTGTACATATGCAAACAAGACAAACTCGTTAAATTTATATACCCCTACAAATAGTTATTTTAGAGAAACATGTAAATCACAAAACAAATAACCCCATTTATCTAACCCCTAAGTTCATTTTGGGTATCATACAGATCATATTAAAAGTCTGTCAAGTACATGTATGTTTAAATGCTTTGTTTGATAGAAAATATACTATTCTACACAATTTTTAAAGCTGACCTTTCAACCCAACTCCAGTGGTCAGGGGTGTGTGTAAAGTGAAAGTTTTAGCTTGCGTGTTGGTCTACACTTCTTTCCATTTTGTTTGAAATGCAATTTGACCACTTTCAGAAAAGAGAAAAAACCCAAGGGAATATTTGCTTTCATTGTGATCTACGCTCCATTCTCTTTAATTTGATATGCAACATGATCTTTTGACCCCATCCCAGTGGTCGCGGGTGTGTCTATGCGCAAAGTATTTGCTACCATGTTGCTGCATTTGTCAATCCCTTTAATTTGCTATGCAACATGACCATATTCCGAAAAAGTTTAATTTTGACATTGGCCCCCAGCCCCTTTGTCCTTCCCAGGGGATTGGACCCAGGCCTTTAAAATAAAATCCCGTTTAATATGTTTCATGTCTATTGTTCCTCTGCCTGCATTCAAAATTTCGTTTAAAAAGTTTGACAGCTGACTTAGTTATTGTGAAATTTGACTTTTGACCCCACCTAAGCGGTCAAAGAGGTCAGGTAAAAGTTTTGACACTGCCATGCTTATCTACAGGCACTGGGCAATCATGGTCTATAGTGAGAGATTGTGAGATATAATAGCTTTGTGGGAAAGCAAAGTTCATTGCACAAAAAAGCTTATATAGTTTTTGCATTCTACTGCCTATGCTAAGACAAGGGCAATTACTCAAGAGTTAATGAGTCGATTTTGCCGAAACTTATTGGATATCGACTGTCTATGGTACTTAAGATTTATGGCAAGAATGCATCAAATCTGACCGATAGTTACTGAGATAAGGTTCCGCCGACGGACAAAAAATGCGGATGGACTGATGCACGGACAGCGCCAAAACTACATCCCCCGACAAAATAGGGTGATAAATAGCCATCTGGATTTCAGGATTCAAACAATTTGTGGAGCAACTTAAGAATTTGTCCGTCACTTCATCTGATCCATACCTTCAGTATCTAGAATGAATTTAGATATGTTATAGTTGCTACCATACATAACCCTAAATAGAAGTTTAAACGTGTACATTACCTCCATATATTGTATGCATTCCCCTTATGAACGCAACAAAAAGTGGCGGCCGGATTCTATAGTCTAGCCGATTTGTTACTTTCACAACTGTCAATGGCGCTGATCAGAGCTGATCAGTGCCTTTGTTGTTCGCATACCAAGTTTTCTTTATATAGTATGGCATATATTTGTTTGATTAACGGTTTACCATGCAGTTAATATTCTCCTGTGTCTAATAGTAACGCAACAAGTGGCTTCATTAGTCCATTATGTGTGTTTTTGCAAGTTCTGTGAGAGAGGTCATCCACCGCTCTAAGAAATTAGCAAGAAAGAGTTCCAAACATAGTTAACGCTAAATAGCCCATGCACTGAATATCTTCATAAGCCACAGCCATTCATGTTGGTCATTAAACCATCGGCGCGAAACAAGGAATCTTTGGCCAGTTTCATACTACATCTGTCAATTTGTTGGAAACTAAACTATGTCCAGTATAGCTCCATTTTCAAAGCGAGGCTATAAATAGCATTGCAGACATTTACGAATTGAATGAATACAGTGAGCCACTTTAGTTACGCACCACTTATAAAAATAAAATTGCTCGGAATAGAAATTTGATATTTTTATTCGGAAACCACCAGCGTAAAGGGCATCTATATTTGCTTAAGCCATTGAAATTTCATTGTGATCAGATCAGGAACAAACGAGAAAATGTATCTCGAAGGGAACTACCCTCAAAACAACATTTCACAATCCAATATTTCGAATGAAACTCAAATCACATAGCGTTTTTTCAGGGTCGAATTTCTGCTATGCCAGAAATATGAGCCGATTTATTCTTAACAATATCTAAGACTGGAATGTGTTTTTAAACTTCGTCATTTTTCAAACGTTTTACTATTTTGGTTCCCAGCTGGCCAAGGTTTGAAATTAGTTGGTTTTAGTACTTTTTTTAAAGTAAGTTAAAATTTTGTATGATTCTGAGTAAACTAGTTATCAAAAGTAAGTAATGGTGCAAAGATCAGGAATCGATACAATCAAGTACCACACCTGACCCAGGATACCAATGGGAAAGTGACAAACTCACAGAAGACACCACAAACGAGAGCCAAGAGGTCAGCCCTTTCCCTGCAGGTGACCACAAAGCACATATAAACAGACGCGCACAAAACATAACAAACACAAGACAGAACTAAAACATAAAAGATCCACAAAAGAAGTACCGCCTTGGATCCACAAAAGAAGTACCGCCTTGCACTTCTTTTATAATTTATTTTTAAACAACCACGTATCCGCCATTTATTTTCATAAAAGAATTGATGGATTTTTGGCGTCATGTTGTTGACGTTAGTGATGACGTCACTACTACCAAGGCTTTACGACGTGTCAATGAGAAGATGATCTTTCTATGTCAACAAGTGACTCATAAAAACAATTTGCAAAGGAAAACCTGTTCGATTATTCTAACTGACGTTAATATAACATCAAAACGAGCATTTCTTCAAAAAGTTCCGTTGTTACTAAAGTCAACGACCGAAATGAGGGGTTGAACTTGAATAAAATAATTGTTTTTGGTGTTTTTTCTGTAACAACGATCACCATGGATAATACCTAGTGCAAAACGCAAATGGAAAATATAGGCGTTCAGGTTGCATTTTTGTCAAAATTGCATTTGACGTTGCAGAATGATTCACATGAATGATTCCGATATTTTTTCGATGCCATCAAACAGATAAAATGAAAATAAGAAGATTATCATAGAGAATGTTCGATTCCAGCATTATTGTTAAAAAAATGTGGGCCCCGAAAAAGTGGTGCGTAACTAAAGTGGCTCACTGTATGGTCATGTAACTTAGTCTAGCGGACATTGGTATAATTGTCCTGCTAAATCAGCATAAGTGTTATTTTCTTATGAATTTTAGTTACAATTCGTTCAAGTGTCTTTTGGAACATTGTTGGGCATTTCAAGAGGAGCAGATTTAGGCGCGTTGCTGAATTTCATATGAGGCTTACTTTTTGAGAAAACTTACCTCATCGTCATAAAGGATGAAACCGATCTCAAATCAAAACTAAATGCCTCTACTTTAATTTTGATTGGGTCGTACGTTCGAAAATTGGTAGCGTCATATCTAAAAAAGGGGAGATAACTCTATCCTTGCAAAAAAGGGGATTGTGAAGTACGAATTTCGAATCGATTTTTTGCAGTGTTAAAACATTATTTTTTCGTAAATTATTTTATTTTCTAAAATCAATTTAACTTTTATTTATTTTTAAATCAAATTTGGCTCATTTTCTTCATTTGCAGATATAGCTAATGAGGGATAACTCTTACTACCCTATAAAATAGAACATTTCCTTCGATATCGTTTCTGATAATACCGTTATTTTTGGTAAAAAATGCGTAAAACTTGATCAATTCGACGAAACATATAAATTTGCTATTCAAAAACATGATTAACAGCATTCTGACATGCTTGACGGCTCGGAAAATCGCTTGCAAAGTTGCTACCCCCGTGTGAAAAATACTCTGTTTTCGTGCATTTCACCAATACACTTGATATACTATTAGGCGCAGTCTCTGAATGCTTTTGAGAGAATTTACCTCATCGTCCTAAAAGATGAAACTAGTTTTCAATTGAAGATAAATGTCTACACTTAATTTTTTGGGGGTCGCACACTCAGAAATTGGTCCCGCCATATTGAAAAAAGGGGAGATAACTTTATACTCGCAGAAAACAGAATCTCGAACTTTTAAAGTATCAAGTATGGACTTATTTCTGAAGACAAAGGGTCTGACACATTTCTTTAAGGTAATTTGGTATGCTAAATCCGAAAACCAATGTTTGCAAGCTGAGAAATGGCGTCTTATTGAGCTTATTTGCATGTTTTCAAGATGGCCGCCAAAGTCAGACAGAATCTTACATTGCTGTTGATTCATTGTTTAATGTACCTCGGAATATTTTTGGGGGTTCTGTGTTGGTCTTTGTTTTTTTATGCATCTATTTGTGTTCTTTCTATTTTTGTTAACACCTTGACGAGGAAGAGAATGATACTTTAATTTATTTTAATTGTCTTCCTGGTGTCTTGTGACTGTTAGTGTTCTGTTCCTCTTCCTCACGATGCCATGGGTTGATCTGCGGTAGTGATTGTGGTTTTTCCTGTTTATACTCACTTACTTTTTGCGTATCTAGTGTCCAGCTATTGTAATGAATGTTTCATTCATAGCACTATTTTGGACTAGGTTCAAGCTTTTAAAGTGATAAACGAGAAATGAGTTTTGAGAATCAACAAGTAGCTTTGATTTAACTGTCTTCATAATGTCCATTCTTCCTAGCAATACGCACAAAATGTGTTACACTATCTATATATCAAAAGTAAAAGCATTTAAATTCCTTAGTACCCAATGGTCGAATTAGACAAGCCTTGCGTCCTCAGGACAACTTCTCATGGGCGTCAAATTGTTTTGTGAGACCGCCTTCAATAGGTAAAAGTATTGCCCTCAAAATAACCCTATTTGAGCTATGTGAAATTGCATGGTTTCCATGGCAACAAACAATGCGCTTCAAAACAGTTGGGTATGTCCCTACAAATTACTTATATCTCAGCAGAAACTCATCCTAAAGTACTAACTCGAAAAAAAAGTAAGCCATAGCAGCTTCATTCAGCGGTAAAGTATGCTAGTGAGCAAATTTGCATATTCATGAAAATTAATGAATACATTAGGAAATCATAAAAAAAAATAAAAGATGTACCCACAAAGATACTTACAACTCAGCTGTGAATTATTTAAGGCAACCACTCTTGGTACCAAATAATGCCAAATCACTACACCTTTACCAAATTGTCCATTTAACAAATTTTCTAACATTCTCACTCATAAATATTGATCAAAATATAAGAAACCAGAGAACATTTTGGAAAAATTAAAGGGGTGTACTTACAAAATTTCGCATATGTCAGTTGCTAGTTATCCTATTCTCAAATTAAAGCCTAGAGCTAATTTTTATCATTCTGTGTTCTTCTTTCTCTTTAATGTTTTCTTATACATTCATGAGACAAGCAAATGAGATCATTTGTATATTCATCATAGGTCTCAACTTTTATTTGGTGCCATGGTTGGTAGTCCAGGATATATGGCAGCTGAAATATAGGTTATTTGTAGGTCAAACCACTTTAGTTTTCTACTATTTTTGACTTATTCTTTTCATGTGTTCTTTAATATTCGTGAAAATGAAAATTAGATATTTCGAATACCTATAATCATAGGGTCACATACCTGTATCTCAACTATTATTTAGTACCAAGTTTTGTAGTTTAGGATAGTAAGCAGCTGGTGTAGAGGTAATTTGGAAGAGATACCACCTTAATTAATCTACCAATTTTGTCTTATTTCTTATGTTTAAATTAATATTTATGGGTATTCAAATTAGATCATTTGTCTATTTAATCATTTTCATCAAATGAAAATGTCTCAACTTTTATTTAGTACCTAGTTTTGAAGTTAATCATAGTTAGCGGCTGACTTAGTGGTTGTTTTGAACGTAAATCACCTAATTTTTCTACAAATTTCCTCTTATTTCTTAAGCATTCATTAATATTCATGAATATATTCAAATTAGATAATTTGTAAATTTAATTATTTTGGTCAAAAAACAATGTCTCAACTTGAATTTGGTACTAAGTTTTGCAGTCTACGATAGTTGGCAGTAGAAATATAGGTAATTTTGTAGCTATACCCCCTTATTTTTACTATCTATTTAATCTTATTTCTTATGCTTTCGTTCATATTCATGAATATTTATATTATAAAATTCGTATATTTTATCATTTTGACCAAATGGCTATGTCTCAACTTTTATTTGATACCAAGTTTTGTAAGATAGGATAATTATCAGCTAGCGTCATATTAATTTTGTAGGTATACCACCTTAATTTTTTTACCAATTTTGTCTTGTTTCTTATGTTTACATTAATATTCATGAATATTTTAATTAAATAATTCGTATATTTAATTATTTTAGTGAAATGATTAGGTCTCAACTGTTATTGGGTACCAATTTTTATAGTCTAGGATAGTTTGCAGCTTGAGTACATGTGATTTTGTAGGTATACCCCCTTAATATATCTACCAATTAAGTCTTATTTCTTATGTTTACATTAGCATTCATGAATATTTTAATTAGATAATTCGCATATTTAATAATTTTGGTTAAATGGCAAAGTCTCAACTTTTATTTGGTACCAAATTTTATAGTCTAGTCTAATAAACAGCAGACATATAGGACATTTTGTAATTATACCACCTTCATTTTTCTACCAATTTTCCCTTATTTATACTTTTTACATTAATATTCATGAATATTCAAATTAGATTCTTCGTATATTTAATCATTTTGGTCAAAATACAATGTCTCAGCTTTAATTTGGTACCAAGTTTTGTAGTCTACGATAGTTAACAGTAGATATATAGGTAATTTTGAAAGTATACCACCTTAATTTTTCTACCAATTTTCTCTTATCTCTTATGCTTTCATTAATATTCATGAATATTTAAATTAGATAATTCGTATATGTCATCATTTTGATCAAATGGCTATGTCTCATCTTTTATTTGGTACAAGTTTTTGTAAGATAGGATAGTTAGCAGCTAGCGTACTGGTAACTTGAAAGTATACCACCTTTATTTTTCTACAAATTTGTCTTATGTCTTATGTTTATATTAATATTCCTGAATATTTAAATTAGATAATTCACATATTTAATCATTTTAGTTAAATGGCAATGTCTCAACTTTTATTTGGTACAAAGTTTTGTAGTCTAGGCTAGTACGCAGCAGACATATAGGACATTTTGTAGGTATACCCCCTTAATTTTTCTACCAATTTATTTCTTATTTCTTACGTTTACATTAATATTCATGAATATTTAAATGAGATAATTCGTATATTTAATCAATTTAGTCAAATGGCTTTGTCTCAACTTTTATTGGGTACCAAATCTTGTAGGATAAGATATTTAGCAGCTGGTGTAGTGGTAATTTTGTAGATATAACCCTTAATTTTTCGGCCAATTTTCTCTCATTTTGTATGTTTTCATTAATATTCACGAGTATGCAAATTAGATAATTCGTATATCTATTCAGTTGGTCGTTTTGGTAATGTCTCAACTTTAATTTGGTACCACGATTCTTAGTCTGGAATGATAAACAGCGACATATTGGTAATTTTGAAGGTGACACCCCTTATTTTATTCTACAATTTTTCTCATTACTTACGTTTTCATTAATATTCTTGAATATGCAAATTAGATAATATTAATATCTAATAAGAGCGTCATATTGCTGTTTCTGAAAAACTATTTTATCTATTTTAGAAAGAAAGACTAGACATTTCAACAAATATACTTTTGTGTGATTAAAAGTAAAAAAAAAGCAGAGAAGCAATATTTCAAGGAGGTACTTAACGACGCTCATCTATGCTGGTTTTACATTATTTCTAGTACCAGAGTTACTTCCCCATTTTATGAATGACGATACTCTATTTTAACGTACAATCCTCACAAATTGAAAGTACAGATATATTTATAGCCATGTATCATCATTTAGGACGCTAATGTAAGTTTTCTCCAAAAGTAAATCAGCGAATCTCCTATGCTCGTATCAAGTGTATTGGAAAAAAGCATTAAAACGCTGTTTTTCCACACAGGGATGGCAACTTAAGAAGCAAATTTCTGAGCCGTCGGACATATCAGGATGCAGCAAATCATGTTTTTGAATAGCAAAAAGACAATTGTTTTAGAAATTATGAAGTTTTGCGGGTTCTGATTAAATATAACGGTATTATAAGGAATAAAATAGAGGAAAATATTAAATTTTATAGGGTAGTAAGAGTTATCCCCCCAAAATACTATGTTTAAATTTATAAAAATCAATAAAACTCATACAAATATAAATGACAGTAAACTTACTTTTAGAAAATAAAATAATTTGCGAGAAGGAACGTCTTTTTGTCAATACAAAATCAGTTTAAAAAACATACTTTACGTTTCCGTTTTTTGTAAACATTGAGTTATCTCCCCATTTTTTAATATGATGCTACCAATTTTTGAGCGTACGACCCAATCAGAAATAAAGTAGAGTCATTCATCTTGAATTTAAGACCTGTTTCATCCTTTATGACGATGAGGTAAGTTTTTTCGAAAATTTGAATTTCAGCAACGCGCCTAATTATGAAACTAACGTTTCAATGATATATGTGAAGCATTTGTATAATAATGGTGAATACATGCCAAAAGTACTTAATAGTTTAAAGATATACAACCGCTAGATATGATAGACTATGACACCTATGCAAACCTGTTTTCTATATTTCCTCCTCGATTAGAAAGCAAAATAGAATTTATCTCATGCATTTTAAGTAAATGATTTTTCAAACATAATATCAACTCGTTCTTGAAATTATTGGTAGTCTGTAATGAAAATCCCACGCAAATGCATATTCCCCTGGCCATTAGACTCTTCCTTCTCTTACAGGCTAATATTTGGTTACTTGTTCGTTATTTTTTAAACTATCATTGTGACTTATGTTGTTTCCTGAAGGCTTAAAGGGCATTGCAACTTTAATATGTTGCACCAGAAGGCCAGTACAAATACCTTCCAGTGATAGGATAACTTAAGACAAGAAAGTCTACAAGCATCCCAGCAGATGTCACAGACGTGTCTTTATGATTGGGGTATTGTATTCTGGATGTTTTCATTACTATGATTGCTTTCTTGTCTCCGGCTCAAAGTCATGAACCTATGGTTCATCAACCGTTACAAACTCCTTGAGAAATATTTTCCATGCACACGTTGCACCTAGATCGTTTCTAATCAGGACCAATAAGATTTGGGACCCATAGGGCGTAAACCTTTGTCTTTTGTAGTTGTTATGAATAATCGCATTAAAACAAGTGAGTGTGACAAGAAATTATCACAGATAACAGGCCAACCCAGTTTATCGCGAGGAAAGCCATAGAACACAGAAAATCACAAGGCAGTAAGGACACAATTAAAATAAGTACATGTGCATGCTGGTGAAATGCGAAGCCGTATAGCAATGTGCCACTGAATTATTCGATGGTCTCCCATGACGGGGACCGTCTTTCAGACTTTTACCATCGTGACGGAGATTATCTTTAAGATTTTCTCTCGTAAAGGGGGGGGGGGGGGGTCATCTTATGACTTTTCTCCCCGGGTTTCTGACTGTCGCAGTTTAAATTTAACAGCCCATTTTTCCACCATGCTGTAGGAAATGGTACCATCCCAAAATAATTCAACCACGTCTTCATGAATCTCGCTGGCAGATAATTCATTGGGGCCAAGATACTGAATCATGATACGATAGCCAACATTGTTCATTTGCTTAGATTAGAAGTACCCATACATTAGTACATAACTTTAAGTATCAAATTTTGGCTAAAAACAAAGAGACGAAATGTGCTGTTATTCTGAAGAGTTATTGAAACACTTTTTCTACACGGACAACTATGTGTTACATGTGTTTCGTTTCTGTCTCAGGTCATGGGCGTATTAATCGCCTCAAGGACTACTTAGCAAGCTCTGTACAAGTTTGAGTACAAATTCTTACCTGAAAAATAATGTCATTAAACATTATTATTATGGCTACTGTTTGAATGATATGAAGTAGTGCCTCTGGAAAATGTCCATTTTCAACGTGTGCTTGGCAGCTGAGTTGCCATATTAGCGCAAAATAGATTCTTTTGTTGCTTGCTTTTAATAATCTGAAAATATTCTACAAAGCCGACAATCTCAATGAGACTACATGCTCAGCTAAGGTTCATCTGTCCCGCGTCAAAAGTCAGAGCAGGAGGTCAAAGGTAACATACAGTGAACCACTTTAGTTACGCACCACCTTTTCAGGGCCCATATTTTTGACAAAAATGCTGGAAACAAATATTCTCTATGATCATTTACTTACTGACATTTTATCTGTTTTATGACATAGAAAAATATCAAAATCACTCATGCGAATCATTCTGCAACGTCAAATGCAATTTTGACAAAAAAGCTCGTGCAACCTGAACGTCTATCTTTTCAATTTGCTATTGCACTAGGAATTATCCATGGTGATCGTTGTTACAGAAAAACACCTAAACAATAATGTTTTATTCAAGTGAAATCCCCTTTTTCAGTCGTTGAAGTTAGTAACACTGTTACTTTTTGAAGAAATGCTCGTTTTAAAGCCATATTAACGTCAGCTACAATAATCAAACAGATATTCATTCGCAAATTGTTTTGTTATGAGTCACTTGTTGAAATAGAAGTATCAAACACTAAAACATCTTATCATTGACACGTCTTATAGCCTCGGTTGTAGTGACGTCATCATTACCGTCAACACCAAGACGCCATTAAATCCATATATTTTTTTACGAAAATAAATGGCGGATACATGGTTGTTTAAAATCTGGGAACCAAAATAGTAAAACGTTTAAAAAAACTGATAAAGTTAACAAACACATTCCAGTCTTAGATATTGTCAAGAATAAATCGGCTATTATCTCTGGCATTGCAGAAATTCGACCCTGAAAAAGGTGCAATTTGATCTGAGTTTCATTCGAAATAATGCAATGTGAAATGGTGTTTTGATGGTAGTGTCCTTCAAAATCCCTTCTGAAAGTAGTTATGTTTCATATCAAATTAAAGCGAGTAGAGCACCACGCAGGCACATATTCTGTTCTTACACACACCCTCAGCACCTGGAATTGGGTCAAAAGGTCAAAACATTTTTTTCTGAAAGTGGAATATGGAGCTTTGTGACTTTTGTCTTAAGACAAGAGGCTAGAAGCCGAGAAATACACGTTAAACGAATACACACGGATACAACAATGTACCTGAAATGCAAATTTGCCTCAAAGGTTTACATTTGGTCATACAACCCGTTTTTTTTTTTCAGAAATTTTATCTGATAGCAAATTAGCTCTCATGGCGAATTAGCTCCAGATTCTCTGAGGGTGAAAAAATTCAATTAGGTCTGGTGCAATTTTACTGCTCCTGGATGTGTATCTACATTCGCCAGCAAAAGTTTTGCCTGCACTAGGGTTGTAAATTTGCTTCCAGTTGTAGAATTGAATTTACATTTGTGTGCTATTAAGACATATAAAACGCAGTTTAATATTTATATAATATCAAGCAGTCATATTGTAGCTAACGTTTAGTTTGTTATGTCTGTTTTATATGACAAACGCTAATAACTCCTATGAAGTGCTCTTGCATGATGTCTTTTCAGCACAAAGGTGTGAAGTCTTTGAACAGCTGTCTGTTAATAGTGATTTCCTCTCATCTAAGTGGACCCACAATACGGCTATGTGGGCAAGGTGTATCTGAACGAAGATACCTTAACAAGTCAACCGATAGTTTAATACGCTCCTAATCAGCCTTATACTCTAACACGTTTGTCTTAAAACTATTCCAATATACAGTTTCGTGTCGATATTGGTATACAAATCTGGAGTTTAGTTGGTATAGACTTGAAATCCTAGAAATCTCCCAAAGCTGTTTCTCTTTCATTGTTATACTGTTTTATGGTTGCAGCCCATTTAGTGGCGGTAAATATGGAGATATTTTACTAGCAGACTCAATTACTGAGATACTATCATTCTCTTTGGGATGTGTCTTGACTGATTAAATATTGAACTTTTATAAGCAATACCATAGCATCGTTACATAGTACCTATTTCTATTTTGGGCACAACAATAATCAGGATAGAATAGAAGTCTTTTTTTTAAATCTGTTTAGCCCATATACTCCATGTATACATACATGAGGCGTTCTCACACGCACCCCTATCAGTTGTAGCCTCATAACAATCTGGAAAATACAGATCCTCAGAAATATAGAGAAGCTACCTCATAATACACTGGTCCTAAATTATGCAATATACGCCAATATGTCTTATTCTTGTCACCATCTCTGTTATCTCATGCTTTTATTTTACTAGCCATATAAAACATTACGTCTTTCTGTTAGTGGGTGGCATTTTCATACTCACTACAAACGTGACAATGATCTTTAATGGGTTTATGCGATGCTGTATTGTATTCTGAAGTAAACAATTCCTGTGAATAAGTTCTCATGCTTGATGTTTCATGGTATGTATACATTTTCATAAAGCTAAGTTTTGGGGATAGATATTGCCTCCAAACAATTGTGAATCTTTACTGTAGGAAATGCGGCTGTCTACTTTACTGTTGTCGTATTCAGTCTGTCATTATGCTTGGCTCTGTGAAATGTTTCACATGTGGCCATAGCAGACTGCTTCTTTAATATAGCGTAGATGATCATTTCACCCATGTCTTGCACAGTTTGCAAGTCATACTGATAGTAGAAAAGCACATACTATAGCTCTACGTTTACCCTCCTTAACATTCCTTGCGCAATGTATTTGTATTTGTCTATTAATGACTCAAAGAATTTTAATTCATTAAACAGCCTTTCGTTATCTTCTTCACCGAACTTCCACTGACACTTTTACTTACACCCATGACCAAAACCTTTCTCCTTTGCCTTCCTGATCTGATATTACCAGCTTTTGTTATTTAACTTTTACCTTGGTCTCTTCCCTTTTTGATTTATTCTCATGCTTGAGGTTTCATGGTATGTATACATTTTCATAAAGCTAACTTTTGGGAAAGATATTGCCTCCAAACAATTGTGAATCTCTACTTATTTTCATCTTGCTTTCGTTTCTGTCCTCAGTCTATGTTAGACCTACCTGTATTTTGTCTTTGATATACTATTGTTGATGGATTAATTTGAAGACATAATGCCATTGATGGCAAAGGCTTCTCTCGTTAGGACTGAGTAGACATAGTGTTGTTGTTGATATTGTTTGATTTGATATTTTTGACAAAGTCAACATTTTTCAGACATGTCAGGACAGCTGGGTTGAGCTGGTATTCAGCAGAGGACAGCGGGTCTTGCTCAGTGCCTCTGGTGAGGCTCGAACTAGCGACCAGTCGATCTCATAATCGATCAATCTACCACTGCACTCCTTATGTTATTATTAACACTCTTATTATTGTTATTGTTTAGATATACTGTCTACCTTACTGATAGGGTCTTCAGAATTTAGAGGTGAATTAGATGTATTCTAATATACACTCTGTATGGGATGTACTGACAGTATTTACCAATATTGTATAGTAATTTGGAGAAAGACTCTCAAAACAGAGAGTTGTGATTTTTGTATCTTCACTTTCACTATCAGTATCATAACAAGGATTGTCATCAGAATCTCCCTGCTTATGACCTTTTTTACCCTCATAACCCATTTCAATGAAAGTGTTCCGGCAAGCATCCAATTCTGTTATAGAATTGACAAATGTTGCGCAGTCATTCATTGCAGGAAGAAGATTTTCAAAATATTCATCATTTTCCCAACGCGTTTTGAAAAGCGTAGGAGATCTTGTTCTCGCCTCCGTTTGTCCGTTATGCTACTAAATTACTGGACAAAATCCAACCCAATTTTTTGAGTGAGTTGCAAGTAGGGCGTGCAAGAGCACATTTATTTTTGCCCCCCTTCTCCCACCCTTTGGTTGTGGGTTTGTGAAGATGGGTCATGGACTGTGCGATTCGAGCTCTCTTTTGATACAACATTTGTACCTGCATTTTGTACGTCATCAATATCAGAACTGGTGAAATCATCATCACTAGACTGTACTTGCACAATCACATCAGACACGTGTAAGAAATGTTTTCCATTTGTATGCTTGCTTTTTCACCTGCTAAAAAAATTTGCAAGTAATTTCCCTTTCTGTTATATAAAGTAAAAATACTCTTAGCTATTTCAGTCTACTTGTCTGATAAAAACATTTCAAATTTCACAGCGTCGTTTTCGCCAAGCGAAGTGATAAATTATTCGAGGTACTGAAGTAAGTAAGTGTGCAAAGGTCAGGAATCGATACAACCAAGTACCACACCTGATCCAGGATACCAATGGGAAAGTGACAAACTCACAGTTAGACACCACAAACGAGAGCCAAGAGGTCAACCCTTTCCCAGCAGGTGACCACAAGGCACATATAAACAGATGCACACAAAGGCATAGCAAACACAAGACCGAAAAACATAAAATATCCACAAGAGAAGAACCACCTTGAAAAGGTCAGTGAAACCTCTCAAGATAAGTGTCAATACTATAAATTTGGCAGTCTATAATTTCACCCGGGTATTTACCAAACATAAAACTTGTACATTTCTGAATGCTAGTTTCAATGACACAATAAAGTAGTCGAGAAAGTTATGAAGTAAGTTTATGGTGAAAAACTCTAATTCATTGAAAATTCATGTTGTCGGTACACAATGGATTTGCCATATAGAGGCATTACTAGTATGTACATGAACCTACAAACAAATGTTACTATCAAAATAAGGCAAACTATGATAAAGTTTACGCTAATCAAGTATCGGTAATCAGTATTCAAATACGTGCCACTATATGGCAAATTGTGTATATTTACAGCTTTATTCCGAAATTTGATTTTACAAAATAGATGTTTGACACGCTGATTCTTGTACAGCTGTAGATTGGCTAAATATTGACAAAAAGTATAGAACCATATATGTAGATCTGACGATTCGGTGAGTAGGTTATATTTTATTACACATCATGTGTCTTTTGGAATACAAAACGTCCATAGGCGAAAATGAAAACTCTTTAGGGTTGACGGAACAGAATATTGTACAAATGGTCCTGTCACCTGATTTAGATGGCCACCTCGCTTTTTATGGTAAAAACCTTTAAAATCATCTCCAGAACCAAATGACCAATACTCTTGTGACTTGGTATTTAATAACCCTTCAAACCTCTGGAACCAAAAGGCCAATGACCTTGGATCTTGCTATGTAGCATTGGGGATGTGACCCCTACCAATATGTTTAAAGATGATCCTGGGTTTACCTAGGCCTATTGCATTACACAGTCATATTTGATTCCTTGTGCATTTTATATGCAAGCATCTTAAAAAGTTGTATTTTCGATAAACGATCAAGTCAAAGGCCTTATACTTGCGAGAAATGCTTAACCTTCTGGTGTTATTATTTGGAATAAGTAACAAAGACCAATGTTGACACTTGACCATTCAGCCAAGGGCACTTCTATTTGACTTCCATGAGCAAGACATATTAATCCCAGCCTGCTTAGTACTCGGGTCAACCCAGGAAGACCTGTCCGACATAACTGAAAAAATGTTGACTAAGACGTTAAGAATGAAATCAAATCAAACGAGTACAATTAAGGTCAAATTTCTGATTGAGTATCCATTAGATTAGACAATCTAAGTATGACTTAATGGTAAGGTCACATGAACAAACGGCTGTCATGCAAAATTATGTTAGATGAAACACCTCCTAACCCTTAAAGTGCCAAGAAAAAATGTCGTCTTCTGAAGTCGTCTGCTGTAAATAATTGCCTAACATTACTGACGAATTAAGTATAGACGCAAATAGCGTGGACACAGAACAGACTGCTCCTATAGGAGCAGTCTGATCTGAGTCCACACTGTTTTCAATAGAGGCTTCTTAAACATTTCAGCAGACGAAAAAAGCAAACGACTTTTGTTGCGATTGGCGCATTAAAATATCTTCTTCAGAACCAACGGGGGGAATGACCTTGGATCTTGGTATGTATCATCGGGGTGTGAGCACTATAAATCCATGTGATGAAAGTGATGTGCCGTTAAGCTTTGGATAGTTCGATTTTGTTTGTACAACTTGCAAACTGCATTTTCTTCATTCTTTTGAACACAGTAAAACCTGTATTAAGCGGCTTCTCGAAAAGAAGACCAAAATTTGGGGTTCAAGAACAATTATAGCTTAATACAGGTCAAAAGTATTGCAGAATGCTCCACCGCAATACTTTTGACCTGCATTAAGCTACCATTTGTTTTGTCTATTTTTGAATGACCACTTAAGACAGGTTTTACTGCACTTCTTGCGGTTGTACACTGACTGACACTACATTTTGGAAATTAAAAAATTCTGTACATAACGCAGTGGTCGTCGACCCTACCCGTTTTCCTCTTCTATAATGTAAAACTGCAGTGTTAGATCGATACACTATCAAGTGGGCTTAGACCTGATTGTTCAATTGTGAAGATTACATGTTTTGTTGGGCAACGACTCGTCAGACTCTTGTTCTTGAAAGGTCCTCTTCTGAAGACTCATACCAGTCTGCTTAGCTTCACAGACTAGCTAGAGTATCGAATTTTGTTATGTAGGCATGTTAAATAGAAATATATTAATGAATAACAAAGGCACTGATCAGAATGACAGGTTGGTTTGTGCCTTTGTTTCTTGCATGCATTTTGTGCGGACAGCATGCAACAAAAGGTTTTCTCGCGACATTGCTCTTTTTGACCAGCAAAAGGCGGACAGAATACTCTTAAGTGTCTATTGTCAATTGTATGAAAGTATGTAATGTTTTTATTGGAATTAAATGAAATAATGAACACTTCGAGTCTGCTATCGATTATATTCTAACTGTTCTGTACGGGCAAAAACGCGACCATATCAGGCGCCAATGCAAATGGGTATGTTAGGAACCAGAGTGATTTGACTTTGAGTTATTAGCCGTTTTAAGCTAAATACTTACAGCATAACTTCATCATTTCTCACACATGGATGGCCGTATACTTGTTAAACATTTTACTTTTCACATATTAGCAAATAAATTTATTATAAATTAAAAAGCGTCAATCTGGAGATCCCTCCTCTGCGATAAGGCTGAAAATGTTGAACTTATTCGAATCGCGGACCGCGTGCCCAAATAGCGTTTAAGTTTAAACATATTGTATTGTAATAGTTTACATATACATGTATGCAATGGGATTGGGCCACAAGTTCTCACAACATTGGTTACGTTTACCTTGGCCCACTTTGAATTGAACCATAGTTCCTACCATAATAACTATAGTTTGATTCGAACATCAATAGTCGCTACTATAGTGAGGCCATGCATCACGTGCGGTCTGGTATCTTAAATATAGGCCCACTTCGAGTCGAACTATAGTTCCTACCATAGTAACTATAGTTTGATTCGAACATCGATAGAGGTTACGATAGTAATGTCATGAACCTACTAGAGACCGAACATGGGTGGGAGCACCGTTACTCTAGTAGATAGCCTGGTTCCCTGCTCTAGACCTATCCAGCAAGACGGTTTCCATATCTGTCAGTAGCCTCAAAATGATTTTTTCACACAATATTTAAATCCTTGCACCCACTACTTTTTCTTACACAAATCCCTAGGACCTCGACTTAGTTTATCTGATTGGAAAACAAAATGCATGTACCCGCCAACCATTCACACCATTAGTAAAACACTGTACTATAAAAATGAGTCTGCATTATCTCCCTTAGCTACCAGATCTATGTGAGTCGCATTGTTAATTTTTATTTTCATATCATTTGACAGTTTATAAAATTTATTTTTAAATAAAAATATATATTAAGATCACAATGATTTACATAATGATTTTAACTTGAGGCAGACTTTTATCCTGTCTGGCAATCATGTTTCTTTTACTGAGTGACAAATATTATTATGACACATGCAACCTGGAAGATCAGCAATCCGGGGAACACATGCAAAATGTCCAGTGTGCAAAGAGTTTTAAAAAAAGCTAAAGAAGCCGCCGTGGTGTATTAGATAAACCTACGTCCTGTTAAACAGGGATCGCAGGTTCGATTCCCGGCTTCTCCCAGTATGTCGGATGAGACTTCAAGCCGTTACCCCGTCTTCTGAGATTCTTTAAAACCAGATCCACTGCCGGTTGGGCCTTCGGGTGCTCCTGGACATCTAACCCACCCGGCCAGTAAAAATGCTAAAATGCTAGCACTTTGTCAGAGTGACATGAGACGTAAGGTAAGTGACTTGTCCGTTAACAAAACCTAGCCACTACACGTTGATACATTAGCCTGCACTTGATTAGCTTAATTTTATTATTGGCAACATAACCAACATGAAATGTGTGAATCGAATCTGCCTTGCTTGGAAATTAATCGGATGTAAATCACATGAAAAGAGCTAGATGTTAATACTGAGAAACGTCAACGACCTGACGAATACAACTCGTCTAAAAGTGTTATTGTCGCAGTTCGCACTCATATATGATACATACGCAACTATCTAGTGGGAGCTAAACGCCTTAATTTAGGCCTGAGCCTTACTTTGTTCCATACTGTATGTGTATTCGAACAGCGGAGAGTTTTCGTCAAACTATGTCAATGCGCGGCTGGTCTTAGCATTGGCTGCTGATCTATGCGATAAGTACCAAAATTCTCACATTTTGGCCTTGTAACTCAGCAGGCACATGACGTCACATTAACGTCGTATCGACGTCATGGCGTCGTATTGACGTTGATACGACGTTGTTTGAAGTTGTGTGCCTGCAAGGAATATACTTAATTACAAGGTGTTTTAATCACTGGTCAATTTCGACCTAAGACCGATCAAAGATTGGACGAGTTTACGCAGTAGATCTAGCACGTGAAAGGTTGCTCATTTCAAAATAAAATATCTTCTGTTCCTGCCATTGACATTCGAAAAAACACAATTTTATAAAATTGTGCTCGTTACAAATAGTATAAATCAAACTCTCTATTTATACTTACAGCAACGAGCACAAATGTATAAAATTGTGTTTTTTCGACGTTTCATGCATTTTGAGCTTCGATGATATGCCGTTGATGCTGTCATCATATTTATTGAGGTTTGGGACTCAAATGCCAGTGGTTCCTACAATCGACGTTGAATTGAAAACGGGTAAGAATTGACCGTTATTCCATCCAGGTTCCCATATCTCGTGCTGCACCATCGACCCGTCTAATCTTTGATCCGTCTTAGGTCAAAGTTTACCAGTATAGCTGTACAGACATTCAAAATTAGTTCGGCTCAGTACAGCCCCTGGTGAGAGATGCCACATTCTGTTGCCGCATTTCATCTGTACCTAGTGGCACTGGTAAAAAGCTAGGCATAATTGGTTTACTGAAGAGCCAGTCACATCACTAACACCGTATTTGATCTAAAACGCGCACATGTAAGTGGACACCGAGATCTATTTCAGTTGTGAATTTCAATGTTATGTCAACTTCTGATAGGAGCACCAGGAATATGGGTTCATCGGATGGATGAAAATGTGGGAATCGAAAAGTGATATACGGTATTTTTATCTGTCTTATTTTTGCTATGCCTTTGTGCGCGCCTGTTTATATGTGCTGCTGGGAAAGGTCTGACCATTTGGCTCTCGTTTGTGGTGTCTTCTTTGAGTTTATCACTTTCCCATTGGTATCCTGGGTCAGGTGTGGTACTTGATTGTATCGATTCCTGATCTTTCCACCCTTACTTTCAAAAATTCTGAGTTTGTTCTCTTGTTACATGAAGCGAATTGATAACTATGGCAAATTTTAAAACACACCAAGGGCCACAATTCCGTCAAATTTTGAAGCAAAATATTGATGAAGTGGCACTGAGTTATGTATTTTCATAATATTGATATTCCAACATCAGGTTCAATGCAGCACATACGTTGAACTACAGAATACACGAACCAATTTTGATTTTAATACATTTCGAATGTCATTATTTGTGCCCCAAAATCAAAACCTAGCTTAAGAAATATTTCAATTTAAGTGACAGTTGTCATTCTAGGCTTTACTGTAAAGTTTATTAAAAACCCAACGGCTAGTACACTGGCAAAGTTGAATATTAAGAACACCTTTGGGTAGAAGGGACATTTTTTCAAACCATTATTCGCATATTTTTACAATCGGTAGGGTCGATGGCCTTAGCATGGGTACTGAAATTTTGCCAGGGTAGAAAAAACTATACATAATCCGCTTTTAACAAGAAATGACCAATGAATTGCATTATCTTGACTGGTGATTAAAACTCCAGTACTCGGGTAGAGATATTGACACATTCAAGTGTGTTTAAAACTTTATTTAACAAAATAAGAAATAGACACATATTTACTTGGGCTTGAATTTATTCCTGTCTTGTGTTGGTTGAATGAGAACTCGAAAAAGGTGCCTTGAGTTGGGATTTAATGTTATTAAAACGGTGCGAGACACACGAGGATGTTGGCGCACTAGCTGCATGTTTTAAACTTAAACTAATATAACTATTGGACTTCTCTAATTCAGAGAAATGGAGGATGAGAAATTGTTAAGTGAGGAAATGTCAAAGATAACAATGGCCGTTAAAGGTGGACATGTAGACTGCACATTGATTCAACAAGTTGCCCTAAGTCTGAGAACCATTGCCGATGAACTACACATAGACTATACTAAGACTCCTTGGAAACACATTGATTCAGGAAGATTTCTGAAACCATAACATGTAAACGGGACTAGTGTGTTGATTCAGAATGATTACTGAAACCATAACACATGTAAAAGAGACTAGCGTATTACTGAAGCCATAACACATGTAAAAGAGACTAGTGTGTTGATTCAGGAAGATAACTAAAACCATTACACATGCAAAAGAGACTAGTGTGTTGATTCAGACAGATTACTGAAACCATAACACATGTAAAAGATACTAGTGTGTTGATTCAGGAAGATTATTGAAACCATAACACATGTAAAAGAGACTAGTGTGTTGATTCAGGAAGATTATTGAAACCATAATACATGTAAAAGATACTAGTGTGTTGATTCAGGAACATCACTGAAACCATAACACATGTAAAAGATACTAGTGTGTTGATTCAGGAAGATTATTGAAACCATAACACATGTAAAAGAGACTAGTGTGTTGATTCAGGAAGATTATTGAAATCATAATACATGTAAAAGAGACTAGTGTGTTGATTCAGGAAGATTATTGAAACCATAATACATGTAAAAGAGACTAGTGTGTTGATTCAGGAAGATTACTGAAACCATAACACATGTAAAAGAGACTAGTGTGTTGATTCTGGAAGATTATTGAAACCATAACACATGTAAAAGAGACTAGTGTGTTGATTCAGGAAGATTATTGAAACCATAACACATGTAAAAGAGACTAGTGTGTTGATTCAGGAAGATTACTGAAACCATAACACATGTAAAAGAGACTAGTATGTTGATTCAGGAAGATTACTGAACCCATAATACATGTTAAATAGACTAGTGTGTATCTACTTACAACAATTAGTAGTACAATTGTTTTTAACATTTCAAACAACACAATTTCTTTTCGAAACAAAACGACTGACGGTGACGTAATATTTTGTTTTCAATTGGTTTGTGAAACATAAACTTGTACAATCCTCTTGAGCTAATGCGAATCGAGAAATCACTTGTGTATTAATCTTATCCTGCAGATAGGATTAATACACAAGTAACCCATAGATTCTAAGTCCCTAATAACTTTGTAAACAAAACATTACGGCGCTGTCAATCTCGGCTGGCAGGACAGTAATGTTTAGTGTTTATGGGTCAGCACATGAGATTTTGGTACTTATCGCATAAGAACAATAGCCTCCTTTAAACTCTAGATTTCGGTGTAAGTATTTCTTTACATCACGAGCAGCCGATGCTCTGGCGAGACTGTACAAGTGCACAGGCTCAACTGAGACTTGGCTGCCCGTCTGTGCGGTACGTACCAAAATCATATGTTACGATATCACATGAAAAGATGGTAATTTTCTCATAAGCGATTAGTTAACGTTCAAAAGCGCCAGCCCAATCAAACAGCCTCGTAGACCCTTTCGCTGCTAGTACACATAAAATGGTGACGTAATTAAATGCTCTGGATGAACGTGTGGTTTCTAGCCTTATTAGAAGATAGTCGCGCATGCATGTTTGAAGAGCGAATTCACGCATATGCGTTAAGTACACACATCTCATGCGTTGGCACACATGTTTATTATAAAATATGTTGGTATGTAAAACAATTCATTCTTTGAATCATTTCATGTTTGTTTGGAAGTTTGTAAATCGTATAAGTATGGACCCGTTCGTGAGAATTTGGTACTTAGAGGACCTCTGACAAACAATGTATCGCTGCTAGACCGGCATCAGCCCACTAAATGCATATAATTACATTAAGCTATGAAAAAATCATCTTAAAATTTTATCCTCTAAGTGTCTGGTTTTATCTAGTTCGCTGCTCAACTAACAAGATAGTCCATACCTTCAAATAAGACACGGATCAGAGTTTTGCTGTTTTTGTTTAGTCCGAAGCTCCCAGTCGAGCGTAGAGTAAAGAATCTGACCATACTGAATTGATGGCCAGACTGGTCTGAGCCTTCGCTTGGCCAGACTGGTCTGAGCCTTCGCTGGCCACAAAAGTTATTTTTAGTTTTGCCAAGCACTATCTCATTGTATATGAATAAGTATTCCAGAAAGCCTATTACATAATGTTTCGATGGCTTAACCCGTTCTTTGCCAGTGGCGACATTTGTCGTCTGCTGATAATCTTTGCAAACAGTTTAGACTCAGATCAGGACCGACAGAACAACTTTATTCAAACCGTTTGACACACTGATAATGTTCCTGAAAGATATTTTTGCTTTAAAAAAAATCGACAAACGACAACATTAAAGCAGGAGCAATTACCCAGCTTGCAGAGAAGTTAAAATAAACCAGTGTGTGATAAAAACAATGAAATTAACTGTCTCCACCATCCTGGATATCAACAGATTTGAGCGGGAAACGCAGTTGCTCAGTGGTAGAGTGCTCAACTTGAGATCAAGAGCCTCAGGTTAAAGCCTCACCAGAGGCATTGTGTTGCGCCCTTGAGTAAGACATGTACAGTACAGTTTTCAATCAGATATACTACCATTCAATTCATCACTCACTCACCAGTCACTTGCGTGCAGGTACAGGTATCCTCACTGTTTAGTGCTGACACAACCAAGGAAGATATCCAGGCATTTCTGATACCAGCTCAAACCAACATGCAGTGAATTAGTAGCTCAGGAAAATTTTATATGCACCCCACGAAGACCCAGGTCAGAAAGTGCGGATGTCCAGCCTGATCTGAGTCTTTGCTTACCGTCAGATCCTGTACCATGATATTTTTCTTGCCGTATTATGATTATAAATAAAACAATTGTTTTTAACAAAATGTAGATAATATGTTATATTATATTCATTGCGCTCATCTGCACTTGTGTTTTCAATATCTGGCCTTTTCCACTATACTTCGTCCAAACTCTTCACTAAGTTCACGAACACTGTCTAATATGTGTTTGTCCGATTTGCTGTAGCCAAAGTCGTTTGTTGTAATATTTCTTATATATATATTTCGTTAATGTTCTACTTTTATCAATATATTTATATCGTAGCTTTTTTCTTTTATATGATAACATTAATATGGAAAACAAAAAAAAATCCTCTGCTCTGAACCATGATGAAGAAATGGTCAACCGGTTGCCTCCAAACAAAATATAGCGTGTATGAATATGTTTTGTTGAAGAGCAGGGTTGCCATTCAGACTTGTTTGCCTTATACTAGGCTTACGGTAAACTAAGGATCGCCCATTTGGCACGGATGCCCTTCGTGTCCTGTGAATTGGTTATTAGTATATGGTGTTCATTTTTCTTTTGACACATCTACCTGTGAAATTTCATGATTTTATTTGAAACTGTACACAAGATATGGTCGATATTTGAATTTCGAACCAAGGAAGATAATTCTAAACCTGAGTCCGCAGGAGTGACATTTTTTGTTCATGACATGTCATCTCCATGTGACACATCAGCCTGTGTGGAACACGAGATATAACAATTAGTTAAGACAACAGGAGATGATACAAAAAATGAGTATACGTTTGGTCACGACACAAAGTATCCTAATGGCAACCAGCCAGTGACGTTACATGATATCATTTCAAATGGTACACGAGATATGATCTGTTCAAGAATTTCAGACCTTGTGAGATAATACAAGACCTTTGCGAGCGAAATCTTTCTTCCTCTAGACACATCGTCTCTTCAGGCGCTTCCACCTGTGAAGAGTCAGTGCATGCCTTAAATCTAAACGGTTCTCTTTTTTATTAATGTTATGAGAAAAATGTTGTTGAATCTATGTAAGCTTACTGATATTTCATTATTTGTTTAATTAAACTAAAAAACCCATTCCACTGGACGGTGATTCCACTACGATTCGAAATTTTGGTCAAAACGACATGAATCATAGCAGAAACGGCAAGGGCGCAGTAGAAGCGCAGTCCAAGCGCCTATGTCGTAGTAGAAGCGTATCAGATTATTAATGATCGTCACCTCACGGCGATTGTTTTGACCTGCTCAAAATCTATGTAGGAACATCGCGCAACTGGAGCGTAGTCACATCGTAGTAAGCTCTTTGTAAGGGTAGCCGTACTGCGGTGGTATCGTGAGCCTCATAGCACAATGGCTGTCACATCATTGCAAAATCATCGAGTTATTCGTGGTGATGCAGTTACGCTCTGTGCGATCTTGTAACGCTCTAGCTATGATCAATGCGCTTCCAAGGCGACTGTGCTATTTAGACATAGTCAGTCTTCGCGCTTCTGTCATGCTTCCGCTACGCTTTTGGTCCAAGTGAACTCCTGAACTTGTTGCCACTCCTTTGGATTCTAGGACCAACTCTGTTGAATATCTCGTCAAACATAAGCGGTTTTATTCTCATGTAATTGAAGAATGAAAAGCTATCTTCCATCCTTAGTTCTCAAATTTATTTTAGTTGGTCTAAGTGCCCAAATTGTAGTTGTCTGTCTGCGGATAACCATGGACGGCCCAAGAACCTTTGGGCTCTCTGCCTCCGTTACTGGACCTCTTAATTCAACATAATAAGTATGTGGTTCATAAGGGCCAGCTGAAGCATAGCTGTCCATTTCTTTGAATGTTGACATTCACCTAAACATAAACCAGTTGAACTTCAGATTTTATATAGAAAGGATGCAAAAGCGCAACGAAAGCGTAGCTCCATCGCCTAGGTCGTAGCAAGGTCGCCATCAGTGTAGACTAAGCGTAGCCAGATCTTCATTGTCGTAGTGGGATCATAGCAGAAGCACTTGGAGCGTACTGGAAGCGTCAAGCCCCAATATCGCATTGTGGTCTACGCTTCTGCAGGGATTTGGAATAATTTTAGAGAAAATCTGAGCTCGCCAGGAGCGTAGCAGAATCGCCGTCCATGGAGGGGGGGGGGGGGGCTAATCACCATTAGATAATTACATTCATAAAGACCATTTTATTTTAGTAATGGAATTGAAATTAAAAAGAACACTATTAAAGATGAAGAAGTTTTCTTTTTGTGACGTAAATCTATGTTATGAATTAAAATAAAAGATATTAATTGATGATGTAATTGTCTTCTATTATCCGTATATAAAAAGTGGATCACAACTATAGTAGAAGTACTAATACGAGGTTTCTTCACTATGACGACGCCAACGAGATGCTCTTTCTCTCTCTCTGCGAGTGTGAGTGAACAAGCTCTGAGCGTATCAAAGCGAGGTAAGACATACTAGAACACAACAAAAATCAATGCAGATTGCACTGTTCTTTACTTATTAAGATATCAGTATGGCCAGTTATTGGGTTTTAATAATGCATCTTTTTAGTAACGTGAAAATATAACAAATATATACATAGATATATCACCGCTGAAATTATACAAAATATGAAACATGTACATCTTATAAACATTTTTCATGCTCAACTCAACTGAGCACGAAATTTCAACTGCTCATAAAAACTACAATACCGACAAATGAAGAAGTTTTCTGCTTGAAGTCTCTCCGATGTTGTAGAACGTCTCCCTGCCCTTCACTATAGTGTAGATTTTATTTTCTTGTCCTTTGAGATCATGGGTTTTATTGTGGAACTTTGAAACTATTATAGGGTCACTGATGACGCCTAAATGGCAGAAACTAGCTAGTCTGGCCCAGGAAATATGCACACTCTGGTTTCAGTTCTTTGGTGCAGTCTTTGCTTCCAAAGGATACCTTTTTAAGAACATATTTGACTTCATTACAGCTGGTGACTGGGACTGTGTGGCGGCGGTAGAACGTCTCCCTGCCCTTCACTATAGTGTAGATTTTATTTTCTTGTCTTTTGGGACCATGGGTTTCATCATGGAACTTTGAAACTATTGAAGGGTCACTGATGACGCCTAAATGGCAGAAACTAGCTAGTCTGGCCCAGGAAATATGCACACACTGGTTTCAGTTCTTTGATGCAGTCTTTGCTTCCAAAGGATACCTTTTTAAGATTATATTTGACTTCATTACAGCTGGTGACTGGGACTGTGTGGCGGCGGTAGAACGTCTCCCTGCCCTTCACTATAGTGTAGATTTTATTTTCTTGTCTTTTGTGACCATGGGTTTCATTATGGAACTTTGAAACTATTGAAGGGTCACTGATGACGCCTAAATGGCAAAAACTAGCTAGTCTGGCCTAGGAAATATGCACACACTGGTTTCAGTTCTTTGGTGCAGTCTTTGCTTCCAAAGGATACCTTTTTAAGAACAAAATTGTATTTGTAATGCTTATAAATGTTAAAATGACAACAATTTTTGCCATTTTAACATTTACGAGCAGGATGACTTTCGTGCTCAGCTCATCAGCTGATTTGAGCATAAAAAGGTTTTTATATAGAAAGGGTGTAAAAGCACTTTCCCAAATGTGTGCTGGTCCACATCAGAAGCAAGAGTGAGGTTGGCGGCTTGAAACTGGTTTAAGCCCTCCAGTATAATATTTTACTGACTGTTCTAAGGCGGTACTTCTCCTATGGATCTTTTATGGGTTTCTTCTGCCTTGTGATTGCTATGCATTTGTGCGCGTCTGTCTATATGTGCCTTTCGGTCACCTTCTGGGGAAAGGACTGACCTCTTGGCTCTAGTTTGTGGTGTCTAACTGTGAGTTTATCACTTTCCTATTGGTATTCTGGGTCAGGTGTGGTACTTGATTGTATCGATTCCTGATCTTTGCACCTTTACTTCTTTTATAAACTTTCAGGTTTCATATTTTTTACATTGCCTGCAAAGAATGTTAATATGTACAAATCTGGGCTTATCCTTGTTGAAAAGTGGCGTTTCAGTAGGGATTGAACCAGGGATCTCTCGCTCGCATTGCGGACACGTTAAGCGTAACACAGTGTACAGTAAATTTTCAGTAGGTTTGTTGAAAACCTATATGTCGCTATAACTGATATTCCTCGCTGGATTCTGGGGTACACTTGAGGGGACTTATGGATAAACCACTCGTTTTGTAAACCAGTGGTTTTGTAAACCAGTGAGATTGCGGGTTCAATCCTCCACTTTATGTCTGTCAGTCTGTCAGATGAGACTTTACGCCATCGCTCAGTCACCATATGACCTTAGCTGTTAGAAGGACGTTGAACACAAGCAAACAAGGCTACACTTAACCATTTGGCAAAATATTTCCCACGGTTGCAATTGCAAATTATAGACGTTCAAATGCATCGTTTTTTACAAATAATCAAAAAAATAACCAAATGAGATCAAATAAAGAAATTCTAACTGAAGGATCTCTGACTTTCCACATATTGACATCGAGCGTAGTACAACAGTGTGCGCTGTGCATCCAAGCAAAGTACGACGTAATTGAAATATACTGAGGGACTTTAAAAACGCACCATTTTACATTCTCTTTCTCTTCCACATGATTGATTTGAGGATGTTTTCTTTATCGTTTTTTAACCTCTTGCAAAATGGACCATGATTTGCCATGATTTCGATTTGCTCATGCTCTTTTTCTGACGTTACATCGACGTAAGTGTTTTTCAACAATTGTCGTCTGACAAATGTGAATTTGATTCAATTTGAAAACAAACACTTTTAGGTGGTAGCCAGATGTCTTAACAAATGGAAAAACACAAAAGTTTTCAGAAATAATCGTTTAATTACACTCCCACTCGCAGCGTTTCTTTGCTAACGTCAGTCTTAAATTTTCAAACATCAATAACAGACGTGTGACGTCCGCGCATGTCGCGATACTTTTGTCTTTTATGCAACTGATTGAGGAGTATCTGTTGGCAACAAAAACTTTTTGATTATTCCTGATCCTTAGGATATAAACGGCCAATTACGTCAAAAATCAATGACGTCATGTAGACGTAATGAACGTTGCCAGAGGCCTAAAACTTCATGATTTGATTTTGTCTTTCCTTTTGCTTTCAAGAACAAACATCGGTTCGAAAACTTTTTTTCGTTCATAATGGAAGGTATGGGCACTCTGTGACTTTTTGAATTTGAGTTGTCTCAGAATAATCGTGACGTCACGGCAATCATAAGCCACAGCATTTCGATTTTCTTATTGAATGCAAGCTAAGTGACGGAACTTGTCAATTTTATTTTTCACATATTGAAAATATCCAATTTTAGACATAAATTAGCATTTAAGCAGGTGGTGCGTTTTTAAAGTCCTTCAGTATATAACTAGAAAAATACACCAAATAAGATCAGATAAAGAAATTCTTACCAAAATCATCTCTGACTTTCCACATAATGACATCGAGTGTAGTACAAGAGTGTGTGCTGTGCACCCAAGCAAAGTATGACGTCATAACAAAGTAAAAAAAGGACAAAGATCAGGAATCGATACAATCAAGCACCACACCTGACCCAAGATACCAATGGGAAAGTGACAGCCTCACAGTTAGACAACACAAACGAGAGCCAAGAGGTCAGCCCTTTCCCAGCAGGTGACCACAAGACATCAACAAACAGACATGCATGAAATCATAACAAAACAAGGCATGAAATAACATAAATGATCCACAAAAGAAACACAGTCTTGGAACGGTCAGTAAAAGTCGCTTATATAAATTGACAGATCAAAACAAAAATGTCATCGAATCGTATGAGCGTCAAACACATTATCTAATAACAAACAGATATTTGCCTGGTGCTGCTGAAAGTGCTAAGGCCTCTGAGCCAACGCTTATTAACGTTCATGAAGGGGACAGCAATGAAAACGAGAGGCATGGAAATAATCCTGATGAAGTCAGATCAGTGTCAAGTGCGAGATCAAGGTCGAAGTCAAGGTCCAATTCAGGTGAACGTTCATGGCCAATGTCAAATTTGGGATCAGAATCGAGATCCTGTTCGTTATCTAGAAGCATTTTTTTCTGACAAACTAAATAGTTGCATCCAAGATGAACTCGTGCGTAGAGTACCTGCTAAGATATTATTAAGAAAAACTTAACAGAAATTGTTTTAATAAATAGAGACGCAAAACTGCACTCTTTGGGAAATCATAAGAGGGCTGAATCCGAATTAAAACTATTAAATTCACAACCCCTACAACTAAACAAACTATGAAACAAGAAGAAATCATAGAGAACGAAATTCTAAAAAATATATAAAAAAATGGAAACGTCAGATAACGACAAAAAATAACTAAAAGAAAAATACAAGGATTAATACTTCGCTCAAGAGCAGACATGGTTGAACATGGTGAAGAGAATAGTAAACATTTTGCTAGTTTAGAAAAGAAAAGGTCTGAAACAAAGCTTATCTTGAGACTTAAAATTAATAACAATACTAGCAAATCAAACTGAAATACTTTCGGAAATTGATTTGTATTTTATAAGAATCTCTATAATAACCGGGAAGTAGAACACTCATCTTATAATTTCTTTGACAACTCAATTTGTAAACTGAATAACTTAGACAAAACAGGTGTGAAGGACGTATTACGGAAGCGGATTGCATAAAAGCCCTAAAACATGAAAAACCAAAAAAAGCCCTGGCTCTGATGGAATCACAGTAGAATTTTACAAGTTATTTTGGAATCATGTTCAGGAATTTTATATTGATTCTATAAACTACTCTTATTAAACTGGCTCTCTTACGGATTTACAAAAACAAAGTATTATCATACTTATCCCTAAACATAATAAGGATATAAATAATATGAAAAATGGATCCGTCAGAAATAGAGAGAAACAGCAATATTAGAAAACAGATGAGTCTGTTCATGAGAACTAATGGAAATTGTAACGATTCTCACACTCTCTAGCATCAGCTTAAGAGGTATTCTGCTTTCCGTCAGAGCCCAATAACATCACTTGAAAATTGGAGACCTATAAGCCTGCTAAATGTTGATTACAAGATTGCAACCAAAACTATTGCCTACCGAATTAAAGGTGTTATTTCAAATGTATGAATTTATATGGGATTCAAAACCTGCTAAAATAAAAAAGAGAGATATACTTACCATGGATTATGAAAAAGGGGAATTAAAATAATGGATCTGGAAACGTTTCTAAAATCTTTACAAATATGCTGGATAAAAAGAATGATAGAATCTGAAGATAACGGATAATTAAAAAACATATACCTAAACAAAATTAAACCTTTTGGAGGAAAATTATTATTTTAATGTAACTACTCTGAAATGAAATACATATGTTTACACAAAACACTTTTTTGAAAGATGTCTTAGCAGCGTGGTGAAATTGTACTGAATGTTCAGTTATCAGTAGCTACAGACACGAGATTTATGGAAAATAGCAATATTAAGGTAGAAGGTTTTACAATTATATATTCACAATGGTATAGCAGTGGTATAAAATATTTTGAAGATATATGCAATATAGAAAAATCGTTTTACACATTAAAAGGTTAAAAGAAAAATGCGCCCTCTCAGAAGATGATTTTTTTCCAAAAATATTTAACCCTAGTACATAGTATACCCAATTCATGGAAAGTTAATATTAAATCCGAAAACTTTAATATACCAAAAAGTCATCTATTCTTCAACATTAAGTAAATCAAAACAAACAAACAAGCATACCTATAAACTACTTGTGAAAAAATACCATAAGAAAGAAAATCTGAACAAAAATAAATAGAACTCGGTGACGAAGATCTAAACTGGAATAACATATATACCAATCGTTTGCAGGCAACAAATCAAATCGTTCTGTATTTCTCTCAGTCCAAGTACATTGGCAACATGGTGTACAATAAATAATAATGGTTACAATTTATGAGGCATAAAAGTAATTATTGCATGTATATGGTAATCGTACAGTGTAACAAACTGGTACATATAATGGCGTCTTATAAATTTATAATGCAGCATTGTTTACGACGTTGGTAGTGAATGTGTTTAGAGACCAATGGGTAAAATAATAAGAGAGGAAGCGAGAGGGAGAGCATACGCCCCAGTATTGACGTATTCGCTCTCTCGCTCTTTCTTTTTCTCGCTGTGAAGCGTGGAGTATAATTTCTGAGTTCAAATACAATTTTGAGATTTGGGGAAATAATGATTGTAGATAGTAATTTAGGCAATATTTGACAAATTACTTTGGGCGGGTCAGGTTATTACATTTACTAGGTTAGAGAATGCTTCAGTAAATAAGCATGTGGATTTCTATGCTTTTTCTCGCAATAATGGTTTTTTGAGGTTTCTATTAGGGGTTACCTACATGTCGAGATTTCCCTCTAGAGTATCCCCAAAAGTTATTTGGGGGAAATATATCCTCAAAAGGTATTTAAGGCAAATGTTGTCTAGAAAAGAATATCTTACGTACACAATAAATTGCACATACAAGTATACAGATGGCATTGATTTTTCTTCAGGCGTAACAGAGGCCCTGAATAGACATTCACACCTGAATAGAGATATTAGTTCATGCAACCAAAGACATTGGACTCCAGAATTTCCAATATAAATGCATAATGCGAATTATTCCTACCAATAAATATCTTTTAAAATATAAAATTGGAGAGACAGCTTTATGCGAATTCTGTACAATGGTGATAGAAACTATAAACCATTTTTTTTGGAATGTAACTATGTACAACATTTTTGGACAAACCTGACCACGTTTTTGTTGAGATATGTAATATGACAATGCATTTCAGTTTAAAGTATAATACATTCAGTATCACGTAAAGAACACATTGTATAGAACCAAAGGCCAGAATTTCATTATATTGCTCGGAAAATATTTCATCTTTAAAACACAAATACCTAAAAACTTTACCAACATTTTAATTTGTACCTTAGTCAGAGAATCAATGTCGAAAACAATATTTATTTTACAAACAATAGACTTGCCCAATGTGACAGAAAATGGGGGAATCTAAAATCATTAATAGATAATTAATGCATAAACAACAAAGGTGACTCTCCCTCTCTCTCTTTCTCTCTCTCTCTGCTGGTACCAATATACACCATGTTGTGCTACTGCTGTTAGCCAAACACATAGCATACTTTAACTTCATTTTTTTCCTTTATAAAATCGATATTTTCGCATAAACTCCTTCTCAATCTTTTTCTACCCCTCCTCCTAGTCACATAAATTGTTTCTGAAGCCACCTTGTAAAACATATGAAGCTTTGATAAGCGAATATTAACTAGTCATACAATCTAAATCCTCCTGTTCTGTTGAAAGAAGCATCTGTCCTATATCTTTGTTGAGAAGTGGAAGGTTGAACATTTAGATTAATTTTACTCCCCAATTTCCTACTATCATCAATTTGATATCAGAATTTGATTAAAGTGTTTCTTCATGTTGATACATTGCAATAGTTAGAAGGCTTCCATGCGAGCTGATTATTTCTTGTACTTCAACAACAGCAGAATCTAGGGCGAAGATTTGGTACCAGTAAAATGCATTAAAGCCCCCTGGTGGCTTAGGCTGCTGTCTGTTCTAAGGCCGTGGTTCTCTTGTTGTTTATTGTTACTCCCATTGTGGGAGTCTGTAATTATTCTAAATTTTGTTGTACGTTACTTTATGTCCCTTCTAGTTTTGCAATCATATTGATGGGGAAGAGAGAGCTGGTTGCTTTGTTTAGTTTGTCTTCCTGGTGTCTGGTGATTGTTGTGTGGCTCTTCCTTGTGGTGCCATGGGTTTGTCTGCAGTTTGTGATTGTGGTATTTCCTGATTATATTCACTTACTATTAGTTATCCACTTTACCGAAGAAAGGACATCAGGCCCACGGGGGTTTACCTGGTGGATTTCTTTTGCTCTGGTGTTCAGTTTTATTTACTGTTGAGTCCTTATCTTTGCTTTATCTCCTTTTAATATCTTGATTTATATGTTCTAAGAGATGATGCATTGATAAGTTAAGGGTCTTTAATGCAAACCAAACTTCTATCTGTCTTGATCCACATCTGAACTAAGGGTGAGGTTGGCACCGGTTTAAGCCCTCCAGTTAAATATTTTTACTGACCATTCCAAGGCGGTATTTCTTTTGTGGATCATTCATGTTATTTTCGTCATGTGTTTGTTATGCTTTTGTGTGTGTCTGTTTATTGGTGCCTTGTGGTCACCTGCTAGGAAAGGGCTGACCTCTTCGCTCTCATTTGTGATGTCTAATTGTGAGTTTGTTACTTTCCTATTGGTATCCTGGGTCAGGTGTGGTACTTGATTGTATCGATTCCTGATATTTGCCCTCTTTCTTACTTATACTAATTCTGGTTATATAGATGATATATTGCTTCAGAGTGATTCTTTCACAGAATGTATAAGAAATGTTGCTGAAACAGTGTCATTGGTGGATGATTTGGGACTTACTCCACATCCAGAAAAAATCTGTTACTGTGCCTACTCAAGTTATTGAGTTTGTTGGGTTTATTTTGAACTCTCAGGAAATCACTGTTCGGTTACCACCAAGCAAAATAAAAAAAAAACATTACAAAACATTTTAAAGACATATTAAAGGGAAACTATTCTGACTTTGTACAGATTATTTGGAAAATAGTAGCTTCAAAACCTGGAAGACAATATGCTGCTTTGTATTATAAATAACTTGAGATACAAAGAGACTTGAAGTTAAAGCTTAGTAAAGGAGATTTTGACAGCCACATTATTTTGTCTCAGAAAAGTAAGGTTTGTTTACATTGGTGGATAGATAACTTAGCAACAGCCTTTCGTCCTTTAGAAAGGCCACAGCCAAGTAGAAATATTGGATCTGATAGTAGTTTGACAAATTATATTGCGATAAGTTGTATCTTCTCCGGTAGCAAACCAAAATGACCTGGAACTTGATTTTAAATTTTTTTTTTGTTGATTCTTGTTGTTGAGGCATTATAATTGATTAATCCAACTGATGCCATTCTGGCATCATTGAGCGTTTTAAAATATTGAAGATGGCGTCCAAGATGGCCGTCAGTTAGTCTCCTAAGACCTATATGACCAACATACTTGATTTGATCAAAAGTTTTTAATTTTGACTTTTATGGATGTTTCAGAGGCTAAATGGTACAACCAATTAAAATGGAACATTGTTTTGATCCAGAAGGTTGAAATATTAAAGATGGCGTCCAAGATGGCCGTCAGTTAGGCTTCTAAGACCTATTTGACCGACATACTTGGTAAAACACTTTAATTTTGACTTTTTGTGGAGGTAAAGAGGCTAAATGATACAAATGATCAAATAAGAACATGGTTTTGATTTAGAATGTTGAAATTTAAAGATGGCGTCCAAGATGGCCGTCAGTTAGGTACCTATGACCTAACTCACTAAAAAAACTCGAAATAAAGCATTTTAGTTTTGACTTTTTATCGATGTTTAGAGGCCTTATAATACAAATGATAGATATGAAGCATTCACAGGTTTGAATCACATTGTTGAAATAGTGAATATGGTGACCAAGATGGCCAGCATTTAAAGCAAAATTCAACCTGAAATCAAATTTGCAGTTAGTACCTATTTCTGATAGTTTGCGGTTGTATTTGGATACTTTGACTGGCATGGTAATGTTGTTTTCAGCCTCGTAAAATATTTAAGATGACATTCAAGATGGCAGCAATAATAGGGTGGGGAATCACATGGTTTTTGCTATGATAAACTCTTATTTTTCGTAATGGTAATGCTTTGTCTTTGATCTGGGGATCGTATCCATCAATCCATGCACCATGCACTTTCCAGAGGACTTGTGGCTGGATCTGATAATACCATAATATCAGATTATTCTCAATAAAATTCCTACTTTGGGAAAACATTCCTTCAAAAAATTAAGTAATAAATGGCAGGGTATACTGAAGGGACGATATCACTGAAAACTTTGTGACAGAGTGTTTGATCAAAGTACAAACCTTTTTTGAATCATTGTGTGGAAAAAAGTCAGCTAGATGGACGGCTAAAATTTACAAAAATACTTATGGAGTGTAGTGTAACAACACAAAAAACAACCCCTGAGAAAGGTATCTGAATGCTGTAGAAGTTCGTTACCATCTTGACTGCTGGTTGGTACAGGTTTGCTTGCCTGGTGCAATTGTAACAAACATAACTACTTTTCTGGTCTGTTGCAAGTGCAATAGACAGCACAGATGGTTGGATATTGCTATAACAAATATGCATGCTGGTTCGGTGCAAGTGTATCAGACATGCATGCTTGTAGGCACAAGTTTACAGAATGATATGACTGCTGAATAGATGCAATTGTTAAAGACATGGGAAATGGCAGGGTGCAATTGTTACAGACATGGTTGATGGTTGGGTGCATATGTAATATACATGGATGCTGATAAGATGAAACTGTAACAGACATGCATGCTGATAGTATGCACCTTATAAAGACGAGGCTGCTAGTCATGTGTAATTGTAAAATTCATCCATGATGGTCTGGCTTACCAGCCCATTTGTTGGGTACGAGCATAGGGACATACTGCGCGTCTGAGGCAAGTGTAACATATATACCTGTTGGTTCAGCCACACAACTACAGATGTGTTTGTTAGTCAGTTGCAACTAATTCAAACATATCTGCTGGTAGATGCAACTCTAACAGACATGCCAGGTGGTCGGGTGCAAGTGCAACAAACATGCCTGTTGGTTCAAAGCAACGTTTAAAACATGGGTACTGCAACATGCCTGCTAAGTCTGGTGAAGCTGTTGGAGACATAACTGCTTGGTTTCAGACAGTTACGCTGGTTCAGTGCCCCATAATCAAACATGCGCAATGGTAAATATGTCTGCTGACCCTGTGGCAATGATGCCTGGGCTGCTGGTCTGGAGAAAGTATAACAGACATGCACACTGGCCGAATGTAACTTGAACAGACATGCCCGCTGATCCAGTGCAGCAGTACCCAGCATTCCTGTTAGTTGGGTGCAATTGTAACAAACATTATTGCTGGTGCAATGTAACTAACACGCATTACTGCTGACCAAGGGTCTTGTTAAACGGCATGTGTGCTGGTTTAGTACCACATTATTAAACACGTGTGATGTTAAGTGTGTCGGATATGATGAGCTGGTGGCATTACGTGGCCGCTGTTCAGTGAAACTTCAACAGATATGCCTTCTGACTTGGTAGTATTCAATCTAACATGCCCCCTGGTCCATTGGAAATCAGAGAGAAAAACTACTTGATCGATTCCCCTCCATCAGACATGCCAACTAAAAATGTGAAACTTTATCAGCCAAGACTTCTACATTGTCAATACAACATAATACCGTGAAGAGAGTTGTTATATCTCTGCAACTGCAACATATATGCCTGAAGGCCTAGTGTTACTGTAACAAACACCGCTGCTGTTCTAACATGCCTACTGGTTGAGTGCTGCTGCAAGATGGATGCTTGCTGGACTGTGGCCACCCAATCAGCATGCCTGCTGACCCTTGTCACTCAATATTGCATGACTGCTGGCGGTGTGCTTCTCTATCTGCTGTACCTGCTGGTATAGTTTCTCACTATCAGCCGTGCCTGCTGGTATGGTGTGTCACTATCAGCCGTGCCTGCTGGCAGGGTGCTTCATTATAGGTCATGCCTTTTTGTTTGGTACCTCACTATCAGCCATGCCTGTCGGTGTTGTGCCTCACTATAGGCCATGCCTTCTGGGTTGGTGCCTCACTGTAGGTCATAGCTTCTGGTGTGCTGCCTCACTATAGGCCATGCCTGTTGGCGGGGTACCTCACTTTAGGCCATGCCTGCTGGTCTATTTTGCACAGCAACTGACATTTTGACTTATTGAGTGCAGAGGGAAGAGGGATGGCTACAAGTCTGGTGCTATTCTTACAGAGGTGCCATTACGTCAGACATTTCTGCTGAACCGGTGCCACTCTCAGATATGCCTGCTTGTACAGAGCAACTATATCAGACATGCATGCTGGGTTCATTTATCCAGATACATGTGTTTGTAAAGTGATTCTCCATCAGGCAAGAAATCTTGTATGTTACAAATCCACCAGACAAGCCTACAGGTAAAGTGCAGCTCCCATGGGTTGTAAAACTTATCAGCTACCAGCCTGGATGCCATCTTGAATATATCAAATACTGAGTGATGCATCAGCTGCATCACTGGGATGTTACAAGGATGATGTCTGTAACTCAAGAATCAGTAAAATCAGCATTTAGCATGCAATTCCCTGGAGTTTGCCAGTCTCAGGGAAAATTTGCTTATATTTTTGTAATAAACCGCAATGTTGGCGGCCATTTTGTCTGCATTCTTATTTTATTTATATATTTTTGTTAGAAGCTAAGTGTCTCTAACTAGATTCCAACTCCATAGCTAGTAATTTAAGGGAAAAATGGGTTTGAGACATTTTGTTTATATCACTCAATTTTTTCACTAATAATTGGCCTGCATCTTGGACGCCATCTTGGATATATCGAAATGCTCAATGATGCCAAAGTGGCATCATTCAGATTTTTCAAGGACAATATATGCACTACCAGAATCGACAAAGAAAAAAGTTTAAAATCAAGTTTCAGGTCCTCCTAAAATTCGCCCAAATTCTGCTGGACTAACCTGGACAAATGATGACAAAGAAAAACACATAATTTATCTTGAACTTAAAAAGCTGCTTTTGTAATTTAAAAGTATATATAAGGATGTAAACAATGAGCATATCCGACTATATCTTGATAATAAGACAGCCATAAAATACATTTCATCTATGGGAGGTCGGAAAGAAGAGTTAAACAGCCTGGCAAAACATATTTGGGTTTGGTGTACTCAAAGAAAGATATAGTTGAGTTGTTTTCATATAGCTGGACTTGCCAACATCCGCGCAGATGCATTCAGCAGGCAGAAGCTTAACATAGACAGTGAATGGGGTTTTGTTGGTGAAAATCTTAAGAAAATTGTGAGTTTATATGGAAACTGTGATATTGACACGTTTGCTTTTGCTAGAAATAAAAACAACAACACCCTTTTATGTTTCCTATTTGCCAGAGACTGTAATGCATTTGCAGTTAATGCATTTTGCTTGTGCTGGAACAAGTATTATTCATACTTATTTTTCCCCTTTTCTTGTATTGGCAGTGTACTTCAAAAGATAGAGCAAGACAAGGCTGAGCGAGTGGTGGTAGCACCATTATTTTCAACACAGCCTTGATTTCCAAACTTTCTTCAGATGGCAGTGACACAGCCTTATCTGTTACCAAAGCCAGAGACAATTCTAACGCTACCAGGAAGCAATATTAAGCATCCTCTACGAAAGATGATATTGGGTGTTCTCAAAATATCAGGAAAGATATCTGCTGTAGAGGCATATCAGAGGACGCTGCCAGTATTATCATCAGTCGCTGGAGAAGCTGTACTACAATATGGGACGTATCTCCAGAAATGGCTGTCATTTTGTAGTGTGGACCAAATTGAGCAATTTAATCCATCTTTAAATTGTTTTGTAGAGTTTTTGAATAAATTGTCATATATGGATTAGGATACAGTGCAATTAATACAGCAAATTCAGCTTTTTCCAGCGCTGTTAGTGTCGTAAATAATATTAACATTGGGAGTCATCCAATAATGAAAAAATATATGAAAGGAGTTTATAATTTTAAACCAACTTTACCAAGGCAATCAGCAACATGGGATGTTAATCTTGTGCTTATATATTTGAAGTCTTTATATCCACATAGAAATGTATCTCTAGAACGACTCTCATACAACTTAATTGTGTTGTTGGCTCTAACAACAGGACAGAGAATACAGACTCTTTATTTTGTTGATTTAAAAAATGTTATGTTGTCTCCAAATTTTATTAAAATACGTATAGGATACCTATTAAAACAGACAAAGGTGGGGCATCACCTTACAGAGTTATATATTGAAGAATATAAACAAGATAAAGCTATATGTGTTGTTGAAGCATTTCATGCATATGTAGAGAAAAATAAAATGCTTTGAGAAGCTTGTTCTCGTTTTTTTTATTGGATTACAAAAAAAAAAACATACACTAGTTGCAAAGAGTACTTTAGCCGAAAGGCTGTGTTAGTATCTTCAGGAATAGATATGCCAATGTATACACCTCATAGTACAAGATCAGCCTCAACAAGTGTGACAGTGTTAAAAAAAACAACAGGGTGCAAGAAAGATTGTGTATTCAGAGAATTTTACCAGAGGGAAGTGACAAATAATTCTGAATTTAGCAATGCTGTTTTGGGACAATTACAATAAAGATTTTCTGGTATATATTGATCAAGATGTGTTTAAAACATACGTATTCTGCTAATGTGTGGTTAAATATGGATACAAATGAATGATCTACTATTCTCTCTACGTGGTTCCCATAAAGACTGGAGAATGTGATTGGGTATGGTACAGAGTAGCTATTAGCATGTGGAAAGGGCAGGGTTGGACCTGTAAGGTAAGTAATTTCTATTACAAAATTTACTACCTTATATATTTAATTTATTCATGAATCCTGGATTCTGAAAGCTCATGTGACTCTGGAGGGTAGATAGGGATGGCAGAATTGACAAGTAAATGAGACTTACCTGTAAGGTGAAGCTTGATGTTAATTCTGTTATTCCCTATCTACCAAGAATCACATGCCCACCCATTACTGGGCTACTGGACTCCCACCCAATTATAATAAAAGTTCCAGGTTTCATGAATATTTTAGAGGTATCTTTGACTTTGAATACCTGATGTTATACGGCAGGGGAAACCCCTCATCCACTCGTCTGATTTTTGATAGATAGTGAATAACAGAATTAACATCAAACTTCACCTTACAGGTAAGTCTCGTTTAACTTGTCAATTATATCCTGTGTTCCTGCACAATGAGTAATGATTTGAAGTAAAATGGTTTTGATCACGATTTCCATTCTGACGGAATAATGATGTCAGTGAATTTCAACAATTGGTCTCTAAAAAGTGATGTCTCATTCGATTTGAAAACAAACAGCTTGGTCTGATAGCCATATGTCTAAACTAAAGGAAACCACTAAAAAGGTAAAGGAGTTATCGTTTATCAACGCTCCCAGTCGCTGCGTTTCTTTGTTGACGTCAATCTACTTTTTTCAAATAGTCATTACAGGCGCATTTCGTTCGTTCATGTCGCGATACTTATGCCTTCAATGCAATGTATTGCGGGCTATATTGTGACATTAAAATATTTCGATTATTAATATTCGTTTTGATAAAAATGGCCAATTACGTCAAAAAAAGACGTATTTTAGACAAAATGAACGTTGACAGAAACATAAAATTACCTGATTTGAATTTGTCTACCCTTTTGCTTTCAAAAACAGATATTGATTTAAAACGTGTTTTTTTTCCGCAAAACAGGTAAAATTTTGAAACTCTGTGACTTTAAAAATGGGGACTGCCTTAGAATTTTCGTTGCATAAGCCACAGCGGTCTGATCTTGATATTGTGTGCAAGGGAAATAACGGTACTTAGCGAATGCACTATCGCTGAGTGAATTTTTTGGTAAAATAGTAAGTAGGAACTACCATTTTAGTAAGAGTTGCGTTTATTTTGCGTTTCAGTATATTAACCAAAACGTGACAAAAAGTTTCTCTCTGCCATTGTAAATAATTGTCTCAGAATAGTTCAGGGTCTTCTTTTCCCGCTGATACAATGTGCGTTAAGGTATCTGTCAGTACATGTCTTTTTGGTTTTTTTTGTTGGATTGCAGACGTATATCCATGTATTGAGAAAACATTTTGTCATGTTTTATCCAAAACGTAATACCTAAATATTCATATTTTAGAGTACATGTACTTGCGTATTGTAAAACGTCTTGTGCTTGTATATGTTGTATGATGATGTTTCTGAAATAAAATAATTAATAGCAAAAAAACTGCTAACGCCGGAAAAAATGACTGCAGCAAGTGTCTAGAAAGATACACATACCAACATATTGTTTAGCATTATGCAAACCATGCAGTAAGAGCAGTAGTCTAACCATCAAACATTCCGGAAAGTCCGCCACAATTCGACAACGAATCATGGCTAAGATGTATGTAAGGAGCATTACGCATAGTACTATGTACCAAAAAGCCGGAACTGGCTTATGGAAAATTAGTTCTGAAGCATGTTCAGCCCTATTAAATCGATTATTCTGATTATCTAAAAAGTTTAATCAGCAGAATAAATGTATTTTATCGGGGTTTTTTCAATAAAATATCGCTATAGCGATATTTTATTTAAAAAAAACCCCATAAACTTCATTTAAGCCGCTTGTTTTGCTGCAATCACACTAGTTATTATGTTAACATGGTTTCAGTGACATCAGCGTTACGTTATATAACGTCAGTGTCACGTAATCACCCGCGTTATCAAAGTAGATCCTTGATATACATCGGTGGTCTGATTCCATGGAATTTTGCGGGATTGGCCGAGGCAGTTCCGATTGACCATCAAAGTGAGAATCTGACAGCATATGATCGAGAAATGCAGCGCTTCGAATCGTGTATTGAGCATCTGTCACATCCAGCAAATGTATGTGAGAATGACAAAACCAAGACTAATTCGAATCAAAAGCTCTGCATTAGGGACACGGCGGGAAAGCTAAGAAGACCAAACTTATATCAAATGACCACCAATATAGTAATGAACAGTTCTAGATCCATCCAAAACATTTAAAATCCCTGTAAAATGTGCTCATAGGAACGTTTGTCTAAATAACAAAATTGTGAATTAATGATTTGTTGTGTAGATAAAGTCCTGTTATCTGAGCGTGAATAAAGTTAGTTTTGATGTTGTTGGCTATATTGAAGGCGAATACTTACATAGTAGTATTTTGAAATAGCCCCCATGGCAAATAAAACAAACCAAACTTTCATCGCTTCTTGCAACCATTTCTTTGGTAGGTTTCACCAGGAAGTTTGGAGCTGTGATTTAAAAAAATAATAATAATATTACGCCGACATGGGGCTAATCAGTAATGCTAATGCATTAATAATGCATTCTTTTTCCAGTAATTCAAAGAATGAATAATTCATCAGTTGTTGCATTACTTTAATGCTAATTCAATCCATTACTGTTGTCAAAATTCACTGCATTACTTTGAATTACAGTTTAACAGAAGTTTTACCATAAGGATACAGACTGTACAGTAGAGAGCTAGAACCTCAACAAAGGGATAATTCTGTATGAAGATTTGTAATTACAGTTATGTCCATTCACAATTTCAAATTGTTGAGTTTGCTTGAAAAGACTGTTCCTTGACTAAGACTAAGGTTATGAACATGCAAATCAGTTGTGATTATATATCAATAAAGTGAAACAGCTTACAGTTACCAGCAAATATGAGTACTGGGAAAGTAACAACGTACCTGGGAAGTGATGGATATAAGATATTGTACTCACTTTACTAAGTCAAATGCTTTTTATTTATACATCATTTTAAAGCCAATTAAAGCCCAATTAAATGAACTTTAAATTGGTGTAAACTTCGTTACAATCCATTATTAAAGATACAATGTTTTGACCACAACACAATATTGGAAATAGGGTAATTATCACTCCACACATTTTGACACTTAGCAACTGAAAATGCATCCCTTGTGCCAGTTTTGCTATAGGGTAAATTTATTGGAGTCATAAATCAGGTGGCAATACATACATAATAATGCATGCATGCAGACAAATACAATACAATATACAATACAATACAATATATTTATTCAGCATTAACCATATAACAATGTTTATAGCCTACACCTTAACATATATTAATGTAGTGAAAACAACAACAATTTTCCTGAGGAGCATCTAGCATTTCTTCTGATATGTTTAGTGAATTATATACAAGCAGTCCGGATCCAAGTCAGGTCCGACAGAACGTTGGTCCTGATATGGATCCACACTGTTTGACACCCCGACGTTTTATACTGCTGTTTTATAGGTCATGATTAATCGCCAAAGCTGCCTTTTAAATATAAATATTTTGCCGCTTGATCTCACAGCTCTCGGGTGGTCGAAAACACCGCGCACCTACTTAGTTTGTTTTGACCAATTCGGGGCGTATTGACTTTGGACATTTCTGTTTTAGACCATGGCTGTGAGTGGGTGTCCAACAATGGCGGGACTTAACATTACAAGTCAAGTCGAAAATCTGAAGTACAATTTAGATAAATAGTAATTGTCCAAGTATTACTGTGTGTTCATGTCATGTCGATGGAAACCGCTAGATCACAAGATTGCCACACGTTACATGGTATTTTAAAATGGTGGATTGAACCACAGGAGCTTGAAGCTCGGTCCTTATATCACCTATATAGCCTCAAAACTAAAAGCTCACAGGGTTTTTACGTAGTAATGACAATGTGAGCTTTTGGTTTTGAGGCTAAAGGGGTGATTTAAGGATCGAACTCCAAGCTCCTGTGATTGAACGAAACCTTAGATCGTCCTCGCGCATACAACAAGCCATTACCATGATTTTGAAGTGTGCAAATTTTCATTTTGTCCAGATTTGTTGAGATTTACATTAATCATGTGTCAAGTTCATGCCTTCAAGTTCAGCCTCAAGCCTGCTCAATGATCTCTTTCTTGATCTCTCTCTCTCTCTCTCTCTCTCTCTCTCTCTCTCTCTCTCAGGTACATGTTTAACATTGTATTGATCATTGTTCGCGTTCTAACTACCATACTTTTACAAAATTTTCTCAATATGATAACAAACCTTTGTTATAATGTCCAAAGAAATAAAGAAATGATCTTGAACTTAATAGCAATAATTATTAATTTTCTCATCAATAAATGTTGTTATTATTTTACAGAATTTATATTTCAAATGAACAAACGAGTAAAAGTTCAAGGCGGAGCTATCACAATTTGTATTCTATTGACTATATTTCTTTCATGTTTGCCATTTTGCGCTTTTTTACATCTGAAAATGAATGAGCGCCATTACATTTGTGCAGCTGAATATTGTCAGGAGATGAACTAGATAAGCTTTAAGCTTCCGTTCTAATCCTTTTGTAACGTGTTATTATATATAATAATTTTTACCAGGATCGCAGCTGCATGGTCTTTGACTTAGACAATTTGTAAGTTGCACATATTATTTGACATATGTAAGTATTTGACATATTCAATGACCGTCTTATATAGTTTCAATAACGTACGAGTGTGTTCTGTTTGCTAAAAAGAACCGTCTCACTGAGAGTACATATTTTGAAATATATTTTGAAAACACAGACACATAATATATATTTTGACAGAAAGAACAGAAAATGTTAAGGTCATAAACTACAGTAAAACCTGTGTAAAATGGCCACTCAAAAACAGACAAAACAAAGGTCTTAAGACAACTGGTAGGTTAATGAAGGTCGAAAGCATTGCAGAATGCTCCCCCCCCCCCCTTGAGCATTCTGCAATACTTTTGACCTGCATTAAGCGGTAATTGGTCTTGAAAACCAATTTCAATCAACACAGGTTTTACTGTATTAACATTCAAACTCCTTTTACTCAAGCTACTGATAACTCAAAGAGAAAGCTCTGGTCCCAAAGGTTTCGATAACGAGTCGACTATCTTTCTTAATTTGGGAATATATTTTTTACTCTTTTTAAGTATCTTTCATAACTTTTCATGAACACGCTAGTTCTATGTTAATTAACAAGTTTTCTTATGTCATTATTGTGGTTTCGCAAGCAAGTGCAAACAATCTCACTTTCCAGAACACATTAATAATCTTAATTTCTCTAAAATAGGGTATTCAATCCTGAAAATTGGTTTTTAAGAGCGAAAATATCTCTCTTAACAGGAATGTTGTCCAAACACATCTAATTTAATATGCCATCTTTGGTAGAAAAAAACGGGACCCCACCCCTCCCCAGATCGTCTCACGAGAAGCCGCCCTCCGTAAGTTATAATTACGACAGTAATAATAAGAATGTTTATTTGAGAAGCAAAACCAGTAACATCTATCTTTTATAATACTACATTATTAGGGGAGGGGGGAGGGGAATATAAGTAAGGAACCAAAACTATTTCTATAATTTCCCGCTTTTCCTCCCACAGTTGCCTTGCTTGGGCGATATCAATAAGCGCGGTAAAGATGGTATCCTGCATTACATATTCACATAAAATGGAATGGTTACCGTCATAAATCCGGATCGAACTGTTGCATCATCACGCCACCATGGGACTAATTTTATTGAAAACTGCTTTAGAATAAAACGAATTTCATTAAGAAAAAACACAACTTCTTTCCATCACATTTAGTATGGCATGCACTGTTTACATAAATTTTTATTCATTCTTTTTATAGCGAACGTTTATAGTACATTTGTATACATTCCTCGCAAAGTTCAATAAGAGTTCAGTCGCGTATTGATCTACCTAAGTGAACACCAACGTGGAACAGAAAGAAAAAAAATCTTAATGTCTTACTATTTGCGTAAAAATGAACAAAATAATTGGTCATTTTGGTGGTGTTTGATATTGTGTTTATATTTTTCACCAAGCCGGATCGCTATAAATGAATAATGTACTTTAACTATGTGTAAACAACAAGAGTAAGAAGGCAAAAAGATGAATGGGTGCGCATTGGAGCTGAACAATTTATAGTAAAATATCCAGATAAGTGAAAATTAGTAAACGGAAAAGGCTGATATTATGGGCATGTCTTTCCGTAAGCGCATATTGTGTGTAGCATTGGAATTGCCTCGCTGAGGCAATTCAAATGCATGCAAACAATATTTATTTTAAGTTATAAATAGCAATATTGATGTTTGAACATCACTTTATCTGAACACATGCTCTAGTACTATAAATAAGTAAACGGATTCACGTTCAGTTAGCAATTCAGAGTGACTTCGATTAGGATACAAACAATGGGAGTCCGGACCACGTGTCGGGGAATTCTTGAATGGAAAAACTTCTTTATTGTATTTCTGACACCATTAGTTCTATCGCCATTGCCTATACTCGGAGGTGGAAGTTCTGTAAGTCGATTTTTTGTACATGTATCCATGCTGACGTTATTTGCTTATTGCTTGAGACTTATATTGATCGTATCCATGCCTCGTGAAAGAGGAGCCCAAACTTTGTCTGAAAAAGTGCTCTCGGCTTGACTGTCCTTCCATCCGCTACACTCAGTTTTAACCCTAAACATCATGGTACTAGTGGGTTCTTTGAAATTCCATATACGTGTAGCTTTGTTTGGTTTAAACATATTTATTGTCCCCCGCCTTTTCGAAGAAAAGCGGAGGGACATAGTTTTCGGCCTTCCGTCCTTCCGTCCGTCCTTCCGTCCGTCCTTCCGTCCTTCCGTCCCCCTAATATAGTAGGTACCTTGTGTGCGCAACTTCTCCTACAGTTTTATGCCGATTCTTTCGAAACTTTACAGATGTTTTAGTCATCGTCTGAAGATATGCATGTGGTTTGGATATTATCCTGAGATTATTTTTTGTCACTTTTTTCGCAATTTGAACTTAGTCATTTTTAGGCGTTTTTACTATCAAAGTGAAAAGATAGTGGGTACCTTGTGTGCGCAACTCCTCCTACAGTTTTATATCGATTCTTTTGAAACTTCACAGGTGTTTTGTACATGGTCTGAAGATATGCATGTGGTTTGGATATATTCCTCAGATTATTTTTTAACACTTTTTCCGCCAGTTGAACTTAGCCATTTTTCTGACATTTTTACTATCAAAGTGAATGGATAGTGGGTACCTTGTGTGCGCATCTCCTCCTACAGTTTTATATTGATTCTTTTGAAACTTCACAGGTGTTTTGGACATGGTCTGAAGATATGCATGTGGTTTGGATATAATCCTCAAATTATTTTTTATCACTTTTTCTGCTATTTTAACTTAGGCATTTTTCTGGCGTTTTTACTGTCAAAGTTAATGGATACTGGGTACCTTGTGTGCGCAACTCCTCCTACAGTTTTATGCCGATTCTTTTGAAACTTTACAGATGTTTTTGTCATGATCTGAAGATATGCATGTGGTTTGGATATTATCCTGAGATTGTTTTTTGTCACTTTTTTTGCAATTTGAACTTAGTCATTTTTAAGTGTTTTTACTATCAAAGTGAAAAGATAGTGGGTACCTTGTGTGCGCAACTTCACAGTTGTTTTGGACATGGTCTGAAGATATGCATGTGGTTTGGATATAATCCTCAGATTACTTTTTATCACTTTTTCCGCTAGTCGAACTTAGCCATTTTTCTGGCATTTTTACTGTCAAAGTGAATGGATAGTGGGTACCTTGTGTAATTTGAACTTATTTGTATTGATATTACTACCATGTGAATTCTGTATCATGCTTATAATGCATGATGAATATATGCCAACAAAACTTCAATTACAGTTCTGGCATCACTTATTATATTTTAAGATTACCAGATGCTGAGCAAATTGAACTGCAATTGACAAAATGGGATGATACACACCTGACAGCACCCTTCAGTCAACATATACATTAGTTAGACAAATATTGTCAAAATCCAATATAACAAATGTGACATTGCTAATCCTTTCCATAGGAAATAGAAGCCTCTGTGGTGTAGTGGTAAAGCTAATCGCCTTGTAAATCAGGGGTCGTGAGTTCGATCCAGTCCTTCAGATGAAACTTTAAACCGAAGTCCCGTCCCCATCTGACCTTAAATGTTAGTGGGACGTAAAACCCTATCACAACAACCAAACTACAGGAAATGATCAGTGCCTGGCTTGGATTTTAATGTGGGTTGGGTCATAAGCTTATGTAAGCTAACAATGAGTTATCAAAAAGTTTCTCTTACAAACAGTGGAATTTGATTTAAAACAATGCTAGAATGATTAAATTCACAATTTATTTCCAAATACAGTTTATTGACAGTCATTTTTTCTCATTTAAATAATAAACAATAATGGCGGGGGACATAAATTCTCTGAATTTGCTTGTTTAACTTTGTTTGTAAATACATATACAATATAAGCAATTAAGGTGAGGATTAAAACGATAGCATGCAACTTATATAGTTCTTCTCCTGCGTAACTAATCTGTAAATCATAAGTAGAAAGTTTGACACGCATAAAGTTGCGAACAAACGTGTAAAAGCAGTGGAGAGGACAGTTGTAGTAGTAAAGAGAATCATCACACATACTATATAAGCATAGAATGGTCGATTTTTCATACGTTTGTTAGTTGTATCAATAATCATATACAATAATGAAGAAATGATGACATTAGTTGAGTATGGAAGTGAAGCATTCCAATGTATGAGTAACCGTCTATAGAAAAAAAAAAACGTTGCATAGCATTTTTGCGGGAAATGCGGTCCGCGTTTACAATCGTTCCGCTTGACCGAGGACATGGATCTGTATAGGTACTGGCTCTTAAACCGTTCACACATTTCCTCACCCGCAAGAAATAATCAAAATGTTGAGCTGGTCCGCTTAGCACATTTTTTTCAAATTTCCCTGTCAAAATACTATCAATTACATTTAACGCAGTTTATTTTTAGCTCACCTGAGCCGAAGGCTCATGGGTGAGCTAATAGTATACCAGTCACTCCGGTGTCCGTCCGGCAAAATTCTCAAACATCTTCTCCTCTGAAATCACTTGGCCAATTAAACTCAAATTTCATATGGAGACTCCTTAGGACGTTTGTTTAAATTGTCCTGGTCACATGACCAAAATGGCCACCGCGCCCATATATGGTAAAAACCCTTTAAAATCTTCTTCTCCAGAACCAGAAGGCCGATGACCTTGGGACTTGGTATGTAGCATTGGGGATGTGGGGCCTACCAAATTTGTTCAAATGATGATTCCAGGTTGACCTTGACCTAATTAACGCCAAGGTCAAATTTGCTTCCTAATGCATTTAAATGGGGATTTTTTTTGAAAAGTTGATTTTTTGAATACTGTTGAAGCCAAACTCATTATTATCACTTGATATGTTAAACATAATGAGACAATTGCTATAATAAGTTTCAAAGGTCCAGGTTGACCATTGACCTTTCAGCCAAAGTCGCTCATATTGGAGTCCCATCAACATATTTAAACATAGTTTTCTCAGAAACCACAAGGCCAATTGAACTCTTATTTCATGTAAAAACTCTCTATGATAAGTTAGCCAAACTTTATACTACATATTTTTGATCACATGACCCAGATGGCCGCCACGCCCATTTATGTTAAAAACCCTTCAAAAGTCTTCTCCTAAAGAACCAGAAGGTCAATGACCTTGGGAATTGGTATGTAGCATTAGTGATGTGGGGCCTACCAGATTTGATCAAATTATGATTCTAAGTTTACCTTGACCTACTTAACGTCAAGGTCAAATTTGCTTCCTAATGCATTTAATGGGATTTTTTTTGTAAAGTTGATTTTTTAATACTGTTGAAGCCAAAGTCAGTATTCTCACTTGATATGTTAAGCCTAATGAGACAATGGTTATAAATAAATTTCAAAGGTCAAGGTTGACCTTTTATTTTTCAGCCAAGGTATCTCATATTGGAGTCCCATCAACAGGTTAAAACAAAGTTTTCTCAGAAACCACTAGGCCAATTGTACTCAAATTTTACATGAAGACCCCTTATGATTGGTTAGTCAAAACTGATACAAATTGTTCTGGTTACATGATCAAGATGGCCACCTCATCTCTATATAGTAAAACACCTTTTAATATATTTTTCTCTTGAACCAAAAGGACAATGGCTATGGGAATCGGTATGCAGCATTGGGGATGTGGGCTCTACCAGGTTTGCACAAATGATGAATCTAGGTTGACCTTGACCTAATTTAGGGCAAGGTTAAATTTTATCCCTAATGCATTTATATGGAAAAATCTTGAAATGTTCATTTTTCTATAACTGTTTAAGCGAGAAAAAAAAAAGTTCCAAATGTCAAGCTGGCCTGTGACCTTTTATCCAAGGCCTCTCATTTGGAATGCCACATACCTATCTAAACATCTTTTTCTCAGAAAGAACTGGGCTGTTTGATGGAGTATTCATTAGATTGTTTTAGGTCACTTGACCAAAATGGCTGCAACTCAACTAAATGGTAAACAAAATATGTATCATTATAAGCCTAAGTTGACCTTGACCTATTTTAATTTATTAAGGAGATCAGGTGAGCGCTTCAGGACCTTCAGACCCTCTAGTTTAAACATGATGCAAGCTCATTCTTGAATGAAGTACAGGTTCTTATAGATAGACATGTCTACGTATATATCAGCGATTGGACGCTTGAAAATTGTATCGATGACGAAATTGGTGGGACACGCGGTCCTCGGTTGAATTTATATTTCAGCTTTACCGGAAAGTGCAGATACCTGCTCCATAGTGGCACCAAACCAACTTCTAATATACACATGTAGTAGCTATTCACCTGTTTAATCAAACGTTTAAATAAAATATTGAGTACAGGTGTAAACACCTTCATTGTAAAAGCTAGAAAAAAAGTCATAAAAATCTTTCAGGCGCGGCAAATCGAGGACTTAACTACTTTGACTAAACTATTCCATATACGAGAAATAACAGTGATGAGACATTTACCTACATTGATTATTATAGCGGGAAAATCCTTCTGCAATTCTATGAGCAAGAAAAAAAGCAGTCCCATAGACAAAAAACAGTCTGATTGACAAAACCAGTCTTATTGACAAAAACAGTCTTATTGACAAAAAACAGTCTTATTGACTACTTTTTTGTTGCTCATTAAATTACAACAGTTTTTTCCTTATAGTGATTAGATTGCAGTTTAGTAGCTCCTCGAGTTTTAAGGTGAAAGGAGAAAATATAAAAGTTTCGCCAGGTTTAGACAGAACAAAAACAAACATGAAGTAGTATACAGGCAATGTTGGATCAAAATGTGGGTCAAATTATTCAATTGACCACTTCCGAATAAAACCTACAAAAAGTCATTGTTCATTTTGACCAGAGCTGGTAAATGTCAAATATTAGGCGGATCACCACAAAACGACCACCACACGAACACGAATAATCGAGTCGTTTATAAGTTTGAATATTCAATGATATTACTTAGGGGGTTATTGCCAACGAATCAAACGACGCGCAAAGTTCCCCGACGGATACTTGAATGTAATAATTTTGTTTGTGAGAAAGAAAAAATATATGAACAATTTTATTTTATCTATTCATAATTTTTTTAGTAAATCTGTCATATCGGGACCTCCTCATAGAGAGGGAGAGAGGAAAGAATAGTGGGCCCCAACCCCAACCACATTTGCTTCAAGCCGCTCGGAAGCAAATTTCATCCTGTCAACAAGCTAAGTATGACAGGGCCAATTCTCTGAAAGCTGCCACCCTACCACCCACATTCAAAACTAATGATTTAAATTTATGCGATTAGAACAAAGCCGACGCATGCACTCTGCGCCAAAAGTCAAATAAACGAAGTTTGATCGTGCATCTTCGTACCCGATGATATTATAGGACGGTCAGCGACCATTTTCACAGGGTGTGTAGGGTTGCCATTACTTGAGAGTTTGTCCGTAGTAGGGTATAATCGCATTAAATATTTGTGAAAGCTAGTGCCTTCGCGAATAGGACCATTTGTACTACGGAAAATACATGTTGTGACTTACTGTCTGCCTTTTTGGTTTGACAACAGTATGTTTCTCATGTTTCTAACTGTGTAGAGTTCAAGTACAGATTTTAAGTAATTAACCCTTTCTATACTGGAAGCCCCTAAATGGATACTCTGAAAAATGACCCAGAACGAGACAGTTTCATCAGGGCCTGAACTGTTTCATGCAAGAATTAGATAATACAATAAAGTATGACCAGGAAATGTCTCATCTACCGACCAATCCATGTCACCATGAGGAAGATACCTTAAAACACCCCCCCCCCCCACACACACACACAGATATATATATAGGAACCAATATACGACGTGTGCTGCATTGGTCGTCGTCAATATATGCGCTACTTGAACATCTTTTTTTGGGGATGCCTCAGTGGCGCAGTTGGTAGCGTCGATGTTTGGTGTAGTGCTAGGCGGAGTAGTCCAGGTCGTGGGTTCGAATCTCGCTAGAGGCAAAATATTTACAGCATCTATCGGCTCAGTTGATTCATTATATCCCTCCGTATTTATCTGCATCAGTTTCTGATCCTGTGTATCTCGAAAGCAATGATGTTTGTGAAATTATATTTCCGCACTTCTGATATTTATCTCATTTCACTTGTATCCTTGGATCCATCAAGCTTTCATTTGCGAACGAAATAGATGTCATGCATTGAAAAAGGAACCAATTTACGACGTGTATTGCATTGGTCGTCGTCAATATCAGCGCTACTTGAACATCCTTTTTTGGTGATGTCTCAGTGGCGCAGTTGGTAGCGTCGATATCTGCTAGGCGTAAATGTCCAGGTCTAGGGTTCGAATCTCGCTAGAGGCAAACTATTTACAGCATCTTTCGGATCAGTTGATTCATTATACCCCTCCGTATTTATCTACTGTGCGAATCTGCATCAGTTTCTGATCTTGTGTAGCTCGAAAGCAATGATGTTCGTGAAATTATATTTCCGCACTTCTGATATTTATCTAATTTCACTTGTATCCTTGGATCCGTCAAGCGTTCATTTGCGAACGAAATAGATGCCATGCATTGAAAAAGGAACCAATATACGACGTGTACTGCATTGGTCGTCGTCAATATCAGCACTACTTGAAAATCCTTTTTTGGGGATGTCTCAGTGGCGCAGTTGGTAGCGTCGATTTCTGGTGTAGTGCTAGGCGGAGTTGTCCAGGTCGTGGGTTCCAATCTCGCTAGAGGCAAAATATTTACAGCATCTATCGGCTCAGTTGATTCATTATATCCCTCCGTATTTATCTACTCTGTGAATCTGCATCAGTTTCTGATTCTGTGTAGCTCGAAAGCAATGATGTTTGTGAAATTATATTTCCACACTTCTGATGTTTATCTAATTTCACTTGTATCCTTGGATCCACCAGGCTTTCATTTGAGAACGAAATAGATGCTATGCATTGAAAAAGGAACCAATATACGACGTGTACTGCATTGGTCTTCGTCAATATCAGCACTACTTGAACATCCTTTTTTGGGGATGTCTCAGTGGCGCAGTTGGTAGCGTCGATGTCTGGTGTAGTGCTAGGCGGAGATGTCCAGGTCGTGGGTTCGAATCTCGCTAGGGGCAAAATATTTACAGCATCTATCGGCTAAGTTGATTCATTATATCCCTCCGTATATATATACGCGCACACTTACACACACACACACACTGTAAAATGAACCATTACAGGCTCTTTGTACCAAACCAGATGGGGGAATTCATTAGAACATTTGTATTCGAAGATCTTAGGCATCTTAGGGGTTTATTAGAAATCAGAACGTATTTGCTTCGATATTTCTTGTTCAAAATCACACTAGCGCATGTTCGCACATAATCGCACATCTGAGTTTTAAATGCCACAAAGGGGGCATTACTTTTAAGGGTACTTCTTTTGTGGATCATTTGAATGTGTTATTTATGTGCTGTGTTTGTCAAGCTTTCGCGTCTCTTCATTGCTGCCTTGTGGTCACCTGCTGGGAAAGGGCTGACCTTTTGGCTCTTGTTTGTCATGTCTAATTGTGATTTTGTCACTTTCCCATCTGGTATCCTGGGTCAGGTGTGGTACTTGATTGTATTGATTCCTGATCGTTGCCATCTTTCTTACTTTAAAACCTTTGCAGTGAGATCGACACGAGGGGCCTGCTCTATATGAGCCAGTGCATGAGATTTCCAACAATCTATGTGCGACCAGCAAAGCCTCAGATCAGCCTGCGCATACGCGCAGTCTGACCAGAGCCTTGGCTTGTCGCTGGAATATCCTATGAATGGCTACTGACTGAACACCATTTGAACACACGTCTGAACCTACACTTGTCAAAATACCGCATTGTTGGAAATCACATGTCGCGGCTCATATACTAACTGTTTGACACCCAGAAAATATACCTGAAAGATTTTTTTTAAAATTTTGATTGTAAAAAACAGGATGCGACAAAAAGGCATGTACAGTTTCCCATCACGCAAAGAGTATAAGATGTCTGAATATTTCGGATGTATACGATCCGTACGTTTAGGAAGAATATGAAATGTCATCCATCACAAATAAGAATTAAACCATAACAATTCAGTTTAAAAATAATGTACTCTTATGTTCGTTCTGTATTGTTATAAAGTCAAAGTGATTTCGAGACTGCGGCAGTCGGCACATTTATTGCGAAAACAAACAGAAAAAAAATCTGGTAATTAAAAAAACTTGAAAGGTGTCAATCGATGCGGGGGAAGATGGGGCGTCGCAATTATCAGCACTAACATTAGTTCCCGCATCTTTATACTTATTCGGACAGGGGTAACAGCAGAAAACCATATCTAAGGTCTAAATGTACACATGGATGGTGATCACCGGGTGGTGCCAAGATGCTGTATAGCTGGATTAAGGTAGAGCAGGTGCGTCTATCAAGTCCTCTCGTCTCTCCCGGTCTGTGGAAGACGGCTCGGCTCGACTTGACTGAAATATTGTTGACTTGACCGTTCAAATACAACCCAAATACCTAGAAACAGAATATCCATGCATTTTGATGAATTCATCGTCGTTCAGTCTTCCAGCTGAACTCTGAATGACTTCTCGTCTTTGGCCATTAGAATGCCACAATTGATTTACCGTTATGTCTATTTACCTGATGTAATATACTCTTTGCATGCTGGGTAGGTTTTATTTTGAATACATATCAGAGTGCCAGACAGTTTTGATCCAGATCAGGCCCCATGTTTTTTTGTTGTGTGTTTATGTTTTTAGTCTGGAGTCAAACTGTAGACACTTGTACACAAAGGTTAAAGGTGTACAATTACAATATAGCACATACACAGCGTTAAAGATCACAATATAGCACGCACACAGCGTTAAAGGGAGCAAAATGGCTCAATGTTAGAGTGCTATTAGACATTTTTCAGTTACACCTTACATTACGATTTGTCCGTCAACGGAGACTTACTTTGGAGTTTATTTAAGAGGGGCGATGTCAGCAGTAACTGGAATCTATCTTTTTCGTCTGCTACTAAATATTATATTTTTGTCCTGAGATCTTTTTGTACCTTAACAAACAGTGCATACCATGATGAAATACCGCATGATGGCATTTCATCAGTTTACAAGTGTAAAAAACATGTACCAAAAATATATTTCACAATTGATATGAAAAATATATTTCACAATTGAAATGCAGCCGAATATTTTTTAAAGCTATTTCTTGGTCCATACATGTATGCATTCACTGGTTGTAACTTGCGAGTAGGTAAATTCGATGTTTCTGCGTCCAATATGATAATTTTTTTGCGCCAATATTTCACAAAGCTCAGGTTAATTGACAGTGGAAATGCATAAGTCGTTCGCAACTTGTACAAGCCAATATAGCTGGACCACAGTAATTCAAAATCCTTCGAATGTAAAGGAGATATGGAGGGACATGGAATTCAAGCACAAACGTCCATATCTTGTTAGGATGATTCATGTACCAAACTACTAGGTAATTTGGGTTTCCCCTTGACCCTTAAGAGGACTTGAATATATGCACTAGTCATTTCTGATAAGAGAACAGCGGGGACTTTGACTTGGCAGTTTTCTCCACCGTCTGTCATGTTTTACTTTATACTGCCTATTTGCCTTTGTATATCAATTTCCCCACATTTATCCACACGAAGGGGACAACGCAAAAAGTAAAAATAATGGTTCATTTGCCCGGCTATATCCCTGTCATGTCAGAGGATAGGGTGTGTGGATAAACTGACTGGTATATTATACTTATTGGGAGAGAGCTCACTTGCAGTAGAACGCTGATGCTTGAGATATAAGGATCAGGCACGTTCCTAGGGCATTTTATAGAGTTCGCACTCTGGATAGTCCCCCTTTATGAAGCCAGGGGTTTGGCCCTTTTGAGGAAAATGGTTTAAGAGAATTTCACAGGGATAAAATGAGTTATGATGACACGCACCATAAACACAAATAGCTAGATCTTTCTTCCAAAAATCAAATTGAATGGCTAAAACCCTATACTTGCATCGTCAAGTTGTAAGTTCATGCGTATTTTCGTACCCTTAAGTACACCCCTGAGTATGCAAAAAGCTTCCACCATACATTCAGACAAAAATCTAGTTTCCTATGTTTCAGAATCTAAGAAACCATGACGCATACTGGGACATTGCTAATGTTAAGTTAAATCAGCGGCAGATCCAGATGGGGTTCAGGGGGTTCGCTCAACCCCTCCCCCTAGTTTTTAAATATCCTGTGAAAATGAAATAAACTGCTCTCAGTGAGGCCAAATTATTTCATTTTCATGGGCTATTTAAGAAAAATGAGATAAAATCACAAAAGTGAACCCAGCACCTTTATACATATGAACCCCCTTTCCTGAAATCCTAGATCCGACCCTGTAAAAACACCACAAGTCAATATAGTCTAACTCAGTCGATTCTAGTAATTCAACTGTTATTATACTTGTAACTATTTTTCCGCTAGTGGCGACTGTTGTCATCTATTGATCAGCCACATTTTGGAACAAGATAAGGCCTGACAAAATATTGGGCTTGATCCAAATCCAAACTGTTTGACACTGTCATGGTATTCCACAAGGATTTTTTTAAATGCATTAATTTAAATAAAAGGAAAGATAAAAGAAACAGCAGACAATGAAAAAGCATGCAAAATTACCCAGATTGCATATAGATCATTGTTGTGTCGATTTGGGTGAACTTTATATGATATTGACTGTTCATGGTAGTGATCATAAAAAATCAAAATGCATCAAATATCATAAATGAATACAGGAGGGACAGGCAGACGGGCTAACTCACGTATGTGATTAAGCTGCATCCTATCATATCAAGCTCCTTATCTTCAACATACTGAAGGAGTTAACCAATCTATTATAATAATTATTAATCATTATTTACCACCTTTTAAATGCTAAAATTGTTTAATTCAATACACCCTAAGTTGACCACCCTTAGAAATTCAGAAGGAGTAAAATACGAAAAGACAATAAGTATAATAGTTTTTTACCTCATGTTATTAATTTGCTGAAGTGGGTTGGGGTGGCACCACAGATTTTAATGACAAGCTTGTCTAAGTGGTTTAACAGTACTTCATGCACATACCTACGCTAGAAACTGAAAACAACCTTTCTGTAACCAGCAGAACTCAGTTCTGATCAATTAAAATTCCCTAGGAGTAGAGCTGTAACTAGGCCTTGATTTAATGTAGTTCAATGCAAGGGTAGAGGTTGTGCCTTCTGGCAAACTATTTGCTACCATGTTGCTGCATATACCATATTGTGTAAAAGATTTTTGGTCAACGACCCACCCCTTAGTCCACCCAAAGGGTTGGACCTAGGCCTACAAACTAAAAATTATTCACTTGATGTTTCAATATCTATTGCACCGCTGCCTGCATACCATAAAAATGTTAAAAATTAGTTACAATCTGACTTAGTTATTGCAAAATTATTTCATGATCAAATTCCCCAAAAGTATGGGGCCAGGTCAGGAGCGAGCTCATAGCCCCTTGATTATAGATCTGCAGTCAGACTCAATAGATTGAATATAATTTTGGTTTCTAGTGCAGAGGTGGAGGTTGAAATTTTTCTCTCTAACAGAGTCAAACCTTTGCATAAGTTGCAGTCTGTTCTGGATTCATTATGATTGCTTCCATCATAAAAGTAGTCCAGAGTCCATTTTAATATAATCAGCAGACATAAAAAGCATGCAACATTTTCACAACTACAATACATCAGCACTTTAAAAGAAAATATTAGTTTGCTGAAGATGACTTTATTAAAGCACTTCGTATGATTTCCTAACAAGAAATTAACCGAGTCACAAGTTACAACTAATGAAGTTGTTAAACGTTTCTGAATTACACTGCTGAGATCGCCCCTCTTAAATAATGTAAGTCTAAGGTGTGCTACATCTTACAAATCCTAAGGTCCGCGGTAACTGAAAAATGTCTATTAAGACTGAAGGGCCGGGGGTTCGAGCCTCACCGTCGTCACTGCGTTGTGGTCCTTGAGCAAGACACATTTATCATAGCTTAGTACTGGTTCAACCCAGGGAGACCCGTCCTGAAAGATTGTTGATGGGACGTACAGAATCAAATCAAACAAACAAATCAAACAAAGAGTTAAATGTATACACTCACAATATAAAACAGTTAAAGGTGTATAGCACACAGTTAAATGGTGTATAATCACAATATAGCACATAAAGAGTTAAAGTAAGTAAGGTTGCAAATATCAGGAATCAATACAATCAAGTACCACACCTGACCCAGGATACCAATGGGAAAGTGACAAACTCACAGTTGGACACCACAAACTAGAGCCAAGAGGTCAGCCCTTTCCCAGCAGGTGACCACCAGACGCTTACAAAGACATAGCAAACACAAGACTGATAAAACATTAGAATACAACATAATATAATCCACAAAAGAAGTACCGCCTTGGAACGGTCATTAATTATTTTACTGGAGGGCTTAAACCGGTTTAACGGCGCCAACTGCACCCTTAATTCAGATGTGGATCAAGACACATAGATATTTGGTTTGCATGAAAGACCCCTTACTTATCAATGCATCATCTCCCAGAACATATATATCAAGATATAACAAGGAGATGAAGCAAAGATAAGGACTCAACAGTAAATAAAACTGAATACCGGAGCAAAAGAAATCCAACAGGTAAACCCCGGTGGGCCCGACAAACAACCAAAGAATCAGGCCCCTACCATCTCAACAATAGATAAGTCTTTATGTCGGAACCATCATAGAATCTGAAGTCCGACCCACCGGCGTGGAATTAAAGAGGAAAGCAAAGTTGCCCACCGTGATTGGGTTGACCACCAAGCATGCAGCTTGTTGCAATACATTAATATTATAGCCAATCTTTTTATAATGGGATTTTATTTTAATGAACTGCGCTGAAAAATTATTAGAGCCAACAATCTTCTTCAATTTATACACCAAGTCACCATAGAATTCAGGTTCCGAACGTCCTTGGCGCAAGAGAGATTTAAGTCCAACTTGGAATTTAGATATCAAATCATAGTATCGTCAATAAAATTTAGAAAAAGGTTTTTGGAGGTTTGATGATACCGATAGCCTTGTTTAAGAAGTTTCTGATTTAACAATTTATTGCGAGTGTTGAAGTCAGTAACATAGCTAGATTTTGTTTGTTTGTTTGGTGCTTGACGACGCATCAACCCTTGTTGGTCATTAGCGTCAGACGGTATTAAACTAAACATGATGTGGATGTTTGTTTTGTTTGATTTGATTCTTTACGTCCACTCAACAATCTTTCAGTTATGCGGGACGTGTCTTCCTGGGTTGAACCAGTACTAAGCTAGGATAAATGTGTCTTGCTCAAGGACCACAACGCAGTGACGCCGGTGAGGCTCGAACCCGCGGCCCTTCGGTCTCGAGTCAAGCACTCTACCACTGAGCCACTGCGCTCCCTATGATGTGGATGGAAAGAGTAAAAATTTGGAAGATGAAATAAAAGGAATGATGATTATGAGTTTGTATAATGATAATAAGTTGCAATACGATTGTTGACAGGAGAGACCACGTACAATATCTGACAGTTTCAAAGAGCCACTCAGATAACTGTACATGTTCTTTAACTGAACAGAATACAACATAATATAATCTGTATTATGGTCTGATACAAATGTAAAACAAAACATGATTTAAAAAAAATAGCTATTAGATTTTGTTAAAAGATTTATTTGTCTTAAAAATGTCATAATACTATCAATATGTATATCTTGAAATAATTATTTCATGTTATCAACATGGAAGCAATTATTTCTTACTTGTGCAAAGTCGCATTATTCCAAAAGGAAGTGACGTACAGTGAATGGTGCGTCGCAACCAACACATTGTGGCTGCTCTTCACCTTGTAATAAGTATGAATGCGTGGCTCTTATATGACCTTAACGGAATCGAGCTAAAACTACTTCTTCTTTTGATTGATATTCACCAATAGTTGGTTTGATGTCAAAAAGTTTATTTCCAATGCTGTTAGATGTTCTAGCAAAACGAATGAGTTGAGAGAAAAAGACTCCATAGGATGTAGAGCGAGGAACATCACCATCTAAAATGGAAAATTGACAATTTCAAAATCAAAATCGTCACGTTTATCATAAATTTTGGTAGAAAAAATATCATTAGAAATTGACAAATGCAAGTCTAAAAATGCGGTTTCGGTATCACACTCACAATATAGTACACAGAGTTAAAAGTGTTCAATCACAATATGAAACCTGTGCGAGCATTCGTGCGTGTTTCTCCAGCATTTCTTTACCTGTATTGTAACTTGTTTTCAAAATGTTGGTTCATTCTGGAAAGTATTAGTAGTTGCACTCGATTTCCTGATGGCTGCATAATTGTATATAAACGTTAAGCCCCAAATAACACGAGATATAAAGATGAGACACTTTTGAACATAATTGCATAAAAAGGGGTGATCAGGATAACCACAATCAAGCAGACCAACCCACGGCACCGCGAGAATGAGCCACAGAACATCCACAGCAACAAGACAACCGAAGGACAATAAAAGCAAAGCTACCAACACTCTCTACCTCATTGAGATGATTGCAAAACTAGAATGGACATAGAGTAAAGCATACCAAACAAAGACCAGCACAGAACCCCTACAAACGATGAGAGGTACATAAAACAATAAATCAACACTAACAGAACCACCGCCTTAGAACGGACAGCAGCCTAAGCTACGGAGGGCGGCTTAAATGCATTTTACTGGCGCCAAATGTTCGCCCTAGATTCTTTTGTTGTTAAAACACTAAAATTGTTTAGCTGACATTGAGGATTCCTAACTAACGCAATGCATAATCACAGAGAAACCATCTTATCAAATTAACACACTATGATGAAACAAAGATAAGTGATCATGACTCACATACATGCATAGTCAAAGCTAAAGAAATCCTCAAGTTGAGCTAAAAACGCGATCTACACAATACATGTAATATTTTTCTATTTTCGACCGTGAAGGCAATATCTGAAAACAAAATATTCATAAGTCAAATATAGAAATTAATACTCAAATACATAAACTGATAAACTGTGTTAGAATGAAAGAGAAAGTGAGTATGATCATGAAATACCGCAATCACACACTACAGACCAAGCCGAAGAGCCACATGATATTAACAATCACAAGACATCAGGAAGACGCTAAAAGTAAAGCAATCAGCTATCTTTTACTCATAAAGAGGATTACAAGACTAGAAAGGAGACTAAGTACTGCTTAACAAAAAAGGAGCTAACACAGAACCCCCACGAACAATGTGACAATAAACAATGAATCAACAACAACAGAACCACAGCCTTATAATGGTTATAATGGACGGCAGCCTTAGCAACTGGGGGGGGGGGGGGCTTGAAAACATTTTACTGGTACCAAACTTTCGCCCCAGATTCTGTTGTTGCTAAAACACAAAAATGTAAACGTGCTCAAAGATGTCAGGCAGCCATCCTACTGTGCAATCTACTGGTAAGGCGAAATATCACAAAAAGCAAGTGAGTATGACCAGAACATTTCACAAGCACAGACCAACCCACGTCACCACGGGGTACCAATTCCCAACCCACTGCCACTGGTTGCTTTGCTTAAGATTGTCTTCCTGGTGTCTAGTGATTGTTGTGTGGTTCTTCCTCGCGGTGCCATGATGGGTTTGTATGCATTTTGTGATTGTTGAATTTCCTGATCATACTCATTAACTATTTTTATCTTAAATAAACCACAGCAATAAGCTCAAAGAAATTATGATGAAATGGTTTCAAATAGTAAAAAAATAATAAGGAAGTTCGACAGTATGGAAATAACATTTATAATAAACTCTGAAATTTGAGATATTCTGATCCTAAACCTACTGGAACATGCTCATCTAATTTTCAGGAGAAAAAAATGAAAAAGGTCTCAGCAGAGGTTTTTTTAACACTTAAGCAAATTGAACACTGTTGACTCTGCTGGAAAACAGTCTTTTTTTTACTTTATTTAAAGTTCATATTTTAACAACAAATTGAACTGTCCTTTCACAGCAGAAGAAATTTTCAAAACCATATCTCATGTGAAAAGTCAAAAGGCTTGTTATGCTGAAAATTACATTTCTAATGAATATTTTAAATATACAAAGGACACGTACTTGCTCCAGTGTAATGTAAGTTGTTTATTATCATTTGCAAAAGAGAATTGTATCTGGTGTAAATGTAGCATTCTACCGATTAACAGAAAGGGACACACACAATTCAGGTAACTTCAGAGGCATTACAATTCTTTGTTGCGTCTATTATTTACTAGCATTTTAAATCAAAGACTTAATACATTTTCAGAAACTGTTGATTAATACTTAAGGTACAGGCTGGTTTCCATATTAAAGGTTATTGTACCATAGAACAAATAGTTTCGTTTGAACTTCTCACTGATTTTGATTTCCACAATAAAAAGCCCCATCTTTATTGTGTTTTTATAGACTTTAGTTGTGGCATTTGATTGTATCGATTCCTGATCTTTGTCTTCTGTAAAAAGAATTGCATTATGGCCATGATGGTATAAATTGCTACAAAACTACATTGATGAATATGGTTTTAGAATTATCCATAGAATGTATGAAAAGGCAAAGTAAATTTTATGTCTGACATATTAATTTATCAAGCTTCTTTGTTAGCTCATTTGGTCTCCGCCAAGAAGAAAACATGTTGCCAATACTGTTTTCATTATATTTAAATGATCTTTCTCAAATGATGTCTGAATTGTATAATAGTTTACATCTTACTTATGAAGTTTCAAACCTTGTTCAATAATCAAGATGCTGAAGTGTATTCAAATCTTTCATTGCTTCTCTATGCAGATGATACTGTGAATTTTGGAAAAACAGCATATGATAAGATTTCGTTTTCATGGCATCTTCGGGTCTCATTGCATTAAACATGCGCTTCGAAATAAAAGATTTTGAGGCACCAGTGCCAGTTGTAAAAAAAAATGGGTACCATTGTATAGAGCCACGTATGTATATAAGGTAATACTTTCAAAACTAAAATTGTTATATTTTCAAAGGTTAGTTAAGGAATTAACCTGAATTAATGCTGAATACATTGCGGTGGTAGATGTTTTTGATTTTTTAGAAGTATGATATAGCTTTGATTGAAAGTTTACTCAAAATAAGCAAAGGTTAAATTATCAAGCACTAAAAGTCATGCTTTAACTTTTGAAAAAAGTCCAGAGAATTGTCTTTGTCCATTGATATTTAGTTACATATATAATTTTTAGACTTTTTTATGTCCCAATATCCCCTACTTTTTGTGGACAGTATATATACAAATTTTTAAGATTATATCTTTCATACGTTTTCCAAAAAATCAAATATAAAGAATGGCCAATTCACAAAGGTGACCAATTAGATGTTTTGCTCAGTGTAGATATACGTAAGAATTGTTTTATAGAACTAGCGCTATTTCTGAAAAATAATTTCAATAATGTGTGCCATCTTACCCTTGAAGAACTTCATTTCATTTCAAGTGACAACAAATTATGATTTCGTGATTGTTCGCTATACATGTGCTTTTGTTGTTTTGTCGAAATACCCTTTTGTTTACTAACATGCAGTTTATTGAATGTATGCCTGATCTAGTAGTTTCAGATAGTTCAGAACCTGGCCTTGAGGTTATAAAACTTTTTTCATGCTCAATTCAACTGATCACGTATTTTATCCTGCTCATAAATGTTAAAAGGTCAACAATTGTTGTTATTAGCATGATAAATACACATAAGAGACTGAAACCAAGAAGCTTCTTTATTTATCGGTATTTAAATATATATGAGCAGTTAAAATTTCGTGCTCAGTTGAGTTGAGCACGAGAAAAGTTTTTAAACCTTGGGGTCTGGCGCGGTTCCGCATTATCATCTGGATCTTTATTGGCTGCCACTGCTATTTCAGGGTAATAAAAATGATAGATGATTGGCGTCCTTGATTTTTTTTAAATTTTGCCTGTTTATTAGTAATGCGCAATGCATTTACTCGTTTGATCAAAATGAAAGTGACACTAGGTAAGACTTTGCATCAATGGCTCGCCTCTATACGCAAGTGAAACGTGAAAAATTGGGCCTAAATAATTTGCCCTTTTTAAAAATAGCAGCAAAACGTGTTTGTTTTATTATTTATCTCAGTCAACAAGGGTACAGGTTCAATGTGCACATTAACTACAAGTAATATCGCTAAAAAAGGACAGGGTCTACGCCACGGATTTATTAAATTGTAAGCAAGTCATACTTTAAGCAAAGGTGACAGGCATATTTTCCTTCTCGAGCTCACAACCCACGGACCGCTGGTCAGGGGCTCTAACCACCTGAGATACTTGGGGCTCCAAATCATCACCATCTACCTTCCTTGTATTGGCGTATTTAGGACGATTTGGCTATGGGCTCTGTCTGTTTCAGGCCATAGCTTGGTGTCCAACAACGGTGGTACCTTATACAAGTCAAAGTAAGGAAGATGGAGAAGATCAGAAATCGATACAATCAAGCACCACACCTGACCTAGGACGCCGTTTGGAAAAGTGACAAAGACGTAAGGAAACATCACACACAAGAGAGCCAAGAGGTCAGCCCTTTCCCAACAAGTGACCACAAGGCTGCAAGGAACAGACAAGACAGTATAATTACAAAGACAAAATCGAAACACAAAATAGCAACTAGAAATTGTGTTTATGAAACACTGTGTCCCCAACCATTAGCTTGTCGATAAGGATGATCTCACCATCCTTTTCATAAGGTATTTTCTTAATCTTCTCACAATCCTCTATCAGCTGGCCGAAACTGCGGCTACTTGCTCTAACAGTTTTCGAAATATCTTTATTATAAGTTTTCTATGACCAAATTTGCAAAGGGCAATCACTGGGAAAATGTAAAAGACTCAATTTAAAAAGAAAATCACCAGGTTATCTACTCATTATTCTCTATCAGCTGTCCAAATTTAAAGCTCCTAGCTGAATAATTTTTGAGATTTCACGTTTTCTATGTTTAAATTCGCAAAGGGCAATAACTCGAAAAAAACATATATTTTTTTTTAATTTTCCATGTAGGCTACTCATTATCTTCTATTAGCTGACCAAGTTTGAAGCCCATAGCTGAAATAGTTAATAACCCTTTAAAAGGGACATAACTCCACAAAGGGAGATAATCCAGCCTTATTTTTTGCCAGCGGGAACTATGAAATAAAATGCTTTGTTTCTTAAAATTTCTTTGGTCCATGCTGTTCACCAGATTTTTAAACATTTTCAACTTGTTCCACTAAGTGTCCTGGCTTCGTGAGAAACTGCTTTGGTCTCAAGTATGTGTCGTCCAGTAAATCGTTTATTAACATTACGGTACGACAAAAGAAAGATGGTTGGGGGTCGGGGGTCAACTTTAATCATGATAATAGCAGAACTACATTAATGAGATGGGATTTGTCTTGGACAATTGTAAACAATGCATCTGCGAGGTCATATATAGTATGTGTGGTCAGTAATATTATCTGAATTTTCATTCGTTAATATACCATATGCTGTAAGGGTAAACGTTTGAAGACGCGTGAGTAGGGCGAAATAACGTGATTTCCGGCCATATACATAGGTGTAGCTCCCATTATGCAGAGTACGCACGTGCGTACATTGAGGGAGGTCATCTAATGTGGAGTCATTACTTTCCAATATTATAATGGACTGCTCTAAAAGGAAGAATCCACTCTCTCCAGGAGCAAAGTTTTTCCTTTACAAGTAGTCTCAACGAATAGGGAAGTAATTGAAGTAAATCACGACTCATCCCAGTAACCATCCTCACTCACATTGATGTGTGTACGGATTTTATAATCCTGGCTACGCTCATATATCATGATCAGGCTCCTCAGATATAATTATCTTTATTCCGTTGCATTTGTTGACGTTGCCCTTGCCCTGTTGAGCAAACAAAGGAAAATATGCCATGGCCATTTTTTGTAAAAAAAAAAAAAAAATGCTCGGCATATAGGGTGAAAAAAAATGTGATCATACAGAGTTGTAATTCACACATTCTCATCAGAGCATTTACTGTGTGTATGTTCTCATGGTATCAATTAATCTTCTGGATATTCATAAGTTCGATCCTTCAATCTGATTGAAGTATGGTAGTCATAAAACTGAATAAATTACAACATAATGAGGGAAAATTCGTTTTTCTTAACCCTCAATGCGCCAATCACATCAAAAGTCGTTTGCTTTTCTCGTCTGCTGAAATGTTAAAGAAGCCTCTATGACAAACAGTGTGAACCCAGATCAGTCTGCTCCTATAAGAGCAGTATGTTCTGGGTCCACGCTGTTTGCTTCTATACTTAATTCGTCGGTAATGTAAGGCAATTATTTGCAGCAGACGACTTCAGCAGACGACATTTTCAGATACATTTTTTCTTGGCACTTTAAGGGTTAATAAGACGACTAAGTTATTTTATTTTATAAAAGATTCCATACTTATTTTCCAATTATAAATACTAAGCTATGCAATGTTATATTTGGCGGTGTTTTATTATATGCATATGCAAAAGCGATCATTAAAGGGTATTTTTAAAAAGAAAACGTTGTCCTTCTATACAATAGTATGCACTTTACCAATATTTTCAAAAATGATCTGACAGCAATTTTGAAAAATAGAAAAGAAGCTCAAGATACACTTGATAAGTAATAGGTATTTGGCTTGTCCTTACATACGTGGAGATAATCCACTAGTTTTAGCGAGTGGATTGTATCCCGTACATGTGGACAACCATGTTACACATGTACCTCTGTACATAACACCTACATTTACATTAAGATGGTTAAATTATCATCCACACACTTTTAAAAAACGGAGGGGATATTGTAATCGCCTCTGTCCGTCCGCCCGTCTGTCCAATATGATATCGCCTGCTAAACCATAGGATGAAATCCAATCAAATTTGATGTGGGAGTTTCTCACATGAAAGGGGCATGCAACGGCACATTTTTATTTTGGCTTCACCCCCTGGGGCATTTGGGAAGGGTCAAATAGTCAAATACCATTAAATTTCAATTACAAGGTCAATATCAAATATTTTTATACCAAACTTTGTGTGGGTGTGTGTTCTCTCAAATTAAAGACAGAAAACATATCAACCGGGGTTTGGATTCGGTCGCGTGGGTATTGCCCAAGAGGTAGGACTTGGTGTGCTTGGGGTCAAAAATTTGATTTTTCCGAACGTGGTATGTTTGGCATATCAAATTGAAGGGGGTGGTGAGTAGAACAGGATACAAGTTATTTTTTCACCCTATGGTCAAACTGGTTATTTTTGGTTGGGTTCAAAAGATCAAATACCATTAAATTTCTAACAGAGCGAGGGGATTTGCGATGGCTTCCCAATCGACTGCGCGTTCTAGTATTTGCTTTGCTGTTGTCAGTCATTACATTTTCAACAAGAAATATCTTTAAAAAGATATTCGGCGGCTCTCAAATACTTACAATTTTAACACAACTAAGTGACGAAATCCCCTTATACTCCCTGTCTTTGCATGCTGGAAAAGGATGTTCCGTCTAAAACCAGCGAATTTGGAAGTTGTGCTATGTTTCTGGTCTCTCTTTTGCTTGGTGCTCTTTTCGCTGAGCGATATGCATCTGAATCGTTCCAAATTTTAGGCACTTCACCAGCAAAGGCTAGGGAACAATGTTATTAGTCCTAATGTTTTAAGAAAACGGGAGATTTTGACGATAAATGTATGTACTGAAACAAACTGAAAACCCGGAAAAAACATGCCATATTGTAGTTGTTGTTGTCACATAGGCTAGATTCTGCCCGTCTCAGATCTCAACTTGGAGTAGTTTTCAAGTCTTAAATGGTTTACACTTTCACCACTCTATTTACATATTATGAATGTCTCTATTTACAGAAAAATACTGATATACCAAATCACTTTTGTGTGGAACTAACTCCTATAACCTTTCTATTTCCTGTGGCACCTCGCCATAGCCGGGGTCGGGGAATAAATACATGTAGACTCAAAAACTGATCGACTAGCTCCCAGTAAGCACGTAAAATCCGGCTACCCTCGGCCTGCCCGAAAAACACCACCCGTAAAGCGTTTTGCTGGCGGGCCCATAGTGGCCCGAGATTTGGTGCTGGCTGTTTGCAAGTTAGCCCCCGGAAGTTAGCCTTATATGATACATGTTCGTCTGACATACATGTAGTTAAAGAAACTAGAGCTTGTGCTTGTCATCTTCCTAAAGGAAATAGCAAAATACGCTGATACATGTACAGCTGTGGAGGTTGATCTGAGTCTAAGTGTAGGATTGTGGGTTGCGGGCACATTCAAATTGTAGGAAATTATGTGCCATTATTTACCGTTAAATATCCATCCCCATTATAACCTCTTTTTTTAAGATACATCTTTTTTCACAAAGATGTATCTTGTTAAGCGCTATTAATAGACATTATAACGTGGGCTTTTTTGCTGTCTATTTATAACGCACCATGTGAGACTCTGCCGATAGCTATACTGTCCTTGTAAAAACATGCATTTGCCGGTCAGAGCAAGCTTTGCACGTATTTACTCGCCTGAACCCCGAGGTTACTCTCTAATTCGCGATGAATTTTACGCTCTTGTATATAATGTAATGCATTAAATACACTTGTTATATTTGTTTTAGAAATAGACTAGACCTAATTCAGTGATTTTTTTACAAATTTGTTTCTATGAGTCCCGGGACTCACTGGGCCAAAATTCTTTGCATCCCAAACTCGAAGTTCTGCATCCCATACGACGTCCACTTTGAATTATAAATTTTGAGTATCCATACGAATCCGGCCATTCATAGAAGCCAATTTGGGAAGCAAAACACTGGCATACTTATTTATACTATAATAAAGATAAAACTTAATTTACTTTGTCAAGTAAAATAATAAAGATATAAAAACCTACCTGACTTTCTTATTAATAGACATTTTTCAGTTACCGCGGACCTTAGGATTTGTAAGATGTAGCACACCTTAGACTTACATTATTTAAGAGGGGCGATCTCAGCAGTGTAATTCAGAAACGTTTAACAACTTCATTAGTTGTAACTTGTGACTCGGTAAATTTCTTGTTAGGAAATCATACGAAGTGCTTTAATAAAGTCATCTTCAGCAAACTAATATTTTCTTTTAAAGTGCTGATGTATTGTAGTTGTGAAAATGTTGCATGCTTTTTATGTCTGCTGATTATATTAAAATGGACTCTGGACTACTTTTATGATGGAAGCAATCATAATGAATCCAGAACAGACTGCAACTTATGCAAAGGTTTGACTCTGTTAGAGAGAAAAATTTCAACCTCCACCTCTGCACTAGAAACCAAAATTATATTCAATCTATTGAGTCTGACTGCAGATCTATAATCAAGGGGCTATGAGCTCGCTCCTGACCTGGCCCCATACTTTTGGGGAATTTGATCATGAAATAATTTTGCAATAACTAAGTCAGATTGTAACTAATTTTTAACATTTTTATGGTATGCAGGCAGCGGTGCAATAGATATTGAAACATCAAGTGAATAATTTTTAGTTTGTAGGCCTAGGTCCAACCCTTTGGGTGGACTAAGGGGTGGGTCGTTGACCAAAAATCTTTTACACAATATGGTATATGCAGCAACATGGTAGCAAATAGTTTGCCAGAAGGCACAACCTCTACCCTTGCATTGAACTACATTAAATCAAGGCCTAGTTACAGCTCTACTCCTAGGGAATTTTAATTGATCAGAACTGAGTTCTGCTGGTTACAGAAAGGTTGTTTTCAGTTTCTAGCGTAGGTATGTGCATGAAGTACTGTTAAACCACTTAGACAAGCTTGTCATTAAAATCTGTGGTGCCACCCCAACCCACTTCAGCAAATTAATAACATGAGGTAAAAAACTATTATACTTATTGTCTTTTCGTATTTTACTCCTTCTGAATTTCTAAGGGTGGTCAACTTAGGGTGTATTGAATTAAACAATTTTAGCATTTTAAAGGTGGTAAATAATGATTAATAATTATTATAATATATTGGTTAACTCCTTCAGTATGTTGAAGATAAGGAGCTTGATATGATAGGATGCAGCTTAATCACATACGTGAGTTAGCCCGTCTGCCTGTCCCTCTTGTATTCATTTATGATATTTGATGCATTTTGATTTTTTATGATCACTACCATGAACAGTCAATATCATATAAAGTTCACCCAAATCGACACAACAATGATCTATATGCAATCTGGGTAATTTTGCATGCTTTTTCATTGTCTGCTGTTTCTTTTATCTTTCCTTTTATTTAAATTAATGCATTTTAAAAAAATCCTTGTGGAATACCATGACAGTGCCAAACAGTTTGGATTTGGATCAAGCCCAATATTTTGTCAGGCCTTATCTTGTTCCAAAATGTGGCTGATCAATAGATGACAACAGTCGCCACTAGCGGAAAAATAGTTACAAGTATAATAACAGTTGAATTACTAGAATCGACTGAGTTAGACTATATTGACTTGTGGTGTTTTTACAGGGTCGGATCTAGGATTTCAGGAAAGGGGGTTCATATGTATAAAGGTGCTGGGTTCACTTTTGTGATTTTATCTCATTTTTCTTAAATAGCCCATGAAAATGAAATAATTTGGCCTCACTGAGAGCAGTTTATTTCATTTTCACAGGATATTTAAAAACTAGGGGGAGGGGTTGAGCGAACCCCCTGAACCCCATCTGGATCTGCCGCTGATTTAACTTAACATTAGCAATGTCCCAGTATGCGTCATGGTTTCTTAGATTCTGAAACATAGGAAACTAGATTTTTGTCTGAATGTATGGTGGAAGCTTTTTGCATACTCAGGGGTGTACTTAAGGGTACGAAAATACGCATGAACTTACAACTTGACGATGCAAGTATAGGGTTTTAGCCATTCAATTTGATTTTTGGAAGAAAGATCTAGCTATTTGTGTTTATGGTGCGTGTCATCATAACTCATTTTATCCCTGTGAAATTCTCTTAAACCATTTTCCTCAAAAGGGCCAAACCCCTGGCTTCATAAAGGGGGACTATCCAGAGTGCGAACTCTATAAAATGCCCTAGGAACGTGCCTGATCCTTATATCTCAAGCATCAGCGTTCTACTGCAAGTGAGCTCTCTCCCAATAAGTATAATATACCAGTCAGTTTATCCACACACCCTATCCTCTGACATGACAGGGATATAGCCGGGCAAATGAACCATTATTTTTACTTTTTGCGTTGTCCCCTTCGTGTGGATAAATGTGGGGAAATTGATATACAAAGGCAAATAGGCAGTATAAAGTAAAACATGACAGACGGTGGAGAAAACTGCCAAGTCAAAGTCCCCGCTGTTCTCTTATCAGAAATGACTAGTGCATATATTCAAGTCCTCTTAAGGGTCAAGGGGAAACCCAAATTACCTAGTAGTTTGGTACATGAATCATCCTAACAAGATATGGACGTTTATGCTTGAATTCCATGTCCCTCCATATCTCCTTTACATTCGAAGGATTTTGAATTACTGTGGTCCAGCTATATTGGCTTGTACAAGTTGCGAACGACTTATGCATTTCCACTGTCAATTAACCTGAGCTTTGTGAAATATTGGCGCAAAAAAATTATCATATTGGACGCAGAAACATCGAATTTACCTACTCGCAAGTTACAACCAGTGAATGCATACATGTATGGACCAAGAAATAGCTTTAAAAAATATTCGGCTGCATTTCAATTGTGAAATATATTTTTCATATCAATTGTGAAATATATTTTTGGTACATGTTTTTTACACTTGTAAACTGATGAAATGCCATCATGCGATATTTCATCATGGTATGCACTGTTTGTTAAGGTACAAAAAGATCTCAGGACAAAAATATAATATTTAGTAGCAGACGAAAAAGATAAGATTCCAGTTACTGCTGACATCGCCCCTCTTAAATAAACTCCAAAGTAAGTCTCCGTTGACGGACAAATCGTAATGTAAGGTGTAACTGAAAAATGTCTAATAAAAAGTTCAGTTGCAGACAGTATATTTCCTTAATTTAATCATATTATCGTCTTTTGCCAAGAGTCAGACTTTTGTCTCGCAGTTTTCATATATTTTTTAGAGCCCAGGTCATTAGCCCGTGTTCATCTAACTCTGCATGCCTACAAGTGTAGTGCTGGAAGTTACTGCATTTGAGCCTTTGGACATACCATATTAATTTTTCTTTTATCATCTGTGCACAGTCCAGTCTCCGTACTTCATGAGCCTGCAGTAATACTTTAACCATTCTATTGGTATTTGCTCGAAGCAGGGTGTTTAAACTTGCGGGTAAAACGCATTATTCAAATGTTTCATTTCGGGTTGGTAGTATTGGATCAGTACTGGTTTATCGGCACTGGTTTTTACCAGTAGTCCGGTACTGGCTTCTACCGGTAAACTCCCCTACAGCGGGTCATATCTGAAAACACGTGTTTCCCAAGGGAAGTAATGATCGCTATACTGTTGGGGAGTTTTTTTCAGTAACGGTTTTTACCAATATTATTCAAGACATGATGCGCAAGTTAAAAAAAAAAAAACACTCAAAACGAAAGTTGCAAATACTAAATGCAGACTTTTCGCCACAATTTTAATGCATCCTGCAGGACTCTCATGGTTTAAAATCATGCGTCCTTTGTGAGAAGCATGCGTCTGAGACCCAGGACGCGCAGGTAAAAAAAAAATCACTGCATATTGTCGAAATTTATGAAACAGACTATAATCGTGTAACGCGCATTTGATACGGGAAACCATAATGGCTTGAATAAAAAATACAAAGATTTGCTTTATATAATGCTGTTAAAGTCCTTTAGGATATAATGAGTTATCTTATATTGCACTTATTTACTATGTGCAATTAAGCAAGGCATGCAAAGAATGGTAGTAAAGCAAATTAGAAATGCTGTACAGCGGGAGATGACCTATATTCATGATCAATGTTCATTATTAGGACTAGTGCACAGACTGGTTCTCGGCCATTTACATGGAAATTTTCAAGTTAAATTGCATCTATAATAAGATCGCGTGGTCAGTCTGAGTATTAACCAATGAGGGCATTGTTTTCTATCTGGTGTGATGAATATTACAATTTAAGAATACTTCTGATTGGTGAAAATTTGCATAAATTGTAGGTCTAAAGCGATATTAGAACGGCGGCTTTAGGCCGCTGTAAAAAGCCTGAACTGACCAATTCTTATGTTGTAATAAAATAAATTGCGTACAAAATTGCACAGTAATTTTCATGCGAATGCACATCTTTAAAGCTGATTAAAGATGGAACGTTTTAACCTAGTATGAACCAAGCAGAGTTCTGTCATGTGTTTATAACCCTGTAGTTCTTTAATGGGATTTTCTTCAAGTTTACAATCATGCTGATCACGAATGTCAAAAAAATGTGTTGTGCATGTTTCTAAATCCTATATAGATATTAATAAGACGTTTAACTGATTCGTCATTATAAATGTTTCATAGCTGCACGTTGTCATAAAAACTTTAATTTTGATCACGAGATATTATTATTGCCTGTCGTGTGAGGAAAGTTCTTCAAACAGTTCACCTTCATGATTATACCTTCAAAATAAATCCGTATTATTAATGAGCCGTGCCATGAAAATGCACAATTTTATGTGTGCGTCTCACGAATGCACAGATCCAAGTAGTGCAACATATCGTGTGTTTTTTTCTAGTTCGTTTGCACGGGTTAATACGTGTACAGCAAAACCTTTCTTAAGCGACCACTTAAAAATAGACAAAACAAAGATCTTAAGCTCAATGAACGTCGACAGTATTGCAGAATGCTCCAGTCTTTGCATCGTGCATTTATTATTATTTAGATATGACATTATCCATTGCAAAAAGAATCTCTATAAAAAGTTTACTTTTCATTTGTATGCTCTCTCTATTTAATATTGGTTAGTTTGTAAATGTAATATTAATTAATTTGTTAAATTGTCGGCAGACGATTCACATGATATGTAAAATCTCATCCCAATTCCTGTTTGACGCCAATGACCCACTAGGGTTGATGCGTCGTTAAATATCAACCCCAACTCCAACATGAAATAATCTGTCACAAAACTTGTCTGTTTTTGCAAAATTTACCAATATATCCATATGCCATTGTGACAGTGATAGACGTGGGCGTGGCTCTTTCGGCCCCGCCCTATCAACGTATAACTTTGTCAATTGACAATTTAGGCAAGTTATCCAATTTCGGCGTGAAATGCGACCCGCGCTTTGAATCGTCTCAATATTATTTTCATCCCCTCTCACGACATTTGAATAGCAAACTGTGAGAAGCGATTCCTTCACATTGTACATCTTTAAATATGCAGCTGCCATTTTATCTATAAAACTTTTTTTCATACTCAACTCAACTGGACATGAAATTTCAACTAAGATACTGAAAAATAAAGCTTTTTCTTACTCTCAAACGCTAAGAAGTTGTATTTACCATGCTAATAAAATGTTAAAATGCCATGAATCGTTGGCGTTTTGATATTTATGAAAATTATAAAGTTCGTTCTTAGTTGAATTGAGCATGAAACAATTGTTATAGCGACAGGGTCTGAGCGGACGTAGGCGGACAGGTGATCATGGTCTTCAAAGTCCGACTTGTTATTATAGCTAATTTCTCTTGGACATGTTAATTTCTTTTTAATTAGCGCAGTTGATGAATCTGATATGCAAATGAGCCTTTGGCAGATACAATGTTATAATATTGATATTATTTATAGCTTCATAATTAAACAAACATGACTTTAATATCGATCAAATTAATGGGCAATTTTTAGACCAAATGATCGCTGAAGAAAACAGAAAGCTGCTTTTCTGACAACTATTTCCTGATAATGTTGGTATAGTCCTGCCGCAATAATAAGAAACGCGAAAATCTGGAATATAATTTTATTACTTGCATTTTTCCAAACATTAAGCTCAAATATGGATTTAGAATATCCTGCAGTGTCACAGGAAAAGTGTTTGATGAATCTACTACCACTGCCCTGACCCCTATAATCTCTTGGGATTTTCGACATTTTTAGGCTTTCTGAAAAGCGGGGGGAATTTAAACGGTGTAACAGCCATGTAACGGCCTATATTTATGTACTTAAATTTCTACAGGTAAGTGTCAAAAGCATAACACATTTTAAAAATCGTGATTGCTTTGTACATGCCAGTTTTAATTTTTAAGCACTGCCATTCAGTTGAAAGTACCGATTCAATCAGCGTAGACACAGATCCAACTGATCGAATACGATCACTGTTTGCTATATTTGTAAGGGCATTTTCTACAAAAAAACCGCGTGATGTGGCTATTATGGACAGTTTTATAAAACCACTTTTATAGTGGTAAACGGCCTTAACATTAACAACTACATATGAAATTTGTCAACCACTCATTTTCTATAATTAGTTAAGTTGAGCTGTTTACATACATTCTTTCAATGATAACACTCAAGTCAATGATAACCCTGGACAAAAATGATGATGGGACCTTAAATTGGGCCCATGGTCCATATCCCATTTAAAATTACATAATTTAATTGGCCTTTTGAAATTTCTATGGGCTCTTTGCAAAATTTGAATGGGCCCAAGAATCTTTAATATCTATATTAGAGCATAATTGACATGATATTTGAATAGCTTACATATGGGGCCCAGCTAAAAATAAACTCCAGTTTTGCAGAACAATAAAAGTTTTCTCACAAAATTGATTAGGCCTATCCCAGGATTATCCCTGTCAAGTGTCAAATAAGTGGAATAAAATGACCAAATTCTAGCATCAGAATTATTAGAGCAAAAATTAGTCATAATATCAGGCAATATCTTTTGTCAAAATACTGCCTGAAATAATTCACGATTATTGAAATGCTCAATGTGATATAAATTGAAAACGTACATCTAAAGTCATTTATTCGCGATTCTAATTTATGCAGCAGTACTTTATATGAACTATACACTTCATGCTATACTGGACAAAAGTGAAAACGATACACCACAATATTTTGTATTTGTGAGAAAGTATTGGTTTGTTTGTTTGTTTGTTTTATTGCTTTACGTCCCAAGTCAACAGCTATGGTCATGGCGGGACGGTCAGCTCACCTAACTTCACTTTTTCCTGGGCAAGCTTGAACAAGCAGTTAACCAGTACTTTGTGCACATACTTTAGCTGGTAGCTGACAACAACCCTTCTTAAATGATTCAGCGAAAGAGAGGAGAATGGCCGTAGAAATTATTTCATGATCAATCGTAAGGAAAGTATGGGACAGGGCTGGGATCGAACTCGCGACCCCTGGATCTAAAGTCAGACTCGCATCTTTTGCCAGACACCTTACCGACTGCGCTACGCGGCCGGGTGAGAAAGTGTTGGACTAAAAGTATTTACTAAAGATTAATAATGTTTTCCAGACATCCAGCAAGTGATTCGTCGAAACTCGACCAATTTGTCTCTTTTGATGTCTGGGTTACGTTTCTTTTTGTGTTTAAAGCTTTATTCACTGCATTTTTTGCAATTGCGCATGCGCAAAAAAGGTTGTTATGTTTATCAGAATGTGTCTTACTTGTGTTGCCTTTATACACGAGAAAATGTCTTATCACTTGAAACAAGCTCAGAAATCAATTTCGAATTTATCAAATTTGTAAAAACAAATGTAAAATGTCCCCCTTTGACAAAAACAAATAGGGAGTATTAAATAGTTGGTAATCTTCAATTTATCACGATTTTCGATAACTTTCTTTCTTTTGCCAAATCAGGTAGACCTATCAGCACATTGTTCCTACCATTTCTCGACCAGTAATGTGCCCTGACTAAGATGCAACAACAGATTGATTTTCTTATGGAGATTTCAGTGATAAAAATTTAAGCTTGGCCAATTTGATGACAAAAAACGCTTTCTAAGGTTGCTTTTCTAAACAATCAAAACACATTTCTGGTTGCCAAATGTCTAAGACTACAACTTCGTTAAGTCGGATCTGGTTGGCAGTTGATTTCTGAAGGCCTAAACTGTGTGAGATTTCTGTTCAAATTTGTAACCTGAAAAATTGGAACCCTGTCACATTTAAATGACTTCCATGTGTTTCCTCGAGACAACATCCGTAACCTTTTGCTCTGTGCCTAACCCAGTTTTTGAACATTCAGATACGCTTTCGTTTGCTTTACTGGCTTGCATCATTTTGCATATAAATGGCAAACAATTCAGGAGTAGAGTTTTCACTTTTGTTCAGTATATAATCAACACGGCGATCACTGACCTGAAACGCAAGCGAATGATTTAGTCAACCGTTGCATATTATTAATAAACTGGGTCAGTTTATGTCCATTCTACCAACAGTAATACTCCCCCGTTGAAAAGAACCAAAACTATGCCAAAATTCCATCTAATTACAGAAAAACACAGCAAAAACATCAGGTTGAAAATTTTAACAAAAAATACTGCAGCTTTTTCTAACCGCATATCGAAAATATCAAGAGAAAATAACGTGAAAAGATGCACTTTAAGTCGATTTTTCGCGTTTCTTATTAATGCGACAGTACTTTAGTCATGGAAAATGATACATTTTCACTCATTATATGGGCCAGCTCGTAAGATGTTGGTACTTATAGAATATGCGTAAAGTCTGGGGCGTAGCTACATATATACAAAAACGCAAGTGTGTACACATTAAGACCATACATATGGGAAGATTCTATCACAGTTCTGATGGATTCTTGATGTTATGTGTACAAAACGTGTGCGTAGAACCAATATAAATCTCTCAAAATCCAATTCTGGCAGACTTTGTGATTATGTTGATATCATAGACACCCTTTGATGAGTTATCACCAAGTAACGCCTGATCATATACGAATAATCTACCTTTACAAAAAGAGTGTTTACTTGGCAAACAGCGCAGACACTGATGAGACGCCGCGTCTTGCGGCGTCTCATATGGGTCTACGCTGTTTGCATATGTTCCGTTTTTGAATACATTCAGCTGTTCCACAAATGCGTACTTTGAATTTAGGCTAGCAACGCCCTAGACTTGTGCATTCCATTCAATTATGTTTTATATTTTCATGGAAACAAGTAACTACTATTCTCTCAAATACCTATCTTACTGAATTTTCAAAGAATCTGGAGAGAATTGAAAGTTTGAAAGAGTTAAAGTGCTATTAAAGCGGATAATTTCTTCATAGTATGAGGTGTTGATTTAGAAAAAAAAACACAATTATTTCTACTGTCTGAACGATTGCCAGTCTAGCTACGCCCCTGAAAGTCACTCTATCTACTGGGGCCACAGATCTAAAGTCTGTACGAGAAGTGAAGGCTCTTGCAAGACATCATGTCTGCGTAGGCTCGCTTTAGCCTTCACTGCTCTCGTATGTTTTAACTTATCAATATCTCATGAAAATGCTAAAAAGTCTAGTTTTATGAACTGTCTGTTTTGAAAAAGTATACTGGTCAAAAGTTCTAAGCTCTATATCAATTTCATTTGCATACTTGAATAAGACAGCCTATTGGTAAACGATACCATGGAACGGCTGAGAAAATGTCATAAAATTGTATCCGGGAGGCATTGCCTACCTAACACATATACCCTTAATTTCCAATTCACAAGAATTTGCATTACATGGTGGGGTAATTTTGGACACTTTGGCCAAGAGCGACGAGTCTCATGCAGGAGGAGTATTCATTTTGTGTATTTTGTATTCAATTTGAATTTGGCTTTTGGAATGAAAACGTTTTGCATGTTTTGGCCAAAATGCGAATTTTTAAAACGGGAAGGGGGGGGGTCCACTATTCAAATGGGTGTCCTGCATGCACTGTTGAACAAGTTGTCAATATCTTTACTGTTATAGTAAATGGCACTTCTGCCTATTCCGAGATGCAAAAAGAGTAGTCATATCATTATAGGTTTTGAAGAAAATAAATAAAATGCAGGTGGCTGGTTAGAACTTTTGGCTAGTTGCAAAAAAAAAACTGTAAAGCTCGATAAACCAATATCTTCTCTTTTTTCGTTGTTGAAACCACACGGACTAGAATCTTGATATTGGGCAAATACGTCTCATCCAAGTTTGTTTAAACTAAGGGCATGTAGCTAAAATAAACCCGCCCACTCTGTGGGTCACATGTTTTACATAGCCTTCTTTATAGAAACATGAAAAGCTAGTGTCCGAAACCTTAGATACAATATATTATATAAGATCGTATAGGGAAACATATCTAAAACTATAAAGCATAGAACTTTGCATGTAGCATCCTACAGTCTTATCAAAATCAGAGGGATGATTGTTATATATAAGCTGGTTTCTAGCAAAATGCATAAGTTGGCAAGACTCAGATCAGCACGCGCATCCGCACAGTCTAGGCGTTCTTTGGATAGCCAAGGGCACAACGTTTCACAGCCAGGTAGAATACTAAGACTGATCAGACTGTGCGGATGCGTAGACTGATTTGAGTCATCGCTATGCGCACATGCCAACGTGTACCTTATGCTGGATACCAACTCAATTTTATAGTTTAGGGGTGAGAGTCTGAACAATTAACCCTTTACCTCATAGAGACGGCTTTTAACATTTTTTCAGACAGAGCAGGCCCAGATCAGGCAGCTCTTGTAAGAGCTGCCTGATCAGAGTCTACTCTGTTTGCTTATGTAAATATGATTAGATATGATCCTACACTAGTGGAGCAGACAATTAATTTCTTTGTTCTATGTACAAACATGAAATTGTATTTATATAATTATTCATAGTGGGTGGAGCTTAGCATGAATATTCATGAAGGAAAGGGTTAAAACTATATCTCTGTGTCATTTCAGGTATCAAAATGTGCCTTCGCTGTGATTTTGATTGGTGTATACTGGGTGCTAGAGGTTATGCCGATAGCTGTGACGTCATTGATACCCATATTCCTCTTCCCGCTCATGGGCATCATGCCTTCTGCAGACGTCTGTGCCAATTATGCCAATGTAAGTTGAAATGTTTAGAAGAAACAAATGAACCAGCAAGGGACATTTGCGAGCAGTGAAGGCTCAGGCAAGCCCATCTAATCGCAGTCTCACCAAAGCATTCACTGCTCGTACATAAGGATAGCAAAATAGGGCGGGCGTTGATATATATATGAATCAATTAATACGTTTCACCGCTGGCATATCTTCACAACTTAAGTTATTCAACATGAACGACACTCTTTTTAACTGTGCATTTTCTGTCTGTTAAAACTTTGGTTGTTGTTGCAGCTGCTGTGCTAAATATAAACAACTGTAGCAGTCCATTCTAAATCACTTCATACTTCCACGATGCAATGAACATGTACTAGAATGTTCATGTAATACAACCCCTGGAAATTAGCAAAATATGAAACCTGGGCAATTTTGTAACCTCAAAATAGAACTTTGAAATGCATTTTAAAGAGTTTATTTTCATATTTGTTTTACTCTCATTCTCAAAAGCGTTGGTAACTTGCACGTGCATTTTCACTGCACAGTTGTACATTGTTGTATGAAATAAAATCTAACGTTACGAGTTCTAATCAGCGATATGTCAATTTTATACACTGTAAAATCTGGTAAGCTGATAAGTAATGAGTATATTACCTGATTAACGTTTGAAGAAATTAAAAAAATACAGAAGTTATGGCCCTTGTTTAAGAAAAAGTACCACTCTGGTATAGAGTATGGGCATACTTGTGGTCGGGGGCTAACATGATTTCTTGCTCTATTGTGTTCAAATGCTCACAGATTATTTTGCTTTTTTTCAAGCTTTGGCAGTCCTTTTACTGCAGATGGATATCTATCAGTTCCTCAACTGATAACGTGTGTATGTTGTGACCTACGTTAAACTATGTCCTTAAAACATGCACGCATAGGTTACATTTTATTGTCGTGTTCTGGGTTATTGCTATACAGATCTATTAAAATGCATCGACTGCTGCATGATTATCCTCCTTGACATAATTATCATTGAAATTATGACAAGTCATTATCCTTTGAATCCCTTACCCTGCTGAGCAAATCTTTCCTAAACATATTCTAGATTTCTGATCAAATCATTTGATTATTTCTTATCAATACCATTCAAAAACAAGTTAAGTTCAAACAGTGTGGATCCTGATCAGCTGGCTTCTTAAAGCCAGCTGATCATGATCTACACGGTTTTCAAAGACATGCACGGATTCAGCAAGGCACTAGTTGCTGAGACAATGCTCATAGTGCGTTTTCTTGTATTTTTAAAAATCTTTCTTGTTAGAGTTCACTCAAAGTAAGTTATTGTGAGGATACAACTTGTAAGAAATTCATAAAAATGTTTCGCTCCAGTTTATCAGCTGACGTGAGTACAAAATTCTTGTGACACGCCTGTAGTCTACTGCAAACCGAAAAAGCTGCCTGATAGAGGGCTCTGCGCATGCTCCCCATTATTTTCTATTTATTTTTTTGTTCTAAATTATAAAAGTGCGGGTGAAAAACTGCGTAAAAAGTGATGTGTTTAATAAGCAAGGGCAAATCTATAGCAACGACAAAGGTGACTTTGAGACCACAAACAATAATACAAGTGTTAACTAATGCAAAAGTGCACGTGACCCTCGATACTGCAATTATTTTAAATATATAAGCTGCTCGTGTCGCATAAAAAAGTTTTTATTTGTTTCTTTTTTCTTTTTTTATACCCCGCCACTTTAAAAAGTGCAGGGTATTATGTTATACCCTCCATTCAAAAAATTGCGTTCGAGTGTCCGTCCATCCGTCAGCGCATCATTTTCACTCTCTGCTGGGAGCATTTTAACCAATTTTCTTCAAACTTGCTATGAGAGTTGATATTGGGAAGGAGTGTCATGGGATAGCAGATGGGTAAATTTTGGCTAATAAGTACAGAGTTACGGCCCTTGATTGACGTTAGAAATTGGTTTCCACTCTCTATCTTTGGCATTCCTTTACCGATTTTCTTCAAACTTGGTATGAGAGTTGATTTTGGGAAGGAGTGTCCTGGGATTGCATATGGGTAAATTTTAGCAAATAAGTACAGTGTTACGGCCCTTGATTGACGTTAGAAATTGGTTTTCACTCTCTATCTTTGGCATTCCTTTACCGATTTTCTTCAAACTTGGTATGAGAGTTGATATTGGGAAGGAGTGTCATTGGATTGCACATGGGTAAATTTTGGCAAATAAGTACAGAGTTACGACCCTTGATTGCGTTAGAAATTGGTTTTCACTTTCTATCTTTGGCATTCCATTACCGATTTTCTTCAAACTTGGTATGAGAGTCGATATTGTGAAGGAGTGTTCTATGATTGCAGATGGGTAAATTCTGACAAATAAGTACAGAGCTGTAGCCCTTGATAGACGTTAGAAACATTGAAAATACCTCGTGGCGGAGTATGTTGCATGCCTGCAGCGCTTTTATTGTTGTTGTAAAAATGGAAATCTAGTTAATCTGGAACCTGCCCTCGTTCAGACAATTCTAAGAAAATGGGGGTTTTCCTGATCATGAACCTCTTACCAGAGGATTTTTTCAGTTTGTAATAAACCAACATTATACCAACCGATATATCTCGCAGGGTTATAGGGCCATGGGTGAAAGTTTTCAGGATTAATCCAGAATGTTGAGGCTGACTTTCCATAGAAAGTCAGCCACAAATTGCTGAATTAGGGGGATTATAATAGCTTCTTTGATTAGATTTCAGATTATCAAAAAACAATTTATCATTTAAAAATAGTAAGTGAGTATGATCAGGAAATACCACAATCACAAACCGCAGACATCCCCATGGCACCGCGAGGAAGAGCCGCTCAACCATCACGAGACACCAGAAAGACAAATTAAGCAAAGCAACCAGCTCTCTCTTCCCCATCAAGATGATTGCAATACTAGAATGGACATAAAGTAACGTACAACAATCATAGAACAGTTACAGACTCCCACAATGGGAGTAACAATAAACAAAAAGTCAACAACAACAGAACCACCGCCTTAGAACGGACAGTAGCCTAAGCCACTTGGGGTTTAAATGCATTTTACTGGTATCAAATCTTCGCCCTAGATTCTGCTGTTGTTGAATTACAAGAATGTTCAGCTCACATGGAGGCCATCTAACTAATGAAATTATTAACTTTGGTAGGCATCCAGCAAGATTTAAAATTTGAATTTCTAAAGGTCAGGATTTTGGAAATTTTGAACTTCCACCTTTGTAGGGCACACTTTAAAATTAACCTCAATAAATGAGCCAGCATAATAGGATTTGGTACTTATATATTGGTGAAAGTTTTCAGGATTATTCCTGAATCCAGGATTTGAGGCCGACTTTACATAGAAAGTCGGTCTCAAATGCTGAACTAAGCAGTTTGTAATAGCTTCTCTGCTTTATATTCAGTTTAACTAAAGACACTTGATCATTTGAAGTGAAATTGTTAATACTTTGAAGGCTTACTGCAATTTTTTAGATTTTAATTTCTAAAGTTCAGGATTTTTGAAATTTTGAACTTTCATCCTTGCTTATATTACCCCTATATGCGCAAAAGACTCCATTAAACGCATATGCTGACGTATACAGCGGGCTAGAGGTCTAAATTCTGGTCTGAGTCTCCATCTCCATTCATACTTTGTGTATGCGAGCAACGAATGCTCTGACCAGTATGCGCAATGCGCAGGCTCGCCTGGGCATTCCCTGCTCGCTGCTTCGATAAAAATGGTTCGTTACGTAGGATGTATGCTCACATTTTATGTTGAAGACGACAAGAAAACAGTTTGATGATAAACAATGTACGGGAGCGCAATAGGTTCAAGTAGAAACAATACAATCACGTAAAACTTGATTATAAGTCGTAAATACAACATTACAATTTGAATTTACATGATGCAATCTCGTTGATTTAACATAGCAAGTTTAATTTACATGAATCTATCTCGTTAATTCAACTTAACAAGTTGCAATTACATGAAGGTATCTCGTATATTCAACATACCAAGTTGAAATTACATGATACCATGTCGTCATTTCAACATAACAAGTTGAATTTAAATGATACCATCTCGTAAATTCCACTTAACAAGTTGGATTTACATGAAACCATCTCGTAAATATGACTTAACAAGTTGAATTTACATGACGGTATCTCGTATATTCAACATAACAGATTGAATTTACATGATACTATCTCGTAAACTCCACTTAACAAGTTGCATTTAAATAATACCATCTCGTAAATTCACCATAACAAGCTGAAATTACATGATGGTATCTCGTATATTCAACATAACAAGTTGAAATTGCATGATGACATCTCGAAAGTTCAACATAGCAAGTTGAAATTTCAATATGGCATCTCGTAATTTCAACATAACAAGCTATGTTGAAATTACGAGATGTCATCATGTTATTTCAACTTGTTATGTTGAATTTACGAGATGGTATCATGTAAATTCAATTTGTCATGTTGAAATTACGACATGGTGTCTTATAAATTCAACTTGATATGTCGTATTTACGACTGAGTTGGTATCATGTTAATCCAACTTGTCATGTTGAATACGAGGGATGTTCAAATATGAATGCAAGTAGGTTCATAACTTTCTTCACATATATGCTACGACAGAATGCCATACCTGTCTGGAAAGAACTATTTGTCGCCTTTAAAATGGCACCAAACATAAAGAAACACTCACTATATTTCTCGAGTTACATACGCTTATATAAAGGCTGAGGTTTCTGAAGCAAAATGCTTACACGTTTTGGTACATGTGCGGATATAGTGTCATATCTTTGGAAGCTTGAGACAAAATGGTACCAAATTTTAAATGCAAGTTTAAAGGTACATTGACAAAAGTACTTGCAGGAAACAAAATCATATAATCCGGTTTCAATCTCCAGTAAACAGGCACGTTTGTGACGTCATTAATTTATGATAAACGTCATTTTGCGTAATCTACTGGTGATGCAATAATGAACATTGCTGTGTCTGTTTCTTTGCGTTTTGCTGAAAACATGCTTAATATGTCATAAGGAAGTTTTCAAAAACCTCCGTCCTCCATTTACAGAGTTATCACATTTTTTATTGTTTTCAAGCATTTTTCTGCTTCTTAATGAAGTGTTTACATTAATTAAGATATGTTCAATCTGTCTAGTCCTCAAGACCAGGCGAGTAGTTTTATTTTAAATAATGCCTATTTTGGTAAAACTTAGTTAGCGTTCAAATTTAAAACCGCAATATTTTGCCAACAAAATTAAGCATAAGTTCTATAGACCCTTCACTTAAGGCAGTTCTGACTTAATAAAATACTTTTCAGCGTTTCAAAATGACCAACTATCCATGATATCAATGATTTGTAGCAACAACTCAGTATGAGCAATCAACATATTGTCTTTGAGTTAAAACTAGTTTAAATGTTGCTACGTGCATGTTGTTAGAGAAAAGGTTGGCTGAAAACTGAAAGGTGGTGTTTTGTTTACCATTTATTTGCTAACATAAGGAGACTTTAGTGAAAACGATTCGATGTAATTTAACAAAAAACATGTCGGATTTTCGCAACTTTCACAGATTCAATATATAAGTATATGGGGATACTTCCTTAAAAAATCAAGAAATTTAACCGATTTATCGAAGAATTACACGCTCGTCTATGTCACTCGTATGTTCGAAGCATTGAGTTTGTTAGTATACTATAGTGTTTCCAGAACTTAAGTGACCCCCGTTTTTTGCTAATTATTATTTAATGGTGGTTTTAATTGAAAAAATGATTAGAGAAATGAATTTAGATATATATCGCGTAATTGAATTTATTTTTTCCACATAAATATGAGTTTTTGTATAGGCTGGGATTAGATGGAATTTTGGTGTGTTTTTGCTGCTCTTCTTTGAATTAGTCCCCAAGTGAACCTAGCGATATATACTGAGCGAAACTTCCAAACCGCCACTCGACATTTTCTCATATATCTTAACATATATGATACATACATGGCTAAAATTTACACTCAATATGGAAAAATCAATTAAACAGAACCTGTCAAAATTTCATTTTCATAATTTGAAAATAACATGCTCAATTGATAGACAGTATAAAGGCACCATCGCATTTCATTTTCACACAAACGCTAGAATTTAAAACTCATCGCTTAAAACCGAGTATTCAAGGGACCGAAAGTGAAAAACCCAACTTTATGGTGTTATAAATGGACATTATTGAACATTTGTGGATTTAGCTTTTATTAACAAGCAATTTTCAGGAAATCCACAATGTTCCTATGGAAGCCCATATGACATAAAACAACACAAGAATGCTTTATGGAGATGACATGTTTTTGTCCACAATTTTACTGAAGCTTTCTGGTGCTGTAAATGGACATTATTGAACACTATCGTGTTTATTTTGTAATAAAATAGCAATTTTCATGCAATTCAGTGCTCCTATGGAGGCCCATATGGCCTAAAAGAACACAGAAATGTGTTTATGATGATGAAATGTTTTTGTCTTCAAAATTATTGAAGCATTCGTCACCCATTAACCGTTTACTGCACATCAATCTCGACACTTCCGACGTTCCAATGCAGCATTTGTGCATCACCGAAACCAAAGTATGGTGGACTATACAGGACATTTTATGACATACGTAAAACTCAGTTTTTGTCGATTTTTCTCGTCATACGAGTGCAAAAATGAAAGATGACCGACATGTTGTGGTGTAAACTTTCGGCTCTTTCAAAACATGTCAAACTTTATGATAAATTATGAATCAGTCTCAGCGAGGCCCCATTTTCGATTGAACCCACAGCCTGACCCCTCCATTTTAACACTCATACAACCCAAACGTTGGCATTTTTGTGATAAAATAAAGTTGTTCGAAAGTTGTCGATGAAAATACGAGTATACACATGGCGATAAACATTTAGCATTTGTGTGCCACGTGCAAAACAGGTATAAGTACTCTATCGTTATGCATAAATGAACATCCTTATTGAATCAAACTGCTTTATGTTCAATCGACGCATACATGTGTCCAAATATACTGTGGCAAATATCATTTCAAACAGTTTATTAATAAATGAGTTATATTGAAAAAATGTGCTTTGCTAACTGGCGGTTTAGAAGTTTCGTTCAGTATAAATAAAACATGGCTTACACAGATCAGTGGAGGTAATTCGTCAGTCCCACAGATAAGAGTGCGTAACAGAGAATTATTATTTCCTATTTCGCGACCAAAAAATACGTTGTGTGTACTCAAAACAACCATCTCGGCGAAATGGTTCTTTTGAGCACCCAAAACACGTGTTTAAACTGATAAAAACAATCGCAACTTCACGATAAAATTGCTTAACTGGCCCAATCTTCGCGCATTAGGCTATGATTCACTGCTTATACTGACTCATAAACTCCACTGTACATCTAAAGCCGATGCATTGGAATGGCCTGTGTTAAAAAAACGATTCAAGTAACAGTATTGTCTGAACCTCAAATAATGGCTGAATTTTCTTTGAGATGATTGTTTCCTAAAAATATGTCTTTCAGGAATACAAGTAGGTTATCAAACAGTATGGATCCAGATAATGTCCAACATTCTAACCTGAACTTGCCTTCAGCTGTTGACAAATTTTATCAGCGAAATAGCTTTAGAAGGCAAATATTTGGTGCTCTTTAAGGTTAATGTATATCCCTAATTCGCTATTTCTTTTCAACTCTCTAATTTGCTTGAATTGTCGTCATAAACTCTTTACTTACTAGTGTCGTCTGCTGATTACCTTTGTAAACAATTTGGACCCAGATCAGGCCCGACAAGATCTGGATCCAAACGGCTTGGCACTCTACTGATATTCCCGAAAGACCATTTTAGAAAAAAATAACAAGAAACAAAACAAAATCAGCAGACCCCAAAACCATGACAAATTACCTCGTAGGCAAAACGAGTCAATGGTGCTACATGTACACGCATGTTTCATGCTTACGCCTTATATTTGCCTGCTTTCAATACGGCACGGTCGAGGACCCCTATAGACTTTTACAATTGCGTGTGTGCGTGCGTGTGTGTGTCAAAATGATGACGAGTGAGGTTTTTCGGAATAGATTTTCGTTGAATCATCGAATATAGATAGTCCTGTAGGCTAGTACATATCATCATAGCAATGCAAATATACCACGTGTATCTATTGGGGTACACATAGGTATATTCACAGGGAAAAACAACTAAGTTATTATTTTGTACAGGGGACTGGGGCTTCAGTTACAAATAAGGGCGTCTCCCAAAAATAAGTTTTAGTTACGCGGTGTGCATTTAAATCCACATGCTAAGTGCCGTTCTTCTTAGTTCAATTTAAAGCTGTTTAAAAAAAGAAAAACGGGAGTCACGTATAACCTGGAAACACATTAACGTGGCCTTCATTCAATGGGCTGTTACTCGATAAGTGTACTGAATTTTTCTTTAGGTCTGGTGCCAGTTAAAAGTTGACATATACCCCTTTATGGAAACTTATACTATTTTGTCGTAGCATATATGTGACGAAAGTTATGAAGTCACTTGCATTCATATTTGAACAGCCCGCGTATACGTGATGGTACTTCTTATGTTCTATTTGGTTATTTTGACTTGTCATCACGTTTTTACGTGATTGTTTTTTTTTTCTTCTGCTTTTTCTGTAGTTAAATGTATTCGTTTTTCTGTGAGAAGTGATACATTCATGTTATTTTTTTTAAGTATCCGTGGTTGGTCACGTGGGTTCCCTTGCGTTTAAAATACATATTTCTGTGAAAACAATGTTCACGGGGTCTCCAATTCTACTATTTCCATGGCGACTCAACACATCTGTGGGAGACAGAAGCAAAATATAACAGCAGTGGTACTATTATGAGTATCGGTTTCTGTTTTCATTTGTATCAAACAGCGTGTTACATGACGAACAATAGAAAAATAAAAAGGGTAGGTCAAACAATTGCTATTTTTATGAAAAACATTCCTGCAATTGACGTTTTACGTGTTTGGTTTCCGAGCGGCTTGGCTAAAGGCGGTAAAACACTCTATGGTAACATAATGCAAAAGTACATAATCAATTCAGTAAATAGCATGCTACTAAGTTAAACATTTGTTTTTCGAATTGTTAGTTTGCATTTACAGATATGTGTCTCTACTACTGTTCTGCATCGTTGTGGATTGACACGAGTCAAAAACACCGGGGAAAATGTATCGTCTGAAACGATGTGCTTGGACATTTACAACACTTATTACATATTCGCCAAAGCGTCCTTTAAACGCACATGCTGGCCTACATCGTCATTCATACTCCGTGGTTGCGAGAACAGACTAGCCTGAGCCTTAGTTGCTCGACAATGCGATTAGTACCCAAATTTCATATACTGGCTCCTATATCACAGAACAGCAAAATTACTTTAACCCATTTAACCGAATGAGTTTCCTACCTCTATCGATATGACGAGTCTATTTTAAATTTTGGTGTGCTGTGTGGTATTTTTCATTTTATTCAAAAGTCCATAGAATATTCTGTAAGCAAACAGTGTAGAACCAGATCAGACGCCGCGTTCTGTGGCGTCAGATCTGGTTTTGCACTGTTTACCGATGTTCCACAAAAAGGACGATAGGCTTACATGGGTTTAAGTCATAAGACGCTGATGCCAACAGGAGGACCGGTCGTTTTCTCTTGCTAGAATTTAATACATGTATTTCATGTTTGTACCTCACTTGGCATTAAATACACGTATACATCCGACCGCAATGTATACGTACAGTGTTAGCTTGATATCCATTAACTACCATCCGTATGGGGTCTGTACTAGGTCACAGCTTCGAATTAAAAAGTTTTGGACAAAATTTACCCTGGACTGAAATTTTGAAAGGGCATGTAAATAGTAAAAACCTACCTGGTATGGGATTTTACCAAGAGATCCATAGCAGGAGAGTTGTCTTACTAATATAAGACACGTTCATTGGGCAAAATACATTCACCTGTGGAATTTCATGAAAATATTCCATATAGTTTAAGAGATTTACTTAAAATGGGTGGGGTACCAGTTTTTTGTCTCTTTTTTGCCTCGACTTAGCCTCAGACAAAAAAAAATCTGCAGGCACAGTGTCTAGATTATTTCAGTGTTCATCTGTTTGGGAAATTTTATTTAAAAAAAGTTCCAGTACACAATTTCGGCTCGTGAAGTATGAAGTCTATGCAAATAGTACAGGCATCATCATTGAGACCATCCGACTATGCTTTTAAAAGGTTTCTTATAATAGCATCATTTCGCCTACACTAAAACCATGTCTGAAAAATATCCCCTGCAAGTCTGCTTGACGTCATTGAAAGCTGAATTTCCTGGTAACAAGTCTTGTCTCTTTTCATCTCGTATTTTTATTAGATTTCTGCAATGTCATTAGAGATCCATTAGGCTGTAGCTAAAATAAACCCAACCGAAAGTCCCGGGCCCAACTAACATAAAACGGGTTCTTAGACTTCTAACCCCCAACTCGATTTTATAGAAAAGTTAAAAGGCGGCAAAGATCAGGAATCGATACAATCAAGTACCACACCTAACACAGAATATCACATGGGAAAGTGACAAAACCACAATTAAACATCACAAAAGAGGGCCAAAAGGTCAGCTCTTTCGGTGACCACAATGCGCGAAAGCATGAAAAAACACAAGCCAGAAATAAAACAAATGATCCATAAAAGAAGTACCGCCTTGGAACGGTCAGTAAAAATATTTTACCGGAGGACTTAACCGGTTTCGCGGCGCCAACCTCACCCTTAGCTCAGTTGTGGATCAAGACACAATAATGTTTGGATTGCATGAAAGACCCCTAAGTTATCCATGCATCATCTCGTAGAACATTTAAATCAAGATATAAAAAGGTGATAAAGCAAAGATAAGGACTCAACAGTACATAAAACTGAATACCGGAGCAAAATAAATCCAACAGGCAATCCCCCGTGGGCCTGACAACAGTCAACGCATCAGGCCCCTTCCATCTCATCAATAGATAAAATTCTTTAAGTCGGAACTGTCATAGAGTCTGAAGCCCGACCCACCAGCGTGCAATTAAAGAGCAAAGCAAAATTGCCAACCCACCAAGCATGTAGTTTGTTGCAATACATTTATGTGATAGTCAATCTTTTAATATTTTTTTTTATGGGAAATTATTTTAATAAATTGCGCTGAAAAATTATTTGAGCCAACAATCTTCTTCAATTTATACACCAAGTCACGATAGAACTCAGATTCCGAAAGTCCTTGGCGCAAGATAGATTTTCCTTATTTATTCACCGTCATATTAGGGATGGGTGGGGTATTTGTACCCCTGACCCAAAAATCTAAATTATTAAATGAATCCACTTGGTAAAACTTCGTAACAAGTATCAATCTTTCTTGGGTCTATATATGAGTGTTTGAAACAATTATCTTTAAATGTTTCAGTCTTTCAAATGGAAAAGACAGCACCCAGCGATACCTAAAACATTGGCCAAATTTCGCTTTATGAGGGGGTGCCCAAACTTTCATACGAAATCATAGGATAGTTCTTCTTTAAAAAAATAAATGTTCTGTAAAAATGTAACCACAAATGGTACTTTCAACTGAAAATAATTATTACATAAATATTATATCACTGGTTACGCTGCTTGTGGCACCAATATCATGACTGACAGTGAAAATTAGCAGATTTTCTTAGGATCTAACCATAGCTTATATACATCAACATTTATTAAAAAAAAATATTTTCAAACAGAACACTGCTATGATACCTCACAAAACATTCACACCCCACATTCCTGCATTTTTTTATTTAGTTTATTTTTTACAGCCAAACTATACTGCCGTCGGATAATTTTCATGGCATTATTTCAGTCCTGTTCTCTGCTCTGCGTTATTCTATTTTCAGTGTCTATACTTATTTGAACTTACAGTATATTTCAAATATTTCTGCAAATTTTCAATAAAAAATATTACAATCTGACATTTTTACAGCAATTTTTCAAAACTTGCTATCTTTTTGAAGAAATGGAGCCAATGATTGTGAAACACAATATCTCCATAGCAACAGATGATGACATCATACAATTTGGTGGTGACGTAAACATATACCCTGTATATTTACCCAGGGCAATTATTATTTGTGGAAATTTTCTAAATTGGCTAGAAAAGACCATTGTTTCAGACTATATTTTTTGTCAATTTCTTGTAAGCTGATTTGGGAACTCACTTATGGTCACTGAGTGTATTTTATCCGTCAAAACACGCAAGCCAGTATTCACCGTATCACTCACCGTATCACAACATTAAACGATCTCCGGAAACAGAAAAATAAGAAAAATATCATGAATTTACGCTGAAAACAGGTTTAAATGGACCTATATGTTATAGAAGCTTCTGCAGTTGGATTTGCCCATATTCGTTAAACGTGCCCTCACACTGGCTTATTTCATGTTATTTGTACAGGATACCCTGATGCTGTTCTTTGGTAGTCTAGTGGTCGCAGCGGCAGTTGAACAGTGGAATCTTCACAAACGGATAGCTCTAAGGGCACTAACTCTGGTGGGACCCGAGCCAAGATGGTAAAGTATCCAATGACCTAACATTACTATTTTTTTCTAATAATTATTCTGGTAAAGGGAAAACACGATGGTGTAAAATAATAACAACACACTATTCTTATTTGAAAATATAATGTGTTATTATATAATCTATAAATAAACATCTTCTGATTGGCTCAGATGCCCATCCATTTCCGCTGATATAACTACATGTCACATGGTTTGCCGGACAAGACGTTGCAAAGCACATGACACCAGATAGTATTGCATGGGTTACGGGAAGTGGCGCCAGAACGTCAATTCTAACTCACCTCGCATATAGAGCCAATGCTAAAAAAGTGTGATATATCAACAATAATTCACAGTTTTGAAAGTGCGAGGCTGAGGTAATTTGTTACTGGAAAATGTCGTCATTCATGGCGTTAGACGGTGTAACGTCGTTTTTACGCTTGAAAGACGTTACAAATACTTGTAAACGTATGCGACATAGTCTAACTATTGGCGGGAGTTCTTCGGTGCAATGATGGAAAGTTGAAAGAAGCAAACACTTCAAATGTGTTTTCGTCGTCTAATGTGTGTTAGAATTGAAAAAGGTCAGCTCCAGTGCGTGAATTCACTGCCTGTCAGTTGTACGAAGATAAATCACTCGCGCTACGCGCTCGTGATTTGATCTTCTCTATAATTGACCTCCAAACAGTGAATTATTACTCACCAATTCACTGCTAGAGCTGATCTATTTCTTAAGTAATATCTCATAATCCATCCGTAACGTCGTTGGTTTAAATGGTCCAAAATGGAAAGAAATGCATAACAATCATTTTTTATATAATAAAACAATTGTTGATTTATGTTTCGGTATAGTAGACATGGAGTGTTATTGGACAGTAAACTTAATCATATTGACCTCCGCACAGCGTCGGTCAATACTCGGACCCACTATTCAATAACACTCCATGTCCGCCTCAACATAAGTCAATAATTGTATATGATTATATATATACTTGTGTGTTTGTTCTTTCTTTTTTCATCAACTTGATGGCCCTATGACCATATCTGTGTATTCATAACTTCACTTGAAAAGAGTCGATGAAGTTCACTTTATGAACTTGGGACGTAATGAAATATTGCCGTACTCTCGAGGATGGCAATTATAATTGACTAATTTTGCAATATGTAAGGTAGCACCGGCTAAGTGGTATAAAAAAGGTAGCCTCACAACATTAAAATGACACACCCAGCTCTTCGCCGTCTCCGCTTGCGGAGATGGCGATGAGATGGGTGTGTCATTCAATAAATTCATTGCTTTCCTTCGAGACAGCTTTCCAATGGCTTCTGTACTTTCGTCAGTAGACAAAAACTCACTTTAGTTAAAGTACTGAGAGATGGCAAGCTTTTTCGAAAAGCTTATACTTGTTTGAATCATGTACACCATCGATATGAAAGACACAGAATTATTCCAAATAGTTATTCCTTTACGAATTGTATATAATTCAGGTTTGCTGATGAAAAATGTTTTAAAATCAAAATTGATCGATTTATCAGATATTTTAGAGCGAATTTATAATATAGCAAGAAGTGAGCAAAGCTCACATACCCCTGGCGGTAGCCATCAGAGTTTGTAACACTTTCAGAGAAAAGACAAAATTTCATAATCCTAAATCAAGTAGTTTCTGAGAAAAATTTGATGAAAAATGTCCATATGTGTTATATAAGAGTGACAGAAGGAAAAAATTGAAAAAAGAAGACAAAATAAGGATTAGCACCTTAATTTTCATTTACACAATACACTTTGCCTACCTGAAAGTGTACACAAAATTTCCTAAATCAAGTAGTTGCTGAGAAAACTGACAAAAAACGTCCGTATGTGTTATATAGGAGTGACAGAAGGAAAAAATGAAAAAGAAGGCAAAATGAGCCTAAGCATCTTTATTTTCATTTACACAATACACATAGTCACCTGAAGTTGTACACTAAATTTGAAAACACTGGCTCCAATAAGAGCCGAGAGATCTGCGACAGAAATTTTCATTGGAGAGAAAGAAAAATGAAATAAAGGGACTGTTAAGCAAAATGTGGCTGTTCTTTTGTTACACATTACAACTAGTCACTATCAAGCTTTGTACCAAATTTCAGAATCCTAACTCAAGTGGTTGCTGAGAAATCTTTGACAGAAAAAAATGTCTTTATGTATTATATAAGAGAGAAAGAAGGAAAAAATAAAAATTTGAAAAAAAGAAGGCAAAATGAAGATTAGCATCTTAATTTCCATTTACACAATACACTTTGTCATCCTGAAGATGTACACAAAATTTGAAAACACTGGCTCCAATAGGAGCTAAGAAATCTGTGACAGAAATTTCCATTGGAGAGAAAGAAAAATGAACAAATAAAGGGACTGATACGCAATATGTAGCTGTTCTTTTGTTACACAATACAACTCAACACTATCAAGCTTTGTACCAAATTTCAGAATCCTAACCCAAGTAGTTGCTGAGAAATCTTTGACGAAAAAAAAAAGTTTACAGACAGACAGACACACAGACAAACATAATTACAGAAAAGGCAAAAACTATATACCCCCTATATACTTCGTACCGGGGGTATAACCAGGAGAACGAAATGTTTCTTTTTGTTTAAAGAGATAAACTTTTTTTTCATATTATTTTAGCAAGTAAGACAGTTAAATCACCAGAGGAACGTATCTATATGTTAGCAGACCATGGTCATATTTTTTTAAGATTTGTGCGTATGTGGTTGTTTGTGTGTTGGGAGAAGGCAGCTTGTCCGGCCAAAGGCTCATGGCAATACCAATGTCTCTGGTGACCGTCTATCCGAAATCCAACATTTTCAAACAACTTCTCTGAAATACAGTGCCTGTGCCAGTTTAACTCAAATTTTATAGGAAGATTAAAGAAAGTTTATTCAAATACTCCTAGTCACATGACAAAAATGGCCTAAACTCCCATATAAAGTTTATTTTTTGTAGCATTGGGTCTGGCCAATAATCTTTTGGATTCATCTAGTGTCCCAGCATCACTTATTGAATACCTCTTCATTAAACATCAACATGTCTAGTAAATATATCTCTCCAATTACTGTTCCCCCTGATACGCCTTGTGCTCAAGTAATATTGTATTGGGTATGTTAAGGTTGATGCTGGGTTTAATGTTACCTACGTGGTTCCTGTCTATGTGGATGTCTAATACAGCCACAGCCGCCATGATGGTTCCCATTCTGACTGCTATATTGGCCCAGATTAAAACAGTGAAACAGCAAGGTAAGTGACTATTGTAATCTTTTGTTATGGTGATATTGAGACTACCCTGTTTACCTGAAAATACTGTAACTCTCCGATGGTCTATCTATATACATCCAACGGAACATGGTATAGCTCAAGATGCATTCATGCTAGGTCAACAAAACTTCATAGCGTAATTAAAACTGAAAATAACGGGATAAAACTGAATTCTGCAACATTTCAGAAAGCAGAATTGATTAGAGCGAGTATGATCAGGAAATACCACAATCACATCACTGTAGACCAACCCACGCCACCGTGACTATTAGACACAGACAGCAGGAAGACAATAACAGTAAACTAACCAGCTCTGTCTTCCCAATCAAGTTGATTGCAAATCTAGAAAGCGCTTTGTACTGCATAACAAAACAAGGACAAAACACAGTACTCGCACAAGACTGGGAGCAGCAATAAACAATGAATCAACAACAACATACTGACACAACAGCAACCACCTTAGAACGATTTTGGGCAGTTTTCTGCTGTCAGAATTTATTTGTTTTCGTTTGTTGTCGCTCCTGTTGGGTTTTGTGTTTAGTTCTGACCCAGAGGTTATAAAACTTGAGTACAGTCCCAACCTCAAAATAAAGCGCAATGATTGGCTGCTTGCGAACGCGTGTCCGCAAGTAGCCAACCTTGGGCTTTATTTTGACATATAGTTCTTGGTGTCCTTTGTAGCTTGACAATCACCTCGCTGAAGTAGAAAGGGGGAGCTAATTTTGCTTTGCTGTGTGTGTGTGTGTGTGTGTGTGTGTGTGTGTGTGTGTGTGTGTGTGTGTGTGTGTGTGTGTGTGTGTGTGTGTTTATGATCTTTGATTGTGGCCAATCCAGATCATATCTACTTTTGTTATATGACTGGAGAGAATCCTGTCTCCTGATTGGCCCAATTTGTCTTCATAAATCTCTATGTCTACCTGGAAACTGGTCTAAACCGGTCAAGAAGTTAATATTGCATGAAAACTAGTTTCCAGGAGTTAATATTTGACACTTCTGCAATATTACCCTCTAGAGAGCTAAAAATAGCATGATGAGTGTGAAACTAGCATGTGCTGCTTGATTGCTGATTCACCTCCCAACAGGTAAATTAAAGACTTTCATGAATTTTTACAACAGTTTTGTTTTATTTTGTTTGCTTATTTATCTTTGTTGAATAAACAACCTGTAAAACAGTTTTATAATAACATTTTATATTCCCCATTAAGAGAATTAATATACATTTTAAAATGCAAAATACTAAATTATAATATTTAAATAAAAGTTGCTAAAACTTGTGAGAAAGTTCTTAGATGTCTTAGATGGTAGGTTGAACATGTCTTTAACAACAAAAGTGAAAGTAGCAAAATTTTCATTCTTATATGAAAAGTCATATAACAAAACAATTATTGACTTCAATTTCGGTAGACATAAGGATTTATCTACCCTTTAAAGTGATATTCACTTTTTCAGGTAGATAAATCCTTATGTCTCCCTCAATGAAATCAATAATTGTATAGTATTTGACAATCTAGGATTGTACTCCCAACATATCTGGTATATTATTGTAAGAGTTAATCGTCCTTTTTTGTCTCCAATCAGTATAAAATAATATCCTCAAAATGGATATTATATTATATAACAAGCGGCATTCCTAGTTAACTTACAACCTTTGGCATCCATAAAAACAAGATTTAGACCAAAGAAAAACGATCAGATCCCTTCCCCAGCAAGATGATTCATTGCCCTCCCTAAATGGCCTCATGTCAATCTGAGAAGGAGCCTAAATTAATTAAAATCGTCACCATCACATTGTACTCTTTTATCTGAAGATTTTTTTATTATAATCTTAACAAACACTGTAAAACCGTATAACTGTAAAATGTAGTATTTTATCAAGGTGTTCACTGCTTGCAAAAGTAATCATTTAGTGGTTTCCCAAATACAAAGGGTAAAAATGTTACACTTTAGAGTTTATTGCTAAAAAATGACGTTGTCTCCTATTCTGGACATGAGAAACCTCCCTTAATTTTTTTCTTATAAGTGCGAAACTCACAAATTTCATGATGCATGTAAATATGAAAAACGTTTTCAAACACCAGCCCAAGATTCTTTCTGTATATATTTTTAGTGAAGAAGAGAAAATCCGATGAGGTTGAAATTTACATTCCAAAACAGAATGGCTTCATCCACAATCACACAGAAGCAGAACATGTAGATAAAAGAGAAGTAAACGTCACTCTTGAGATGGATAATATACTGGACAGAGATCATCCTTTACTGTAAGTCGTGTTAAGCGAAATTGTCTGTTTACTGTGAGAGATGAACTACTACTGTCGTGCCAACCAAGAGTGAGAGGGACGTAATACTTTGTTTAAAATTTCTAAGTAAAAACTGACGTGTACACTTCACTTGAGCTAACGCGAATTGATAGATCACTCGTGTATTAATCCTATCTTGTGGATAGGATTAATACACAAGTGATATATCGATTATAAGTCACTGATAGCTTTGTAAACAAAACATGACGTCACTGTCACTCTTGACTGGCAGGACAGTAAATACAATTATCAAATTACTTGTTATATGTCTGTTATGGCGCCTGTCCCTCCATCTATAAACATGATGTTATTTCCATATAAAACTCCCTACAGTATTCATGCTACTTGATATGAGTTTCTGGGTAGTAAGACCATCGTGTGGTGTAGTGAATATTATATCGAGGTTACAGGCACGGTATTGCCTTAAGAATGTTGAAAGGGCGTCGTTCCTTTCTGGTTAACTGCTACAGCTTTCATCTGCTTAAGGAGATATGTCTTGATTCATGAGGGGTATCAATGAATTAACTGATAAGTGGAATATTACTATTCCACAAATCGTTAATGACCGTAACGTAGACTATATCACTTTCTATAACTGTAAGATCTACTGATAATTAAAATTGAGTACCAAAACTTATTTTGGTCTCACAGCTCACCGAAAAAAGGGGGTCCATGTGAGGAAATAAACACTCTTGTTATATGACTGGAGAGAATCCTGTCTCCTGATTGGCCCAATTTGTTTTCATAAATCTCTATGTCTACCTGAAAACTGGTCTGAACTGGCTCAGAAGGTGATATAGGATGAAATCCAGCTCAAACTAGTTTTCAGAAGTTAATATTTTTGACACTTCTGCAATATCACCCTCTAGAGAGCTAAAAATAGCATGATGAGTATAAAGCTAGCATGTGCTGCATGAAATTGACATGATTTGCTGTTTCACATCCCAACAGGTAAACTAAAGACTTTCATGAATTTTAGCAACTGTTTTGTTATGTTTTATTTGTTCATTTATCTTTGTTTGAATAAACAAAATGTAAAAAAAAGTTTTTGATTAAATTTTACATTCCACATTCAGAGAATTAATCTACATTTCAAATTGCAAAATACTACATTAAAATATTCTAATACAGTTGATAAAACTTTTTAGAAAGTCCTTAAATTGAAGGTTGACTGCAACAACAAAAGTTAAGTTAAAATAGAAAATTTTCATTCTAAGTTGAAAAGTCATATAACAAAACAGTTATTGACTTCAATCTCGGTAGACATAAGGATTTATCTACCCTTAAAAGTGATATTCACCTCGGCCTAGCGGCCTCAGTGAATTATCACTTTTTCGGGTAGATAAATCCTTATGTCTACCTCATTGAAGTCAATAATTGTATATTGTCTCCAGCAATATTGTATTTCCGTAATTTCCCTCTAAATGCAAATTAAGATGGAAATAAATAAACTTTTACTGGGCCGTGTAGCGGAGTCAATAACCTGTCTTGCAACAAATGCGAGTCTGCCTGCAGATCCAGGGGTCGCGAGTTTGATCCCAGCCCAGTCCCATACTTTCGTGGAGATTGAATTGATCATGAAATAATTTCTACGATCATTCTCCTCCCTTCCGCTGAATCATTCAAGAAGGGACGTTGTCAGTTACAAGCGAAAGTATGTGTACGAAGTACTGGTTAACTGCTTGTTCTGGTTTGCCCAGGAAAAAGTGTGGTAAGGTGAACTGTTCGTCCCGCCATGACCATAAATGTTGGCTTGGGACGTAAAGCAACAAAACAAACAATAAAACAAATAAATAAATAAATAAATTTTAAGGCATTTGAACACAAATTATGTTCTTGAAATATATGTTTTATTTCCACTGATGATGAAGATTCTACAATTCTGATAAGTTCTAGCTACATATTTCAAATAGTTTTTGAGTTAAACCCAATAAAGAAGGGCTTGGTGTCACAGTGGGTGAGTTTTACACTTGAGATCGAAGGGTGGCTGGTTAGATACTCACTAGGGGTACTGTGTCGTGCCTTAGAGCAGCTTTAGCCTCTGTTTAGTACTGGTTCAACCAAGGAAGACAATGCTCATCCCGTCATAACAGAACAAGTGTTGACTGGGATGTAAAGCATCAACACAAACAAAAATTAGCCTATCTTACTAAAAAATGAGCCAGTGCATGAGATTTCGAACAATTTGGTATGTGCGACCAGCAAAGCCTCAGACCAGCCTGCGCATACGCGCAGTCTGATCAGAGCCTTTGCTTGTTGCTTGAGTATTCTATGATTGTTAAGCTACTGACCGAGCGTCATTTGGAGTTTCTAAGCTTCAAAGGAGGCTGCGGAGGCTCGTCCGAGTCTACACATGTCAAAATGCCACATTGTTGGAAATCTCATGCCACGGCTCAAATAGTAAGTGAGTATGATAAGGAAATACCACAATCACAAACTGCAGACAAACCGATGGCATCGTGAGGAAGAGCCACACAACAATCACGCGACACCAGGAAGACAAACAGTGCAAAGCAACCAACTCTGTCTTCACCATCGAGATGATTGCAAAACTAGAAAGGACACAAAGTAACGCACAACAAAACATAGAACAACTACAGAATCCCACATTGGGAGTGACAATCAACAACGAATCAACAACAACAGAACCACCGCCTTAGAACGGACAGCAGCCAAAGCCACTGGGGGGCTTAAATGAATTTTACTGTAACCAAATCTTTGCCCTAGATTCTGCTGTTGTTGAAGCACAAAAAAATGTTAAGCTTGCATGGAGGATTCCTAACTATTGCAATTATCATCACAGAGAAACACTATAATCAAATTAACGCACTATGATGAAACAGAGAAAAGGGCTTACGACTCACAGATAGTTCATTACGCCCAATGGAATGATCAGCCCTGCTTGCAGTTTTATTGGATTGCTCTTTATACAATGTAACCTAAACTGTTTTCCCTACTTCTTTTTCGCTTTTATAAATATTATCTCTTTATATGATAATTGGTATACTACATGTTTCACTCAATTCCAAATTATCCTCGAAAACTCTTTATGTGACTACAAGGGCGCTACTCATGTTTATGGAAACAAATAGAGACGTGGCCCAGAATATATATAAAAAATTCATGCTCAACTCAGTTAAGTACGAAATTTATCCTGCTCATAAATGTTAAAATGCTAACAACTGTTGGCATTTTAACATAAATTAGCATGATAAATACAGCATCTGAGGGACTTCAAGCAAGAAACTTCTTTATTTGTTGGTATTTTAGTTTTTATGAGCAGTTGAAACTTCGTGCTCAGTTAAATTGAGCATGAAACAAGTTTTATAACATCGGGCCTGTCCTAGCCCAGAAGTTACTTCCGTTAATGTAATAAATATCAGACACAGACTCTACTCACACTTCTTCTTATCTCATTCCATGGAACGGCTATCTGGAACGGTGTGTAAGTGTAAGGACAGAATAAGATATTTTTTATGTAATAAGATAAAAGAGCTTGCTCACTTTCAGAAATAATAAAGCTACCAAATCTATGACAAGAAAAAGAAAACAATAACAGTTAAGTATCAAATCTACTGTAATTAATAACATTTTTCTTCTTTTTATATATATCTACAGAGTTCAGCTAAAACCTGACAGGTAAGTTGCTGGCATTTATTTTTATCTTTTTAACCACGAAATGTTTCAACCGCTTTATTAATTTTCTATTTTAAGTGTGGTGTAAAACCAAATATTTGCGTACACAATAATTGCACATTAATGTTTTTCATGGTTTCACCTAATCTGTCAAACAAACAGTATTCTAGTTGAATTGGTTGGTTTAATCCCTCACTCTTTATCACTTTACCTACTAGTTTCTTTAATGTTTTCCATTAAAATATAATGAATACTCAATGAAAATTAATGAAATATTTAGGTCTGTTTCAAACAGTGAAATGACACTTTTTATCACTGTTTGGACTTAGTTTTTTCCCTCTAATTGAGTTCCCTGTTCAACTCTTCAAGTTTTTGATGAATGAAAATTATCGAATACTAAACCATCAGTGCTTAAAGTCACAACTAATGCTACAGCAGATCAACTATATCGCATGAACACAGAAACTTTTCAGACACCCTGGTAAATGGTAATCGCATATTGCACAGCTTATTTCTGGAAGATAATTTCATTCATTTTGCCACTTTTTATCTCGAGCTTGTTATAAATGTCAAAACGTCAGCACTATCACAGTGAATATATACAGGGACAGAAGATGTACTGACAAATAATGCTTGTGTCATCCACTCTGAATTTTCCTGGATGATATAAAAGCTTTACTCTCTATCTTTCCCTCTGCTATGGCATTACAATTCTGGATATCGCGATAAAGCAAGCATTGTATAACCTAGGTTCATGAAACTGGATATATGAGCCGTGACATGAGATTTCCAACAATGTGGTATGTGCGACCAGCAAAGCCTCAGATCAGTCATCAGAGCCTTTGCTAGTCACTTGAATATTCTATAAGTGTTAAGCTACTGACCGAACAACATTTGGAGTTTCTAAGTTTAAAGGGAGGCTGCATAGGCTCGTCTGAGTCTACACTTGTCAAAATACCACATTGTTGGAAATCTCATGTTGCGGCTCATATGTATGTGGACAGAAGTCCTAATGAAGACTATGCACATGATTTAAATGAACCAAAACAGTTGGTTACTATAGCATCAGAAATTATTAAGACACTATATATGCAAAATCAGGATCCAAGTTTATAAAATGTTGTTAACGAAAATATAGCCCACAAAAAGTGCATAATGCATATATCAGGTACTTATTTTGTGGATCATTTGTGTTATTTAGGTCTTGTGTTTGCCATGCTTTCTCGTCTGTTCATTGCTGTCTTGTGGTCACCTGAAGGGAAATGGCTGACCTCTTGACTCTTGTGTGCGACGTTAGTGTGATTTTGTTACTTTCCAATTTGGTATCCTGGAACAGGTGTGGTACTTGATTGTATCGATTCCGGATCTTTGCACCCTTACTTATTTTGTTACCAAAAACTTAAGGAATTTGACTACGATTATGATAAGATAAGGTCAATCAATAAACAAGTGCTCATGGTAAGATTTGTCAATCAGACAAACCCCTTGGTTGATATGATTATCAAATCTTAAAAAAACACTAGTATGATAACCAAAACTTTGAAAGCTTTTTACAAGTATAGGGCTTATAGCTAGCTTTCAATTCACCAATCACTTATTACTTATCTATTGATAAGGAATATAAATTTGATTGGTTAAACCGCAATTTATAGGCGGAATATCTACCAAATTGCTTCTTTTCACATTATTGCACAGATAATGCATGCATATCCATCACTGAGATACATGGCAAAGTTATTTTCAATTTTGCACGAAAGGATTTTCCTAAAACATAGGAATAACTGTTTTTTTTTTACCTTTCACGTTTAAAGCAAATGTTGCAAGTATAGTTTTCAAATGTTGATTTTACTTGCATTGTATTATGCTGGGCCAACGCAATCATTTTAGAAAACACCCAGGTAAAATGGTAAGTTAACAATTATCATTCTTGATTTGAAATATGTGTTATTTAGAGTACCAAGAGTTGCGAGCGATGGTTCCATAAATGCACAAGACTTTGCTTCAACTACACTGCTGACAGGACCAGTAAGATCAAGGTGATATTCTTTTGTGCGAGCCTCGTTGTTAGAAGACCTGGCCTTAAGGTTATAAAACTTGAGTAAATAAAGCGCAATGATTGGCTGCTTGTGGACACGTGAACACAAGCAGCCAATCATTGCGCTTTATTTAGGGACACGTGTCCGCAAGCAGCCAATCACTGCGCTTTATTTTGAGTCTGAGAATGAACTCAAGATTTATAACCTCGAGGCCTGTTTTATTTATGGGAACAACAGATGCGTAGACCACCTGTGAATCCGCGCTGTCTGACCTTCACCTTTGCTAATCACTTTCAATATATGATAATAGTTGCACACGAAACTTTCAAATATTCAAACTTTTACATAATCTCCCTAGGTCAGTAGATAGGTTTCAGTGTTGCCTGGTTACAAACCACGAAGACATGTTACACAGCGACGAGGTTCAATTATGGTATTTACCAAGAGAAACACTTTCCTCTGGGTTGTCGCCATCTAACATTCAAAATTATCTATTATGCTAGAAAACTAGACAGGGTCTTGTAAATTTTGATGCATTAGGTGTACATGTAGTTATACCACCGTCTAAATGGTATCACGATTGAACCCAGCAGGTATACAACCTTGAAACAATGTCGCACCAATGTTGATGCGACTCCATGACGTCGTACCGACGTTGTTTTGACGCCATGTGCCTGCTGGGAATTTTACATAAGTGCAGGCGGACTAAGTGCCTCTGCTGCATGCAAACAGTTTACATCAAGCATATCTGTTTGCAACTGCGCAAGTACAAAGTTAGCTAAAAGGTCAATTCATGAGAGCTTATTTTGGGATTAAGTTTACACAGTTTGCCATTCAGTGACAGGTAGTATAACAATTATTGGCAAATGTGTAAATAATAAAACAAAAATATTATTCCTAAAGTAACATGTTGTTGGTACACATTGGAATTACATCCTAGAGACAATACCAAATTAGACCAACATTATATGTCTTTTTAATTTATGGGAGTTTTTCAACATTAAACTTTTTTTTACAATTTTCACAACTGTTTCTTTTGTTTCATTCAACTAGTATGTAAAAATGAACAAGTTTTCATGTCATTTGGAATACGCCATGATGACATATACAGACAGCTAATTTTATATTATCATGGTTATTGTGAGACTTCGTTAATGTGAAATGCTAATGTAGAAGATATAAAATTGAATCTTGAAATCCTTCATGCAAAATGACGCAATTTTACTAGAAAGGAAACAAATAACCATATTGCTAACCAGGCCTCGCGGATACGCAGATCTGTGTTCACATACAATAAAACAGAACAGGTATTCTCATGATATTATTTTGTATACGCTTTTTGCATTTAAGCTTCAGTCTATGTTAACCAGTCTTAATGACAAAGTCTTACTTGGGCTAATATTAGACCAAACACTGATTAACTCTATAGAAAAATAAGTTAGTATGAACAGGAAAGTCCACAATCACAGATCACAGAACAAACCAAGGCATCATGAGGAAAGAACACGACAGCATACACACTTTTATTAAAGTAAAACAACCAGGCCCGAGGTAAAAAAAAAACTTTTTCATACTCAACTCAGCTGAACACGAAATTCATCCTGCTCATAAATGTTAAAATGCCAACAATTGTTGGCATTTTAACATATATTAGCATGATAAATACACCATCTTAGAGACTCAAAGCTAGAAAGTTCTTTATTTGTTTGGCATTTTAGTTTTTATGAGCAGTTGCTCAGTTGAATTGAGTATGAAGACAGTTTTATAACCGCGGGACCAGCTCTCTCGTCATCAGTGAGATGATTGCCAAACTAGCAAGGGCATTAACCCTTAAAGCGCAAATCACAACTGCAGCAGACGACCTTTCCTAATTTTCGAAAAAAATAAGGTATGATAATTCATGAGAATTGTCTGCCAGCAGACAATTCTCATGAATTATCATGACTTATTTGTTATTTTTGAAAAAGCAGCAAAATTTGAAATTGTCGTCTGCTGCAAATTATAGGTTTAAGGGTTAAGAATAACATCACTAAACAAGGGCCCAATACAGAAAAACATTGACATAAAACTAATCCAAAAAATATAATATATGTTTGTTGATTTGAAATTACTGTCTTCAGAAGTTGATCTATAGACCTTTATTTTTACAGAACATAGGGATATATTCAAAAGACATTAAGCCTGGTTTATATTGATTCTTCTTTGTAGGCTTATGAGGGAATGTGCCTTTTACTCACGCTTACTTACAAGTTAGTTTCCTTAAAAATCCAATAGGTGGGCTGTTTGGTTACCTCATAAATACAGAACATATAATTAGTATATGCTTTATTTCCTAAAAAAATCTCAAGATCTAGTATAAAAATCTACTCTAACTACTAGTAAAGCAAACAAAAATACGAGGTAGAAAAAGTGATAATTTGATTTTTGATACCAGTTTTATAAACTCCCTTGACAGATTTCATTGATAGCTTACATAGTAAGATACGATAGAAATGAGGTTTATACCAAATATACGGTGAAGGCCCCTAATATTGCGCACTTAAGCCTTTAACCGCCATTGGATATAATAAGAAAGAAACAAAATTGAAAAACTGTGCACAGCCAAATAAACTAATCATTATATATTATTTACATAGAGTTCAAAATGAAAAATATTTTCTTGATCTCTAGCAATTTTGATTTGAAAGGCACAACCCCCCTGTTTTAGAATAACGAAAATAGTCCCCTAACATTGCACACCTTCTGCAATTTTTTCAATAACTTCTCTTTAATGAATTGCTTTTACAAAAAATACCAGGGAAAGTAGCACAAAGTTGTTCTCAACAATTTACTTCATCATTAACTTGATTCAAAATAAATAATTTGAAGTCTGTGTCATCTAAAATTTAGGTCTGAAAATTTTCAACAACTTTTGCAGTTTTTTGCCAAAATCCTCCCCTGTTCAGCAGTGAAAGCTTAAAGTGAAAAACTTTTGCTGTTTTTCTTTTTCCAAAAGCAGCCGGATACTAAATATCAAAACAGATTTTTATCTGATTAAATGTGGCATAGTCACTCAAGCTAGTGCGCAATGTTAGGGGCCACGCAATGTTAGGGGTCATGACTGTATATATAATTTTTTAATTGCCGCCAGAGATTGAAAAATAAAATGATTACAATAAGGGATTTTTATAGATAATGAAAATAGTGATACTGTATTTAAATGCATTTAAATGCATTATCACTAGATTTCATTATTTCTAGGTCACTTTCACTGGAGAAATTCAGTATTGATCAGTTTTGATTACAGACATTGAAGAAATTTGAAGAAACAATACACAACAGAAGTAGATTTATGAAAAACTGTCAGAACAAATTTAACGGCTAGTACAATAATTTTGCAATGATCAAATATTAGACAGTTTTGTAATATCACATAAATCAAAGAGGGTTGACTGTATATCATTTCTCACCGTGATCTAGTCAACATATAGGTTCATCTGATCTACCATCAGCTTCTGTTGACATATTTCTATATGGTTGTCCCTACCGGATGTGTTGACCTGCATTGTAGCAGGGGAATTGAACCTTATGTTTGTGTCTCTATCAAAATTAGTAAGATCTGATTTTGAAGGTTGTCAGCATTGGTGTTCTGTGTTTCTCCCCCAGTGATTGTGGCATTTACTGGATATACTAATTCACTTTTTTTGAGCTGACATGTTTTTTTTTCAGATTCTGTTTCAAACATCCACTACTCAATTTGAGGAAACATTTCCTTTCATATTAAATACTTTTTTGAAAAATTTAAGACCTATTTTCCTGTTTTGTTGGACGAACGAAGATAATTCCCCTTGGTTGACCATGTCAGTATGTAAGATTTTATATACCTCTACAACATCTGGTCTGAGTCATCTATATACGAAGGAAATGTAAAAAAAGATTGATCAAAGCACATCATTTGATAGCAAAAAGGCTTGATTTACTAGTAGACTATAATCCGCAGAGGCTGCTCTGGATTCACAGACCCATATTAAACCCTTACCAAACTTCAAACCCAAGAATATTCGCCATAAATCCTTCGCCGGCATTCTTAGGCATGCATCAATAAAGGTAGAATGACACTACATGCATACTGTTTAAAGGTCAATCCACAATATAAATAGATACAATTAAATCAAGTGTTCTTGCGCACCTAAGACCAGCCTTTTTAAGATCATGCTAAACTATGTTTACACCAGTTCTGTATCTTGGCATTTCAACGGTGAGCTTACTTTTCAATTGGAGTAAACACAAAAAATCTGGTGTTTTTCGAAACTGACAAACTTCATAATTTATTAAACTTGTAAAAATCACAATGTGGACTCAAAAGAATATCCATCATTATGTAGTACTGTGATACAAGGCAATTGCACCCTCAAATCCAAATAATGTTGCCACAAAACTTGACAGATCCTAGTTTCTGACTATTTCTGGTCCTTAGGTTGAATTTCCTTGTTTCACATCAATACGTAATTTTGTGAAGGATTCTCTGAATCCATGTAGATCTGTGACATGGGTCAAAATTGTTTACTGCAAATTGAAAATAAGCAAATTAATGGCCTACATCATTTTTGGAACTTTTACTGGCAGTTAACGTTGGTTGCTTTCAACCGCCACACTACACTAGTGATCAGTTGCTGGTTAAAGTAACATCAGAAAAATGTTGTACAAGTAGAAAGGCTTATTTTAGTTTCTATGCTTACGTTTGCTGGGTATATTTATTTTATGTTTTTATGTTTATGTTTGTTTGAGAGTAAGTGTCCTGTTTGTGTATTATATTCTAAGACTTTCTTCAACTTTCTGATTATAGAATAACTGCCTACAAGGAACAAACACCACACACGCACGCTCATGTTGGTCTGCAAACAGATGTTGGTTTTGGATGTCCATTTCAGCATGTGTGCATGATATTTCATGATCCTGTTTTAGATTATGAATTTTAGAAATATTGGTTTAGTTTTAAGAGCATTAAACAAATTATAGATATATCCAAAAAACTTTTGTTGAAATTAAAACCATCAGCAGTTCTAAAATAGAGAACTTTGAACCACAATTTGATCTTATAAGAATAATTTATAGGTTACTATATAACTTTTGTTCTACCGACTGAACATAGGGTATCAATAAAATCCTTATATTGCGTTTAGTGGTGACTTAGAAACTTCAGATTACAGTTAATGGCCCAGTTTCGAATCTGGCCCAGTTCCGAATCACGTCATAGTTTCGTTGCAAACTACACATCAGTGGTAAAATTTGAAATACATATTTTGGTTTTGTTTTGTTGTATAATTATCCCTCTGTATGTAAGTGAAAGCAAATATCTATAAGACATCTGCTTGGTGAAAATAATTACAATTTTCCACCATGACCCATTTTATGAAGGTATATTTTCACACGTGTCAGTATATGTTAACTGCATATTTCCGAAAAATGCTTTCGCTTGAAATGCATTTTTATCAAACTTTCGGTTTCAGCATGTTTTCCAACAATTATTAAACACATCCAAGAAAAAAACGGATCTTTTATTCTGTTTTTGGTTCCGTGATAGCCGTGTAATCATTGTCACTCTTTGGCCCAGTTTCGAATCAGCTGAACACAAGTTTATTCCACGTCACATAACAATAACGTACACGCGCTCAGCTGTTTGTACAATATAGAAGTCAAAATTATGTGAAAAAATTTCAAGGACACCGTATGCTCTCTCTCTCTCTCTCTCTCTCTCTCTCTCTCTCTCTCTCTCTCTCTCTCTCTCTCTCTCTTAGTAGACGCGGATCCAGAGAGTTTTGACTCTGACAACGTTTTTTTTATATTTCATGCCGTTTTAGTTGATGAGGGAAGAGAGGATCAAAATATCACAAGAGCGGGCCGTCATTTGTCCGCCAGCGAAACTCCATTTGATGGCCTTGGTAGCTCTAGAGAGCATTAGTGTGAAAATAGTTTGAATTTTAGGGGTGTAGCTATGGGACTTTACAGGGGTTGGCGGGGGGAGGGGGGGGGGGGCTCTGTACCCCCAGTCTTCCCTGGATCCGCGTATGCATGAGGATTTTGCCTTTATGTGTGTCTGTTAAATTACTCTGTCTGTCTGTCTGTCTGTCTATCAGTCTGTCTGTCTATCTAAGTCTCTATATATGTATATGCCTGTATGTCTGCATGTCTCTCTTTCTCCCCCCCTCTCTCTCTCTCTCCCTCTCTCATCATATCTGGTGTAGACCTAGCAGACCAGGGATCCCGAGCTCGATACAGGGCAATCAGTCCCGTTCCCGATTAACCTTAGCTGGTAGAAGCCCATTATCCTAACTATGCATCATTTATCCGTAACCACTACATGCGCGGATCAAGAAAGTTTTGTCACAGGGGGTCCAACCTTGACAACGTTTTTTTAGTTTGATGGGGGAGGAATTATCCAAAAACCACAATTAGCGGGCCATCTTCCGTCCGCCAGCGAAACGCCATTTAAATGGCGTTTCGCTGGCGTGCCGATTATGGCCCAAAATTGAAAGCTGGCTTGGTGGCTTGGTAGCTTTACGGTTTTAAGGGGATCGTAGGGGGACCAATATTGCTTAAAAAAAACTATATTTTTGTGATTTTCGAGGGGGTCCGGACCCCTGTCCCCCCTCTGGATCCGCACATGCACTACATTCTCCTATGAGTAAAAGTAGGGCTAACGCCTTGTTGATTTTCCAGTGCCCTGGTATATGTCTCACTCCATCACAAGTGGACATACTTGTGTCGAATGATTCCCTTGCTTTTTGCCCAACTATGTATAACAGAGTTTTTACTTGGGTAGAGACCCAGTGATTTTATTTGTGATCTTAGGAAGCTACCTTTTCCTTCACATTTGGGAAAATATTTTATTAAAATTAGGAAAATAAGTGCTAAAATACAGGAAATTGGGAAAATATAGGCCATTTTTGGATTGGGAATGACTCCCATATACGGCCTTAAAAATGGCCAAATAAAATCACTGAGACCAGAGCCAAATCAGAATTAAGAGTGAAGTTGGTACCGTTAAACATGTTGAAGCTCTCCAGTTTTTCTTTTTACTGGCGCAGATTTCGTCGATCGTCGTTTTAAATGTTTAAAACCTGGCCTTTACCCCGTACTGTGTGTGTGTGTGTGTGTGTGTGTGTGTGTGTGTGTGTGTGTGTGTGTGTGTGTGTGTGTGTGTGTGTGTGTGTGTGTGTGTGTGTGTCGGTTTGGGGGGGGGTCAAGACGTTAAAACCATTCAAATATCTACCATGACCCGGCTATATCGACCGCCCGCGGTGTTGGCGGGTGGGGCAGGGGATACAAATGCATTTTACTCTCACAACGCGTGTTGGTATATGCGCGCGCTAAATAACAATGGAAATAAGCACAGACGTTAATATAAAAATGTCACAAAATAGAAAAAAAATACTCTGAAAAAGTGAATGTTAGTGTATGTATCACAAAGCGATGCGTCAAATGACAGACAGTGTAGATCCTGATTAGAACGCGCCTCTAGCAGCTATCTGATCTAGTTCAACTCTACACTGTTATTAGCCAGGGTGTATAATCGGGAGTATTACTTGCATGTGGTAAAATGTTCATAGCCTTAGGATCTTAATTCATGCGCGGATCCACAGGAGTGAGTACTGGGGGTCCGGACCACCCCCTCCCGCACGGAAAAGCACAAAGCTGTAGATTATCTTAGGATTACCGTTTTAGTTACTTTCTGTGTCCGTGCAAGTTTACTGCAATGGATACGGTAAAATAATGCGTCAAACACGTCATTGGAAGTAGTGATTAAGCCAGCAATGTCAAAACCTTAATGCAACTGTACTACTGAAGGTAATTTCTTAGAATTTCTAAAGTGATTCGAAACTGGGCAAATGACCCGCAACTAGGCAAATTGGCGGCCTACTTCGAAGCCGTGGTATGGTACATAGCAGAGTCCGAATGATACAAATTGAGATGCATTATGTAGGAGAATGATAGTGCTTTGTAATAGTAAAACAAAAATCTTATTTACTCAGAGCAACTATTTGGAATACGCCTTGAAGTAAAAGTGATTCGGAACTGGGCCATTAACTGTATAACGCTTTAAATTATTTGCAATTTCAAGATTATGAAAAAGAAACATTTAGTTAATTAAATTTGCATATTTTAATTTTTATTTTGAAGATGATATATATTTGTTTTGCATTTTTGTTAATTTCGTTTTGGTATTTTTAATTTAACGTTGATTTCACCAGAACATGAGTATTTATGCACTGTGTTCATGTACCATTCTTTCAGGTCATTATTATACACCCTTTATCATATAGTCAAATGAATTTGTTCAAATTATATGATAATCTATCTTTAATAATGAGTATTACTAATAAGTATAATGAATAATGTAATACAACTGCTTCAAATGAAAAAAATAGGAAATTTGTACAATTTAGCACAGGTTTTATTTTAATTTCGTGCTTTTTTTTATTTTAACAGGGATTCCAAACAGCTCTGTTACTACTAGTTGATCTCCTTACATATAAAAATAAATGACATCTATGACAATACATACATACATACATACATACATACATACATACATACATACATACATACATACATACATACATACATACATACATACATACATACATACATACATACATACATACATACATACATACATACATACATACATACATACATACATACATGCAGATAGACAAACAGATAGACAGACAGATGAATGGTTGACAGACATGTTTTAAAATTTGTACATTTCTTGCTATGGTAATATCAAAATAGAACAATAACGTACACTAAAACATAAATGTTCTGATGTTGTCAGCCTGTATTTGAATATATTTGTTAAATACATTTCAACTGTACTATGTTTAGAAAGACAAATCTACCATTATAATGGAAAGCATTGAACAGTGACTTTTTTCATTGAAGAAAAAAGCAAATTTAGCTGGAAAAAAGGTTTCCAGTTTAACCATGATGGTTTGGTCTTGTTTTTATCAATTTAATTTACTATTTTATCTATGATTAATTACAGAGAAATGCAAATTGAAAACAGAGCAGATGGAGAGAGAGACAGCGAAGATTCTGAGAAAGAATTTGAACAATTGGCTAAAACATTTGCTCTTTGCGTTGCTTACGCAGCCAACTGTGGAGGAATCGCAACCCTCACTGGTACCCCACCCAACATTATACTGAAAGGACAAGCCGACATGTAAGTTGCGGTTTGACTACAATGCAGAAGTAAGTAGGTTGCAAAGACAGGTTTCGCAATTTCATTCTGCAAATTACAAACATATGATCACTCTAAACGCGGTCCAACTAAAGGTTACGTTAAATATTACCAAGGTAATACACAATCACCGACCACAGAAAGTCCATTGGCGTAGGTCCCATTACACAGTATACGCATGTGCGTAATAAAAATAGTAACACTCAATGGAGCTCACCTAATGTGGTAAAAGTAATTTTCCATACCTTAAGAAACTGCTCTTTAAGGAAAGAATTCGCTCCTTAAGAGAAGTTCCCATTTTGGAAAGGGATGTAATTGTAGAGAATAATTGCTTGATACAATAGTCTCCCTTTGATGTGCGTAACTTTTTCAGCGTTCTTGCTACGCCATTGCAGTCCCCTGGTACATGGAAGAAGAAGCACAATCATACACACAAACCAGTCAAACAAGACATATACATGTGCAAAAAACCAATAAGCAAACAAAGAAGACCTAGATTCCCTGTGGGATGATTGCCAAACTAGTAAAGAAACGAATCATTACATAATGAGAGCTACAAACATTGAGCTACCAACAACAACAGATCCATCAGATTAGAACAAACAGCAACCGCATCCCATTTGGTTGCTGTCTTTGACATGTATTCGAGACCACCCACACACCCCAGATTAGGTTGCTCGCATACACACAGTATAGGAGCAGTGGAAGGTTCAGACTTAAAGTAAGACCTCTTGTATCATAAGATAGTTGTACATTTAAAGCGAAAAAACACTACCAAAACCTTTCACAGGAAATGGTTTCACTTGTTTTGTTGCTTTCTTTTTAAAAATGAACAAAATAAATAAATGTACTTGACATGTAAGCAGCGAGACGATTGCTAAGATAGAAAGTACACAAAGAAGTATATCACAAAATCAAGATTAAGCACAAAACACCCACACACAGGGGGATTAACTAACAACAAAAGAATCGCTATCTTAGAATGGGCAGCCACAGCCATCAGTGGTTTACAGTAAAACCTGTGTAAAATGGCCACTTTCAAAAAGACCGAAAATTGGTTTTCAAGACCAATTATCGCTTAATGCAAGGGGAGCATTCTCCTATACGTTTGACCTTCATTAAGCTACCTTTTGTCATTAAGATATTTGTATTGTCTAATTTAGAGTGGCCTTTACACAGGTTTTACTATAATTATATTCTTTACGATAGATTGGAAGGTATTTTTCGTCTAAATATTTCAGATTGTTTCAAAAGTACAATGCTGACTCAGGAATAACGTTCGCCTCTTGGTTGATAGTTGGGATACCATTATCTTTCTTTACCTTCGTAGTCACCTGGATATGTCTCCAAGTGTATGCTCTCAAGAAACAGTAAGTGGTTTGATCGATCTTGCATTTTTAAGTTGCATATAATTAAAATCTCTGTTAATACGCAATCAGCATAATGTATATTTTTTAGTCTTTCATATCTATCGCGTTCTCACTCTCATTGAGTTTATCTGAGAATTGTGGTAGTTTTGTCCTGAAATTATGTTTGAAAACGACCTCACTAGTTCTCATACCTAGGGCTTTATTTGATGCGTTGTAAAAGTAATGCAGAATATCGCTAAGCCGGCGCTAGGGGCGTGAAAATTGTTGCATTTTTTATTAGTTCTCATGAACAGACTCAATATAACCGAGCCTGCTATTTTCTAATATTGTAGGTTCTCTCTATTTTTGAAGGATCCGTTTTCCCAGATTATTTTGAAGTTCAGTTTCATAATTTAGTCCAGCTGCAAGTGTTGTTTTAAAGCAGTTTCATATATGCTTGTGCTTCACCTTTTCCCATTGAGTGGTATGGTGAAGCCTTACAATATTTGAAACCCATGTGAGCTCTAACTCTCTCATCGCATCAGAATTTCCCGCGGTCCGTTATTCGCCCAACAAGTACATGTAGTTCAGTAACCACAAATATTGAAAAACTTCTCCATGCGTCCTATGACTGTCTTTGAGGTAAAGTTTAACAATTTCTCTCAAACCAGAAAACGATAATATATAAGTCCAGAGTAACATGCAATAATGATCTGCAGAAAATGGTATACAACAATCTATATCAATATCATCAAAATGTTGTTTTGGTAAATCTGAATCCATAGGTTTGATCAAATATGGGGTTGTTTGTGGTTAGTATGCCTGGCATGGAATACAGTCTCTGCATGTCTCATCTACACAGAAAATAACAATTGATTTGAATTTAAGACGACCCTGGTGTCCCTTATGGGTTAGATCAACAACTTGCTTTTGCATCCAGTTGGGTATACACAGTCTTGTACCACGAAGTAATACATCACCCTTTTCTGCTGAAATAACGGATATCTCTACAACTAGCATCTTATAACACAGAAATATCTCATTTTGCTACATGGCTGTTTGTCCCATGTGTTCTGCTGAGCATGACTGATTTTATGATAATGTTGCTATTTGTTGCTATAGTTATATCTGATAAACTAAATGCTAATGGCTGGCTGACACGCGCCACGTCTGTTAACATAATCTTTTGCAATGTTTGTTGAAGAAAATAGCTGATAAGGTTACCTAGAACAGCAATCAGTAATCATTTCTGAATCTATAAGGTGTTCACCTTATAATTGTAAGTAGTTAATTACAGTGGAAATCGTTCTAAACGTGCCTTATAGATGGCCTTCACATTGTTGAAAATACTTTAAAGAGTAAGATGATCAAGTATCAATGTGAATTTGTTTCCTCCAAATAAGTAGAAGTGGTAAAAGTAAAAAAAGGCGGCAAAGATCAGGAATCGATATAATCAAGTACCACACCAGACCTAAGAAACCACACAGGAAAGTGACAAAAACACAATTAAACATCACAAACAAAACCCAAGAGGGCATCCCTTTTCCAGCCCGTGACAACAGGGCAGCAATGAACAGCCGCGAAAGCATGACAAACACAAGACATAAATAACACAAATGATCAACAAAAGAAGTACCTACTTGGATCAGTCAGTAAAAGTATTTTACTGGAGGGCTTAAACCAGTTTCATTGCGCCAACCTCACCCTTAGTTCACAAAATAACGCACAAGCAAGGACTGCTCTTTCTGTTTGACTATAGCGTTTTTTTTCTGTGGGACTAAATGCTAACTTGAATTAATTGAACAAAGTTTTAACAGAGAGGGCTCACTTTATTTGGCGTGTGATGAGGAACGCGCATTTTCACTTCTGAACAACCTAAAAGATTTTAATTGTGGTCATGTCAGAAAGTTTGTGACGCTCACCATTTTATTTTGGACAATAAATTTATAAGATTTGGCTCAAAATTGTGTAGACAAATTGTAGGTATTCCTATGAGTACTAATAGTGCTCCTCTTGTTGCAGATTTTGTTTTTGTTTTGCTATGAGAGCATCATCATGTTGTCTTTTTCTGACAATGATAAAGCAGATGTTATTGAAGCATTTAACACTACCTCAAGATATCTAGACAACTTGTTTAATATTGATAATCCTTATTTTGAACAAATAGTAAGTCAGATATATCCCATTGAACTTCAATTAAATATGACAAATTCCTCAGATACTGAAGCCCCTTTTTGGACTTAGACATTGTCCATTATAAATGGCATAGTTTCAACTAAGATTTATGATAACCTAGGCGATTTTAATTTTGAAATAGTTAATTTTCCACGTCTTGATAGAGATGTTCCTTGCTCCCCCTCCTATGGTGTATACATTCCACAACTAATTCGTTATGCAAGAGTATGTTCTAATGTTGATGATTTCAACAACAGAAACAAATTTTTGACTTCTAAGTTATTAAAACAAGGTAATAGATACCACGAACTTTGTAAAGCTTTTTCTAAATGTTATTACTGACACTCAGAGTTGATTGTTAAATACAATATTTGCATAAATACTCTTCTGCAACAAGGCATATCAGAACCTGTTTTTGTTGGCGATTTAGTTTATAAATTTAAAGAGTTGTTGGAAAGCCTAATTTTAGTGATCAATTTAAAAAGATTATCATACGTTATAAAAGAGTGGGATACAACGCCGATATCATGCAACAGTCTGCATGCCAGCCTGGTTGTAAACCCTATCATGGTGTATAGCTATGGTTTCCTCTTTAATTGCACAACGGTGGGTCAGGCCTCAGACTCATTGACGGCCCTGACCTAAAGCTTTAATCTGTTTGTTGGTGCCTGTTGCTTGTCCTTGGCTGGGCCCACCTTAGCTCAACTTGAGGTTTTCTCTAGCTCTGCCGATCTGAAAGTCATGAGCCATTTTCTTTGTTTCATCATAGTGTGTTAATTTGATTTGATTGTTCCTCTGTGATGATACATGGCACTAGTTAGGAAGCTTCCATGCAAGGTAAACAATTTCGTGTTTTAACAACAGCAGAATTGAGGGTGAAGATTTGGCGCAGGTAAAATGTATTTAAGCTCCCCCCTGGTAGCTTACGTTACTGCCCCTTCTAAGGGGTTGGTTCTGTTATTGTTGATCTATTGTTTAATGTGCTTCCCATTGTTTTCAGAGGTTCTGTGTTTGTTTTTGTTTTGTGTCCTTTCTAGTTTTAAAATCGTCTTGAAGAGGAAGAGAGAGTTTGTTGTCTTACCGATGTCTTGTTACTGAAAGTGTCCTGTGGCTCTTCCTTGCGGTGCAGTGGGTTGGTCTGCGGTGTGTGATTGTGGTTTTTCAAATCATACTCTCTTACTTTTTTCCATATTTCTAAACTTTCTATCCTCTGAAATATTTAAATCTATGTCACTTTCAATATTCTCTTCATTTTCGGAAAGGCGTTGTTGGTTGTTAGAATACTGTAGCCTTTTCCAGCACACAGAAAGGAGGTGTTTTTTTATAAATATTATTTTACTCTACGCCAGATGGAGGTCACTTGATAAGATGAGGGTAATATCAGCCACAGTTCCAACGTTTCTAATTTGATTTCACTACTAGTCTTGGGTGAGCACATAGATTGGGACTCTGTAGATCTTGTTGTTGTTGTGTTTGTGTTTAACTTCACACCAACAGCTAAGATCATATGGAGACAGGGCCACGGCTTAAAATTACATCCGACAGACTGGTGAAGCCAGTGATCGAACCTTTGACCCTTGGTTTACAAGGCAAGTGACTTATCCACTATACCACAGTGGCTCCTACTCTGTAGATCTAATGGATACATATGACCAATCGTCTATTTGATCTATTTAACTTTCTTTGACAAGGTCCTGTCTATATTTTCAAAAGTATCATTAAATTTGTTGTTGCTCATAGACTTCACCTGTTTGTTTGCAATCCCCCAGTTCTAGCCATAGTCAATATGTTCTTTGATGTGTTGTCATCTTTCAAACAATTACTTCTCAATCTGAAAAATTTGGCTGTTGGTTACATCTACCTTTTCCATATAGCCACAATAAACTGCTTGTTTGTATTAAACAAGTTGCAAACTGGTTAATTGTTTCATTTTGTCCTTATTTGATGTTCCGAAATCCACATCCCTCAAATTGGGAGCGCAGTGGCTCAGTGGTAGAATGCTTGACTCGAGACCAAAGGGCCGCGGGTTCGAGCCTCACCGGCGTCACTGCGTTGTGTCCTTGAGCAAGAACATTAATCCTAGCTTAGTACTGGTTCAACCCAGGAAGACCCATCCCTTTATAAGTGAAAGACTGTTGATGGGACGTAAAGAATCAAATCAAACAAACAAACAAACATCCCTCAAATTCTTATTTTGTTCCTGGGGTTTAAATAATCTACTAGGGCTTTCTTAGTCGCATCATAATTTTATCCATCATCCCTAAAATTCATAGTCTGATAAATTTGGAACAGTTCATCGCCAGAATAATGCAATAATAATGCCTTCTTCTTTCTTGTAGTGTCAGTTGTCATACCGGTAAACACATTCTCCAATTTAGAAATATTTCTTGTCTGTCCATCTTATTCTGACAGAGTTCTAATCACTGTATACGTAGAATTTGGGAAAGACTGGTAATCCGACTGGCATGATTTTCTTTTGAATTTATAACAGATTAATGTTAATCACTGACTATATGTAATCCTAAGTTCGTAGCCGCTAATTGCGTTCTCGTACTGGGCCCATGAAGGGTTGGTTGTGGGTTGGTATTTACAAACGTAACTATCAGATTTTTATAAGTACAACCAAAACATTTCATTTATAAATTCAACATGGGCTGGCCCATAGCAGATAAGCAGTAAATTGCAGAGAGGTGGAGCTTAATCTGAACTGGCTCTGAATATTATAATTAATACTACACCTTCAATCCCAAGTCTAACACTCTTCCACTGAGCCACTGTACTCTTCATACAAAAAACGTGTTGAGTTTGACTTTTTAACACCTTCGATCTCCAGTCTAACACTCTTCATACAGAAAACGTGTTGAGTTTGACTTTTTAACACCTTCGATCTCCAGTCTAACACTCTTCATACAAAAAAGGTGTTGAGTTTGACTTTTTAACACCTTTGATCTCCAGTCTAACACTCTTCATACAAAAACGTGTTGAGTTTGACTTTTTAACACCTTCGATCTCAAGTCTAACACTCTTCATACAAAAAAACGTGTTGAGTTTGACTTTTTAACACCTTCGATCTCCAGTCTAACACTGTTCATACAAAAAACGTGTTGAGTTTGACTTTTTAACACCTTTGATCTCGTTTGACTTTTTAACACCTTTGATCTCCAGTCTAACACTCTTCATACAAAAAACGTGTTGAGTTTGACTTTTTAACACCTTCAATCTCCAGTCTAACACACTTCATACAAAAAAACGTGTTGAGTTTGACTTTTTAACACCTTCGATCTACAGTCTTACACTCTTCATACAAAAAACGTGTTGAGTTTGACTTTTTAACACCTTCGATCTCCAGTCTTACACTCTTCATACAAAAAACGTGTTGAGTTTGACTTTTTAACACCTTTGATCTCCAGTCTTACACTCTTCCACTGACCCACTGCACTCTTCATACAAAAAACGAGTGGAATTGAATTTTCTAACTTTTTTTAGCTTTTTGAGAATGAACTGTCTCCATTTGACACCAACTCTTTCTAATAAACCAATTAATTTCCTATTCTGTGATAAGCCATGTATTCACTTTGTATATCTTTAATGTTGTTACAGGTGTTTATGTTGTATCCAACAGAAGGAATCCTATGAGTCTGTGAAACAACATATGAGAAAAGAGTATCAACGATTAGGCAGCATGAGGTAACTATATCTTATTTCATAGTTTACTCTGTCCCCTTTCTGTGCTTCACAACCAATCAGTTTGCACAGAAATTTAATTTTTTGTCAGACTTAACACTTTCGCTGCCACGCACCTCAAAAACCAATACCTCAGTGTCAAGCATGTTTCAAGGACTCCTGAATATTGAGGGTATATGAGTTCAACAAAGAGTATCACCAGAACTATTCAACCTATTGCTGTGAAATTCACAGAATATTGCTAATATAAAAACATTTATTTGAACCAATAATAAAAAAAATAGTCACGTCACCTTTGGCGGCCATTTTGGAAGCCATATTGAAATATGAAAAATGCCTATAAGCAACTGTTTTATGCAAAAAAGATCAAACATCCATCTTCACCAAGTATCAAACATAATAATTTATTCAGATATTATACTGTGTAATCTGAAATAAATCAAAATATGGCAGTTGAAGGGCTTAATAGCGTCCTGTATGCCATTCCCTTGGACACTTTTTCATTGTTTTGATTTTCGCGAAATGTAATGACATTACAAACATTTTCCTAAAGTTCATTCTTGTACAGAAAATTGCGTAGTCTTCCATATACGATATTATTATGTCCCATTTACATTTTGAAATAAAGAAAAGCTTTGCGTCCCTTTTTAACGGTTAGAAATAGACAGCTATCAACCGTGCCTTAAAATTTCGACTGTAGTCGCGTTTGGCAATGAATGGTAAATTCGACTACAGTCGCGTTTGACAGCGAAAGTGTTTAGCACATATTTTGTCAATATTTGTAATATCTATTAAGTAAATCATTATGTAAATCCATAAGGTGGTCAATGTGACTATAAACTATAAGAAGGTCATAGATTATATATTACATTTATCACGAAATTAAGTGGTTCACACCCTGCGCTCGTTCCCACTTAATTCCTTTATAATTGTAATATATGATCTATAACCTATACTAAATCATTTGCATTGAAACTATTTAACCCTTTGCATACTAGTGGGATATCCCATACATATTGATTCGATAATTATGGAATTGTCCATATTATTTTAAGCGATTGCCATGTCAGTTTTCTGTAAATTATGTAGGTCTGTCCCTGGAAATTATTTTATCTTAATAAACAGTGCTGACCCTGATGTAATGCCATTTTATGTGGCATTTCATCTGGATTTTTTCTGCTTGTCAAATAACCTGTTTACCTGTATCTAGAAAGAAAAGGGTTCTCACTCACTGAGTGCTCATGTGACAAAAGTAAGAGGGTCCTCGTATTTATTTAAGTTATCAGTATTTTGACTGGTTTTCGAGCCACTAGAGCTTAGTTTATGATATCAACCGCTGAAATGGACAAAACCTTAAACTTGTGCTATTTTGCACATGTTCCATATTTTGTTCATTTCCTGGGAGAAAGCATTTTATTTTATACATCTTGTGGATTTTGTTTACTAATTGAAGACCAAGCAGTTGTAATCTGCCACATGAGCCCTGGCTAAGTGGTTGGAAAAATGTTCCTAAAATCCATACCATAAACCATTTTCTGATAGAATCGTACTTCCCTGTTATTAAATTGAGTATTTTTTTCTGCATAAAATTCTTAATCATTTAACAATATTTCTACCAAATTAAGCGTAAAGCTAGGTTTAATGAAAAGGAAAAAGATAATCGCTTCCAAACGGAACAAATGCCTCGAAAAGGGCTGCCTTTATCTACAGATCTGTTAATATTTGGCTAGCAGACACAACAGAGAAGTTAAAGGCTTTAATAGACTACAGATACCTCCTGTATCTACCAGAATAAAGTGTTCTGATTCAGTTCGTTTGTTTGTTTGATTTGATTCATTACGTCCCATCAACAATCTTTCAGTTATAAAAGGACGGATCTTCCTGGGTTGAACCAGTACTAAGCTAGGATTAATGCGTCTTGCTCAATGACACAACGCAGTGACGCTGGTGAGGCTCGAACCCGAGGCCCCTCGGTCTTGAGTCAAGCATTCTTCCACTGAGCCACTGCGCTCCCCTGGTTCAGTTTGAGCTGTACAGTACCAAATAATAATAGATATGAAAGAACACTTTATAAGGGGTTCAGATACATAAAGAAACAAGCTGCCAAGGCCAGCAAGATCAAATGGGCCTCGACGCTAGAAAACCTGTCTTCGGGGGTTTGTGAACAACACAGGCGCAGACCAACCTGCGCTTCCGCGCAGTCTGATCAGCGCATTTGTTTTTCGCGTTTTGGAAAGTACCATATCTAAGCTTGCTACAAGCGAAATTTCCATTTTCTAGCTAGTCTCTGTAGCTGAGCAGGCTGGTTTGAATCTCACTTTGTCGGAAACCCCAAAGACAGGTTTTCTCGCGATGTGGCCCAAATAATAGCATGTAAGTGTCATTCTGGCCATTCGAACTGATTTACTACTTACAGTTTATAGGACAGGTGCCAGAGTTTTATTATGAAAGAACTCTCCTTCACTAAACTCTAAGCAGATGGTCTTATCAGGGACCAAAAGTCTACAGAATAGACATATGAAAAGCTGACTTCCTATGAACGGTTTAATGTCTGATCATGTCTATATGGAACATGTGATCCAACCTTGAGATGTTTAAAAAAAAAAAATTCAGTAATGCCGATGTAAGTCCTCAATATAATATATTATATGCAGCAGTTATTTTATTTTTACATCTATCATTTAAACATCCTAAAATTTGGATTATACTTATTTGTTGATATAAGGAAAAAGGAAATGTAAAACAGTATTAAGCCATCCTTTACGATCTTTTTTGTTTGCTGTACCCTATTCTGCTCTTTTCAGTTGAATAGATAGGCAGGGTAAATTAGAAAGTAAGTATTGTAATTATCGCTGCGTTTCTGATGAAATTGTGGAAAGGTTGTTTATTTTTCAGAAAAGCCCAATTAAGGATTGAAATGCAGATTTTTAGCTTGCACTGGATGATGCAAAACATTAGGCTTTTTAATGTCTGTGAAGCCCGAAGGGGTTCTCGGAGACATTAAAACGCTAATGTTTTGCATCATCCAGTGCAAGCTAAAAATCTGAATGTCAATCCTTATATTTACATTTTATATTATTAATCAAACATACTTAATTATCTTCCACCCAAATTCGCTGGTAATCCTTGAAAAATGAAATATTTTAATTGTAACGGAGGTGTTGGAACAGCCAGCGAAAGAAAGTCCTGTACATAACGTCGTGGCGATACGTGAATGACGTCACGCAAATGTTGATAAACAAAGAAAGCTATTGGTTGACGTTGACGTTACTCCACCTAGAGGCGCGACCAAGACCACGTGACTGCTCAATGTTTAGCATCGAGAAATGCAAGCAGCTAGAAATTATGGTTTCATCTAAGGCAGCTACATTGAGAATGTAAATATATAGTTTTGGGTAGAGGGTTAATATGTTGATAAGTATGGTAGGGATACAGCAAGTAAACACAATTTTGGATGGTTGGCCTGAGTATCCAGTAGTATGGCTTATTGTCCTTTTCAGCTTTGCGGAGATAATTGTATTAGTTATGTTTGTACTTCTTGCTCTGCTATGGATAACAAGAAACCCAGTATTTGTACCAGGATGGGGTACTCTCTTCTTGCCAAAGTAAGTATTAGAAATCTACCATTTATTCATAGGTCAATATAAGCCAATACTTTGAGTGTTAAACTTATGTTTGGTGCTGAAAAGACGACATATGTTTTGGTTGAGAAGTAAATAAATTATTTATGCACTCTTGTTTGTAGATCTGGTCTACTGGATTAAAATATTTTTATTAATATTTGCAAATTTGCTTGCGAGTAAAATATAACTCCTCTAAAAATACACGTATGAGTCAGCACATGAGATTTTAGTGCTTAATGCATTTACGAGCAAGGAAGACACAATATGGATGTAGACGAAGCATCAAATTAAAAGATTTCTTCAAGCCCCACTGGATATGTCAAACTGATCCGAACCGAGGCTTTGTGCATATGCAATAAGTACTAAAGTCTGGTGTGCTGGCCCATATATATAGTAATATATTTGCCTGCAGTTTATGACCAGCAGTGCAGTGCCTTTGCAGTTTCAACGTTTAGTCTAGCTCATACTGATTGACAAACGAAAGTCTCATTCAGAACTACGTAAGTGCCCACGCTGATCAGGACTAGCATTTGCCCAGTTGCATAAACTAGATTAGACCACGCAAAGGCTGAAGAAATGTTTCTCTGGTACATAAACTAGTAGTGTGAATGTCTCATCTTACATTCAGTTATTTTACCTGCATCACTTTAGCGAAAGCAGGTCTAGTAATGGGTCCACTATCTGTCCATCTGTCCGTCCAAAACACTTTTGGGGTGACTAGTGTGTGTAATGTTTAAAATTGTTCACATATTGAAGATATGCACCTCCAAATGTGAGCACATTTCATAAATATTTCTCATTTGTGACAGGTGTTGAACTTAAACATTTTTTTTTCAATCTGAAATGTGTAGAGGTGTCTGGTTTGTATAATCTATAACTCTAACAGTTTTTATTCCTTTACTTTCTGATTGTTCACACATTGAAAACGTGCACCTTTGATTTTGTACCCTTTTTAAGATTTTTTTTCAGTATTGAGCGATTTGAACTTTTTCCGTAGAAATGATTAGAGGGTGTCTGGTTTGTGTAATCTGTAACTTAAAAAATTTTCCTTCCTTAATATTTAAACTTTGCTTAATTATTGTTCATACATTGAAGATGTGCACGTCCTATTTTGTGCACATTTATTAATTATTTTCCTATTTTTTAGTGCTGTTGGACTTAGACATTGTATCCATGCGAAATGCTTAGAAATGTTTTTCGTAAAATGCTTAGAGTGTGTCTGGTTTTTGTAATTTGTAACACCAGCAGTTTTCATTCCTTCATATTAAAAATGTGTTATGATTTTTTGCACATTGAACATGTGCACATTATATTGTGTGCACATTTGATAATATTTTAGGGAGTGTTGAACTTAGATATTATTACGTCTACACCACCGTTGAAGTGCTGACATTGCGTCATTTGTGTGATATCTGTAATTCAAACAGATTTCATTCCTTCATATTCAAACTTTACATAATGAGTGTTCACACATTGAAGATGTGCACTGGATACGCAGGTCCATAGCAGAGTTTTGTTTTGCCATTATACGTAATTTTAGGCGCAGTGAATGATTGATGCAGGAGTGTGATCCTTGGGTATGCTAAGTGATTTAATGATTAATGCATCTCTCATGAGAAATTACAGTCACAGGACATAATTATTTGCCATTTTTTGACGTCGCCGCTTAAAACAATACATTCGCAGATTTTTTGTAAAAAATACCATAACGAAGTTGATGGATGCAACTTTTCAAAACTTACAGGGATGAAAAGCAAATAGAAAATAGCAATATACATGTACAATGAAATATTAAAATAATTACACTTTTGCTTCGCAAGTAGAGCGTGCTTAAAGTGAAGATAGATATATCATGATTCCCATTGATGCTAACGGAAACGTCACTGAAAAAAAAAGCCATTCGTCTTTGTGTTTTAATGACTACCGTGCGAAAACCGGGCCGCGTAGCGCAGTCGGTAACGTGTCTGGTTACAGATGAGAAGCTGGCTGCAGATCCAGGGGTCGCGAGTTCGATCCCGGCCCGGTCCCATACTTTCGTGGAGATTGATCATGAAATAATTTCTACGGTCATTCTCCTCCCTTCCGCAGAATCATTCATGAAGGGTTGTTGTCAGTTACAAGCGAAAGTATGTGCACGAAGTACTGGTTAACTGCTTGTTCAAGCTTGCCCAGGAAAAAAGTGTGGTTAGGTAAACTGACCGTCCCGCAATGACCATAGCTGTTGACTTGGGACGTAAAGCAACAAAACAAACAAACAAACAAAACAACAGACACCAAGAAGCTGCAATGAAATGTTTATTGTTTAAATCAATTTGGTTTCATTTGGTACATTTTGTATAATTGAAGCTTCTATAGTTTTGTGACAATGCTTTTTTGCAAACATGACTGCATCAAGGGTGTCAGGGGCAGTGCATCTGGATCGCTGTTTGTCACTACTTGTCAAACCTCATGACAGATGTTTCTATCCGTCCCTTACACTTTTAAAATATTCATAATGATTTCACCCATATCAACCCGCACATCAATTGTCATCTGTCTGTTTGGTTCACCATACTGTCAGCCTGGTGATGCCAAACGGCAACACTTGGGATGGACTATTTTGTGTCTTTATCACACCAATGATAAGGTCTTATATTCTTTACGACGTAGAGCCTAATACATTATATATTACTACTTTCAGGTATGTGAAAGACTCAACAGCAGCTATATTTATCTCTGTATTATTATTTGTTTTACCAAGTCAACCACCATCTTTCTTCAGACGCAGCAATGGTACGTGGGATAACATAACTTGTCACACATGCGTAAAGTTATTATCCAAACCCTTATCATTGGCGTAGCTCCCATTACACAGTTAGGCACGTACATGATAAAATAAGAAGCATTCAAGGATGGGCACCTAATGTGGTAAAAGGGATTTTCCATACTATAAGGAACAGATCATAAAGGAAAGAATTCGCTCACTCTGGGAGCAAATTCTATCCTTTAAGAGAAGTTCCCATTTTGTGAAGGGGTACAAGTGAAGAGAATCTCTGCTTGATCCAGTAGTCTCCCTTTGATGTGCGTAACTTTGTCAGCGTTCTGGTTACGCCAATCCTTTTGTACAGCTATATAGTAAGAAAATGTTTTTTTTTTTCTGAGCCTTTATCTGCTACTGTACATTATGTGTATGACAGATTGTGCTCTTGCGAAGCTACATGGGTGCACAGGCTCGTCTGAACCTTCACTGGTCGCCTTTGTAATAAGTACTAAAATCTCGTGAGGGGCTCATATATACAGTATTTATCACTATGATATGCTGAGATTTATTTTTCATGATTTCTTGTCATCTGCTGATTTTCTTTTCAAAATAAGTATACTTAAACATTTGACAGGAATACCATCAATGTGTCAAACAGTTTGGATCCAGACCAGGCCTGATATCAGGCCTGGTCTTATCAGGCCTGGTCTGGATCCAAACTGTTTGCAAATATTCTCTGCAGACTTCACTATCAGGTAAAGATTTAGATATGCATTTTGATTGTAAACAAGAAAAGTACAAGACCAGGTAATGCAATTGTCACAGATAACAGAGCAAAATTTGACTTCAATAGGAAGAGACATTAGAACACAGGCAAAAATGCACCTGCTTTTGTAACGCGACGTCTGATTGGATAGCGTCAAAAGTTTGAGACAGTATATCCTGCAATATACTGTCGCAAATAGTTTGATCTCATTAATTACGTCACATTTCGTTGGATTATGTGTAGCTCAAATTTGAGACGAGACTGCAGATGTGCATGAGAATGGGGATAACCATATTCAAAATTATCATTTGGGGAGGTATATCGTCGGATGTACATTCGTAAATGACATTTTACGTCTCCGCTTGCCCGTCGCTGTAAACCTAAATTTCCGACGGTGTATCCCAAGATATCCATTTTGAATTTTGTAACATGTACGCTTAAAGCTCTAAGAGTGATCATTGCAGAACAATAAAGGGCATAGGTTTCTTCATTACATTCATGATTAAATTATATGTGTTAATATTTCCGGGTTATATGAACAATATTAGTCGTCATAATTACCATAGCGCAACAAAGTGTGTTTAGGGCTGCTGTTCCTTTTTTGTATTTCAGTGAAGCCCTCTAATTTTACAATAATTTATCAAAAGCATCAAAACTTAAGACCAAAACAGAAAAAGCAATTAAGATCAATAAAGGTACATACTGTTTAATTTTGAAACATCATCAAGTGAATGAATAGAAATGTTAAGATACGTTAATATACTAATCATGGTATGGAGTCCAAATAATTAAGAGGATATCCAGTAAAACCTGTCTTAAGCGGCCTCTCAAAACTAGACAAAACAAAGTTATTAATGACAATTGGTAACTAAATGAAAGTCGAAAGTATTGCAGAAAGCTCAACTTGAAGCATTTTGCAATACTTTTGACTTGCATTAAGCGATAATCAGTCTTGGAAACCAATTTTCAGTCGTTTTTGAGTAGCCACTTAGGACAGGTTTTACTGTAATTGATTTCTTTTTTAAAATAAAGATAACCTACCCCGATATATAACTATAAACGTATATTTTTATTTGGCCTCATTTCTATACTGAGAATGTTATTTCCTTAAAGATAAACCCACATCCAAGGATGAGCTTACAGCTGGGAAAGGATACATTCCATTGCTAGATTGGAAGACAGCTCAACAGAAAGTCTCATGGGGAGTTCTCTTACTGATGGGAGGAGGATTTGCCTTGGCAGAAGGCTGTGCTGTAAGTTTAACATGTCTTGCTTTGATACTTAGTAAGGCTATTATAGGTCTCCTGGGGAGATCTCTTACTGATGGGAGGAGTATTTGCCTTGGCAGAAGGTTGCGCTGTTAGTTGAATATGTCTTGCTTTGATACTTAGTGAGGCTATTATAGGTCTCCTGGGGAGTTCTCTTACTGATGGGAGGAGTATTTGCCTTGGCAGAAGGTTGCGCTGTTAGTTGAATATGTCTTGCTTTGATATTTACCCTGCCAGTTTACAGTATTAGCCTTTATTGGTCCACCAGTGATACACCATTGGGAAGGCATTTCACTAATTGGTCTAAAATTGCCTGTTTTTACAGTAAAACCTGTGTAAAACGGCCACTAAAAATAGACAAAACAAAGATCTTAATGACAAGTGGTAGCTTAATGAAGGTCAAAAGTATTGCAGAATGTTCCCTTTGGAGAATTTTGCAATACTTTTGACCTGCATTAAGCGATAATGGGTATTGAAAACCATTTTTGGTCTATTTTAGTGTGACCATTTTACACAGGTTTAATTCTATATGTTTACTTGGTTACTATTTGCATGCTGGGTAAGTTTGCATGTTTTGTTTTTGTTGCCTGCTAGTTTATTTCTAAATCAACATTTTAGGAAATATCTAAGGACTACCATCAGCGTGTCAATCAATTACGATCACGGTCAGGCTAATTGTTGTTGCACTAACTGATATCAAACAGTTTGCAAAAGATATTAGAAGACAACAGAAGTGTCACTAGAAGGCAAAGAGTAAGACACTGGATAATGTTGTAGAACCAAATAAGAGATACTCGTCTGTCAGTTTTCCAACCTGAAAATTAAGGAATATGGGACAAAAAACTACTGTCTGCTACAAAAGTGATTAGGTTCTTGACTGAAAGATTGCTTAAAATGTCTGATAGGGTGATAACTCTCATGAATCCTATGTCAGTCGTTAAAAATTAAGTGAGTATGATCAGGAAATACCACAATCACAAACTGCAGACTAACCCAGGGCATCGTAAGGAAGAGTCACAGAACACTGTCAGTCACAAGACATCAGGGGGGGGCAATTAAAGTAAAGCAACAAGCTCTCTCTCTCTCGTGAAGATGATTGTAAAACTAGAAAGGACACTGTGTAATTCATAACAAAACTAGGACCAAACACAGAACCCACACAAACAATGGGAGAAACGTTAACAATGAATCAATAACAACAGAACCCCCACCTTAGAACAGACAGCGGCCTAAGAAACGGCAGAGATGGGGGGACTTAGATGTATTTTACTGGTGTTGAATTTTCGCCTTAGATTATGTTGTTAAAACACAAAAGCTCACATGGAGGCTTCCTATCTTATGCAATGCATTATCACAGGAAAACGATTGACTATAGGAGTTGATAAATATTACCAAACAAACAACAAAAAATCACACAGAATTAAGAGATTTCTCCCAAAAGTAAATGATTGTTCCTTGACTGGTTTTATTCAGGGTCGATAATGTCCATTTTATCCTTTGGGAACTTTACAGGTGATTTAATCGAGGTCTGAAGATGTGCATGTGGGTTTGTTTTTTTTCAAAATCTCGCATTTTTTTTTACAGTTTTTGCATTCTTAACTTAGACTTATTTCCAGCTCTAATACATTGGAGTGCTTACAAACTAGGTACATTGTGAGCGCAACGTCTCCTGCAGCTTTTTATGACCCTTTTGAAACATTACATTTATTTTTATTTAGGTCTCAAGATGTGTATGTGGTAAATACAGAATCCTAAAATACATGTATATTATCCACGTTTCCCTTGCTTGATTTTTTTCTAGATAGATCAGACAAATAAATTGTTTTTTTTCGTATTCTAGTATGGACCATGCACCTAAAATCCAAGGTTTTAGACAGAAATTCACTGAATTTTCTTGTTTTTATAATCTGAATGACTTAATACGTATGTCTGTATCTTATTTTGTTACAGAAATCAGGGATTCTTAATAATATCATAAACGCTGTCTTAGTATCGTGTTACAGAAATCAGGTTTTTCCCCGAATAATACCATAAACTCTTTCTGATCTTGTTACAGAAATCAGGATTTCTGATTAATACCATAAACACTCTCTTATATTGTAACAGAAATCAAGAGGATAATCTGAATAAGACCATTTATCATATAACGTCACATCTGGGAATGAATTAGTGGTTTACAGATTTTTGGGTAGCGTTAAGAAATAATGTCACGCATATGGCAAAACCCTATTTTTCTCGCCAAAAATATGATGAAAGCGGTTAAAGCTCTCCAGTAAATTATTTTTACTGACTGTTCCATGGCGGCACTTCTTTTGTGGATCATTTGTGTTTTTGTGTCTTGTGTTTCTCATGCTTTTGCGTCTGTTCATTGCTGCCTTGTGGTATCCTGCTGGGAAAGGGTTGACCTCATGGCTCTTGTTGGTGATGTTAATTGTATTTTTGTAACTTTCCCATGTGGTATCCCTGGTCAGGTGTGGTACTTGATTGTTTCTTTTCCTGATCTTTGCCTACTGTCTTACTTTCAAAATAATTTTAATGTCATATGATAAATAGAATCTAACATTCGTGCTCCTGTATTATTGAATTTATTTAACTCGTTGCGAAAAAGAGATAAAATGCTCGCAAACCTCGCATTTTATCTGTTTTCCTCAACTCGTTTAATAAATTCAATAAAACATGAGCACTCATGTAAGATTAATCCAATAAAACATGAGTACTCGTAAGATCCTCTATCTATGTTTCTGTTATTTTGTTACAGAAATCCGGTTTATCTGAATGGATGAGTGACAAACTTACAGTATTTGGTGGACTTCCTGATATTGTGATAGCACTGATATTGTCTTATATCACTGCTGCTGTTACCAACGTTACCAGTAATGCTGCTACAGCTACTTTATTTCTTCCAATAGTTGGAGGATTGGTGAGTATCTATCCAGATTAAAATTGTTAAGTTGTTTTTAAATTGCAATAGTGCAATTTAAGATAGCTTATCATTTTATACGCCCCCTAGTTAAGAGAGTGTTTAATCTAGACTTCATTGTTTTATTCCTTTATGTAAAGGGTGTTACGAAAGTTCATTCCACAATAAAATTATGTTGTTATTAGTCATTATGTGTCTTATGACATTAATGTCACTTGAATTCTTTAAAATCGACACACTTGACAAGAAATAAACAACTGGATGTTTAATCAGCTATTTGTCACTGAATAAATTATCTTCACAATCAAGTACCCCTCAGAAAATTTTGGGCTCGAGGAGCAAAATGGGTGGTATATGACAACGAACCCTTGTCATATCCTGGCCATAGTGATAAGAATAGTTTCAAATTGGTTAAGAAACCCTACATGGAGTGTTATTCATCTTATATAAAAGTAAGTAAGGGTGCAAAGATCAGGAATCGATACAATCAAGTACCACACCTGCTTAGTACGTTTACTAAACTGCAAGGCTGTAAACAACCATTCAAATTAAAAAAGAAATGTCACATTTTTTTTGGAAATTATCTGATTTTTCTAGGCCGACTGAAAGACAGTACCCAAATTGAACGTAAGTGTGTGAAGACTTTCGATGTCAGACACAGTGCCAAACACTATAGAGCAACACAAGAAAGAAAATGCAATTTTTCAGCATAATTTCTTTTTAAATGATTCGAAATTCTATGAGGAAGGGTAGAACGAACTTTCGTAGCACCCTTTATACATCCGGCTATTTCACTCTCTTATATTGTAATTGATAATATAGCTTTATTAAGGAATTCTACGTTCCCCTGGGAAATGTTTTAAGAACAAACATCAAAGAGCTACGTGCATTAATTTTGGCCCCCCTATGAGGCTAAAAAATGAAATTAGCTTTTCACCAAATTCTTCTAATTAGTTTATTAGAACAACGGCCCAAGTATATAAGTCTGATATTAGTTAGACTTTTACCGTTGCTATGGTAACAAAAATGGCCGCCAAAATAGGCTGAAAATAGGAAATTGACCATTTTGGAGCAACTTTGAGACGTTTGACAGAACAATTAACATAGAGCACAAGCCAATACCAAAAGATATTTAACAGATGATGAAAATTATCACAGCACACAACATATTAAAAGGATTTTTTGGTATTTAGCTGTGCTGATATGTAATTCTTAAAAAAAATGCGGTCTCTAAAAGCCTTAAATTTGGTCAAAAATGGCAATTTCGCTATTTTATGCCTAATTAACATAGAGCACAAGCCAATACCAAAAGATATTTAACAGATGATGAAAATTATCACAGCACACAACATATTAAAAGGATTTTTTGGTATTTAGCTGTGCTGATATGTAATTCTTAAAAAAAATGCGGTCTCTAAAAGCCTTAAATTTGGTCAAAAATGGCAATTTCGCTATTTTATGCCTATTTCGTCGGCCATTTTTGTTACCATAGCAGCGGTAAAATTTAGATAAATGCAGAAACTTTACACTTGAGTAATTCTTCAAATAAATCAATCAAAAGAAATTTGTAAATAGCAACTTTCAGTTTTTGGCTCCAAAGGGGGCCAAATTAGCCCCTTAATGTACGTACTCCTTTCATGTTTAACTAAGCAAATTAGGTTGAAGAGGCACCTTTCGGTTTTGCCTGTTTTAGAACTGGTATCATCAAACTCCTTGCACTTCTCCGTGTCCCACATAAACATTTAATCACAATCTCTATGTACATTATCATCATGTTAATTTATTATTATTATTATTATTATTATTATTATTATTATCATTATTATTATTATTATTATTCATTGGCGTAGCTCCCGTTACGCACGTGCGTAATAAAAATAGTAAAACATTCAATGAGGTCACCTACTGTGGTAAAAATGATTATCCATACCAAAAGGAACAGCTCTTAAGGGAAAGAATTTGCTCCCAGAGCGAGCAAATTCTTTCCTTTAAGAGAAGTTCCCATTTTGAAAGGGATGCAATTGAAGAGTCACTGATTGTTCCAGTAGTCTTCCTTGATGTGCGTCACCTGTTCAGCCTTCTGGCTAGCCATTTTTACGGCGGCCAAAAGGCCGCCGTTCTAATATCGCTTTAGACCTACAATTTATGCAAATTTTCACCAATCAGAAGTATTCTTAAATTGTAATATTCATCACACCAGATAGAAAACAATGCCCTCATTGGTTAATACTCAGACTGACCACGCGATCTTATTATAGATGCAATTTAACTTGAAAATTTCCATGTAAATGGCCGTGAACCAGTCTGTGCACTAGTCCTAATAATGAACATTGATCATGAATATAGGTCAACTCCCGCTGTACAGCATTTCTAATTTGCTTTACTACCATTCTTTGCATGCCTTGCTTAATTGCACATAGTAAATAAGTGCAATATAAGATAACTCACTATATCCTAAAGGACTTTAACAGCATTATATAAAGCAAATCTTTGTATTTTTTCTTCAAGCCATTATGGTTTCCCGTATCAAATGCGCGTTACACGATTATAGTCTGTTTCATAAATTTCGACAATATGCAGTGATTTTTTTTACCTGCGCGTCCTGGGTCTCAGACGCATGCTTCTCACAAAGGACGCATGATTTTAAACCATGAGAGTCCTGCAGGATGCATTAAAATTGTGGCGAAAAGTCTGCATTTAGTATTTGCAACTTTCGTTTTGAGTGTTGTTTTTTTTAACTTGCGCATCGTGTCTTGAATAATATTGGTAAAAACCGGTACTGAAAAAAACTCCCCAACAGTATAGCGATCATTACTTCCCTTGGGAAACACGTGTTTTCAGATATGACCCGCTGTAGGGGAGTTTACCGGTAAAAGCCAGTACCGGACTACTAGTAAAAACCAGTGCCGATAAACCAGTACTGATCCAATACTACCAACCCGAAATGAAACATTTGAATAATGCGTTTTACCCGCAAGTTTAAACACCCTGCTTCGAGCAAATACCAATAGAATGGTTAAAGTATTACTGCAGGCTCATGAAGTACGGAGACTGGACTGTGCACAGATGATAAAAGAAAAATTAATATGGTATGTCCAAAGGCTCAAATGCAGTAACTTCCAGCACTACACTTGTAGGCATGCAGAGTTAGATGAACACGGGTTAATGACCTGGGCTCTAAAAAATATAATATGAAAACTGCGAGACAAAAGTCTGACTCTTGGCAAAAGATGATAATATGATTAAATTAAGGAAATATACTGTCTGCAACTGAACTTTATATTAATAAGAAAGTCAGGTAGGGTTTTATATCTTTATTATTTTACTTGACAAAGTAAATTAAGTTTTAACTTTATTATAGTATAAATAAGTATGCCAGTGTTTTGCTTCCCAAATTGGCTTCTATGAATGGCCGGATTCGTATGGATACACAAAATTTATAATTCAAAGTGGACGTCGTATGGGATGCAGAACTTCGAGTTTGGGATGCAAAGAATTTTTGCCCAGTGAGTCCCGGGACTCATAGAAACAAATTGAGCCGTGGCATGAAATTTCCAACAATGTAGCATTTTGACATGTGCAGACTCGGATGAGCCTCTGCAGCCTCCTTTTAAGCTTACATACTCCAAATGGTGTTCAGTCAGTAGCTTAACAATCATAGAATACTCAAGCGACTAGCAAAGGCTCTGATCAGACTGCGCGTATGCGCAGGCTGATCTGAGGCTTTGCTGGTGGCACATACTACATTGTTGGAAATCTCATGCACTGGCTCAATTTGTAAAAAAATCACTGAATTAGGTCTAGTCTATTTCTAAAACAAATATAACAAGTGTATTTAATGCATGACATTATATACATGGGCGTAAAATTCATCGCGAATTAGAGAGTAACCTCGGAGTTCAGGCGAGTAAATACGTGCAAAGCTTGCTCTGACCAGCAAATGCATGTTTTTACAAGGACAGTGTAGCTATCGGCAGAGACTCTCTTTAATCAGACAACATGGTGCGTTATAAATAGACAGCCAAAAAGCCCACGTTATAATGTCTATTAATAGCGCTTAACAAGATACATCTTTGTGAAAAAAAATGTATCTTAAAAAAAGAGGTTATAATGGGGATGGATATTTAACGGTAAATAATGGCACATAATTTCCTACAATTTGAATGTGCCCGCAACCCACAATCCTACACTTAGACTCAGATCAACCTCCGCAGCTGTACATGTATCAGCGTATTTTGCTATTTCCTTTAGGAAGATGACAAGCACAAGCTCTAGTTTCTTTAACTACATGTATGTCAGACGAACATGTATCATAAAAGGCTAACTTCCTGGGGCTAACTTGCAAACAGCCAGCACCAAATCTCGGGCCACTATGGGCCCACCAGCAAAACGCTTTTCGGGTGGTGTTTTTCTGGCAGGCCGAGAGTAGCCGGATTTTACGTGCTTACTGGGAGCTAGTCGATCAGTTTTTGAGTTTACATGTATTTATTCCCCGACCCCGGCTATGGCGAGGTGCCACAGGAAATAGAAAGGTTATAGGAGTTAGTTCCACACAAAAGTGATTTGGTATATCAGTATTTTTCTGTAAATAGAGACATTCATAATATGTAAATAGAGTGGTGAAAGTGTAAACCATTTAAGACTTGAAAACTACTCCAAGTTGAGATCTATGACGGGCAGAATCTAGCCTATGTGACAACAACAACAACAATATGGCATGTTTTTTCCGGGTTTTCAGTTTGTTTCAGTACATACATTTATTGTCAAAATCTCCCGTTTTCTTAAAAACATTAGGACTAATAACATGGTTCCCTAGCCTTTGCTGGTGAAGTGCCTAAAATTTGGAACGATTCAGATGCATATCGCTCAGGGAAAAGAGCACCAAGCAAAAGAGAGACCAGAAACATAGCACAACTTCCAAATTCGCTGGTTTTAGACGGAACATCCTTTTCCAGCATTCAAAGACAGGGAGTATAAGGGGATTTCGTCACTTAGTTGTGTTAAAATTGTAAGTATTTGAGAGCCGCCGAATATCTTTTTTAAAGATATTTCTTGTTATTATTATTATTATTATTATTATTTTATTATTTTTATTATTATTATTATTATTATTATTATTATTATTATTATTATTATTATTATTATTATTATTATTATTATTATTATTTTGTTATTGCAATCATTTTGATTTCTTATTATTTTCAGGCTATACGTCTGTCCATGCACCCACTATTTTTGATGATTCCCACCGCAGTAGCAGCTTCATTTGCATTCGTACTACCAGTAGGAACACCGCCTAATGCTATTGTCTTCTCCACAGGCTATTTAAAGATCCCTGATATGGTAAGGGTTGTCCTAAGCCAATTTATCATTTAAACTTGAAATTATTATTTGTTTATAGGCATACTGCAAATTGTGAGCCATGACTTTCTAAATTTCAGGATTTGGGAAATTTTGAAATTTCATCCATGCACTGAAAAAATACCACTTTTCAAAGAATACTTGATTGCTTTCAGTACAATGCATCAGAATTTTAACGCTGGCTTTACACACAACACAGATAATTTAACCCATATGCCAGAACTAGGCATTAAATATGGCTACCATTTTCCAGGAGTTGGCCCCCTGGTGACCGAGTCTTTTATCTTGTAAATAGCATTCTGGTTGAGCCAGGATTTGAACATCGGGATTTTAGCATTCTTGAATCACAGTTCTTTAAACCATGTTGTGCTGATTTATTCAATTATTCTTTGTCCTCTACTGATGGTTAACAATATTTCTGACGGACCACATGCCCAACATAATGTTGAGCCTGATCTGGATCCAAACTGTTTGAAACTGGTAGTATTTCTATAAGAAATATTTGAGAAAAAATGCTTTTGAAACAGCAGACAACAAAACTAATTGAATTGAGTCTCAACATGAGATTTCCAACAGTGTGGTATGTGCGACCAGCAAAGGCTCTGATCAGCCTGCGCATATGCGCAGTCTGATCAGAGCTTTTGCAAGTCCCTTGAATATTCTACGACTGTTAAGCTCCTGACCGAACAGCATTTGGAGATTATAAGTTCAAAAGGAGGCTGCACGGGCTTGTCTGAGTCTATTCATGTTAATATTCCACATTGTTGGAAAACACATGTTGCAGCTCAATTATAATTATACGAGGGTCATCCAATATGTTCTGACAATGACCCCATAAAACAAAACTTTTTTCTCTAGGATGTGTTTCAATAATCTTCACATATTATTTAGAATATAGGGAATTGGATCACATGTTCAAATATTTTCCATGTTGCCATCGTGATGGTTGCTAGGCAACCAAAGAACACAAGGTAAAGGGCCATGGACTGGACACCATATGCAATATGGACTGGACACCATATGCAATATACATGCCCAAATGTCTAAGAAATTACATACTCCTTTTTAAAACTTTTTATATAGATAAATTAAAACATTATGTATGTTGATTTTGAACGGCTTAGATAATGGTTTAGGGTTCCACTGTGGTGTTAGCAGGGTTTTGATTATGATATATCACAGGTTTTGCAAGAAATATTTTCCTTGAAAATGGGTTGTACTAATAGTGTGTTATCTTTGGTATAAAGCATTTATTGAAAGTTATTATTTTCTATGTGTTAAGAAGACTATAGAACATATTTATCAAAATATGTGTCTATTAATTTGCAAATTGAGCGCAATGGCTTATATAAGCGTTCAAAATATACTATTTTCTAATTAACACTTACAGTGAGGCAAAAATTTAATTTTCAGTTGTTGCCTAGTAACCAAGGACATTCAAAGCAACTATGTTAATGTCATTGTGGAATTTGCGTTTATGAGTCAAATGTGTATTCAGAAAACATCACCAACAACTAATAAACCTCTCCAAAGAAACATACTGCATATTTAACTTACTCTACCCCCGGCAAAGATTAGTGAAAAACGTGAATTTTCGTGGCCATGGGCTCTCACAGTGTTGTTTACAAATTTGTATAGCATCGGATCAGGTTATGAAAAAAACTCCATATTTCAAACATGAGTAGGCAACATCCATGGCTACATGTAATGGGTAATAGAATTCTGATTTCAATAACAGTTTCTGATATATGGGACCACTGTCAGAACTTATTGGATGACCCACGTATATTATTTTTGCTTTGTTTTTTGCAGGTGAAGGCGGGAGTTATTGTGAATCTTATAGCTGTGTTCATTCTCTTTATATGCCTTGTGGGGTTCATCATTCCAGCGTTTGACTTACAAACTATACCAGACTTTGTTCTAAGAGAACATAATTTAACAAAGGTTGTGACACCATTGCTCAATGACACTTTAGTCTCATATAATCTGACAGCGTTGTGAACGTAGCTGTATATGTGGTCCAGCTACACAGATAATACACAACGACGAAACAACGTTTAATCATGTGATACTGCACCAATAGTGCTTCTATATTGTTTCAATGTTGAGTTGTATTGTCATTTGGGCCGCTACATGAGAGTTTAGTACTTATCCCATCGACAAGCAGATGTGCAAATGCTCATCACAAGAGACTGCACAGTCTTGCTAGAGCTTCGCTTCTCATATATAACAAGTAGGACCATAGATAAAGGCTCGAGCCAAAATGGAGGCCTCTAGTCCTACCAGATAGTTGCACATGCGCAAGAGAGATTTTACATATATGCGATAAGTACCAAAATATCATGCGCTACCTTTTATTTCAGAACCCTATTTGATTAAGAAACGCCAACAAAGTTAGTAAGGGTGCAAAGACCAGGAATCAATACAATCAAATACCACACCTAACCCAAGATACCATTGGGAAAGTGACAAACTCACAGTAAGACACCACAAATGAGGGCCAAGAGGTCAGCCCTTTCCCAGCAGGTGACCACAAGGCACAAATAAACAGACGCACACAAAAGCATAACAAACACAAGACAGAAAAAAAAACATATAAGATCCACAAAAGAAGTACCGCTTTGGAATCGTCAGTAAAATATTTAACTGGAGGGCTTAAACCAGTTTTATGGCGCCAATCTCGACCTGGAATATCTACCTTTTATTGAGAAGAAACGTCAGCAAAACATTCATTCAGAATTATTCTGTTGTATCTCTGTGACTCACTGCTGACTCACTGCTTGAGGCTAGTGACGCAGTGGGTCAACTGTCTAATCAATGCGTGGGAGCCACTTCAGAACAAGTCACTTTATTTATCACTAGTGGTTTATCGATCTTATTACATGGCGTACGCGACGTCATGTGATTAATATTTCGATCACATTTTGGTTGTTGAAATAAGCCCTTTCATTGTGTACATATTTTGATCATATTTTGGTTGTTGCATCATCTCATTACACCATAATTGTAATAAATAAGATATTGCATGGAGACGTCCAAGTGTGCATGGATAGGATGTGCACTATCATAAGTAACAGTTAGCCCTTATTAAGCTACATATTTAATTCAACAGGAGCGAGATAACGTTTTGTTTTTGTTACTTAATAATTGCTGAATGGCATAGTGTTTGATCTGTTTTTCGTCTAATTAAAGCCTCGCGCCACCGATATATGCAGTTTTTGCCTGTATAATTGAAAGTGAGATTGGTTCACTATGCAAATTTAGCCCTGGTTCTCCCCATTCCCAATGGCATAGGCAGCACGCAAAAAAAGTTACGCACATCAAAGGGAGACTACTGGATCAAGCAACGATTCTCTTTAAATGTGTCCCTTTTCCAAATAGGGACTTCTCTTAAAGGAAAGAATTTGCTCCCAGAGGGAGCGAATTCTTTCCTTTAAGAGCAGTTCCTTAGGGCATGGAAAATCACTTTTGCCAAATTAGGTGACCTCCCTTGAATGTTACTATTTATATTACGCATGTGCGTAACATGCATAATGGGAGCTACGCCAATGTCTCCTGTAAATGGGATTGGTCATTCGCACAAATGAGCGGAGTAAGTTTACTTAAACTGCATATGCGCATAGAATTAAAATACATACTAATTAAAAGACTTGATTCAGTAATTAAGTATTGACTGATTAAGGAGTGAATTCGCCAGTTTTAACAATAAGCATAGAAGAAATGTGTATATGCTCTTTGATTGGGCAGACGAATAGGTCAAATACTAAAAAGAAAATGGTCGTCTACTGAGTTCATTAGTAATATTTTATGTGAAGCCCCAAGTGTGGGTAAGTTTACGTTATCATAAGTTGTCTACTGAGTTCTTTAGTGAAGAACGAATCTGTATAAAATTTGTGAAAAAAAAGGCCCAGCAGGTACACAATGCTGAATCAATGTTGAAACTTTGTCACCAGACGCTGATGATACAATCTCACATCAACATCACCAGACACCTACAACGATGGCCTAATGCATGGGATTATTTCTGAATTCAGGATTTTGAGGCTGAATTTGCATAGAAAGTCAGCCTCAAAATGCTGAATTCTGCAGGTAATAATACAGCTTTTCTGATTTAGTTTCAGTTTATCTAAATGTATTAGACCATTAAACTTGGATTTTTTATTAATTTGGAGGCATACAGCAGTTTTAAAGTTCTGAATTTCTAAAGTTCAGGGTTAATTTTGATTCCGTGGCATCACATGTCAATTTAATTTTCGACACGGAATCATAGCCGGATTGTATTAAAGGTGTGCGATCGTGTGAAAATACAAAATCTGAAATCTGGCCCGAGGTAATAAAACTTTGTTCATAGAGAGCGCAGTGGTAGAGTGCTTGACTCGAGACCGAGAGGCCGCTGGTTTGAGCCTCACCGGCAACACTGCGTTGTGGTACTTGAGCAAGACACATTTATCCTAGCTTAGTACTGGTTCAACCTAGGAAGACCCGTCCCTGTTTAACTGAAAGATTGTTCGTGGGATGTAAAGAATCAAATCAAACAAAACAACGATGGCCTAATGCATGGGTGAACGTTTTCAGGAGTATTTCTGAATTCAGGATTTTGAGGCCGACTTTCCATAGAAAGTCGGCCTCAAAATGCTGAATTCTGCAGGTAATAATAGCTTTTCTGATTTAGTTTCAGTTTATCTAAAGGTATTTGACCATCAAACTTGGAATTTTTATTAATTTGGAGGCATACAGCAAGTTTAAAGTTCGGATTTTCTAAAGCTCAGGATTTTGGATATTTTAGAACTTTCAACCATGCTAATGTCAGGTACAGTCAATTTTACTCACAAAAAGGAACCACCCATGTACCCAGATTCGCCTTTTTGGTTATTTTGTCTTTATAAATATGTTTTTGTGTGCTCAAAAGAACCACTTATTTAGACTGTTCTTTTGAGAACCTACAAGAACATTTTGGTTGTTATATAAGAAATTTTATAGTTGAATACACATTCTTAGCTTGATTTTTTTTGCTGTGTTGATGCTTTGCGTCCCAGTCAACACTTTTTCAGTCATGTCGAGACGGTCTCCTTTTGTCTTGGTTTGAATTAAGAATTAAGTGTCTTGCTCAAGGACTAAACACAGTGCCCCCAGTGAGTCTCGAACTAGCGACCACTCGACCCCTGATCTAACTTTCTACCATCTGAGCTACAGCACTCCTCACTCTTAACTTGACTGTGATTTTAATTTCAATGTTGATTCTATGGCATCACATGGAGTTCAGTCAATTTCAATTTAGTTTTTGATATGGAATCATAGTCCGATTGTATTAAAGGGGTACAGTCGTGTGAAATATACAACAATATGAAACCAGAGGCGAGTTCAATAATGATAGCGCTCTCGGGCGCTCGTTGTACTGATGCCAGGCTTTACACATTATGAATAAAGATAGGTACCAATCAACGAGCGCTCGGCGAGCACTCGCATTGTTGAACTCACCTCTGTACATTTTATCATATTTGCACGTTTCCTGCGAAAGTAAATTATTAAAATGTGTCAGAAACCGAATTATTTACATTGTATTTCTTTGAGTCAGCGTCGATTAGCGTTGTATGTCTGCTGGAAATAAACCATATCTTGCTCAAAATATATACTGTAAAACCTGTGTAAAACGGTCACTCAAAAAATACCAAAAAAATGGTTTTCAATACCGAGTATCGCTTAACGCAGGTCAAACGTATTGCAGAATGCTCTCTTTGGAGCTATTGCAGAATGCTCCAAAGAGAGCATTCTGCAATACTTTCGACTTTTATTAAGCTACCAGCCGCGAGTTCAACGGCGCGAGCGCTCCCGTGAGCTCGTTATTCTGGTGCCAGGCTTTACACATTACGAATAAAGATAGGTACCAGAACAACGAGTCCCCGCGAACGCTCGCATTGTTGAACTCGCCTCGGTTGTCATTAAGACCGTTGTTTTGTCTTTTTTTGAGAAGCTGTTTTACACAGTTTTTACTGTAAGCTAGTTCATCGTTTATTATTCCTCAACTCATTTGTTTTTGTATTAAGCGCATTATCAGAGGTGTTAATGCAGCTGAAAGGGAGGATATATAACGACAGCTTTGTCTGTTTGCTTTCGTCTGAGGATCACATTTTGAAATAGGGTATGTGTTTTGGACTCACAACCTAAACATCCATCGTATTCCTCATATTTTGCAATACTATATATCTTTGCTTAGTCTCGGTACAAACATTTTAATTTCTTATTCTATGTTGTTTCGGTGCACATTAGGTGGAAGGTTGAAGGTTTCTATTGTTTCTTGAACACGTTTTTGCGACACTAGTTTCTATAACGTCATCAAAATAATTAAATGCAAAAAACCTATGTTCATATCCAATGTGTTTTGGATATTAAGCTTCTAAATTATAATATGGACTAGTACATAAGATGTTGGTTCTCAAAGGCTAAGCTGAGCATTCGGGCAATGCCGCCCGAGCCCTTGCTGTTTGCATACACGAAAGTACAATGTATAAAAGATGATGAAGGCTCAGACAAAACATTTAGACCTCTAGTCCTACTTGATGACTGTGCATGCATGTCTAAAGCCTCGTTCATATGCACAATATACACCCCGGTGCAAATATACACCCGGGGTGTAAATTTGCACCCGGGGTGTATTTTGGTCATATAAACGGTGTTTTATGAAAATGCACCCGGGTGCGAATTTGCTCCACCTTTGTAGGTGGTGCAAACTCGGTGGAGCAAATTAGCACCCGGGTGCAGATTTGCCCCTAGGTGCAAATTGCGCACATGAACGCAGCTTGTTATCACATATATACAATTTAAGCTAAGATTTTGATAAATTACCCATCTTTTCTATATGAACATGTACATGTGTATGAAAATAAACTATATAAATAGTCCCTTTATCAAACTTAAGGCCATGGCTTCTCTCTGTAGTCACTATTTCATCGGCTATGCCGGGTTGCCACGCGGCAGAACAACTGGAATATCTGGTCTATAGGCTTCGATTAGAACGATTCTTTTTCTGAACAATACTTTTTCCTAACCTCAGCAATGCAAATCAGAGTTTGCCAGAACCCTGGCGCCATGCACGAGTCCATGCTATCCGATGTACACATCGGTGAAAATGCCCACCCCCCCCCCCCCCCCTGCATAATAACGGAGTGACCACCCTTTACGATTCATGTTATCAACGTGATGTTCAGACAGAGCAATAATTTAAATATGTCCACCCTCTATCTTACCCTCCCCCCCCCCCCCCCCAAAAAAAAAAAAAAAAAAAAAAAAAAAAAATGGGAATCCAAACCTCTTGTAGCCATTGATAACCTCGGTTGAGCCATTTCCCTTCAGAAACTTAACAGAGATTTAGAAGGGTTCGTCAACAATTGAAGACCAAACCCGTGTCACACATTCACAAGACGTTTATTTTGCTATTACGAAGAGGTTCTCAATTGTCCAGTTCTGCGCAGTACTAATTAAAACTGTCACCAGCAGTTCAATTGAAACAACTTAACGCACACGCGCATTCCGTTGCAGCTATTCGCGCAGTTTGACGCAGAGCCCGTGACATTCGGAAGCCATGGATCATCAGTACATGTGTAAGTCTCTAGCACTACGTCTGTCCACCTCTCTTGGTCAGATAGTCATATATTTACTTAATACTGCTGCAACACCTTCTTTAAGTTTCATTTATGCACCAGTCATTTGTATCCACTGCTCCCCCACCTACGGGTATGGGCGGGGATAATGATTTTCACTTTCCAGAGCCCAGGTATAAGCCCCGCCCTGTGGGGACAAGCTGATGGTAAATACCCTGCTATTTTCCCCACCCTACACAACAGAAAATCCCAACAAGGTTAGTGTCCCACTGTTATAACCCCCACACTTCCCCGGCACTGCGGGGACAATCAAAAGGTAATTGTCCAGCACCTTACCCCGGCTATTCTATGGCTATCACCGTAGGTGGGGGCCGTGGATACAAATGACTGGTGTATTATCCTCTTTAAATATTGTTTAAATAAATAAAGCAAATAAAACCAAATGGAGTTGCATTTTTCTCACACGACGGTATCTTGAACTGACTAATACTCGAATTATTCTTAATACATCTAATCGAATTTCTCCTTAAAGTAAAACTGAAACATTTGTGATATGTTTAAAGAGCAAATCTAATAACATATGAACACAATTTATTGACATATGAACGCTACATAAGGGGTAGCAAATTTACTCCAGGGTGCAATTTTGCACCCGGGAGTAAATTTGCACCAGGGTGCAAATTGTGCATATAAACGAGGTTTTAAGACGGGCGGATCCAGAGAATTTTGTCAGGTGGGAGGGGGGGGGTATTTTTATTTTTTATTTTTTTGCTTTAGTCATCATATTTTACAGAGGGGAGAGGGTATATACCAATATTTAAAGCAGGCCACCATCAGCCCACCAGCGAAACGCCATTTCAATGGTGTTTCGCTGGTAGGCTGATGATGGCGTGATTTATCAGAGGGAATGCCCAGACCCCCTGCTACCCCATTGGATCCACGCATGTCTAAGAGTAGTTTCATGCATATACAAGTCATGTGTGTCTATCTTTACCTTTGAAGAGCAGAAAAATATATTTGTGACGCATGATAAAGAGACTGTAGAAAAACATATTTGACAATAGTGAGCAATAATGGTACCGAGACGAAGCAAATACTAAGTGGTGGGATTAGTTAAAAGCTTTTTCTGGATATCATTCATAGTTTGATAGATTGCATGTAGTTCTCAAGCCCGCCGTCTTCCTCTCAGATTGAAAATAATATACCCTCTCAGATTTTAAAATTATGCAAAACAGACTTATATCATGACATTATTTTTGATAACTTGTTTTGAAGACTAGAGTAAGACTGTTAAATGTAATGATGGTTTTGTTTTCATAAATAAACACATTAAAATATTGATTGTTTTCTGTTTCCATACTATACAGGGTTCGCACAGGCTTGAAAAATACTTGAATATACAGGATTGTCTTGAAAAGTCCTTGAAAATTAAATTTGCCTTGAAAAGTACTTGAAAGGCACTCAAAGGTCTTGATAAGTCGTTGAATTTTACCATTTACAGGAGGAGTCACCTGTGTTTGTGGAGACCAAAATCAGAATAAGATTGTGGTGCCTTTATTTAGTGCAGCATATGCTGCACCAAATAAAGGCACCACGATTTTATACTAATTATCTTAAACTAATATCGTTAGTAATGGACTCTAGCATTTCAAAAGTAGAATTTCAATGTGCAAATCAGTATTTTTCTAAAGTTTTCAGTCCGTGAAAACAGCAGGAAAGTCCTTTAGAAGTCCTTGAATTTTACACAATCTTGCCTGTATGAACCCTGCTACAGAACCTTGAGTGTGAGCGTGAAAGTTTATAATTCATTAGCATTGCACTTAGTAAAAAACTTAAACCACGGGACAAATGCCAAACCAAACTATATGATAGAGAGAATAGCCTCTTAATGCCATATTCCAGGGGTACCAAACTACACTTCTCAAAATATTTAAAGGAACACCTGATTATATTTCATAGGTGATAATGTTAACCCCTGCCCTATAGACAAGCCATACATTTCACTGGTCAAAGGTAGAAACTCAGTTTCTTTTAATATCTTTCCAAAGGGAGTCAAAGTATTGGATCAAAAAAGTTTTTGCCAAAACAATCACTGCTTAAGTTCATGGTTCAAATTTTGTAATTTTTATTTTTCTTGAAAATGGCGATTTTTTCTGTTACTGTATAATCTTCGGAATTTTTAAAAATCCTAACCTAATTATTTCTACAACATTTAAAGGTAATTGAGCGCACAGAAATGATTGTGTTGTGGTGTTTGATTGAAAAAATGTCTTTAAACTTGGTTTTGAAAAAGGGGTATTTTTAACAAATTCCATTTTTACATAAAGCGTTCCATGGACATTTCTGGAAAGGGATGACTTCACTTTAATCAAGAAACATCTTCCTTGATCGGTAACCAAACTTATCACAGGACAAACATCTTTTCGCCTCATTGATCCAACTCTTGCCATGAGTCGCACTATGAGTGCATTTGTATTGTGTTCAATGGTAAAAAACACGCAGTGTTCCTTTGAATATTTTTAGCAGTGCAGTGTAGTAACGCATTCGTATAATTAGAGTGGAGTGTTTGACAATATGTATGCAGAAATCACTCGCCCTCAAGCGAGAACTGACAAAATAAGAGAAGTAGCCTTTGACGGTTATTACGTGTTGGATGACCCACTTTTTTATTTGTTCGTGTGTGAGATAGCTCACTTTTTCTTTTGTGTTTCTGAGAAAACCATGTTTTAATATATTGATGGGACTTGAATATGAGCGACCTTGGCTGAAAGGTCAAAGGCCAACCTTGACATTTGTAACTTATTTTTAGCCATTGTCTCATTATGTTAAACCTATTAAATTAGAATTATGACTGGCTTCAACAGTTTAAAAAAAAACCTTTTCAACATTTTTCCCATTTAAATGCATTAGGAAGCAAATTTGACCTAGACGTTAAGTAGGTCAAGGTCAACCTAGAATTATATTTTGAACAAACTTTGTAGGCCCCACATCCCTGCATGTAGTTATGTTACGTCATATTATACGCACACATTCGGTCAGAATCAGTATTAAAGCCCTGTATGGATGGTTCCCTCTATAACATTTTAGTATTTCTACGAGAAGTCACCACTCATATGCTGTATGTTCCAATCATTGAGCAAATACAGGACAGCTGCTTTAAAATTTGTTTCAAGTCTTTTATTCTTTTCTCTAACTGACGTTACGTTATGTGACTTACGGTTAAGTTACGTTTTGCGTATAAATAGTAGGAATCAACCGTTTACATATTTGCAAAGTTAAGATATTTTGGAGTTTGGTTGGGAAAAAGGTTTAAATTGAATACTGAATTTTCAGCTCAGGAATTAATGTGAAAAAGTTTATTTTAACGATTTTGGAGGGTTGAATTACATAACGTGACGTTATTAAAGTCAAGACGACCTCAATGATTTTTTTAATTGTGATTCTCCTAAAAATTGATTTAACTTTCAAAAAATATTAAAATTTCGGGTTTAAAAAGTATAAAAACGTGTCGATTTTATCGTGGAAGGGGGTTATAAAATTCAAATTGTCGAAAACACCGATTAGGGTTAGCTTTGCAGTCCTTTAATTGTTTCATCATTTAGCATCGCCCAAGGCAAGGTTATAAGAGAGACAAATGCCAAAAACATCTAGTCTTACTCGTTTTGCTCGCTATTCCAAATGCTTATTAGTATTCAGAAGTCTCCGAAGGAACAAATATCATTTTGGTCGAAGTAAGTAAGGGTGCAAAGATCAGGAATCGATACAATCAAATACCACACCTGACCCAGGATACCAATAGGAAAGTAACAAACTATTAGTTAGACACCACAAACGAGAGCCAAGAGGTCAGCCCTTTCCCATTAGGTGACCACAAGGCACATATAAACAGACGCGTACAAAGGCATAGCAAACACAAGACAGAAAAAACATAAAAGCTCCACAAAAGAATTACTGCCTTTGAACGGTCAGTAAATATTTTACTGGAGGGCTTAAACTGGTTTAACGGTGCACCAACCTCACCCTTTGTTCAGATGTGGATTAAGACACATAGATGTTTGGTTTGCATGAAAGACCACTAACTTATAAAAGCATCATCTCCTAGGTCATATAAATCAAGATATAAAAAGGAGATAAAGCAAAGATAAGGACTCAACAGCAAATAAAACTGAGTACCGGAGCAAAAGAAATCCAACAGGTAAACCCCCAAGACAGGTAAACTCTTCGAAGTCTGTTGTATCATTTAAAAAAAAACTCTTCGAAGCATGTTGTATCACGGACATAGACTCATCCCTGAAGAATATATTCTAATTGGACAATCCTGTGTGTGTTTAGCACCGTTTTTTGTAGAATGCGGTTGGATTTCATTATTTTCTTCTACTGGTATTTAACAAAGAATGCTTCTGGTTATCCAGAACGTTTGGGATGGGCAATCGGTGAAGAAGTATTCGAGCAATTAGCAAGTGTAATCAATTTTCGTGTCTAAGGTGGAAAATTCCGTCGATAAATACGAAATATCTATCGCAAGGAGACGCTTTATAAAATACTACTTATGGCGAAAATAGAGGTAGGTGCACTTTATTTCTCCGCAAATTATTGGCTCACAACTTCTCCTATTATTGCCTGTAAACATCGTCAACTTACCCAAGCCCATCCTCGCACGTGACGTTGCGTGTTGTATCAGCTCTTCGATGTAAACATTCGGTTGTATCATTGGGTATAGGGGGTGATTTAGGGCCTTTTTTGAATTTCATACACTGGACTACAGCTTGAATAGTTCTTTAACATCGGATTTTTCTGCGAAATTCCCTAATAGCGTGGGGGAGCACGACCCGTTTCAGTTTATGAAGTCTGTTATATATGCCGGTGCTGCAAAGCCGCATAAACAACTTAGCTGCAAAACTGAACATTCTCATATTATAAAAGCTGTTCACTCAGCAAATGTGTATGGTAAGAGTTAAGCAAATATGGTGTTTTTGCATGTATTAAGTTTTTGGGGTAGTAAGGAAAGCGCAACATTTTCAGTTTAAATCTTTAATGAAACAACAAGAAATGAAATACATACATCATATGAAGCACGGGATAATGGGACATGCATGATACGCAAAATAAAAGGCCTAATGAAATGAGTTGAGGCATGAGATATACGGTTATTGATTTCGATGAGGTAGACATGAATTTATCTACCCGAAAAAGTGACTAGGTCGAGGTGAATATCACTTTTAAGGGGTAGATAAATCCTCATGTCTACCGAACTTGAAGTCAATAAGTGTTCTGTTATATATTCCTTTTCAACAAAGAATGAAAATTTTCTACTTTCACTTTTGTTGTTGAAGTCATGTTCAACCTTCAACCTAAGGACTTTCTCACAAGTTTTATCAACTGTTATAAAAATATTTTAATTGCATTTTGAAATGTTTATTAATTCTCTGAATGTGGAATGAAAATTTTTATCCTGAACTTTTTTTTCATTTTATTTATTCAAACCAAGATAAATGAACAAACAAAACAAAACAGTTGTTAAAAGGGGTACTTTCATCTGTGCCCACGCATGGATTTTCTTCAAACTTTGCATATTAATAACTCATTATATACGAACTATGAAAATGTTTTTATCGAATTAGATAGTTAAGAATAAGGCTTAGGAAGCAACCCTGACGTACTCCACCTTTGAGGTGGTACCTGTCTCCAAATGTCCATGTCCTAAATCTATTGTTTTGTTTATTTCTATGATTTGACATCTAGATATTGAATCAAAAATACCATAGACATTATTTTAATACCACGAAACCATTTGGATAAATTATGGTTTACGTTTTCAGAAGAAGTGATTGTAAAATTTCATTTTTTTTTTTTCAAAAATTTACAAAACATTCAACATTCAATTCAAAAGATGGATATGTTCTAGTCTTTGTCAAGATATCATATTATCACAGAAACATGCCATATATATATACTGCTGATATGAGCAAAATATCATGAAAATCCAATACCGGTAACTTTGTCATTTCCTACCTCCTATGGGTATAGGTCAGTTTTAACAAAATCAATTATTTAGTTCAAATGAATCAATAACTCGACATAAGGAGGTTGTTTTTGAATCTACTTTCACTATTCTTAAAGAAAGACATGTTTAGACAATTTTAAATGATTCAATGGTCAGAAATGCCGAAGGTCATGGCCCTGTGTCATGGCACTATGGGGCCCTGACAATGTGTATCACTTCCTCAAGTCCTGCATGATATTGTTTAAGAAACATATTATCCTAACAATAAACATGGGAAAACAAGAAGACTAAATATTTTTTTACATCCCAACTGAACTAGAGGAAATACATTTTGGTGCCGTGACCAGGATAACGTGTAACAGAGTCTTATCCAAGGTACGTGTATCATAAAACAGTGTTCTACATGAATAAGTGAGGTCCAGAAACAAAACTGTATGCCTAGAATATACAGCCAGCTAAAGTATAAATGTTGCTATTTGATGGAAATCAGCATCAGTTTCACAAAACAGAATGAAACATTAAATTAGCAATACCTTTGAAGCCAAGAGTTATCTGTGACCAAAATGGTCAATTTTAACCAATAGGTTTGACAGGGGGTTATTTTTGTGAAGCAGGTTTATTAATGAGTCTTACAATTATAAAATCATAGATATAAGGTTCTTCTCCTGTATGAACTGACTTGTCATAAGGTTTCTCTTCTGTAATTTTTAAAATTCTTAATAATGTTACATGTTAAGTGTAACATTGGCTAGATGTAGTTTTAATGTTAGAAACTAGATGTGTTTAGTACAGGTGTCAACATATTGTATCATTTTGGCTAATATACTGTATATTATTGTGTAAGCATTTCATTAAATAAGAATCGTGGCACTTAATATCAAAGAATATTGTTTGTTTTTTTCTTTTTTCCAATCCATATTAGGGAAAACACTGAACATATCAACTTCTACCAATAAACGTACTAGCATGATGATTCAAACTAAGCAAGTATTCAAGTATGTTTTACACTGAAACATAATTATTGTATTTTTTACATTTCGATGAATTAGGGCCATGTGTTTACATCAAATTGAAAAAACATGTTACCGGTCCTTGAGTTTCATGAAATTTGGTCTACCTATTCTTAACATATATGGATAGTTTATATGTTTAAATGGTATCTTGACAAAGACTGCAACCTTTAAAAATGTTATTTCCAAATTTGACTGAATACAAAATATACAGTCGAAAATTGGGGTACCATGCTATAAAAATGAATGCCCACTCAATATCCTAATACACACAAAGCCAATTGAAGTAACAACGAACTTATCAATGATATAGCTAGTTAATAAAACATGGATCCGCCCGTTACATGATATGTCAATTACTTTATAAATGATTATAACTGGGTACCCTAAGGTATTATAGTGATATCATTCATGACGTCATAAATTAGCAATGGAATTGCATAAAAACTCAAACGCACCATAAGTATTAAAGTTATACCCCAGACAATTAAATAACATAATATTATCAAGATCCAAGTGTGGGCAGACTCCCATGTTAATTTCCCATACCATGCAAGAGCCCCTTCATGAAAGTCTTTAGTTTACCTGTTGGTATATGAAACAGCTAACCATGTCAATTTCATGCAGCACATGCTAGTTTTAAAATGCTATTTTTAGCTCTCAAGATGGTGATATTAGAAAAGTGTCAAAATGATTAACCTCTTACTATCTTGAAACTAGATTGAGCTGGTTTTCATGCAATATTAACTTGTATGCCAGTTAAGACCGGTTTTCAGGTAGACATGGAGATTTATAAAGACAACTTGAGCCAATCAGGAAACAGGATTCTCTCAAGTCATAT